>CM077147.1:161752973-162392514 GCA_039583875.1 Platanthera guangdongensis | reverse complement strand
AGGGCCGGTCATATTTGAAGCATCAGCCAATAAATACTTCAATTGAGCTCTTTAGCATACGCTTGAGATATGGGCTTAGCCCGCTATTGACCTCTTGGTCCAAGAAGTATCAAGCAACAATCTTACACATTTTAAACAAGAGCAACGGTAAGAATCTCACCATAATTGGACTATCATCCCCAATAATGGGTCATCCAAGGCTCCTTGCCCTAACTTATTGCATACCAAGCTAGTATATAAATATACATTGCTATCAAGGCTAGTTAGGGTCTCACAAAAGCGAGCTTGATTGAGACCATAAGAGCTTATGCAATTTGAAAACTGATAAGGTGTGAGTTAGAGAGACAAAACCTGGAGTTTTTCAACATAAACCTCTTCTTTAAGTACTTTCATTCAGGAATGCACTCATCACATCCATCTGATATACCTTGAATCTCTTGTAGGCTGCATAGGCCAGGAATATTCTGATTGCCTCCAACCTTGCCACAGGTGCAAAGGTTTGGTCATAATTTGTTCCTTCCTCTTGCCTATATCCTTGAGCAACAAGCCTAGCCTTGTTCCTCACTATTGTACCTTGTGTATCCAATTTATTTCTGTATACCCATTTGGTTCTAATGACTGGATAGTCTTGGGGTCTTGGAACCAAATCCCAAACTCTGCATCTCTCAAATTGATTTAATTCCTCCTACATTGCAATGATCCAGTGGGGATCTTGCTCAGTATCATGGATGGATAGAGGTTCAACCTGAGAGAGAAAACAGGCATGCATCAAATCTTGGTTGAGTTGATGCCTGGTATGTACACCTGCTGATATGTCTCCAAACACTTGAGATCTGGGATGATCCCTTAGTGTGACAAAATCAGTGGGTGGAGTTGGTTCTGCAACAACATTGGGAACTAATTCCTCTTGTGGAATTATGTTTGCTGTTGGGGGAAGATCAATTCCTTTAGTGCCTCCATCTTCACTTTCTTCAATGACTTGTGGAGAAGGATGTGTTGGAACCTCTTGGGTGAGGTTTAGTCCATCCAAGCTCTCACACAAGTGAGGTACCTGCAAAGTGCTATTAGTAGAAATTTCTTTCTCCTTGCAAGACATGTTAGCTTCATCAAATGTAACATGGATAGACTCTTTAATTTTTAGAGATGATTTATTAAAAACCCTATAGGTTTTGCTTACTTGGGAATATCCTAGAAAGATTCTCTCTTCAGCCTTTGCCTCAACCTTTCTAATATATCTTTTGTTGTTGTTGTGAATATAACATATACATCCAAATATTTTAAAATAGTTGATTTTAGGTTTCTTCCCTATAAATAATTCACAGGGAGTCCTATTTTTTAGTTTGTGAATTAAACGCTTGTTCAAGACATAATTTGTTGTGCTCACAGTCTCTGCCCAAAAGGTTAGGGGCATGTAAGAATCTACAAGCAATGTACCGGCAGCTTCAATGAATGTCCTATTTTTTCATTCAACTACCCCATTTTGTTGAGGAGTTCTAGGAGCTGAGAAGCAATGCCTGATACCTTCCTTCTCACAGAACTCATGCATAAGAAGAGACTCAAACTCTGTGCCATGATCACTTCTGATCACTGCAACATGAGTAGAGAACTCAATCTGTATGGTCCTAAGAAAATCTGTAAGAATCTTGAAGGTATCTGACTTAGATCTCAGAAAGGATACCCAAGTGAACCATGGGAAGTCATCCACAATAACTAAGGTGTAGGATTTCCCTCCTAGGCTTTGTACAGGAATGGGTCCAAAGAGATCCATATGTAGCAAATACAAAATCCTAGGTGAATCAATTTTATTAACAGATTTAAAGCTAGATTTAGTTTGCTTGTCTAGTTGACAAGCCCTACAAAGGCCTTTCTTCTTGTAGGGACTAGAAGGTAAACCTCTAACAAGGTTGTCTTTTGATAACCTAGTAATGTTTTTCAAGTTTACATGACCTAGCATTTTATACCATAAATCATTCTGATTACTAGTAATATTAAGTAAGCAGATATCAGAATTGACAGATAACAAATCAACTAAATATATGTTGCAGATAGAAAATCAACTAAATATATGTTGCCTTGTCTATTTCCAATTAAAATAGTTTGATTTTCCTTATTAGAAATAATACAAGAGGATGAGTTGAAGTGTATCTGATAACCTTCATCACATAACTAACTTATGGAGATGAGGTTATACTCGAGTCCTCTGACATAAGTTACTTTCTTGAAAGTAACAACTCCAATCTTCACTTCTCCAAAACCTTCTGACTGGCCACATTTGGAATCCCCAAAGATAACCTTTGGCCCCAGCTTGGACTTGTATTTGTGTAAGATGTCCTTGCTGCCAGTCATGTGTTTGGAGCACCCACTGTCCAGGTATCATGTTTGATTATTTATTGGACAGCTCTTCACCTGCAGTGAAATACAATTAATTGTTCTTCACCCAAGTTACCTTGGGTCCTTTGTTTTGCTAGTATGAAAAGCTAGAAATGACAGAAAATTCTGGTTGAGATTTGTATCCTAAAGGATGATATCTCCTAGGTGCTATAACCCAATCATGGGTGTGTAAAATTCTAGAATTGCAGCCATTTAAGTTTCTGTTATAATTAAGCTTTGGGAACTTCTGGGTTCGATTTGTTGAGTTCACCACTTGGGTTGAGATCGTTGATCTCTGCCCAGAGAATGAATTTATTCATTTTCTGTGTCCCACATTCGTCGACCTCTGCTCGACATAAGAGTTCGTCGATCTGCAGTTAGATGAATAATTAAGAACTATAGTTTTCGTTCAATTTTGTCGATCTGGATTCGACGAACTGGCTGCATTTCATCGATCTAAGTTTGACGAATTACTCACAGCTGAACCTTATTTTTACTTAAGGTTTTCTGATTTTTTGGTTTCAATACCTATTGATTTGTGAACATTTTCTATTTTTGTAATGTTTATTTTCTCTCTCCTTTTTCAAAACAAATGTTATAGGGGCACAAAATAGGATGGGGGCAAACTTGAGCAAAAGGTGTGTCTGGCATTTTGCTTGTGATGTCGCTAGGCTTCTTCCATTAAGAGAAACACAAAGCTCAGTATTAACAATATTTATTCCTATTAATTCATCTTTTATATTGTTTTAGAGTTGCATTCTCTAGGTTTCATAATTTTCCCTAAGAGTGGTCTATGTCTATACACATTGTTTTAAATTCAAATTTAAAAGAAGTAATCCCCTTGTCAATTTTTTCATTGCTTTCATTCTTCACGAGATTGATTGATTGCCGAGGCAAGTTGCATTCACTTTTGATTCTTTTCAGCATCAGGTTTCAAGCCATTGACTGCAGAAGGAAGGTCTGATGTTGTGTTATTTCCTGGTATCTTTCTCTCTTCCTTTTCTTTCTTCTGATGTACGCTCAGAATGAGAGTTCCTGCAAAGAAAATTTTTGTTGGTGTCTTATCATATTAGCTGTGGCATCCTGCTAATGATGGAAAATTTCTTGATTTTGTAGAATCTTTTGTCAAAAAACCACATTCTTCATTTGAGGGAGTATCAGCTTTGAAGGTTGATCATTCTGCACTTATTTTGCTCAAGAAACCTATTCATAGGTCTTACAGTTTGCTAACTAGTTACTCATTTTCTCTTCATAGACCAGAAATCTCATGAGAAATGGATCTTGATATTCAAAAAGGGAAAAGATCGTCAAACAGAACTTTCAAGGTTTTTAGCTCAATGATAGCTTAATATTTGACTTTGAGTTTGAAGAAACTTCCATGCAAGTCAAAATAATAGTAAAATGATGAATTAATTGTGTCTGCAGAAACAACAATACATCCAGCAGGAGTTGTGAAAGTGTATCAATGAAATATCAGAGTCTGCACTATCATTTTGACAAAAGATGAACAATTTAACATCAGGTGGTGGAAAATGTTGTAAAGTCAAGCAGCAGAACCTGCTAAGTATAGATATCATCAATAAGTTCAATTATTCTTACCTTCCAGAGTGCACTTTCTAGAGTGTTGATAACCAAACACTGGTGCTAGACATTGAGTTTTGTTTTGTTTTTGTAGCACAACTTAAAAATGATATTGCATGAATTTTGCATGTAAAGGATGCTCTGTAAAATATTATAAAGAGTATGAACTCATATAACAGGGGGGTAATAGTAACATGAGTTTATTTCTATTACTTGTCATTAGAAGTCTATTATAAATATTAAAATGATTTTTTCTCATTCTAAATGAAAATGAATTTTAAATGAGCAATTTTCAACACAAGAATTTATACGTGGTTCCCCTAAACTTGGGTATCCACTCTTCTACCACCCTGTGATGATGTCGTTTCTGTTATGTTTGAGTCCATCCAACATGATTCTAGCTTTCAAGTGGTAATTGAGAAAATCAAAGGTTGTGTGACGCAAGGTGAGGTAGAGGTGTTGTGGTGAATTACAAAAACCCTAGCTGTGTGGTGAAGGGAAAAATCAATTAGGGCCTAATAATAATGATCAGCAGCTATTCTGGAACTTCTTTAACAGATAGTGATGTAGTTGTCCTTTGAAGTATCCTGGTGTGTTGAAGACAGAAGCCTCTTAATCTTGATTAGGTGTTCTTCTTCTACAGATAGCTGCTGATCTTCAGGAATATGGCTTCTTGTTGTATCAGAATTCTATGTTGACAGACAACAATGAATCTCTTGTTTCAGACTGACTATTTTTTTTGTGTCTGTCATCTCTCTGTATTGTATATCTTGTTCTGTCTGTCTATCTATATTATGTTTTTCTACCTTACATGAAGAAGAGACAAAATCTCTTTTACATTTCCTGTCAAAAATGGTCTTTCGAAATTTTGAAATCCTCTGCAATCAATGCTGACAGCCTTGAGAATAAGCGGCATTGAATTATTTCCCCAACTGTCCCATGGAAAAAAGGCAGGAAATAATCCTGGAGAAGACCTTAATCAATGCTCTATCTAACAGTTTTATTCTAGAGAATATTTGAGCATTAATTACTCAGGAATTATTGCAGTAAGAAGGGGACAGAAGGATGAAAAATAACTAAGTCTGGATTCGTCGAACTGATAACAGAAATCGTCGAGCTGAGTTCACAGTTCGTCGAGCTGAGTTGCTGAGTTCGTCGACCTGATGACTTCTGTTCGTCGAGCTGAGTTCCAAGATCGTCGAGCTGAGAGCAAAACTATATTCTCTAGAAACTTTGCTTTTTCTGTGTCTGGAGTTCGTCGAACTGATATCTTGTTTCGTCGACTGAAGTTTAGCAAAATATTTCTGGACTTAGAATAATGCCAGATGATTCTGGATGAAGGTGTTGAAGTGAAGTATCCAAAATTCGTCGACCTAAGAATTGGTTTCGTCGAGCTGAGGACCACTTAACTGCTGCTGAATAACTCTAGCTATTGTGGTCACAGTTCGTCGAGCTGAGAATCACGATCGTCGAGCAAAGTCTGACTCTGGACTTAGAATAAAGAGATGTTTTCTGATCTTGATGTGTTGAAGTATAGTGTCCAAAGTTCGTCGACCTGAGTACCAAGTTCATCGAGCTCAGCTCAGAGAATTTACTCTGAGATCGTCGAGCTGAGCACGACTATCGTCGACCTGAGTTTGACGAACGTCGAACTCATTTTACTTGATCTTTAGAAAAACTCTAAGTCTTGAGTCTCTGACAGTCTTGTTGATAGCTGGTCCATGTGATGTTGATTCTAAGGACTTGGCCTAGACTCTAGGACACAACCATGACCCTGGCTATACATTATGGGTCATATGATCCTAACTTAGTGAACCTAGCCCAAATCTTACTAGGGATCCAACATGTTCCACCCAACTTCACCTTAGATTCTCCACTTTCTTCTTCAAAAGATTGACAATGATCTTGTTTGCTGCTTCCACCTGTCCATTACTCTGTGGATGATGAACTGAGGCAAAACGGAGATCTATGCCCAAATGGATGTAGAAATCAACGAATTCCATACTAGCAAATTGTGGCCCGTTGTCTGTCACAATGGCGAGCAGTAGCCCATTCCTACAGATGATCTCTCCCCATATGAAATTCTTGACCACCTGCGATGTCACCTTAGCTAATGCCTTCACCTCCAGCCATTTTGAAAAGTAATCTATCATGACCAATAGAAACTTCCTCTGACCGCTAACCTGGGGAAAAGGACCCACCAGGTTTAGCCCCCGGATCGCGAAGGGCCAGGGAGCCGTGAATGTTCATAACCTCTGGGCATGAAGGAGTTGGAGGGTGGCGAACTCCTGACACTTTTGACATCTTTTTGGGAACTCTTCCGTATCACATGGATGCATAACCACCATCACATGGATTCCCATTAGCACGTTTTATCTATTTCGTTACATACAATATTATATAGTATGAGATGAAAAACATTGTATGTGTACGCCGCTCATACATGCATTAAGGATTTTCTTTAGAATGCATAGCACTGCATACATATCATATTATTGCATAAGCACACGTGCCAAGTTAAAGATCTACAGGATTATATATGTACACACATGATTTAAAAAAAATGTAATCATTCATGCACTCCTATAATAGGCACAAGAGTCATAAGGATGAGGGTATTTACCCCTAAGTAAGACATTTCATCATTTATTTTAAATCTCAGAGCAAGTTAGCAGCATGAGCAAGTATCTAAGGTTGTATGTCTGAGCTAAGTTATAAGTCTAGCAGATTACGCTAGGTGTTGATAGATCGTTTATTGTTATTTAGAATGCCGCTTAAGCATCCGATGACGAGGACTACTCCCCAGTCGGAGGGAGAATCTTCTAGTGCCCAGAGTGAGGCCGTAATAGAGGGATTGCGACAGAGCAATGAGGCCCTGTCGAGGCAGATGTTGGAGATGCAGTCGCAGATTCAGTCATTGTTGTCAGTTATGGCAAGTCAGTCGCAGAGGGTGCAAGAGCCAGCCGTGGATCTAGCTGTTCCCGTTCCCCCCGCTCCTATGGTGCCCTCGGCGGTGTTGCCACCAGAGATGACTTTCATTTCGCACTTTCAAAGGTTAGGACCCCCTACGTATAATGGCAAGACAGATTTTATGGCAATAGATGATTGCTCAATCCGGTTGGCGACCTGTTCCGTGTCAAGTTCCCCTCAGGTGATTCCGTGGTGTCAGATCAGGGAATTCAGGGTTGTCCAGTCCAGTTGGGAGATTTTCTCACAGTTGCGGGTCTAAAGGTTATAGACTTGGAAGATTTTGAGGTAATCATGGGCATGGATTGGCTATCAGAGTACGATGCAGTAATCCAATGCAAGGTCAGGTGCTTGGACTTCAAGATGGATGACGGTCAACGCAGGTGCATTTATGGTTATTCGCGCCAAGATTCTCCGATCATTTCCGCGGTAAGTGCTCGAAAGCTTTTGAATTCAGGATGCTTTGCCTGTTTGGTTTTAGTGTTGGCGACCGTTGTTAGTTTGCCGCTTGTGGAGGAGATTGATGTAGTGCGCGAGTTTCCTAACATGTTTCATGATAATCTTCCTGGTCTTCTGCCTGAGAGATATGTTGAGTTTGTCATAGATTTAGAGCCGGGTACCCGTCCTATCGCAAAGGCTCTATACCGTATGGCTCCGCGTGAGTTGGGAGATCTGCGTACCCAGTTAGACGAGCTGTTGCAGAACAGTTTCATTAGGACAAGTTCGTCACCGTGGGGTGATCCCGTTCTATTTGTAAAGAAGAAAGATGGATCAATGAGGATGTGTATAGATTACAAAGAATTGAATAAAGTGACCATCAAGAACAGATATCCCTTGCCAAAAATCGTTGATCTGCTTGATCAGTTGCGTGGTAGCTTTGTATTTTCGAAGATTGACCTGCGTTTGGGTTATCATCAATTGAGGATTCTAGAGGCAGACATTACACGAACTGCTTTTCGTTCGCGACATGGACATTTCGAGTTCTTGGTAATGTCTTTTGGATTGACTAATGCATCCGCCGCATTCATGGATTTGATGAACAGAGTATTTAAGGACTTCCTGGATCAATTTGTCATCGTGTTCATAGATGACGTTCTAGCCTACTCCCGCAATGCTGAAGAGCATGCGCAACACTTGCGATTGGTTTTGTCAACTTTGAGAGAGCATAATTTGTATGCTAAGTTGAGCAAGTGCGAGTTTTGGCTACCTCAAGTCTCATTCTTGGGTCATGTGGTGAATAAAGATGGGATAACGGTTGATCTGGAGAAAATAGCTGCAGTGATGGATTGGAGAGGCCTACCACTCCCAAGGAAATAAGAAGTTTTCTTGGGCTAGCAGGCTACTATAAAAGATTTATGGTGGGATTCTCTACATTATCTGCGCCTTTGACAAAGTTGACGCAGAAGCATGTAGCCTTTATTTGGAGTGATAAGTGTGAAGAGGCGTTCCAGGAGTTGAAGAGGGGATTATGCACTACAACAGTTTTGACCTTGCCTACTGAAGGACTGGAGTATGCTGTGTATGTGGATGCATCACATGTTGGGCTCGGATGCGTGTTGATGCAGGAGGGCAAGGTTATTGCGTATGGGTCTAGGCAGCTAAAGGTTCATGAACGGAATTACCCTATGCATGACCTGGAATTTGCAGCAGTGATCTATGCCCTCAAGTTGTGGAGACATCTGTTGTATGGCGCTATATGCAAGATTTATACTGATCATAAAAGTTTGAAATACGTCTTCACATAGAAGGAACTGAATTTGCGCCAGCGTAAATGGCTGGAGTATGTGACAGACTATGATGTTGAGATCCAGTACCACCCGGGCAAAGCTAACGTGGTAGCCGATGCCCTGAGCAGGAAGACCGCTAAAATTTTTAACCTTTCAGTGGATTCACTGGTGGAATAATTTCTACTGATGGGAATTTTAGTGGGAAGTGGCAGCTCGACTAGTGAATTAGAAGTGTTAGAGCCTTCGTGGATTACGCTTACTAGATTGTATCAAAAGGAGGATCCAGATTTGTTACATCTTTATAGTAGAGCTGCGAAGGGTGTGTTGCCAGAGTTTTCTATTGATGATATGGGAACCTTGAGATACCATGGTAGGCTTTGCATTCCCGTTGTTAAGGATATTAGGTATCAGTTGTGCAAGGAGGCACATGGTTCTAATGTGGCCTACCACCCCAGTTCGACCAAGATGTACCAGGATCTGAAACAGATTGCTTGGTGGATGGGTATGAAGGGGGATATAGCAAGGTTTGTATCTGAATGTTTCACCTGTAAGTGAGTTAAGGCCGATCATGGAAGGCCTGGAGGAAAGTTAACACCTTTGGAGATCCCGAGTTTGAAATGGGAGAGTATCTCGATGGACTTTATTACTGGATTGCCGAGATCTCCCAAAGGGCATGACTCAGTTTGGGTGATCGTGGATAGACTAACGAAGAGTGCTCACTTCGTGCCGTTCAAGATTGACTACTCCATGAAGAAAATAGCTGAATCGTATTTGGACGAGGTCATCAGGTTGCATGGAGTACCTGTCAGTATTGTATCTGATCGAGACTCCAGGTTCACGTCCCGTTTCTGGAAGAGCTTGAAAGAGGGGTTGGGTACCGACTTGAGATATTCCACTGCCTACCATCCGCAGACGAATGGACAAATGGAAAGAGTAAATCAGATCATGGAGGACATGACTAGATGTTACATTTTGGACCACGGTAGAGCGTGGGATGAGCGTTTGAGACTAATGGAGTTTGCCTACAATAATAGCTACTCGGAGAGCTTGCAAATGGCTCCATTTGAAGCTTTATATGGGAGACATTGGAGGACTCCTTTATTTTGGGCTGAGGTTGGGGAGAGACCGTTGCTAGGTCCAGAATCCCTTGAAGAGATGGAAATTTCAGTTAGGCTCATCCGAGAGAAGCTTCGAGTAGCACAAGAGCGCTATGAAAAGTATGTCAATCGGTGCAGGACCGATTTGGAAATTCCCGTCAAGGATATGGTTTTCCTAAAAATTTCCTCGATGTCTGGTGTGAAACGATTTGGTAAGAATCATAAGTTGGAGCCGAGATATGTGGGACCCTTCCGAATTGTTGAGCGGATTGGTGTTTCAGCTTATAGGCTGGACCAACCGACAAATTTTCCTGAAGTGCACGATGTTTTCCAAGTGAGTCAGCTGCGGAAGTGTGTGTTGAGCAATAGGCAAATTCTCGATGTTGTGCCCCAGTTGGAGCCAAACCTTTTTTTTTGTTGAGGTGCCTGTTGGTATTTTTGAGTCTCAGGATCGAGTGCTGCGGAGAAAAAACAATTCACATGGTCAAGGTTCTTTGGAGAAATCAAGACATCGAGAGCGCGACATGGAAATTGGAGTCGGCGATGAGTAAATCTCATCCATATCTCTTCCCTTAGTTTTGGTAAGTCTCCTTGTTTTTGCGATGTTTGATTTTATCGTTTTGCATTGGTTTTGGTGTTGTATTAAGTTTCAGGGCGAAACTTCTTTTTAGAGGGAGTGACTGTAACGCCCCCGATTTTTTTCGATGATTTTATTTGATTTGACATCGTCATATTTATGACGTCAGGGCATTACCCTTTTTACGTCATGTTGTCGGCGCTGCACCGTTAGTGCGTTTTCGCGTCCATTAGGTCTGATTGATCAGATTTTTGGGATTTTCATCGAAACTGAAAGTTTTCGAGTTGATAAGTTATGTTTGGTGGTTTTTACTTCGTCGTTAAATGCATAGTGTTAGTGTTCGCCTTAGGTGCGAGTTTCGTTTAATTCGGCACGCGCTTGGGCTTCCGTTCTGAGTCTTCTCGAGTAGCTATGGTTCTACTCGATTAGCCCGTTTCAGATTTTTCTCGGACGGCGTTTTGAGGGTCAAAACGGTGTTGAATTAAAAAATGGTTAACAATTTTTGTTCGTCTCGACGAGATCTACAACTTTCATGTTGACCACTTTTCGAGTTGAAGCCATTTTGAGCCCCTAATTTTGTTTTTTCTGCTGGAACTCGAGTGTTGCGCTGCTACTCGAGTAAAATATGCTGCTACTCGAGTAAAATATGCTGCTACTCGAGTAATGCATGATGGAACTCGAGTGTTGAGGTGCTACTTGAATAAACTATGCTACTGCTTGAGTACTACATGCTGGAACTCGAGTGGTATGCTGCTACTCGAGTAGATACGTTGGAACTCGAGTGGTTCTGCTGCCACTCGAGTAGTCCGTTCCTATCTGAGTTCAGACGCTGTTTTAAGGGTCAAAACTACGTCGTATCAAATAATGGTTAACATTAAATTTGTTCGTCTCGACGAGATCTACAACTTTTATGTTGACCACTTTTCGATTCGAAGCCATCGTCAACCTCTATTTTCGATTTTCCCAAAACTGCTTGTAAATAAGCCATATTATTGATCTACTCTAGTACTATTGATTTATCTCAAGTATAATTGTTTTTTTCTCGAGGAATATTGAATTCTCTCGAGTCCTAGTGATTTTACTCGAGTAGTATACGTTCCTCTCGAGTACTTTGCTCTCATTCTCGAGTAACCTTCATTCCTCTCGAGTAGTCCTCTGCTGTTTGCGTTTTGGCGCCTTTTTTGAGGGTGAAAACGGCGTCGTATGGAAAACTGGTCAACATGAAATTTGTTCGCCCGACGAGATATACAACTTTCATGTTTGGCACTTTTTGATTTGAAGTCATCCTAGACCTCTATTTTTGGTTACCACAAAACTGCTCGTATTCTGTCCGTTTCCCTTCTGGTTTATACTTAGGTTATTAGAAAGAAAAGAAAAGTCTTATCTTCATCTTCTCTGTTTTTCTTCCGAACCATAACCGTGCGACGACTCCTCTCGTTCGTGAATCTTCTGGTGGCCGCCAACGGTGCTCCGGTGCTCGAAATCTTCAACCGAGCATAGATCCGGAAAGCTCTTGCCGAGAGCTACGCCATCGTGATTTCAACTCCTCCCGTGTTCTTTTGCCTCGATCTTCGACGTTGAGTGATTTGGAGAGTTTTCTCCGGTAAAGCCAAGACAAGTGGCTCCTTTCCTCTCCTTTTCCTTAAGTTCTTATGGCAAGACTGTCATCTTATATTAATATTCATGTTTCTTTTATAGTATAAGATGTTAAAACTTTTTAGGTTTACGCTTAGGATAAATTTATCGACGTCGTTGAGCGTAGGATGCGTTGCGCTTAGTTTAGGTCGATTATAGGTCGTGGTCTTCGATTTAGTGTTTTATTACTTAGATGATGTGTCGATTTTGAGATGGTGATGTTGGGGATATGAGTGTTGGTTGTGGCTAACATACGACCCAACCGGGAGGCCCCTTCTTTCTGTGGATCATCATAGTCGGGATATGCTTAGTTTCTCCTTTCCTGAACTATTGGGTTCTGGTTGGCCCGGTTTGGCCATGTTTGTAGACCACAGTACCGATTGTGAGACGGTTGAGGATCCGAAGTTGGGCTTGGGGCGCTTGAGGTCGTCGCCCTCTCCGGCCTGCAATGCAGTCATACCACGTATTGATGATCCACCCTCTTCCGAGCCGTTTTGTGCTCAGTTGTTTTCTTGTGGTTTATGGCACAGTTTGCTAAATTTTGCTGATTATGCTCAGACTTGTTCACCTTCGCACTTAGTGCATTCTTTTTAATTTAGAGGTTATTATATTGGCTAACCTTTCTCTACTTATACTATTTGGCTAATTGTTGTTGTTGTTTTTTTTGCATTCTTCCTCCTTGGGTTGGGTTTGGTACACCCTCCTTTGTTTGACTTACTCTCTTGCTTACCTATTCTTTTGCCACTTGTTTTTTTTGCTTGCTAAGGTGTTCTTCTCTTGAATGCCTCAGGTTTAGGGCTGTAGCCGGTGGTGCAGCTGAGTAGTTTTGTTGTTGGGTTTGCTGAGGGTGCCTCGAGATTGCGAGGTAGCTTTTGTTCTTTTGTAGTATGCTTCAGACTTGAGAACTTTTAGTGGGTTCGTGTCAGGTGTTTAACGCCCACTAATTGTTTAATTTCGTTCTTAGATATTTGGCTAGTTGCTAGTGTCTACTTTTGTGTTAGTAGTTCTTGCTCTCTGGGAAGGATTTATGATAGGATGCCTATAGGTATTTTCGACTATAAAACCAACAATTATTACTATATCATGCACATCATGTTTTAAAACTCTAAATCACCATATTTAAATACCGTACAAACTACTTCAATATCATTACTATAAATTTAGTGTAATGCATGCCTTGAGGTTTTTTGGGGATACTACACTTATGTAGGATGTCTAACCTATTTACTATAGTATTTTCTGCTGCGTTTAACTACTTTTCTTCTGGTGTACTTGTGAGCCACTAAGCTGAGGGATACAGCTAATTGCCTAACTTAAAATAAACCTCTTTAATAAAACATTTAAATCATATTTTTAGTATTGAGTCGGAGTGTTGCCTGAGCGTCTGTAGTTATCCCCTGCTGATGTGGAATCATGACGCGTATTTTCCCTTACTATGATATTTTGTCATTGTGGCGAAAAT
Source organism: Platanthera guangdongensis (assembly GCA_039583875.1). Lineage (NCBI taxonomy): Eukaryota > Viridiplantae > Streptophyta > Magnoliopsida > Asparagales > Orchidaceae > Platanthera > Platanthera guangdongensis. The sequence continues at coordinate 162,379,098 of CM077147.1, read as the reverse complement.
GCGGGTTGTGACACCGAGACTCAACTCGTCCTGCATTACATCAATCCAGTTGGAGTCTTGTATAGCTTCTTCAAATCTTTTTGGTTCCAACTGTGATAGGAAACTTGAGCAAAGCACTGTGTTCATTTGTTTTCTTCTGGTTTGCACACCATGTCTGGGATCACCAATGATTTGGTGTGCAGAATGATACTTTAGATTCCTAATTGTTGGAGGCATTCTATCCGCAATTTGAACTTCTTCAATTTCTTCACCATGCTGAACTTCACTGTCTTCAATGTCAGCTCGTGTACCTTGTACTCCCACTGGACAGCAACCATCATTTTCCACATCCTGCTTTGCAGTTTGGTCTTCATTAATGGTCAGCATGTCCAACTTTTCTTTTAAACCTGTTAAGCTACAAGGATTGCTAGACAACTCACTGTTAATTAGCTCAGATTCATCAAACACTACATGAACTGATTCTTCTACAACTTGTGTAGTCAAGTTGTAGACCATATATGCCTTACTATTGTTGTTGTCCCAACAAATATTGCATCTTGGGATTTGGCGGAAAACTTAGTTAGGTGAGACTTGCCAGTGTTAAGCACATAACACTTGCTACCAAAGAACATAAAGTAGGATATGTTTGGTTTTCTGCCCTTCATAATCTCATAGGGAGCCTTTTTGTGGTTCTTAGTTATAGATGCTCTATTGAGAACATGACAAGCAGTATTTACTGCCTCAGCCCAGAAATATTTTGGGAGTGAAGTGTCATTGAGTAGAGTTCTACCAGCCTCAATGAGAGTTCTATTCTTTCTTTCAGCAATTCCATTTTGCTGAGGTGTTCTAGGTGAGGAGAATTCCTGATGAATCCCTAGTTCTTCACAAAACCTTGTCATACACTCAGACTAAAATTCAGTTCCATTGTCACTTCTAATTTTAACCACTGAATTATTAAATTCATTCTGAATTTGTTTAACAAAGTTATGAAAGACAGTGAGGGTTTCAGATTTTTGCCTAAAAAAGAAAACCCATGTATATCTAAAAAATCATCTACTACCGCAAAAGTATAGACTTTCCTACCTAGACTATGAACTGGCATAAGACCAAATAGATCCATATGCAAGAGGTACAAACACCTCACAGAGTCTTTGGTATCAAGACTATGAAAATAGGATTTGGTCTGCTTGCCTTTTTGACAAGCTGAGCATATACCCTCTTTTATGCACTTAAATTGAGGACCATTCCTCACCAACTGTAAACTATAGAGATGGCCTATAGTCTTATAGTTCAGATGAGCTAGCCTCTTGTGCCATTGGGCATACGGAGATTCTTTCTCATCTGCAACTAAACATATAGGAGAGTTCATGTTTTCATAATCAAAATTTAAACAATAAACATTCCCTTTTATATAACCAGACAAGATCACCTTCTGATCACTTGTCCTTTTGATCTGACACTCAATCTTAATAAATGAAATGCCATACCCAAGATCACTCAGCTGACTTATGCTTATCAAGTTATGTTTCAAACCTTTTACATAAGCCACTTGAGTGATTGTTATAGAACTGGAAGAAATATTACCAAACCCTTTTATGACCCCTTTTTCTGATCCACCAAAGATCACTTTGGGTCCATTCTCTATGGGAGTATAGTCCTTTAACATTCTTCTTGTTCCAGTCATGTGCCTGGAACATCTACTGTCCAAGTACCATATAGGGGTATGGCAACTTGGACCCACCTGCAGCAAATAAAATTAATTTATCTTAGAACCCCAACTTTTATTGGGTTCTAGGTTCATGTTAGAATGAAACTTGATATTCTTACCAGCAGCCTTCCTCACAGGTAAGCTGACATTCTTCCTGACACTGGTGTTGTGCCAGCAATCTATGGCATAATGCCCTATCTTACCACAGCACCAACACTCATATTTATTATACCTCTTTTTAGGTACAGTTTTAACAGCATTGCTGTCAGTTGTTCTTAACACTGTTGGTACAGTAGTTCTTTGCTTGAGTGCTGGACCTACACCCTTGTCATTCAGAATCTCAGACTTACCATAACCATGTATGATATCATGATCATATCTATTAGTCGGTTGTCATACTTTTCTGAAGGAAATGGGGGGTTTGAAGGCTAGAGGTTGTACTGGGGCTTTGCCTTTTCTTTTGGAATTGGCAGCCCTTGCATTTCCCTCAAAGCCCAATCCAGTCTTACCTTTTTAGGAATAAAGTCATCAATTAAAGGTAAAACTGATTTTGGCTTAGAGAACTTAGCCACAAGAACCTTTTCCTTCTGAAGTTTGACTTTCAAACTTTTGATTTGATCATTCTTAAATATAGTAGTACCCATCTGATTAACAATTATGTTTTTCAGTTTGGCTACTTCATTCATCTTTAGATTTAGCAGTTTTTCTGAATCTAATGTAGCTAGCTTAAGATCAGTAATTTCCTTGGCCTGTGCTTTATTAAGGATTCTGCTTTTCTTAAGTGCTTGCAGCAGGTCACCATATTCATCAATAAGTTGATGAACATCTCCTTCAGATTCAGATTCATCTACATCTCTTGATGTAGATGCTTCTGATTCTGAACCAGTATAGTAATCAGAATCTATTGAAGAATTGTTTACCTTACTAGGTCCAGGCTGATCCTGGCACTGATCTTCTTCTGTCAAGGCCATCAGCCCTTTACAATAAGGTTCTTCAATTTCATTTACTGAATCCAACCACTTCAAGAATTCAGCCTCTTCTACATCCTCTTCAGTTGCCAACAGTTCTATATATGCTTCAGCTTCAGCTTCAGCCTCAGAATCTGATGATGAAGAATCTGACCAACTTTTTTGTTTCTTTGCAACAAGGGATTTCTCCTTCTTGCCCTTATTTTTTAGTTTCTTATTATCATTAGATTATTTCCTTTTGTCAGGATAATCAGCTACCACATGTCCTGTCCTGTTGCAGCAATAGCAAACAATCTTAGATGAAAATAATTTACTAGGTTTAGAGTTATACCTGTCCATCCTAGAGGATTTATTTTTCTGATAGTAATCATCCTTGGATTGTGAGGATGATGGCTTGGATCTCCACTGTTTCTTCTTCAAAAACCTTTGAAATTGTTTTGAGAAAGCTGCTAAGTATTCATCAGAATTTGGACTATCTGATGTGTGACTGTTAGAACTTTCTGAAACAACATCTGCAGATTTACTAGGAGGTGATGGAGACATCCTCCTATCCTTTCTTATGGCTTCTGTCTTAAAAGCCACTGACTTATCTCTGTAATCAACTTTATTACTTTTCTCCTCCTCCTTTCTGACCATCAGCTGCATTTCATATGAAAGCAGTTTGCCAAATAATGTTGGAGGTGAAATTTCTGCTAGTCTGGCCACTTCCCTAATGACACATATCTTTGTGTCTCAGTCCTCAGTTAATGATCTCAAAAACTTATCATTTAACTCATATGTGCTGAATGCTCTTCCATATGACATCAGTTCATTAACTATTCTGAAGAATTTCTTGTAATATTCAGTTATGCTGTCTGTTTTAAATTGTCTAAAACTTTCATACTCCTGATTCAGCATAGACTTTCTATCTTCTCTTACCTCTTCTGAACCCTCCATGTAGACAATAAGGGTGTCCCACATTTCTTTGGAGGTCTTGCAGTGGATAAAATTTTGGAATGTTCAATCATCTATGACACTAAATATTATATTCTGTGCTCTCTTATCCATAGTAGCCAAGATGATCTCATCCTTTGTCATTTCAGAATATTCCTTTGGTGTCCTGAGATTTGCATCAAGAACTGAGACTTTCATTGGAATGAATGGCCCTTCTTTGACTGTCATGTAGATTCTTGGATCTGAAGCTTCCATAAATAATCTAACTCTTTCTTTCCAAGTGCCAAAAATCTCTTTCCTGCATATGGGTAACTTCATGGAACCAAACTCCTTATGATTCTCTATGGAACCCATTTTGCCTTATAGATTTCTTCCTTGGAGATCTACTCAGACTGTTAGGTCTATTCTTTGAGGAACCTGGCTCTGATATCACTTGAAAGAATTGGTTTTAAGATGTTCTAAACACCTAGAGGGGGGGTGAATAGGTTCAATTCTTTTTCTAACTTTGGCAGATAATTCTATCTAGTTCAGCAAAGTATTCAGCAGAAAGTATAACACAACATTCTCATACACAGCATTCACAGATTGCACACCAGTTTTATAGTGGTTCCCCAAATGATGGGTACATCCACTTTCCCCCTTCGCCTATCTAGCAGTGTACTAGATTCGGCCTTACTTCCTTCCTTCTTCTTAGATTCGCAGATCTTACAGCTCAGAACCAAGAATGGTTCCTACAACTCAGAGTGAATCCACACTCCTACAACTCAGGCACAATCCCTACCTCAGCCTCTTCCATAGGCCTACAACTCAGAGTGACACAACACTCCTACAACTCAGGCAACAGCCCTACCTCAGCCTCTTTCATAAACCTACAACTCAGGGAACAGATTCCCCTACCTTAGGCACTCAGCCCTACCTCAGCCTTTATAAATTAGGCTTACAACTCAGAGATGTCAATCTCCTACACTTAGATCTATTACAGATCCTACAAGAATTATTGATGAAAAGTTGTTGATATCTTCAACCAGATGGATAGATAATTGGTTGAAGGCTTCTTGATCAGTTCTTGATAGAACTGATTTCTTAAGGATCAACCTGACTTAGCTTTCTTCAAAGCTTCTTGAATCTGAACACAGTAGGGTTGATCTTCTTGATGTTGGAGTTGATCTTCAATCAGCTTCCTTCAGAAATCAATCTGAATTCTTCAGGCAGACTGTTCAGAATCTGCCTTCAATGGATGAGAACTTCTCTCCTTCTTATTTTTCTCTCTCTTCAATCTGTTGACTGTTTCTTTCTCTTCTTCTGGATTCTCAATCCTTCAGAGATTATAATTGATTGGCTTGAATAACTTCTCTCCGTTCTATAGCTGTTGTTCTTGTGGTTGTTATTGTTCTCTTCTTCAATTGTTAAGAGAGCATATCTATATATAGGCTTCATCCATGGTAACCGGCTGTTCCAGTTTCAAACAGTCTTCTGACACCCCTGACAGATGTGACAGCAATGTCAGTAATGACAGCTGTCAAGTCTTCACTTATATTACTTTAGCCTTCATTGAACTTTGACTCAGCAGCAGAGAATGTCGACTAAATTCTTCGTATGTGTCGACACACATAGTCCATATGTCGATACAAGTCTTGTTGTTGTCGACACAGCTTCTGTGGATTGTGTCGAAACAAGTTTTGTGTGTCGACACAAACACTCCCTGTCTTGACAAAGTTGGTGTCGACAAAATTCTGGTGTGTGTCGACACAAGTTCTTTATGTCGACACAGTCGTTGTCGACAGAATTCTGGAATGTGTCGACAGCTTCTCTATGTGTCGACACAGCTCCTGATAATGTCGACACAAGTCTGGCCCTTAGTGTTGACATATCGTTGTCGACAGATTTTCTGTGTGTCGACACAAATTCTGGATGTCGACACAATCTGGCCCTTGGTGTCGACACAACATTGTCGATAGATTTTCTGTGTGTCGACACAAATTTTGGATGTCGACACAATCTGGCCCTTGGTGTCAACACAACGTTGTCGACAGATTTTCTGTGTGTCGACACAATTTGGCCCTTGGTGTCGACACAACCATTCCCAGGTGTCGACACTTGTACTTAGAAAATTTTCTTTTCCATTTTCTTAACCTGTATATGATAACTCAAAATAACATCAAATACAACTTGATGCATATCATCGAGTTAGGTGAGGCTTCTCCAAATCTGGTACACATTTTCCAATGTACCCAACAGTGGTGTTGCGGCCAAAAGAGAAGAAAGAGGTTGCGCCCAAGGAAAGGAAAGAAATGTCGGGGGTCTCTGTCCCCCATTTCTGTGGAAAGATCCTCGCCTCCTCGCCATCAAGTCGTCTCGCCTACCTAAGAGACGCCCCCACCTGACCAAACTGCCACCACCTCTGTCCAGCCAGCCGAGCTTCCCTCTCGCAAAGCTGGCCCTTCCAGCCGCCCGGCCCCCTCCTCGCATCTGAACTACAACATGGGGCCCGTGACGAACGATGTCGCCGGCGAGCCGGTACTTTTGTGGGAGAAGGATGTCAACCGCGTATCAGTGTGTACTCTCCTTCCCTCCTGGAAGGAGCAAGACCCGCACACCAGTCATGCCTTCTCCCTTGGGTATGAGCTATATTGTGGCCTTGGGACTGAACCTGCGGATAACGAGCCATCGCGAGACCTCGTTCTGAAGACCTCCCACGCCCAGTTTCGCTCCATGGAGCTCTCGCACCAGATCTCGCGTCGCCTCGTCTTCAATAACAAGAAGTGGAAGGAGGCCGAGACTAGCCTTGCCGCGGAGTGCGAGAAGTCGAATGACCTTGAAAAAAGGCTGGCGGTCGCCGACAACCTTCTTGCCCGAAGCTAAGGCGGCGTGGTAAGCCTTTCACTGCTATTCGCCTGTTTAACTTGATAATTTTCCTTGTATGAATTTTTGTTGACTAATAACCTTCTCGTAGGATGCCGAGATGGTTGATCGAATGCGCTCGCACATTGCGGCTTTAGAGGGGGAGAACAAGAAATTGAAAGCTGAGAACGCCAGTCTCCTGGACAGCGCCGCGCTTCACCCAGATCTGTTCCGAGCTCCCCCACTAACTTACTACTCTCTGGACGAGGTCGATGCCCTTTGCAGAGATTCCAACATCAAGACGGTCGGGCTCGTCCTGAAGATGATGAAGGAGCTGGGGGTTGTCAGGGATGATGTTGAGAAGGTCACGGTCTGCGACTTGGTCCCCCAGCTGTATGGCGATATGGATGACAGCTCCACCTCCGGTGACGAGGAGTGAGGGTGTCCGTCTTGGGACTCCCCCCCCCCCTCTCTTTTTTTTGTCTCCTGTACTTGTAAATTTTCCTGATAGTGAAATGTTTCTTTTCTATGATGAACAGAGAGATCTTTATTATAACCTTTCGCCCTTTTTACTTCGTCGCACTTTATCCATTGATGTCTTGCATGAAGGTTAATTTAGAGCGCTGGCTGTTGGCCCTCTCCTCGCCTCCGCCGAGCGCGGGATAGTTTGCCCTTGTACTCTCGCCTCGTCCGCAAGACGCACTCCGCGCGAGTATGGCCTAGGGACCAGACTGCTGCTTACGATAAATTATCCCCCTTTTATGCGAGACCTGTGTATTTGACAGTGAATACCCGCTCGCTGTGGGCGGGACCTTCCTCGCCGAGTGTTAGCCTGAAATTCCCATCCTCTCTTGCATTGCCTCCAATCCTTCCTTTTCCTAGGAATCCTCTACCAATTTTCTGATACATATATACACCTTTCTTCGTGAGCTCTTACCACTTGACTTGCCTCCGAGTGAGCCTACAGCCCTACCAGCTAGGTGAGAGCCTGGTCAGCAGGTCTACTCGGGGTCTCCTCTCCAAAACATCTCCAACCACCGAGTGAGCCTACATCCCTGCCAGCTAGATGAGAGCATGGTCAGCGGGTCTGTTCGGGGTCTCCTCTGCAAAACATCTCCAACTACTGAGTGAGCCTACAGATCTGCCATCTAGATGAGAGCCTGCTCAGCGGGTCTGCTCGGGGTCTCCTCTACAAAACATCTCCAACCACCGAGTGAGCCTACAGCCCCGTTAGCTAGATAAGAGCCTGGTCAGCGGGTCTACTCGGGGTCTCCTCTCCAAAACACCTAAAACCACTGAGTGAGCCTACAGCCATGCCAGCTAGATGAGAGCCTAGTCAGCGGGTCTGCGCAGGGTCTCCTCTCCAAAACACCTCCAACCACCGAGTGAGCTTACAACCCTGCCAGCTAGATGAGAGCCTGGTCAGCGGGTCTGCTTGGGGTCTCCTCTCCAAAACACCTCCAACCACCGAGTGAGCCTACAACCCTGCTAGCTAGATGAGAGCCTAGTCAGTGGGTCTACTTGGGGTCTCCTCTCCAAAACATCTCCAACCACCCAGTGAGCCTACAACCCCGCCAACTAGATGAGAGCGTGGTCAGCGGGTCTGCTCGGGGTATCCTCTCCAAAACATCTCCAACCATCGAGTGAGCCTACAGCCCTGCCAGCTAGATTAGAGCCTGGTCAGCGGGTCTGCTTGGGGTCTCCTCTCCAAAACACCTTCAACCACCGAATGAGCCTACAGCCATGCCAGTTAGATGAGAGCCTAATCAGTGGGTCTGCTCTGGGTCTCCTCTCCAAAACATCTCCAACCACCGAGTGAGCCTACAACCCTACCAGCTAGATGAGAACCTGGTCAGCGGGACTGCTCGGGGTCTCCTCTCCAAAAGATCTCCAACCACCAAGTGAGCCTACAGCCCTGTGTTGGATCCCTAGTAAGATTTGGGCTAGGTTCACTAAGTTAGGATCATATGACCTACAATGTATAGCCAGGGTCATGGTTGTGTCCTAGAGTCTAGGACAATTCCTTAGAATCAACATCACATGGACCAACTATCAACAAGACTATCAGAGACTCAAGACTTAGAGTTTTTCTAAAGACCAAGTAAAATGAGTTCAACGTTCGTCGAACTCAGGTCGACGATAGTCTTGCTCAGCTCGATGATCTCAGAGTGAATTCTCTGAGCTGAGCTCGACGAACTTAGTACTCAGGTCGACGAACTTTGGACACTATACTTCAACACTTCAAGATCAGAAAACATCTCTTTATTCTAAGTCCAGAGTCAGACTTTGGTCGACGAACTTGATTCTCAGATCGACGAACTGTGACCATAATAGCTAGAGTTATCCAGCAGTAGTTAAGTGGTCCTCAACTCGACGAAACCAAATCTTAGGTCGACGAATTCTGGATACTTCACTTTAACACCTTCATCCAGAAGCATCTGAAATTATTCTAAGTCCAGAAATATTTTACTGAACTTCAGTCGACAAAACCAGATATCAGCTCGACGAACTCCATACACAGAAAAGGCAAAGTTTCTAGAGAATATAGTTCTGCTCTCTACTCGATGATCTTGGAACTCAGCTCGACAAACAGAAGTCATCTGGTCGACGAACTCAGCAACTCAGCTCGACAAACTATGAACTCAGCTCGACGATTTTTGTTATCAGTTCGACGAATCCAGACTTAGTTATTTTCCATCCTTCTGTCCCCTTCTTACTGCAATAATTCCTGAGTAATTAATGCTCAAATATTCTCTAGAATATAACCGTTAGACAGAGCATTGATCATGGTCTTCTCCAGGATTATTGCCTGCCATTTTTCCATGGGACAGTTGGGGAAATAATTCAATGTCGTTTATTCTCAAGGCCGTCAGCATTGATTGCAGAGGATTTCAAAATTTCGAAAGACCATTTTTGACAGGAAATATAAAAGAGATTTTCTCTCTTCTTCCTATAGAGAGATAGAACAAGATACACAATACAGAGAGACGACAGATACAAAAAATAGTCAGTCTGAAATAAGAGATTCACTGCTGTCTGTCAACACAGAATTCTGACACAACAAGAAGCCATATTCCTGAAGATCATCAGCTATCTGAAGAAGAAGAACACATAATAAAAATCAAGAGTCTTCTGTCTTCAACACTCCAGGATACTTCAAAGGACAACTACATTACTATATGTCAATGAAGTTCCTGAACAGCTGCTGATCAAGGCTGTACTACTGAAGGCCTATCACCCTATAGCAAGGCTTCTTCTACATGAACCATTCTATATCTCAGGGGGAGCCTGTGCTAAAATCAAATATCCACCAATCTTCTCAGTTGTATATTGAGAAAGAGAAGACACAATCATCTCTCACCCCCCCCCCCCACTGTATAAAGGGTTATAACTCCCTTCAAAAGTTATTCCTAGTTGTAAGTCACCTGATCAAAAGACTAGAGGATTGGTTTTTGAGCACCTGATCAAAAGCTCATTGGTTTCAGGCACCTGATCAAAAATCTAAGTGGATTCCTACCAGGGTGGTAGAAGAGTGGATGTACCCAAGTTTAGGGGAACCACTATAAATTCTTGTGTTGTCTGGATTGCTCTTTTCTTTTGTTTTTTTTATTGTGGTTGTTTGTTAGGATTGCTGTTTTAATTTTGTTCCTACACTAGATTAAATCATAAGAAAATTTTATAAACCCTGAATACTTTATTCACCCCCCCTCTAGAGTATTCCTGATCTAACAACTCACTTTCAATTGGTATCAGAGCTTGTATTCCTTGGTGTACACAAGCTAACCCTTGAACCAAAGATCCTTTGTTAGATCAGATTTCATCTTTTATCTTTATTTTTATTTAGATTATGTACACAGCAATGGCACAGAACAAAGACTATGCAAGCACTAGACCTCCAGTTTGCAACCTAAATAGGTTTGTCATCTAGAAGGCAATAATCAAATTATATATGAACTCTATTGATGAAGATATCTACAATTCCATCTTGACAGGTCCTCCTCAAGCCACTGCTTCTTATGTACAGCAGCCTCAAGCACAAATGCAGTCCCACCACCTGAGTGGACTGAGGCTCAAAAGAAGGCCAAGGTTGTTGATGTCAAGGCAATGAACATATTGGCACAGACTATGTGAGATGATATCTTCCAAAAGGTTGCTGAATGCACTTCAGCCAAAGCCATCTGGGATTCCCTAAACCAAATGGTGGCTGGATCAGCAGATGAAAGAAAGGACAGGAGACCCAACTTCATATCCTTATATGACAATTTCAAGAAAGAGGAAGTTGAGTCAGTTGCTGAAATGTATAATAGGTTAAGCTCAATTATCAATGAGTTACAAATATTGGACAAGGACATCATCCTCACTGAGGTGAATGACAAGATCCTAATGTGCTTCCCAAGCTCATGGGATTTAAGGATCTGGCCTATCAAAGAATCCAGAAGCCTAAATGAGATATCCACTAAATCTCTATTAGGTAAACTTAAGCCCTATGAACAGCTGATTAAATCCAGGGAGGCAGCTGAGCAGAGAACACCCCCTCCAGCAAGAAAAGAGCATAGCATTGCTTTCAAGGTAGCTGAAGAGACGGATACTCCCTCAACAAATGAAGAACCCATGAGTCTTTTTGCCAAAAGATTCTACAAGTTGGCAAGAAAAGATTTCAGGAGGAAGTCATCCAGACAGGATGACAAACCAAGGTATGATAAAACACCAACTAAAGAAGTGGTATGCTTTGGTTGTAGGAAAGCTGGACACTTTATCTCTGAGTGTCCAGAGAATCAGAAGAAAGAAAAGAGAAGAGAGAAAGATACCAGGAGACAGCACAACAGTAGACCTTCTTCCCATAAATACAAGAAGAAGGATGAAAGAATTAGTGCCTAACCACCTAGAGGGGGGTGAATAGGTGTAATTTAGAGTACTAGTCAAAGCTGGATCTGATCATGCTAAATGGATTTTTAATAGCATCAGAGCCACATTGTCATCATCACAAAGGGGTAGATATCCAAGAGTGGCTCTGATGCTATTAGAAATCCATTTAGCATGATCAGATCTAGCTTTGACTAGTACTCTCTCCCCATTTATGACTTCTCTAGCCACATGATCTCTAAGATCATCCTTCTGAAATCTGATCTGTTCATCTATATAATTCACTCCATCCTTAAAAAACCTCTCAACTTCAGCAGCAGTCCAGAAATAGTCTTTTGAGAATCTGTAATAGCAGTTTTTACAGCAGTTATGCCTTCCTGGAAATCCTTATCAAACTTCTCCTTATCAAACTCTGGTTTGGCTTGAGACTTATCAGCATCTGAGGCAGTTGCAATATTCTTTATTTCAGTAACAATTGCATTATGGGATTCAGTCAGATTATCATTCATTCTAATCTGATTTTCTAAGACATATCCCTGCTTCACTGCTATATCATCCACTTGAGTCTTTATCTTTTCTTGATGAGTAGCAAAAAAAACTACTGCATTACCCCCTTTATGAAAACAATCAGTCATTTCCTTCTTATTTTGATTTACTTCAAATCTTATATATTTGATGTCTTGGGCCAAGGAGAATTGGAGATCTTTGTGAGTTTCATCCATATACTTCTCCATTGCTATTCTTTGCTCATCCAACTTTACTTGTAAAGATACTAACAATGAACTGTAATCTATTGTTGGGGCAGGATGTGGAGCAACTATCTGTAGTGCTTTCTTGTAGCTCTGGCTTCTTCTTTTGAAGACCATTAGCTTCCTTTTCTTTGCTTGAACCTCAGCAGCATCCTCAGAATCTGAAGTACTAGCTATGTCAACCCTTTCCTTAGGACTTGGAGGCAATTCCTTCTCAGGTCTTGGTAGCTCCCCCTGAGTCCTTTGCTCCTCAGTTTTAGTCATTGTATTCTCTCCCTGAGCTCCTACTTGCTCCCCCTCAAAAATACTTTTCTCCCCCTCAAAACCAGCATGCTCCCCCTCAATATCAGGAAACAGCTCTTCTAAGGTAAACTCCTGTTGAGAAGGCACAGGAGAGTTTCTTATTTCTGGAGCATCAGTAGCAACAGATGTATCTTCCATGATCACATCTTGTGCTTGACTGTGTAACTATGTTGGCTGTTCAACATCAATCAAATATCTAGTTAATACTTCATCCTCAATATGGTAAATTGATTGATTAACTTCATGTATTACCTCAAGGATTGTTTGAGTTGCCATTTCACTGTCTAAGTGAGTAGGCTTTTCCACATGTTGAGGCTCCCCCTGGAGTGTATCCAGGTGGATGGGGCTAGCAGATGGTTGCTCCCCCTGCCTCTGTGCATCTTCATTCCTTACTGGTGACCTTCCAGTATTATCAGCTTCTTCCTCATTAGAACTAAAAACTACTTGCTCCTCTAAGCTACTGGATGATTCAGGAGCCATTATGGCTTTCTTCTTCTTCTTCTGTGGAGGTGTTTCCTTCTTTGGAGTAGGCATGTCCTTAGTTAACACCCTATCCCATCTTGAGATAATTCTGATATCCATCCTCCTCATATGTTTAATTTTAGAACCAGTAGCTTGCTTCATGACTTCTAGAATTGTTCCAACTAAGTACAAACTAATAATTCTACCCAGATTGGGCTTCTTCAGACTTTCCTTAATCTTTTCAAACATTACTGCTGACCAATCAGATTTTAGCTTAAAGATAATTCTTGTTATTAAGCAGAACATGTGAGCTGATATCCTATCATGCCCACCTGGCTTGCACAGAATCACATTTCCTACCACTTCAGACAAGAACTTTCCTTGCATATTTATGCCTTTCCTGTTAAAAATGGAGCCAATCTTCATGGTTGAATCTAGTCCACACCATTGCAGTGCATCCCTAGTCTTAGATGTAGGGACATCTTCCTCCTCTTTATTTCTTGGTAGATGTAGAACTTTTCTTAGACTCTTCTGGATGAGTTTTACTTTTACTCCATGGACGATGGTTTTAATGTTGAGTCTAGTCTCATCAAGGGTAGCTGCACTAAAGAATTCGATTACTTCCTTCTTCCAAATCTTAGTTGGTTCTTAAACTAGAACTTCCAACCCATTATCAGTAATTAGGGTTGCAACATCCTTAATTTCTTGTTTCGCATGGTCAAATGCATTGCGTACTAGCTCATATCCTTCATTGACGTTCTCCTCGAGCTTTGGCGCCATTAGGGTTTTGAGAAATCTTGAATTTAGATGAGAGAGATGTCGACATAAAGTTTTGGTCTCGAAACTATTGAAAGCGTGTCGACAAACAATGGTGAAGACCTATTTATATCTTTATAAAAACGAAGGTGAAAAGGCGCGTTAAAAGTACTCTAAATGTGTCGACACTGTTGAAAAGTGTCGACACAGACTACTTAAGTCTCAACATAAATGCTGACTTATATGTGTCGACACCAATTATGATGTGTCGACACTTATACATCTGTGTTCGACGATTAGTCAATACTTCACTCGACGAAATCTGTGTTAAACCTAAGTGTCGACACCACTCCTGGTTGTGTCGACACCTACTCTGGATGTGTTGACACTATTTCTCTGAAGTGTCGACACAGACTTCCTAGATGTGTCGACATCATTTCTCTGAAATGTCGACACCTTTTCTATGTGTCGACACAGACAACTCCTTGTGTCGACACTATTTTCTTAGCCAATTTTTTTAAAACTATTCTAAGTTCAACATTCCTAATTCAATTTTAAACTTATTGAATTTAGTTTCATCAAGAGGCTTAGTAAACATATCAGCAATCTGATTATCTGTTTTAACAAATTCTAGGGAAATGTCCTCTTTCTCTACATGTTCTCTAAGAAAATGGTATCTAATTTCTATGTGCTTAGTCCTACTATGTGAGACATGATTATTTGCAATAGAAATAGCACTTGTAGAATCACAAAGCAAAGGTGTTCTACTTACTTGAATACCATAGTCTTCTAGCTGGTGCTGAATCCATAATAGTTGTGCACAACAGCTTCCTGCAGCAACATATTCTAACTCAGCTGTGGAGATTGTCACACTGGTCTGCTTCTTACTGCTCCAAGACACAAGTCTCCCACCTAGAAATTGACAGGTGCCTGTAGTACTTTTTCTATCTTCCTTGCAACCTGCAAAATCTGCATCTAAATAGCCAGTCAGTAGAAAATCTCCATTCCTAGGGTACCAAAGGCCTAGATTAGGGGTGCCCTTAAGATATCTCAAGATCCTTTTGACTGCAGTCAAATGAGATTCTTTAGGGCATGCTTGGTACCTAGCACAGACACATGTAGTGTACATGATATCTGGTCTACTAGCAGTCAGATATAGTAGGGAGCCAACTATCCCTCTATACAAAGTTTCATCTACAGGTTTCCCTGCATCATCTTTGCTAAGAGACACACTTGACCCCATAGGAGTTCTCATGGTAGTGGATGATTCCATACCATACTTCTTTATTAACTCCAGGGTGAACTTAGACTAAGTTATGGACAAGCCATCTTCAGTCTGTCTTACTTGGAGACCCAAGAAAAACTTAAGTTCCCCCATACTGCTCATTTCAAATTTTCCTTGCATAAGTTTTGCAAACTTTCTACAAAGATTACTTTCAGTAGACTCAAATATTATGTCATCAACATATATTTGGACTAGGATTATCTTTCCTTTAGATTCCCTAGGGAATAGAGTCTTGTCTATTTTCATCCTTGAGAATTTGTTCTCAATGAGGAAAGTAGACAGGGTTTCATACCAAGCCCTTGGGGCTTGTTTTAACCCATACAATGCTTTCCTAAGTCTATAAACATAATCAGGTTTGAGAGGATCAACAAAACCTGAGGGCTGCTCTACATAGACTTCTTCCTTTATATTTCCATTTAGGAAAGTTGACTTTACATCCATTTGAAATACCTTGAAGCCTTGATATGTTGAATAAGCAAGGAACATCCCGATTGCTTCCAGTCTTGCTACTGGGGCAAAGGTTTGATCAAAGTCAATACCTTCTTCCTGCCCATACCCTTTTGCAATAAGTCTTACTTTATTCTTAACAATGATCTCATTCTCATCCAATCTATTCCTAAAGATCCACTTTGTTCCAATGATATTGTGGTCTTTTGGTTTAGGAACAAGCTTCCAAACCTTGCATCTTCTGAACTGATTCAGCTCCTCTTGCATGGCATCAATCAAATATGGGTCTAGAACTGCTTCTTCAAATTTCTTTGGTTCCACTTGTGATAAGAAACTGGAGCAAAGAACTGTGCTCAGATTCCTGCTTCTTGTTTGCACTCCTTGTCTTGGATCACCTATTATCTGATTTGCTGGATGATCCTTTAAGTGTCTATTAGCTGGAGGTAGTATATCTTCAGGTTGTACACCTCCAGCCTCTTCATTTAACTGCACCTCTTGGTCTTCTTCAGCATCTAGAGAGTCTTGTACTCCCCCTGGACAGCAGCCACCATTTTCCACTTCTTGAGTTACAGTAGAACCTTCTGTAATGGTAAGCTTGTCCATTCTCTCATTTATACATGTAGAACTGCAAACACTACTTGGCAATTCACTGTTAATGAGTCTTGTTTCATCAAATACTACATGTAAAGACTCTTCTACAACTTGAGTGATCAAGTTGTAGACCCTATAAGCCTTACTATTGTTGTTGTACCCAACAAATATCCCCTCTTGGGATTTGGCAGCAAACTTGGTTAGATAAGACTTGTCATTGTTAAGTATATAGCACTTGCAACCAAAGATCCTAAAATATGATAAGTTTGGTTTTTTGTCCTTCACAATCTCATAGGGAGTCTTTTTGTGGCACTTGGTGATAGTAGCCCTATTGATCACATGACATGCAGTGTTTACTGTCTCAGCCCAGAAATATTTTGGGAGAGAAGTGTCACTCAATAGAGTTCTACCAGCCTCTATCAATGTTCTATTCTTCCTTTCAGCAATACCATTTTGCTGAGGTGTTCTAGGTGAGGAAAATTCTTGAAAAATCCCAAATTCCTCACACAGTTTTGTCATACTTTCAGACTGAAATTCAGTACCATGGTCACTTCTGATTTTGACCACTGTACTGTCCAACTCATTCTGAATTTGTTTAATAAAACTATATAAGACACTTGGGGTTTCAGATTTTTGTCTTAGAAAGAACACCCAGGAATATCTATAATAGTTATCTACTATCACAAATGTGTAGACCTTCCTACCTAGACTGTGAACTGGCATAGGACAAAATAGATCCATATGCAAGAGGTATAGACACCTCACTGAATCCTTGTTTTCAAGGCTATGAAAGGTGTATTTGGTCTGCTTGCCTTTTTGACAAACTGAGCATATCCCATCATTTATACACTTAACTTGAGGATCATTCCTCACTAACTCTTTGCTAAAGAGTTGGCCAATAGTCTTATAGTTAAGATGAGGCAGCTTCTTGTGCCATTTAACACAATGTGAGACTCTCTCATCAGCTACAAGACAAATACGAGAAACATTGTTCTCACACACAAAATTTAGACAATAAACATTTCTCTTCCTATATCCTGTCAAAATGAACTTTTGATCACTTGACCTTTTGATATGACATCCATTCTTAATAAATGAAATGTCATATCCTAAGTCACTCAACTGACTTATGCTAATAAGGTTGTGTTTCAAACCCTTCACATAGGCCACTTAAGAGATAGTAATCTAGTTATTAGAAATGTTACCAAAGCCTTTGATGATTCCTTTTTCAGAACCACCAAAGGTTACTTTAATGTCATCCTTGATAGGTGTGTAGTCCTTCAGCAATCCCCTTGTTCCAGTCACATGCCTGGAACATCCACTGTCCAAGTACCATATTGGGGCATGGCAACTTGGACTCACCTGCAACACAGATTACTTAACCTTAGAACCCAAATAACTTTTGGGTCCTTGGTGCAAGTTAGTCTGAATTATAACAAATCTACCTGTAGCTCTTCTAGCAGGCAGATTGCTACTCTCCTTGACACTAGAATTGTGCCAACAATCTAAGGCAAAGTGGCCTACTTTGCCACAACACCAGCACTCAAACCTAATGTACCTTTGTTTAGGTACTACCCTGGCTGAATTATCTACTGCAGTCTTCTTGTTTTGTGCTGGGGATTTGCCTTTAGATTTGGACCTAACACTCCACGCAGTTTTCTTAAACCCTAATCCAGCCTTACCCTTTTGAGGTACAAACTCATCTATCAAGGGTAAAACTGATTTAGGTTTAGAAAAGCTAGCCACAATCTCTTTCTCTTTCTGAAGTCTAACCTCCAGATTTCTAATCTGATCATTCTTGAATGTGATTGTACCCATTTGAATAACAGTTATGTTTTTCAATCTGACAATCTCATTCAGTTTTTTATCTAACAACTTCTCTGAATCTACTGCAACCATCTTAAGATCTGCAATTTCCTTAGTCTGAGATTTGGCCAGGTTTTTGCTCTTCTTAAGTGCCTGCAGCAAGTCTCTATATTCGTCTATCAACTGATGAACATCACCTTCAGACTCAGACTCATCCACATCACTTGATGCAGATGTTGCTGACTCTGACTCAGTACTGCAATCTGAAAGACATTGTACCTTACTAGGACCAGGCTGATCCTGGCACTTGTCTTCTTATAGTACAACCATCAGTCCCTTGCACTGATGGTATTCTTGTTCATATATTGAGTTCAGCACTTGTATAAACTCTTCTTCATCTGCAGCAAATAGACAAATGTAAGCCTCAGCTTCAGATTCTGATTCTGAAGATGACTGATCTGACAATGTCTTCTCCTTCTTAGCAACAAAGGATTTCTCCTTCTTGCTCTAGTGTTGAGTCTTCTTTTTATCACCAGACTCTTTTCTTTTATCTGGACATTCATCCACTACATGACCAGGCCTATTACAACAGTAGCAAACAATCTTTGATGTTGTAGACTTGCTTGGCTTAGACTTGCTCCTGTCTTTCCTGGATGACTTCCTCTTTAGATAATAGTCATCTTTAGGCTTGGATGTGGAAGGCTTAGACTTCCACTGCTTCTTCTTCAGAAATCTCTGAAACTGTCTAGTAAATGCTGCAAAATCCTCATCTGAGTCACAGCTATCTGAATTCTGATTGTCTGAATTTTCTGAAGCAGTTTCAGCAACAATCTTAGGAGGTGATGGATACATCCTCCTATTCTTCTTAGTGGCTTTTACCTTAAAGGCCACAGACTTTTCTCTATGCTCACCTTTTGCACTCTTCTCTTCCTCTTTCCTAGCCATAAGTTGCATCTCATAAGACAGCAACTTTCCAAACAAGGTTGGAGGAGAAATATCTGCAAGTTTGGCCACTTCTCTAATGGCACAAATCTTTGTGTCCCAATCCTTTGTCAAGGATCTTAAGAATTTATCATTCAATTCATAAGTACTAAAGATTCTCCCATAGGACATCAACTCATTCACTATCCTATAGAACTTTTTATAGCACTCAGTGATACTGTCAGACTTTCCCTGTCTGAAACTCTCATACTCCTGGTTTAGCATAGATTTCCTATCTTGTCTTACTTCTTCAGAACCTTTCATGTAGACTATCAAAGTATCCCACATTTCCTTTGAAGTCTTGCAGTGAATCAAATTTTGAAAGGTAGAATCATCTATGGCACTTACTATAATGTTCTGTGCCCTCTTATCCATAGTTGCCAAGATGATCTCATCCTTGGTCATATCTGAATAGTCCTTGGGAATTCTTTGGTTAGCATATATAATTGAAATCTTCATTGGGACATAAGGAACTTCTTTGACTGTAATATAGATCCTTGGATCAGAGGCCTCCATAAACAGTCTGACCCTTTCTTTCCAGATACCAAATATTTCCTTTTTGTATATGGGTAGTTTCATTGAACCTAGTTCCTTGTGATTTTCACCTGAACCCATTTTCTTGATTCTTTCTTGATTCTTAAACCTGCCTTAAGGATCTCACACTGGCTGTTAAGTCCTTCTTTGAGGAACCTGGCTCTGATACCACTTGAAAGAATTAGTGCCTAACCACCTAGAGCGGTGGTGAATAGGTGTAATTTTTCTTTTACTTTAAAGGCAGAAAATCTGTTCTGTAATTTAAGCAGCAATTGCAAATTCTACAGCTATCAGCACAGCAATCACAGAAACAATCATACACAGAGTGCACACAATGTTTATAGTGGTTCCCCAATGTCTGGGTACATCCACTTTCCCCCTTCGCCTATCTAGCAGTGTACTAGATTCGGCCTAACTTCTGCACTTCACCTCAGATCCTCAGATCTTACAGCTGAGAACCCCAAACAGGTTCCTACAACTCAGAGTGTCCCCACTCCTACAACTCAGGCAAACAGCCCTACCTCAGCCTTCACCAAGGCCTACACTCAGAGAACACAGTCTCCTACAACTCAGGCACAAGGCCCTACCTCAGTCTTCAGCAAGACCTACACTCAGATATCTAAATCTCTTACACTCAGCCTTTATAAAATAGCCTTACAGCTCAGATCTATAATAGATCTTACAGAAATTTGATTAAACAAAGTTTATGACTACCACCCTGAAAGAGAGAGAAGGGTTTGATGGCTTCTTGAACTGTTCTTGAAAGAACTTGGCAGAGATCAACCTTTCTTAGCTTTCTTCAAAGCTTCTTGAATCTGAACACAGTAGGGTTGAATCTCCTGAGAAGATGATCTTCAATCAGCTTCTGACTTAAGATTCAGATCTCAATCTGAATCTTTCTTTGCAGCTTAGTTCAGCAACTGCTCTTCTTAGTTGGAGCTCTCTCTCTCCAACTTCTTCTAGATCTTCTGTCAAAAATCTTTTGTATTATTACTTCTCTCTATATTGCTCAGAATCTGTATTATTCAATGATTGATCATCACTTTCTGTTGAAGGAGAAAGCCTTTTTATAGTCTTTCTCCATGGTAACCGGTTGATCCGGTTTCTAACGAACTTCTGACAGCTCTGACAGTAATAGTTGACCGGTTAGAAATAGCAGCTGTCAAGTCATCCAGTCACTTCTTGAAATCACTGTCTCTGTCTGAAAGTGTCGAGACTGATCTTCATTATGTGTCGACACAAATAGACTAAGTGTCGACACAAGTGGACTAAGAGTCGACACATGCCTTGGTGGTGTCGACACAACTTCTTTTGTTGTTGTAACAGCTTCTCGACACTGCTTCTTCAGAATGTGTCGACACTGATTCTGTGTGTCGACACAAGCCTTCTTTTCTTTAACTTTGTTGAGACTTGCTGTGTGTCGACACATCTCCTTTGTGTCGACACAAGTCTTCTTTTCTTTAACTTTGTGGAAGCTTGTTGAGTGTCGACACATCTCCTTTGTGTCGACACAAGTACTTCTTTACTTTAACTTTGTTGAAGCTTTACTGAGTGTCGACACATCTCCTTTGTGTCGACACAAGTACTTCTTTATTTTAACTCGCTGAAGCTTTGTTGTGTGTCGACACAAGTCCTGTGTGTCGACACAGTTGATGTTGTCAAATACTTTTGTGTGTCGACACTGCCTCTTGGTGTCAACACATTTGATGTCGACTAAGTACTCCTGTGTGTCGACACTACCTTTTGGTGTCGACACATTTGATGTCGACTTTGCTTCTTTGTGTGTCGACACTGCCTCCTGGTGTCGACACAATTTCTTCTGGTGTCGACTCAGCTAACTCCAAGTATCGACACAGCCTTTCTAGAGTGTCGACACAAGCCTTCATAAGTGTCGACACTGCTTCTCTAGGTGTCGACATGTGGACTTAGAAATTTTTCTGCATTTCCTGCAATTACATAACCTGCACATATAAACTCAAAACACATCAAATACACCTTGATGTATATCATTGAGTAGGGTAAGCTTCTTCAAATCTGGTACACATTTCCAATGTACCCAACAAAGGAGAAGGGTTTTGTGGCTGAAACCTGGAGTGAGACTGTTGGGTGCATTGGAATATATGTACCAGATTTGAAGAAGCCTCACCCTACTCAATGATATACATCAAGGTGTATTTGACGTGCTTTGAGTTTATTTGTGCAGGTTAAGTGACTGCAGGATTGCAGGAAAAGTTTCTAAGTCCATGTGTCGACACCTAGAAGAAAAGTGTCGACACTTAAGAAGGCTTGTGTCGACACCCAGAGAAGCAGTGTCGACACTTGGAGTAATTGTGTCGACACCAGGAAGGCAGAGTCGACACCAGAAGAAATGTGTCGACACATACAGGCAGTGTCGACACATAGTGAAGAATTGTCTACATAATCAGTGTCGACACTTAGAAGCAGTGTCGACACCCAGAGAAACTTTGCCGACATCAAAAGTGTCAACACCAGGAGGCTATGTTGACACTCAGCAAACTTCAACAAAGTTTAAGTACAAGTGTCGACACAAAGGAGATGTGTCGACACTCAGCAAAGTTTCAACACATGAAGAATGTGTCGACACAAGGAGATGTGTCGACACTCAGCAAAGTTTCAACACATGAAGAATGTGTCGACACAAGGAGATGTGTCGACACTCAGCAAAGTTTCAACACATGAAGGCATGTGTCGACATAAAGAAGATGTGTCGACACTTAGCAAGTTACAACACAAGATGTTGTGTCGACACAAAAGAGTTCTGTCGACACACATCAGAAATCAACTAAGTATTGAAGAAGAAGTATTTGTGTCGACACACTCAACCAGTGTCAACACATTCAATAGAAGGCTTGTGCCGACACACAGGATCAGTGTCGACACATTTTGAAGAAGCAATGTCGAGAAGCTGTTACAACAACACAAGGAGTTGTGTCGACACCATCAAGGCTAGTGTCGACACTTAGTCTACTTGTGTCGACACTTAGTCTATTTGTGTCGACACATAAAGACTATCTGTCTCGACACTTTCAGACAGTGACAGAGATTTCAAGAAGTGACTGGATGACTTGACAGCTGCCATTTCAACCGGTCAATTGCAACTGTCAGAGCCAACATAAGGTTGTTAGAAACCAGATCAGCCGGTTACCTTGGAGAAAGACTATTTAAAGACCTTTCTCCTTCGACAGAAAGAGAGTGATTACAGATTGACAACAATTAATCAAGAGATCTAACAACACAAAGAAGACCTTCTATAGAAGATCTAAGTAGTTGGAGAGAGAGAGCTCCTTCTAAGAAGAGCAGCTATTGAACCAGGCTGAGAAGTAAGTTTCAGATTGTTATCTAATTCTCAAGACAGCAGTTGATTGAAGATCATCTGCACAGAAGATTCAACCCTACTGTGTTCTAATTCAAGAAGCTTTGAAGAAAGCCAAGGGTGGTTGATCTCTGCCTAGTTCTTCCAAGAACTCATCAAGAAGCCAGTCAACTCATCTCTCTCTTTTAGAGTTGTGGTTATATACTTTGTAAACTTTATTTTCTGTAGGATCCTAAGTGATCTGAGCTGTAAGCCTATTTTATAAAGGTTGAGGTAGGGCTTTAGTGCCTGAGTCTAGGAGATTCTATTCTCTGAGTGTAGTCCTTGATTGAAGGCTGAGGTAGGGTTGTTTAGCCTGAGTGTAAGTCTTGGTGAAGACTGAGTGGTAAGGCTTGGTGCCTGAGTTGTAGGAGTGGGGACACTCTGAGTTGTAGGAACCTATTTGGGGTTCTGAGTTGTAAGATATGAGGATCTGAGGAGAAGTGGAGAAGTTAAACCGAATCTAGTACACTACTAGATATGAGGAGGGGGAAAGTGGATGTACCCAGACCTTGGGGAACCACTATAAAAATCTGTGTGTACTCTGTGTGTGATTAATTCTGTGATTGCTGTGTTATCTGTGCTGAATTGCTGTAGAGAATTGTAAATACAGATCTTATAATTTAGTGTTTCTGCCTTTAAAGTTAAAAAAGATTAAGTTCACCTATTCACCCCCCCCCCCCCTCTAGGTGATTAGCCACTATTTCTTTCAAGTGGTATCAAAGCGAGGTTGCTCAAAAAGGGACATAATAGTCTGAGTAAGATACTGTAGGCAGAATCAGATTAATCAAGATTCAAGAAAATGGGTTCTAGTGAGAATCACAAAGAGCTGGGGTCCATAAAGTTGCCAATCTGTAAAAAAGAGATTTTTGGCATATGAAAAGAGAGGGTTAGGCTTTTTGTGGAAGCCTCTGACCCAAGAATATACATTACAGTCAAAGAAGGGTCATATATGCCAATGAAAGTATCTGTTTTGGATGCAAATCAGAGAACTCCCAAAAACTATTCAGAAATGACTAAAGATGAGATTATTCTGGCCACTATGGACAAGAGGGCACAAAATATTATTATTAGTGCAATTGATGATCCCACATTTCAGAATTTAATTCACTGTAAAACTTCTAAAGAAATGTGGGACACTTTAATAGTTTACATGGAAGGGTCTAAAGAAGTAAGACAGGACAGGAAATCCTTGTTAAATTAGGAGTATAAAAGCTTCAGACAAGGAAAGTCTGATAGCATTACTGAATGCTACAAGGAATTCTATAGGATTGTTAATGAGTTGATGTCCTATGGAAGAGAATTCAGCAACTATGAGCTGAATGACAAGTTTTTAAGATCCCTGACTAAGGACTAGGATACCAAGATTTGTGTCATTAGGGAAATGGCCAAATTAGCTAATATACCTCCTCCAACTTTGTTTGGAAAACTGTTATCTTATGAGATGCAGTTAATGGTTAGAAAGGAGGAAGAGAAGACTACAAGAGTGGAGCACAAGGAAAGAGATGTGGCCTTCAAAACTGAAGCCACTAGGAAATATAAAAGCAAGTCTCCATCTCCACCTCAAAAAGTTACTGAGGCTGAGACAGATGAGTCAGAAAGCAAGAATTCAGATAGCAGTGAAAGTGATGAAGACTTTGCTGCTTTTACAAGACATTTTCAAAAGTTTCTGAAGAAGAAGCAGTGGAGGTCTAAGCCATCCACTTCACAGACAAAAGATGACTACTATCAGAATAGGAAGTCATCAAGGAATGATAGAAGAAAGTCCAAACCAAGTAAAACTATATCCTCAAAGATTGTATGTTATTGTTGCAATAGATAGGGACATGTAGTGGCTGACTGTCCTGAAAGGAGGAAGGAGTCAACTGATAGAAAGAAGACATAGTTTAAGGGCAAAAAGGAAAAGTCCTTTGTTGCCAAGAAAGACAAAAGTTTGACTGATCAGTCATCTTCAGAAACAGATTCAGAAGCTGAAGCCTATATTGGTTTATTTGCTGAAGAAGAAGAAGATGAGTTCATACAGCTAATGAACTCAATTTATGAGCATGAGGACATTCAGTGCAAGGGCTGATGGCCTTATCTGGAGGAGACAAAATCCAGTATCAGCCTGGACCAAGCAAGGTACAAAGTTGTTCTTCAAGTTCAATTTCTTGTACTGAGTCAGAATCAGATACATCTGCATCAAGTGATGTGGGTGGGTCTGAATCTGAAGGTGATATTCATCAGTTAATTGATGAATATAGGGACTTGTTGCAGGCCTTAAAGAAAAGCAAAACCTTGGCCAAAAATCAGGCAAAGGAGATTGCTAGTCTTAAATTGGCTGCTGCTGATTCAGACAAGTTGTTTGATCAGAACTGAATGAAATAGCCAGACTAAAGAATATTACAGTTATTCAGATGGGAACTATTACATTTAAGAATGATCAAATTAGGAATCTGGAGTTTATACTTCAGAAGGAGAAGGATATTGTGGCTAGCTTTTCTAAACCCAAATTTGTTTTACCCTTGATATATGAGTTTGTACCTCATAAGGGTAAGGCTGGATTAGGATTTACAAAACCTGCCTGGACTGCTAGGTCCAAGTCTAAAGGCAAAGCCCCAGCACTAAACAAAAATCCTGTTGTAGATACTTCAGGCAGGGTTGTACCAAAACAAAGGTACAACAGGTTTGAGTGTTGGTGTTGTGGCAAGATAGTCCACTTTGCCATAAACTGTTGGCACAATTCAAGTGTCAAGGAGAGTAGAAAACTACCTGCTAGAAGAGCTACAGGTAGTTTTGTTAAAAGTCAAACTAACCTACACCAAGGACCCAAGAATTATTTGGGTTCTAAGGTTAAGTAATATGTTTTGCAGGTAAGTCCAAGTGGCCATGCCCCTATATGGTACTTGAACAGTGTATGTTCCAGGCACATGACTGGAACTAGGGGTTGCTGAAGGATTATACATCTATCAAAGATGGGCCTAAAGTTACCTTTGGTGGTTCATAAAAAGGGATCATCAAAGGCTTTGGTAACATTTCTAGTAACCTGATTACAATTACTCAAGTGGCTTATGTAAAGGGTTTGAAACATAACCTCATTAGCATAAGTCAACTGAGTGATTTAGGATATGACATCTCCTTTGTCAAGGATGGTTGTCATATTAGAAGGTCAAGTGATCAAAAGATCATTCTGACAGGGTATAGGAAGAGAAATGTCTATTGTCTAGACATTATGTGTGAGAACATTATTTCTCCTATTTGTCTTGTAGCTGATGAGAAAGTCTCACATTGTGTTAAATGGAACAAGAGGCTGGCTCATCTTAACTATAAGACAATTGGTCAACTCTTTAGCAAAGAGTTAGTGAGGAATGGTCCTCAGGTTAAGTGTATAAAGGATGGGATATGCTCAGCTTGTCAAAAAGGCAAGCAGACCAAATCCACCTTTCATAGCCTTGAGAACAAAGATGTTGTGAGATGTCTATACCTCTTGCATATGGATATTTTTGGTCCTATGCCAGTTCACAGCCTAGGTAGGAAGGTCTACACATTTGTGGTAGTTGATGACTACTCAAGGTATTCCTGGGTGTTCTTCCTAAGGCAAAAATCTGAAACTCCAAGTATCTTATATAGTTTTGTTAAACAAATTCAGAATGAATTGGACAGTACAGTGGTCAAAATCAGAAGTGACCATGGTACTGAATTTCAGTCTGAAAGTATGACAAAACTGTGTGAAGAATTTGGAATTTTTCAGGAATTTTCCTCACCAAGAACACCTCAGCAAAATGGTATTGCTGAAAGGAAAAATAGAACCTTGATAGAAGTTGGTAGAACCCTATTGAGTGACACTTTTCTCCCAGAATATTTCTGGGCTGAGATAGTTAATACTGCATGTCATGTAATCAATAGGGCTACTATCACCAAGAGCCACAAGAAGACCCCCTATGAGATTGTGAAGGGCAGAAAACCAAATCTATCCTATTTCAGGATCTTTGGTTGCAAGTGTTATATCCTTAACAATGGTAAGTCTTATCTAACCAAGTTTGCTGTCAAATCCCAAGAGGGGATCTTTGTTGGGTACAACAATAATAGTAAGACTTATAGGGTCTACAACTTGATTACTCAAGTTGTAGAAGAGTCAGTACATGTAGTTTTTGATGAAGCAAGGCTCATTAACAATGAATTGCCAAGTAGTATTTGCAGCTCCACAGGTGTAACTGAAAGAATGGACAATCTTACCTTAACAGAAGGTTCTACTGCAAGTCAGCAAGTGGAAGATGGTGGCTGCTGTCCAGGGGGAGTATAAGATACTCCTGATGCTGAAGAAGACCAAGTGGTGCAGTTCAATGAAGAAGCTAAAGGTATACAACCAGAAGACAGGCTGCCTCCAGCAATTAGGCACTTAAGGGATCATCCAGCCAATCAGATAATTGGAGATCCTAGACAAGGAGTGCAAACAAGGAGAAGAAATCTAAGTATCGTTCTTTATTCAAGTTTCCTATCCCAAGTTGAGCCAAAGAAGTTTGAAGAAGCAATCCTAGACCCTCATTGGATTGAGGCCATGCAAGAGGAGCTGAATCAATTCAAAAGATGCAAGGTCTGGGAGCTAGTTCCTAAACCCAAGGACCACAACATTATTGGAACTAAGTGGATCTTTAGGAACAAGTTGGATGAGCATGGAATCATCATAAAGAATAAAGCTAGACTTGTTGCAAAGGGATATAGGCAGGAAGAAGGTATTGATTTTGATCAAACCTTTGCTCCAGTAGCAAGACTAGAAGCAATAAGGATGTTCCTTGCCTATGCAACATTTCAAGGATTTAAGGTATATCAAATGGATGTTAAGTCAGCTTTTCTGAATGGAAATCTGAAGGAAGAAGTCTATGTAGAGCAGCCATCAGGTTTTGTAGATTCTCTTAAACCTGACTATGTATATAGACTTAGAAAGGCTTTGTATGGGTTAAAACAAGCCCCTAGGGCTTGGTATGAAACCCTGTCTAGTTTCCTCATTGAGAACAAATTCTCAAGGGGGAAAATAGACAAGATTCTATTCCTTAGGGAATCCAGAGGCAAGATTATCTTAGTCCAAATATATGTAGATGACATCATATTTGGGTCTACAGAAAGTAGTCTTTGCAGGAAGTTTGCAAAACTCATGCAAGGACAATTTAAAATAAGCAGTATAGGGGAACTTAAGTTATTCTTGGGTCTCCAAGTTAGACAGACTGAAGATGGATTATCCATATGCCAGTCTAAGTTCACCCTAGAATTGATAAGGAAGTATGGTATGGAATCATCCACTACCATGAAAACTCCTATGGGGTCAAGCATGTCTCTAAACAAAGATGATGCAGGGAAACCTGTAGATGAAACTTTGTATAGAGGGATAGTTGGCTCACTACTGTATTTGACTGCTAGTAGACCAGATATCATGTATGTTACATGTGTCTGTGCTAGGTACCAAGCTTGCCCTAAAGAATCTCATTTGACAACAGTCAAAAGAATTTTGAGATATCTTAAGGGCACTCCTTATCTAGGCCTTTGGTACCCTAGGAATGGAGATTTTGAATTGACAGGTTATTCAGATGCAGACTTTCAGGCTGCAAGGAACATAGGAAAAGTACCACAGGAACCTGTCAATTTCTAGGTGGAAGGCTGGTGTCATGGAGTAGCAAGAAACAAACAAGTGTGGCTATCTCCACAGCAGAATCAGAGTATGTGGCTGCAGGAAGTTGTTGTGCTCAACTTCTATGGATTCAACATCAGCTAGAAGATTATGATATTCAAGTAAGTAGGACACCTTTATTTTGTGATTCTACTAGTGCCATTTCTATTGCAAATAATCCTGTCTCCCATAATAGGACTAAGCACATAGAAATTAAATACCATTTTCTAAGAGAACATGTTGAAAAAGAAGACATTTCCCTAGAGTATGTTAAGACAGATAATCAGTTAGCTGATATGTTTACTAAGCCCTTAGATGAAACCAAATTCAATAAGTTTAAAATTGAATTAGGTATGATAAACTTAGAATAGTTTACAAAAATTGGCTAAGTAAAATAGTGTCGACACACAGAGTTGTCTGTGTCGACACATAGAAGTGGTGTCGACATTTCAGAGAAATGGTGTCGACACATCCAGGAAGTCTGTGTCGACACTTCAGAGAATTAGTGTCGACACATGCAGTATAGGTGTCGACACATCCAGGGTGGTGTCAACACTTAGGATTTACACAGAATTAGTTTAGTAGAGTCTCGACTAAGTGTCGAGCTGAGATATATAAGTGTCGACATATATATTCTGTCGACTATATTTGTGTCGACACATAGTTGTCGAGACATTAGCAGTAAGTGTCGACACTTTTGAAAAGTGTCGACACTTTTCAAGTATGTTAACGCGCCTTTTCACATTCAATTCTAGAAAGGTATAAATAGGCTTTCCCCATTGTTTGTCGACTCGCTCACCTTAGTTTCGAGACCAAACTTGTGTGTCGACATCTCTCTTCTCTAAATTCAAAATTTCTTCAAACCCTAATGGCGCCCAAGCTAGAAGAGAACATTAATGAAGTATACGAGCTCGTGCGACACGCCTTTGATGACGCGGAACCCGAAATCTAAGGTGTGGTAACCCTAATTACAGAGACAGGCCTAGAGTATCTTGTTTCAGAACCTATCAAGATCTGGAAGAAAGAAGTCCTCGAATTATTGAGTGCAGCAACTCTTGATGAATCTATACTCAAGATTAAGTCCAAAGTTCATGGGGCAAAGGTGAAGGTCTCCCATAAGACTCTAAGAAAAGTTCTGCATCTCCCTAGAACAAAAGAAGAGGAAGATGTATGTGCTTCAAAGACAAGGGAGGCACTGACATGGTGTGGACTGGATTCAAGCTTGAAGATTGGTTCAGTCTTTAATAGGAAAGGAATGAATGTACAAGGAAAGTTCTTATCTGAGATAGTTGGGAAGGTGATACTGAGCAAGCCTGGTGGGCATGATAGAACTTCAGCTCACATGTTCAGTTTGATGACAAGGATAATATTCAAACTTGAAACTGATTGGTCAGCAGTGATGTTTGACAAGATAAAAGAAAGTCTGAAGAAGCCCAATCTGGGTAGAATTATGAGCTTATACTTAGCTAGAAGTATACCTGAAGTGATGAACCAAGCTGCTGGTTCAAAGATAAACCACATGAGGAGAATGAATGTAAGAATTTTCTCAAGGTGGGATAGAGTATTGACAAAGGAACTGCCAACTCCAGAAAAGGAAACACCTCAGAAGAAGAAGAAGAAGAAGAAGACAGCCATTGTGGCACAAGAATCCTCAAGTAGCTCAGAGGAGCAAGTGGTGTTTAGTTCAGATATTGGAGAGGATGGCAATGCTGGACAGTCACCAGCAAGACAAGAAGATGCACAGAGGCAGGGGGAGCTACCCTCAGCTAGCAAAATTCACCTGGATCCACTCCAAGGGAGCCTCTATATTTGGAAGAGTCCACTCACTTGGATAGTGAAAGGGCTACCCAAACTATTCTAGAGGTAATTACTGAAGTAAATCAATTAAATTTCCATATTGAGGATGAAGTTTTGTCTGAACCATTAGTTGATGTTGATCAGCAAAAACAGTTACATAGTGAACCACAAGATGTTGTCATGGAGGACACATCAGTTGCTGATAAAGTAGACTCAGTTGCTCCAGAAATAAGAGATTCTCCTGTACAACCTCAGCATGAGTTTACATTAGAAGATTTGTTCCCTGATCTTTTACAGACAGACCTTGAGAGAGAGATATCAGCTGTTGAGGGGGAGAAGGTAAATCTTGAAGAGGAGCATGTAGAGGAGACTGCTAGACAAGAGACTGAGGAGCAAAGAATTGCTGAGGAGCTATCAAGGACTGAGAAGGATTTACATCCTAGTCCTAAGGATAGAGTAGATATTGCTAGTACTTCTGCTTTAGAGGATGAAGAGGTTGCTAGAGCCAATAAAAGGAAGTTCCAGGTTTTCAAGAGAAGAAGCCAGAACTACAAGAAAGCATTGCAGTCAATTGCTCCACAGCCTACCACAACTACTGATTATAGTTCTCTGATGGTGGCATTGCAAATCAAGATGGATGAGCAAAGAAAAGCTTTAGAAAAGTATATGGATGAAGGGCATAAATCCCTGCAATTTGACTTGGTACAAGACATCAAATCTATCAGATTTGAAGTGAATCAAAACAAGAAGGAAATGACTGATTGTTTCCATAAAGAAGGCAATACAGTGGTCTATCTAGCTACTCATCAAGAAAACATTAAGAAACAAGTTGATGACATGACAGTAAAACAAGGATATGTCCTGCAGAATCAGCTTAGAATGAATGATAATCTAACTGCTTCTCATAATGCCATTGTCACTGAAATGAAGAATATATCTACTGCCCAGACTGCTATAATTACTACTGCCAAAGAGGCCTTTGATAAGCACCTACAAGAGAGCCTAACAGCTGTTAAAACTGCCATTGAAGATTCTCGGAAGGCAATTACTGAAAAACTCCAAAGGTTAAAACCTTTTTATAAGGATGGAGTTAACTATTTGAATGCTCAGATACGATTT
Organism: Platanthera guangdongensis; assembly: GCA_039583875.1. Lineage (NCBI taxonomy): Eukaryota > Viridiplantae > Streptophyta > Magnoliopsida > Asparagales > Orchidaceae > Platanthera > Platanthera guangdongensis. The sequence goes on along the minus strand of CM077147.1, from coordinate 162,347,962 downwards.
CAAAAGGATGATCTTAGAGATCACATAAAAAGAGAAGTCATAAAGGGGGAGAGATTGTTAGTCAAAGCAGGCTCTGATCATGCAAAATAGATTTCAAACTCCATCAGAGCCACCCTTGGTATCCACCTTTATGTGATGATGATAATGTTGCAGAGTCTGGCATCATTCCTGCATACTTTGGAGGAGAGCAAGCTGAAGTGGCTCAAGTGATATACCCTCCTGCAGATTTTAACATGATACATCAGGAGGTATAGTCTATGTATAGTCCACCTGAGGGTAATCAGAATGTTATTCTTGAAAAAGTTGTTCTGCCTGTGCCAGAGGCAGTTCTAAAAGAACAAGAGACCCAATTATCTAAGAAAAGGTTCAGAGAGCAAGATGAATTAAGGCCAGATTTTGAGCAATGGCGCCCAACTTCTAGGAATATCACATTAACTGCTTGGAAGGCTGCTAAGGATAATTTCCTAGAGAGAGGCAAATGGTATTCTGATCAGGAATGGAAGAAGCATGAGGCTAGGCAAGAGGCCATAGTACAATCCAGAAGGAAGGATAAATTAGGAAAGCTACCTCCTAATGCACAGGAGCCTAACAAGTATTTCCCTAAGCCTTATCACTATTTTGAAAGACAGAAGATAAGGGCTGAAGAACAGAAAAAGAAAGATCTTAAAGGGAAGAAGCCTGCTGATGACAATGAAGCTCCTATTCAAGCAAAGATTCAATCTGGAAAGGGCATTGTTATCAAGGAACCAGAGCAGCCATAGGATAGAAATTTTCTTAAGTTTACAATCTGTAATCATTTGCATTTAACTCTATGTAAACTTTTGATTAATGAAAATGTTTGAATTTGTAAAAACAATGTGTCATGATTCAAATCTACTACATTATTATTTTGAGATAATTGATTGCACATATTTTGTTTATACATGTTTAGTATTTTCCCTGTCATATAATACTGTTTTACATCATACTGAAAATTTGTTATGTATGGTGTATATCATTGACTAAGGGTTATGACTTCCCCAAATATGGGGAGATTGTTGGGTACATTGGAATATATGTACCAGATTTGAAGAAGCCTCACCCTACTCAATGATATACATTGTTGAAGTTGGTGACCTGGCGGTCTGGAGGTTTGTCTTGGCGGGTTGAAGACCGCGCGGTCTGGCGGTCTACCCTGGCAGTCTCTCTTCCTCTCTGGTGGTAGCCGTGTGGTTAGCCCTGCTGTCTAACCACGCGGCTTGTGCGGTTTGTTTTGTATAGTCCGCTTAGTCCTGTAAATTTTTAGTCCCACATCTCTTATTTGTATTCTCTCATCTCTCCTCCATTCTATATAAGGGAGGACATACCTTAGTAATAGATACCTTTTTCGGATAATAAAATTTCAGTTAAAACCATTTCGGTTTGTTCTCTGTTCGGTTTCTACATGGTATCAGAGGACACGGTCGTTTCCTCCTGATTGTGAGCGCTCTCTGATTCTCGCGGCTTGTTTTCCGCTCTCCGCGACCTGTCTTGCGGCTTGCCCTCTCTTCTGTCCGCCGCCCTGTTCGCGCGGCTTGCTTCTCCTTGGTTCTCTTCTCCTGCTGCTATTCGTCGCCGCGACCTGTCTCGTTGTCGTCGCGCTCCTGGTTCCTTCTTGCCTCTCCGACCTCCTAGTCGTTGCGGCCTGTTTCTGTTCGCCCGGTCAGCGACTTGTTGTAGTCGCTGCTTCTTGCCTCCTCTTCTCTTCTGTTCGCTCGGCCTTCTCAGTCCGCGCGACCTCTTCCCCGCTGGGCCTTTGACTGCTTTCTAGCCGCTTGATTCTCCGTCTGTCTGTGCGACCTGTCCGCGCGGCTTGCCCCCTCTTTTTCGCGAACCGTTTTCGCGATCTCCTCTATTCGCCGCGCTCTACTTCTTGTTGCCTTCTACCCGCTCTTGCTTGCTAGTCGCCCCGACCTTATCTTTTGCCGTGCGACTTGTTCTCCTCTGTTCGCCCGACTTTTTCAGGTCGTGCGACTTCTTTCCCTCTGCTTTGCTCTGCTTCTTGGTAGCGGCCTTCCTAGCCGCACGACCTGTTTTCTGTTCGCCCGGCTTGGTGCTCTTTTCTCTTCTCGCGGCTTGTTCTTATCGTCGCGGTTTGCTCCTCTCTTGCTTCCATGGCTTTCCCCTCCTCCAGCCTGTCCGCCTCCGTGGTCACCTCTTCTGGTAGTGCTCATGTTGTTACTCGCGGAAGATGGCTAATCTACTCTGGTGCTACAAATTATATGACAGGCAATCCTCAATGTTTCTCTCTTCTTGACACACATGCTCAGTTGCCCCCGGTCATTGTTGCTGATGGATCTCCCTCCCCGGTCCATGGGACAGGCATGGTTCAAGTGACTCCATCTCTCTGCTTGGCTGATACCCTCTATGTGCCCAAGTTTCCGTGCAATTTATTATCGGTTACTTCTTTATGCAAGCAATTGCGGTGTTCTGTCATATTCACCCCTACCTCTTGTGCTTTTCAGGATCCAGACTCCCAACGGACGATTGCTACCGGGACTGAGAGTGGTGGCCTCTACTTCCTCGACAACGTTTCTGCTCTATCCGCCTTCTCCTCCTCTACAGATCTTCTCCAATGGCATCTTCGCCTTGGACATGCTCCTCCCCGAATTCTACGACAGCTCCTGCCGCACCTCCCTCCTCATCATCCTCCTCTAAACTGTGATGCATGTCAACTTGGCAAACATCACCGCTCATCCTTCCCACCAACGCAAAGTCGGGGCTCTTCCCGTCCGTTCGACCTCGTTCACTCTGACATATGGGGTCCCACTCCTAACCTCACCATCGGTCGGGGTAGTTCCTATTTTGTCACCTTCATTGATGATTTCTCTCGATGTACGTGGGTATATCTTCTCAAAGATCGCTCTGAGCTGTTCTCTGTTTGGACCTCCTTTTATTCTATGGTTAAGACTCAGTTTGATACGTCTATTAAACTCCTTCGTTCTGAAAATGCTAAGGAGTATCTTAGCCACGACTTCTCCTCCTTTTGTATTCACCATGGTGTTATTCGTCAAACCAGTTGTGTCTTCACCTCACAACAAAATGGGGTGGCGGAATGCAAAAACCGTCACCTCCTTGATGTCGCTCGCACTATGATGACTCAAATGCATGTTCCTCGCTCCTATTGGGGCTATGCTGTCCTCCTCTCCTGTTATCTCATCAATCGCCTTCCCTCCACAGTTCTCCATGGTGCTACCCCCTTCTCCATTCTTTATCCGGACAAGGATCCCTTTCTTCTTCCTCTGCACATCTTTGGGTGCACCGCTTTTGTGCACTCTCCCGCTGCCACCCGTGATAAACTCTCACCACGTGCCACCAAATGTGTCTTTCTGGGCTACTCTCCCACTCAGAAAGGATATTGTTGCTTTGACCATGTTACCCGCAAGCAATTTGTCTCTGCGGATGTCACCTTCTTTGCCAATGCATCTTACTTCTCTCCCGCTTCCACTTCTACTCCTCCTGATCCTACTTATCATACCAACCCATCCATTCCCTCTGCTCCCACTGATGTTCCGCCCTCTCCACCCACTCCACCGTCTTCCTCATCCTCATCATCTCCACCCTCTACTCCGCTTTCTCCCTCCACTCCGCTGTCATCTCTCTCTACTCCTGGGCCAGCTCTCTCCACCACGGATACTCTGGATACTGAGGCACCTGCTGACCTGGATCTCCCGATTGCTCTTCGCAAAGGGGTTCGGGCCTATACCCAACACCCGCTTGCTGCAGTTGTTTCCTACGATCGTCTTACCCCTGCTCGCAGAGCTTTTGCACTGGCTATCTCGGCCACTGCCACCCCCCGTTCCTACTAGGAGGCCCTTACTATTCCTCACTGGAAAGTTGCCATGGATGAGGAGATTGCTACTCTCACTGAACGGGGTACCTGGACCCTTGTTCCGCCTCCTTTCGGCACAGATGTTGTTGGTTGTCATTGGGTCTTCGTGGTGAAGTTTCTCCCGGATGGCAGTGTGGATCGTTATAAGGCTCGCCTGGTTGCCAAGGGTTTTACCCAAACTTATGGGATTGATTACTTTGACACTTTCTCTCCCATGGCTCGACTCAGCACTATTCGGGTTCTTCGCTCTGTGGCTGTCAACAGAGATTGGCCCATCTCGCAGCTAGATATTAAGAATGCCTTCCTCTATGGTGATCTGCAGGAAGATGTTTACATGAAGCAACCTCCTGGGTATGTTGATCAGGGGGAGACACGGGTATGCCGGCTAAAGAAGGCTATCTATGGCCTCAAGCAGAGTCCTCGTGCCTGGTTTGACAAGTTCAGTGGCATTGTTGCGGCCATTGGTTTTACAAGAAGCTCAGCAGATCACTCCTTGTTTGTTCGGAAAACCGCCTCTGGTCTTGTTGTTCTTGCGGTTTATGTTGATGACATTCTTCTTACTGGCGATGACCAGGATGGGGTATTGATGACCAAGAAACACCTTCGTCAACATCTGGTCACAAAGGATATGGGCTCCCCGAAATACTTTCTGGGGATTGAAATCTCTAGAAATCCCAACTCCATGGTCCTTTCACAACAGAAGTATGCTCTTGATCTTTTAAAGGAGGCAGGACTCACTGGTGCTAAACCTGCACGTTATCCTATGGCTGCTGGAGAAGACAAAACTTGGACAGATGACTCACCTCTTCTCTCTGATCTTACGAGATACCGGCGTCTGGTGGGCAAGCTCATATATCTCACGGTAACCAGACCCGACATCTCTTATGTTGTTGGCAAGGTGAGCCAGTTCATGCAAGCTCCGAGGGAGTGTCATCTACAATCTGCTCTGAGGATATTAGAGTATATTAAAGCTGCTCCAGGGAAAGGACTCCTATTTCAGAAGAATGGTCACCTAAGGGTTGAAGCTTACTCTGATTCAAGCTATGTGGATGACAAAGGGGACCGCAAATCAACTTCAGGTTTCTGCACATTTGTTGGAGGCAATCTTGTGAGTTGGAAGAGCAAGAAACAGTCTGTCGTTTCCAGGTCTAGTGTAGAGGCGGAATATCACAGCATGTCATCGACTACATGTGAGTTGAAGTGGTTGCGGGCTCTCATGCTTGACTTAGGAGAGGTTTACAACTATCCTCTTCCTATGTTCTGTGACAATAAGGCCGCGATACACATTTCCAAAAATTCGATCTTTCATGAGAGAACAAAACACATAGAAGTCGACTGTCATTTTATTCGGGAAGAAATATTGAAGAAACAGATTTGCACTCCATTTGTCACTTCTGACAACGAGTTGGCAGATGTCTTCACCAAGCCGGTGTCCGCTTCCTTTTTCCACATCTGCGACAAGCTGGGCATGATCGATATATATGCTCCAGCTTGAGGGGGAGTGTTGAAGTTGGTGACCTGGCGGTCTGTAGGTTTGTCTTGGCGGGTTGAAGACCGCGCGGTCTGGCGGTCTACCCTGGCAGTCTCTCTTCCTCTCTGGTGGTAGCCGTGCGGTTAGCCCTGCTGTCTAACTGCGCGGCTTGTGCGGTTTGTTTTGTATAGTCCGCTTAGTCCTGTAAATTTTTAGTCCCACATCTCTTATTTGTATTCTCTCATCTCTCCTCCATTCTATATAAGGGAGGACATACCTTTGTAATAGATACATTTTTCGGATAATAAAATTTCAGTTAAAACCATTTCGGTTTGTTCTCTATTCGGTTTCTACATACATCAAGGTGTATTTGATGTGCTTTGAGTTTATTTGTGCAGGTTAAGTAACTGCAGGATTGCAGGAAAAGTTTCTAAGTCCATGTGTCGACACCCAGAAGAAAAGTGTCGACACTTAAGAAGGCTTGTGTCGACACCCAGAGAAGTAGTGTCGACACTTGGAGTAATTGTGTCGACACCAGGAAGGCAGAGTCGACACCAGAAGAAATGTGTCGACACATACAGGCAGTGTCGACACACAGTGAAGAATTGTCTACATAATCAGTGTCGACACTTAGAGGCAGTGTCGACACCCAGAGAAACTTTGTCAACATCAAAAGTGTTGACACCAGGAGGCTATGTCGACACTCAGCGAACTTCAATAAAGTTTAAGTACAAGTGTCGACACAAAGGAGATGTGTCGACACTCAGCAAAGTTTCAACACATGAAGAATGTGTCGACACAAGGAGATGTGTCGACACTCAACAAAGTTTCAACACATGAAGAATGTGTCGACACAAGGAGATGTGTCGACACTCAGCAAAGTTTCAACACATGAAGGCATGTGTCTACATAAAGAAGATGTGTCGACACTTAGCAAGTTACAACACAAGAAGTTGTGTCGACACAAAGGAGTTCTGTCGACACACAGCAGAAATCAACTAAGTATTGAAGAAGAAGTATTTGTGTCGACACACTCAACCAGTTTCGACACATTCAATAGAAGGCATGTGTCGACACACATGATCAGTGTCGACACATTTTGAAGAAGCAGTGTCAGAAGCTGTTGCAACAACACAAGGAGTTGTGTCGACACCATCAAGGCTAGTGTCGACACTTAGTCTACTTGTGTCGACACTTAGTCTATTTGTGTCGACACATAAAGACTATCTGTCTCGACACTTTCAGACACTGACAGAGATTTCAAGAAGTGAATGGATGACTTGACAGCTGCCATTTCAACCGGTCAACTGCAATTGTCAGAGCCAACAGAAGGTTGTTAGAAACCGGATCAGCCGGTTACCTTAGAGGAAGACTATTTAAAGACCTTTCTCCTTCGACAGAAAGAGAGTGATTACAGATTGACAACAATCAATCAAGAGATCTAACAACACAAAGAAGACCTTCTACAGAAGATATAAGTAGTTGGAGAGAGAGAGCTCCTTCTAAGAAGAGCAGCTGTTGAACCAGGCTGATAAGTAAGTTTCAGATTGAGATCTGATTCTCAAGACAGCAGTTGATTGAAGATCATCTGCACAGAAGATTCAACCCAACTGTGTTCTAATTCAAGAAGCTTTGAAGAAAGCCAAGGGTGGTTGATCTCTGCCTAGTTCTTCGAAGAACTCATCAAAAAGCCAGTCAACTCATCTCTCTCTTTTAGAGTTGTGGTTATATACTTTGTAAACTTTATTTTTTGTAGGATCCTAAGTGATCTGAGCTGTAAGCCTATTTTATAAAGGCTGAGGTAGGGCTTTAGTGCCTGAGTGTAGGAGATTCTATTCTCTGAGTGTAGATCTTGATTGAAGGCTGAGGTAGGGTTATTTAGCCTGAGTGTAAGTCTTGGTGAAGACTGAGTGGTAAGGCTTAGTGCCTGAGTTGTAGGAGTGGGGACACTCTGAGTTGTAGGAACCTGTTTGGGGTTCTGAGTTGTAAGATCTGAGGATCTGAGGAGAAGTGGAGAAGTTAGGCCGAATCTAGTACACTACTAGATAGGCGGAGGGGGAAAGTGGATGTACCCAGACCTTGGGGAACCACTATAAAAATCTGTGTGTACTCTATGTGTGATTAATTTTGTGATTGCTGTGTTATCTGTGCTGAATTGCTGTAAAGAATTGCAAATACAGATCTTATAATTCAGTGTTTCTGCCTTTAAAGTTAAAAAAGATTAAGTTCACCTATTCACCCCCCCCCCTCTAGGTGATTAGGCACTATTTATTTCAGAGACTAAAGAAGAATCAACATCGTCTAGCTCCAGTGAAGATGACGAAGAGGCAAGGGCCAAGGAGGTTTGCCTCATGGCAATTGATGCTTCCAGGAGCCATTCAGAAGAAGAGGACTCAGACAATGAAGCAGTTTCAGATTCTGAAGCTGACATGGTATTGTCTTCTTTTGACTACAGTTCTGATTATTTTAAATTTGAATTTAAAACAATGTGTATAGACTTAATAACTCAGAGAAGGAGATTAAAACTCTTAGGGAAAAATTAGGAAACCTAGAGAATGTCAATTCTGAAAATAATAGGTTAAAAGATGAATTAATCTTAGCTAATGAACAAATAATAATGTTAAAGACTGAGCTTTGTGAGGCGAAACAACCTGAGAAACTCTTAATGGAAGAAGCCTCAAGCTGATGGACATCACAAGCACTGTAAATGCCAAACTCAATGGCAAGCTAGGCTTGGGTGCTTCATCAAGTTTTCCCCCATCCTCAAGAAAAACATACCGACAACCCCAATCAAATTTGTTTCTGCTAAGGGGGAAGAGAAAATAAACCATAAACAAACAATAGAAAATGTTCCCAAATCAATAGGTTTGAAAACCAAAAATCAGAAAACCTTAAGTAAAAAAACAAGGTTCAGTAGAATTCATCGAACTTAGATCGACGAAATGCAGCCAGTTCGTCGAACCCAGATCGACGAACTCTGAATGAAAACTATAGTTATAATTATTCATCTAACTGCGAACTCTGTATGGTTCGTCGAGCAGAGGTCGACGAACGTGGGGCACAGAAAATGAATATGTTCATTCTCTGGGCAGAGATCGACGATCTCAACCCAATTCGTCGAACTCTGGTCGACGAACTCACAGAAATTCGTCGAACCCAGAAAGACTTAACAAAAATTGTAATTTCAACAGCAACTCAAATAATTCGAGGAAACCTTTTAATCCTGTAGCTGATTGGGTTATACCACCTAGAAGATATCACCCTTTAGGATACAAATCTCAACCAGAATTTTTTGTTATATCTAGCTTCTCATACTAGCAAAACAAAAGACCCAAGGTAACCTGGGCCAAGAACAATTATTTTTATTTCACTACAGGTGAAGAGCTGTGCAGCAAATAATCAAACATGGTACCTGGATAGTGGGTGCTCCAAACACATGACTGGCAGCAAGGACATCTTACACAACTATAAGTCCAAGCTGGGGCCAAAGGTTATCTCTGGGGATTCCAAATGTGGCCAGTCAGAAGGCTTTGGAGAAGTGAAGATTGGAGCAGTTACTTTCAAGAAAGTAACTTATGTCAGAGGACTCAAGCATAACCTCATCTCAATAAGTCAGTTATGTGATGAAGGTTATCAGGTACACTTAAATTCATCTTCTTGCATTATTTCTAATAAAGAAAACCAAACTATTTTAATTGGGAATAGACAAGGTAACATATACTTAGTTAATTTTCTTTTTGCCACTTCTGATATCTGCTTACTTAATATAACTAGTAATCAGAATGATTTATGACATAAAAGGCTAGGTCATGTAAACTTGAAAAACATTGCTAGGCTATCAAAAGATAACCATGTTAGAGGTCTACCTTCTGATCCCTACAAGAAGGATGGCCTTTGTAGGGCTTGTCAACTAGGCAAGCAAACTAAATCTAGTTTTAAATCTGTTAACAAAAGTGATTCACCTAAGATTTTGTATTTGCTACATATGGATCTTTTGGACCCATTGTTGTACAAAACCTGGGAGGGAAATCCTATACCTTAGTTATTGTGGATGACTTCTCAAGGTTCACTTGGGTATCCTTTTTGAGATCTAAGTCAGATACCTTTAAGGTTCTTACAAATTTTCTCAGGACCATACAGATTGAGTTCTCTACTCATGTTGCATTGATCAGAAGTGATCATGACACAGAGTTTAAGTCTCTTCTTATGCATGAGTTCTGTGAGAACGAAGGTATCAGACATTGTTTCTCAGCTCCTATAACTCCTCAATAAAATGGGGTAGCTGAAAGAAAAAATAGGACACTCATTGAAGCTGCAGGTACATTGCTTGCAGATGCTTACATGTCCCTAACCTTTTGGGCAGAGGCTGTGAGCACAACAAATTATATCCTGAACAGGAGTTTAATTCATAAACTAAAGAATAGGACTCCCTATGAATTACTTAAAGGGAAGAAACCTAAAATCAATTATTTTAAAGTATTTGGATGTATATGTTATATTCACAACAACAACAAAAGATATATTAGAAAGGTTGAGGCCAAGGCTGAAGAGAGAATCTTTCTAGGATATTCCCAAGTAAGCAAAACCTATAGGGTTTTTAATAAATCATCTCTAAAAATTAAAGAGTCTATCCATGTTACATTTGATGAAGCTAACATGTCTTGCAAGGAGAAAGAGATTTCTACCAAAAGTAACCTCACTTGTGTGAGAATTTGGATGGACTAAACCTTACCCAAGAGGTTCCAACACATCCTTCTCCACAAGTCAATGAAGATAGTGAATATGAAGGCACTGAAGGGATTGATATTCCCCCAACAGCAAATATAATTCCATAATAGTAATTAGTTCCTAATGCTGTTGCAGAACCAACTCCACCCACTGATCTTGTCACACTAAGGGATCACCCCAGATCTCAAGTGATTTGATATATATCAGCAGGTGTACAGACCAGGCATCAGCTCAACCAAGATTTGATGCATGCCTATTTTCTCACTCAGGTTGAACCTCTATCCATCCATGATGCTGAGCAAGATCCCCACTGGATCATTGCAATGCAGGAGGAATTAAATCAATTTGAGAGATGTAGAGTTTGGGATTTGGTTCCAAGACCCAAAGACTATCTAGTCATTGGAACCAAATGGGTATACAGAAATAAATTGGATGCCCAAGGTACAATAGTGAGGAACAAGGCTAGGCTTGTTGCTCAAGGATACAGGCAAGAGGAAGGAATAAAACCTTTGCACCTGTGTCAAGGTTAGAGACAATCAGAATATTCATGGCCTATGCAGCCTACAAGAGATTCAAGGTGTATCAGATGGATGTGAAGAGTGCATTCCTGAATGGAGTACTTAAAGAAGAGGTTTATGTTGAACAACCTCCAGGTTTTGTCTCACCAACTCACCCTTATCATATTTTCAAATTGCATCAAGCTCTTTATGTTCTCAAGCAAGCTCCAAGAGCTTGGTATGAGACCCTAGTCAGCTTTTTAATAGAGCATAAATTCATTAGAGGCATAGTAGATAGAACACTCTTCACTAGACATCATAAGGATCAAATATTATTAGTGCAAATATATGTGGATGACATCATATTTGGGTCTACTGATTCCAAATTATTCAAGAGGTTCCTTGACCTCATGCATTCAAAATTGGAAATGAGTAGCATGGGTGAGCTTTCCTACTTCCTTGGTCTCCAAGTGAAGCAGTTGCCTGATGGCATCTTCATCTCTCAAGCCAAGTATGTTAAAGAGCTTATAAAGAAGTTTAGGATGGCTGATGCTTCAGTAAAGAAAACACATATGGCTACTAATGATGTGATTGACTCTGATGCACATGGGAAACCTGTGGATCAGAAATTATATAGGGGCATTGTTGGGTCCCTACTATATCTAACAGCAAGCAGACCTGATATCATGTTTGCCACATGCTTTTGTGCTAGGTTCCAAGTGAACCCTAAAGATTCTCATCTAATTTTCTTAAAAAGAATTTTGAGATATATAAAGAGTTGTCCTACTCTAGGCCTATGGTATCCTATTGAGTCAGAATTTTATTTAACTGGATTTTCAGATGTTGACTTTGCTGGATGGAGGGTTGATAGAAAAAGCACCTCAGCGACTTGTCAGTTCCTTAGTATGAGGTTGGTATCTTGGTTTTGTAAGAAACAGTCTTCTGTATCCACCTCAACTGCTGAAGCAGAATATATTACTGCAGGCAGTTGTTGTTCTCAGATGCTGTGGATCTAAAACCAACTCCTAGACTATGGTCTCAACTTAAATAATTCAACTCTCTTTTGTGATAACACAAGTGTTATAACAATAGCACAAAATCCAGTCCATCACAGTAGGAATAAGCATATAGACATTAGGCGTCACTTCATTAGAGAGTGTGTAGACAAAAACAAAATTAATCTTGTCTATATCTACACTAATTTACAAAGAGCTGGTATATTCACCAAACCTCTGGATGAGAGAAATCACTTATTCTTTATAAATCAGCTTGGAATGATCAATGGAGAAGAGTTAGTTTAGTTTCTGTCTGCACTCGATGAATTATCCAGAGTCCGTCGAACGGAGCTCGACGAACTAGGGAAAGTTCGAGAGATATTCGTCGAACGAAGGTCGACGAACTCTCTGTGAGTGAAGTTGTTTTCGTCAAACAGAGATCGACGAATCCCCTTCAGAAAACTTTCGTCAACGGAGCTCGATGAAATGTCTTCAACTCTTCCAGCTGAGCTCGACGAATTATTTCACTATCAAATATTTCGTCGATCTTAGGTCGAAGAATTTCTTATTTTTCGTGGAACGGAGTTTATCGATTCATATTCCAGAAAATCTTATAACTAGGTTTTCTTCGACCTCCGTCCCGTGCTTTTTGTTCCCTTTGCACTTGATCGCTATTTTTCTCTCTTGCAGGTGATTTCATGGCGATTTAAGCAGGAACCCTAGCTACAATGAAGTTCGACACCGGCTTCGATGTCGACTTCGACTCATTTCAACACTCAGACCCGATCTTTTTACATATTCTGGAACTTCTAGAAGAACAGAAACTGAAGAACCTAATGACAACCAGGATCAAACTGTTTGGAACATAAATTAGAGAATGGGTCTACACTTCATCAACATCAGAAGAGAATACCCTAACAGGAACAATTGCGGGTAACGCTGTAACTCTCTCTCCCGCAGTATTAACTGAAATTTTTGGATTGAACAATGGAGAAGAAGAACTGGAAATAAATAGGAATATGATATGATGTTAAGTTTGATGGGCTATGCTGGAAATAATCCCCATAAACTGTTGAAGAAACTTTTATCTACAGAATATACATTTCTGGCAGATATTGTTGGGAAAGTCTTGATAGTCAAGCACACTGCCCATGACTACATTACCAGGCATCAATTTTTGGTCATGTGTGCAGTGGTAAATAAGAAACAAGTAGACTGGGCTTAGATTATATTTGATCTAATAAAGAAGAAGAACAATAAGAAGGAAGTCTGTTTTGGAAGGATCCTAGGGATCTTCCTGAAGGATAAGGCCGCTGAATCACTGGTCTCCCTGACAATATTCATTAATGCCAGCAAAAGGCTCACATGTGCCTTGTTTGGCAGGTGGGAGAGGACTATACCCAAGCCATCCAAGGCTTCAACCTCTTCCACCCCAGCTTCTGAAAGCACAAGGGCTGTTAGAGCCACTCCCCACCCTGCTGAAGAGATCATCCCCACACCTCCATCCCTTCCAGCAACTCAACAACAATCCCCCTCTACAGTTCATACTCCCTCTCTTCAACCACATCCACAACTCCAACAACAACTTCAACCACAACCCTCTGATCATGTTCCTACTACAGCTACATTACCTGCCACCTCTCCACCAATAGACCTCACTGATTTCCCTTCCTCACCCACCCAGGAATACCATCAACCCATTCCACCTCAATCACCCCAATCCCCCAATGATATACCAGCCCCAACACCACCTTCATCTCCTCTTCCACCACACTTGTCCTCCATACCATCCTTCAATCTGCTGACATCTCCTCCCAATTCTCCTCCTCCACATCCATCCACACAGGATGTCCACATGCAAGATGTCCCTCCTCCATCCTCACCAACATCAAGCATCCCTCCAACTGTTTCCCCCCTCAACACCATCTGCCACTCCAATACTGGACCCCTTCACCATCTCTTCTGTCCTTGCTCTCGTCACACCCCTCCTCAAAACCATCATAGCAAAGGTCATTACACCTCTTGCTACTTCCATTTCTACCCTATCTGCTCAAATCTCTGCCCTTTCTGTTGCCCCCTCTTCATTTAGTGGTCTGGCTCCAGTTGATACTGTAACCAGGCAGGGGGAGATGCTTGATGAAGAAGCTGCAGCAGCTCAAGTAGCAGCAGTCTCAGTTTCAGTTTCAGCATCTCCAGCTCTAGCAGATGCAGACGTAATAGCAACAACAGTATATACAGAGCTTATAGATACAGATTTAATTGATTTAATTCAGTTTATTGAGACTGACATGGATATGGAAGATGCAGTCCCAGAAGAGTTAATTACTGCTGGTGATTTTATTTTAAATCCCACTGTAGATTTGGTTAATTTGTTAAGCATTTTTGATACTACATACTTGAGATTCTTTCCAGCAGAGTATACTAAGCCATCTTTGGCTATTATCCCATACACCTCTCCAATAAGCCCTAAAGTGGCTAAGCAGCTTAAGGACAACTTTGCTTCTCAAGAGGTTCCTACTTCACCTCTTCCTAAAGATGTTTCCCCAATTGTCTCTTCCCCTTCAGTCCCAACTTTTGTAATGGATGACTCACCCTTGCCTGATCTGGATGAGTTAATCAGGGCTGACATTGAAGAAGAGAATAAGGAAGCTGCTGAAAGTACTGTCACAGTTATTTCTCCAGCTCCTCTTGAAATTTCTCTTCCAGCTCCAGCTCTAGCATCTGCTCCTACTCCATCCCAAGTTGAGAAACTCATTATATCTGATGAAATACTGAAAAAGCTAGATACTTTATATGATAATCCATAGGATAGCAGTGATGATGAGGATGATGAGGATTCTGATGAGGATGCTAAGAAAAAGAAGAAGCCAGTATCTAAAAAGAGAAAAGCTCCTCCTCCTCCTCCTCCTAAGCCAAATCCAGCCAATGACACTCCCTACTATATTCTCCAGAAGATAACTCCATATAAAGGGATGCTAGCTTGGATGTGGTTATCCAAAAATGAACAGAAAGAGAGGAAGAGAAGCAGAAGATACTCTCCTCTTCCATCTCAGAAATACAGAAAAGATATACCTCCTCCTCCTCCTCCAGCTGCTGGTGCTTCAGGCACAACTTCCCGAAGATCTACCCAATTCCAAACATATCAGAGACATCAAGGGAGATCTTCTTCTGAAATCAGCCAGCATAGGCATTACTCTTCAGGCAAGTAACATCAATTTCAGCATCAACCACAGCAGCAGCATCAACCACAGCAGCAGCATCAACAACAGTTATCATTCCTTGCAGATCAGAAAGCTGAAAGTCCTAAAAGACCAAATTCTCCTCCTGTTCCTTTTGAATATCCTGAAACAGCTAATACAGCTAGAATGGCCAGGTTCCAAGAACTTGTAGGCCTTTCTATGATTAACAAGGTCAAAGCTGAAGGAAAGGATCCTTCTGAGTATTCCACAATGTCTAAGTTTAGGAAAGAAGAGCTTAAGAGGTTTGAGAAAGCAAACAAGTTTTTCAATGTTGATGACTACATGAAGTTGCACCTAGAAGCAGTTGTCCCCAGAGCCACATCTTTGAAGATTATAGGGGCTGCTGATATGACCATGACAAAAGTGCAAGCTTCAGATAAAAATAGAGAAATTGTCTTTACCAAGCCTGGAGAAAAAGGTAAAGAAGAAATGACCAAAGAGATGAAATAAAAGAAGTGATTCTGAACTTATTTACTTCTGTTATGTTCTTATAACTGCTTTCTATTTCTGAACAAAGCTTATGTACATATATATATCTGCTGCATGTGTTATTGATCTCTGTCAGATATATGCTTTCTTGCCTTATGATTTTCAATTTTGATTTGAGTCTGTAATTAGTGACATCACCCAAATAGGGGGAGATTGTTGGATCCCTAGTAAGATTTGGGCTAGGTTCACTAAGTTAGGATCATATGACCCACAATGTATATCCAGGGTCATGGTTGTGTCCTAGAGTATAGGCTAATTCCTTAGAATCAACATCACATGGACCAACTATCAACAAGACTATCAGAGACTCAAGACTTAGAGTTTTTCTAAAGACCAAGTAAAATGAGTTCAACGTTAGTCAAACTCAGGTCGACGATAGTCGTGATCAGCTCGACGATCTCAGAGTGAATTCTCTGAGCTGAGCTCGACGAACTTGGTACTCAGGTCGACGAACTTTGGACACTATACTTCAACACTTCAAGATCGGAAAACATCTCTTTATTCTAAGTACAGAGTCATACTTTGGTCGACGAACTTGATTCTCAGCTCGACGATCTGTGACCACAATAGCCAGAGTTATCCAGCAGCAGTTAAGTGGTCCTTAGATCGACGAAACCAATTCTTAGGTCAACGAATTCTGGATACTTCACTTCAACACCTTCATTCAGAAGCATCTGAAATTATTCTAAGTCCAGAAATATTTTGCTGAACTTCAGTGGACGAAACCAGATATCAGCTCGACGAACTCCATACACAGAAAAGGCAAAGTTTCTAGAGAATATAGTTCTGCTCTCTGCTTGACAATCTTGGAACTTAGCTCGATGAACAGAAGTCATCTGGTCAACGAACTCAGCAACTCAGCACGACGAACTGTGAACTCAGCTCGACGATATCTGTTATCAGTTCAACGAATCCAGACTTAGTTATTTTCCATCCTTCTGTCCCCTTCTTACTGTAATAATTCTTGAGTAATTAATGCTCAAATATTCTCTGGAATATAACCGTTAAACAGAGCATTGATCATGGTCTTCTCCAGGATTATTTCCTGCCGTTTTTCCATGGGACAGTTGGGGAAATAATTCAATGTCGTTTATTCTCAAGGCTGTCGGCATTGATTGTAGAGGATTTCAAAATTTCGAAAGACCATTTTTGATAGGAAATATAAAAGAGATTTTCTCTCTTCTTCCTGTAGAGAGATAGAACAAGATCACAATACAGAGAGACGACAGATACAGAAAATAGTCAGTCTGAAATAAGAGATTCACTTTTGTCTATCAACACAGAATTCTGACACAACAAGAAGCCATATTCCTGAATATCATCAGCTATCAGAAGAAGAAAAATACCTAATCAAAATCAAGAGTCTTCTATCTTCAACACTCCAGGATACTTCAATGGACAACTACATCACTATCTGTCAAAGAAGTTCCTGAACAGCTGCTGATCAAGGTTATACTACTGAAGGCCTATTACCCTGCAGCAAGGCTTCTTCTACCTGAACCATTCTATATCTCAGGGGAAGCCTGTGCTAAAATCAAATATCCACCAGTCTTCTCAGTTGTATATTGAGAAAGAGAAGACACAATCATCTCTCCCCCCCCCCACTATATAAAGGGTTATAACTCCCTTCAAAAGTTATTCCTGGTTGCAAGTCACCTGATCAAAAGACTTGAGGATTGGTTTTTGAGCACCTGATCAAAAGCTCATTAGTGTTAGGCACCTGATCAAAAATCTGAGTGGATTCCTACCAGGGTGGTAGAAGTGTGAATGTACCCAAGTTTAGGGGAACCACTATAAATTCTTGTGTCGTCTGGATTGCTCTTTTCTTTTGTTTTTATGTTGTGCCTGTTTGTTAGGATTGATGTTTTAATTTTGTTCATGCACTAAATTAAATCAGAAGAAAATTTTATAAACTCTGAATACTCTATTCACCCCCCTTCTAGATTATTCCTGATCTAACAGTTCACTTTCACCCTGCCAGCTAGATGAGAGCCTGGTCAGCGGGTCTGCTCAGGGTCTCCTCTCCAAAACATCTCCAACCACCGAGTGAGCCTATAACCCTGCCAGCTAGATGAGAGTCTGGTCAGCGGGTCTGCTCGGGGTCTACTCTACAAAATACCTTCAACCACCGAGTGAGTCTACAACCCTGACAACTAAATGAGAGCTTGGTTAGTGGGTCTGCTCGAGGTCTCCTCTCCAAAACAACTCCAACCACCGCGTGAGCCTACAGCCCTACCAGCTAGATGAGAGCCTAGTCAGCAGCTCTGCTCGGGTTCTCCTCTCCAAAACATCTCCAACCACCGAGTGAGCCTACAACCCTGCTAGCTAGATGAGAGCCTGGTCAGCTGGTCTGCTCGGGGTCTCCTCTCCAAAACACCTCCAACCGCCGAGTGAGCCTACAATCCTGCCAGCTAGATGAGAGCCTGGTCAGCGGGTCTGCTCAGTGTCTCCTCTCCAAAACATATCCAACCACTGAGTGAGCCTACAACCCTGCTAGCTAGATGAGAGCCTAGTCAGCGGGTCTGCTCGGGGTCTCCTCTCCAAAACACCTCCAATCACCAGTGAGCCTACAACCATGCTAGCTAGATGAGAGCCTACTCAGCGGGTCTACTCGGGGTCTCCTCTCCAAAACATCTCCAACCACCGAGTGAGCCTACAACCCTGCCAGCTAGATGAGAGCCTGGTCAGCGGGTCTGCTCAAGTCTCCTCTCCAAAACATCTCCAACCTTCGAGTGAGCCTACAGCCCTACCAGCTAGATGAGAGCATGGTCAGCTGTGGCAAATCAGTTGCAGAGGGCGCAAGAGCCCGTCGTGGATCTAGCTATTCTCGTTCCCCCCACTCCTTTGGTGCCCCCGGCAGTGTTGCCACCAGAGATGACTTTCATTTCGCACTTTCAAAGGTTAGGACCCCCTACGTATGATGGAAAGGAAGATTTTATGGCATTAGATGACTGGATGATTTCCATCGAGGAGATGTTCACCTACTCTGGTATCTCTGCGGACCAGAGAGTGATGGTTGCCGCTTATCAACTTAAGGACATGGCTAAGAGTTGGTGGTTGAGGGAGAAAGAAAACATGAAGGATGGATGCTCATGGGAGTCCTTCAAGGAGTTGTTGTTGAAGAAGTTCTTGCCGTCTGTGGAAAGAGACCGGCTGATGAATGATTTCCTTCATTTGAAGCAGAGGTAGCTTACCGTCTGTGAATATGAGGTGGAGTTCAGTAAGCTGAGCCTCTTTGCACCTGACTTGGTATCTTTAGAATCTAACCGAGTCAAACGATTTCTGGGTGGTCTTTGGAATGACATCCAGCAGCTTACGAGTGCCTACAGATCCGAGACTTATTCTGAGGTGGTAGAGGGTGCTCTGAATGTGGAATCCATTGAAAATGCCAAGGTCAGAGGTCAGCAGATGAGAAAGGATAAGAGGAAGTCTGTTGAAGGTAAGGAATCACAGGAATCCGGGACTATTGGGAAGAAAAGAGGCAAGGAAATATGCAGTTTCTGTAGTCAGGCAGGCTACCCGTTCGAGAGATGTTACCAGAGACTGGGAGCTTAGAAGCAAGAGCAGGTTCACGTGTTTCAGGGTGCTCCCAAAGAGAGATCAGTTTGTTCCAGTTGCAACAAGATGGGGCATGATGCATCCCATTGTTGGAAGGAAAAGACATGTTATCTATGTGGGCGGAAGGGGCATGTCAAGACCCGTTGCCCGCAAGCTCAACCCTCGTTGCAGCCAGTGCCACTTCAGGCCTTGCCTCCACCGCAGCTCTTGGACAAAGGGAAGGACAAGTTGAATGTGGTGTCTGCGGATGAAGCTCAGATGTCGACCCAAATTATTTCAGGTTAGATCCTAACCTAGTTTTATTTTCTAGGTAAGATCTAAATGTCAATGTTCTTTTCCCTTAGTCGTATATTTAATCTTATAGGAAAGTTTAAGGTAAGTAACAGCTGGGCGCTTGTCCTTTTCGATTCCGGTGCTACCCACTCATTCTTGGCTAGATATTTTGTAGAGTGTCACTGTTTGACCCTCAATATGGTTGGCGACCCGTTCTGTGTCAAGTTCCCCTCAGGTGATTCTGTGGTGTCAGATCAGGGAATTCAGGGTTGTTCAGTCCAGTTGGGAGATTTTCTCGCGGTTGCGGGTCTAAAGGTTATAGACTTGGAAGATTTTGATGTAATCATGGGCATGGATTGGCTATCGAAGTACGATACAGTAATCCAGTGCAAGGTCAGGCGCTTGGACTTCAAGATGGATGACGGTCAACGCAGGAGCGTTTATGGTTATTCGCGCCAAGATTCTCCGATCATTTCCGCGGTAAGTGCTCGAAAGCTTTTGAATTCAGGATGCTTTGCCTGTTTGGTTTCAGTGTTGGCGATTGTTGTTAGTTTGCCGCTTGTAGAGGAGATTGTTATAGTACGCGAGTTTCCTGACGTGTTTCCTGATAATCTTCCTGGTCTTCCGCCTGAGAGATGTTGAGTTTGTCATAGATTTAGAGCTGGGTACCCGTCCTATCGCAAAGGCTCCATACCGTATGGCTCTGTGTGAGTTGGGAGAGTTGCGTAACCAGTTAGACGAGCTGTTGAGAACGGTTTCATTAGGCCAAGTTCGTCACCGTGGGGTGCTCCCGTTCTGTTTGTAAAGAAGAAAGATGGATCAATAAGGATGTGTATAGATTACAGAGAATTGAATAAAGTGACCATCAAGAACAGATATCCCTTGCCGAGAATCGATGATCTATTTGACCAGTTGCGTGGTAGCTCTGTATTTTCGAAGATTGACCTGCGTTCGGGTTATCATCAATTGAGGATTCTTGAGGCA
The DNA here is from genome assembly GCA_039583875.1 of Platanthera guangdongensis. NCBI lineage: Eukaryota > Viridiplantae > Streptophyta > Magnoliopsida > Asparagales > Orchidaceae > Platanthera > Platanthera guangdongensis. The sequence goes on along the minus strand of CM077147.1, from coordinate 162,327,878 downwards.
GATATTCCACGAACTGCTTTTTGTTCGCGGCATGGACATTTCGAGTTCTTGGTAATGTATTTTGGATTGACTAATGCACCTGCCGCATTCATGGATTTGATGAACAAAGTATTTAAGGACTTGCTGGATCATTTTGTCATCGTGTTCGTAGATGACGTTCTAGCCTACTGCCGCAATACTGAAGAGCATACGCAGCACTTGTGATTGGTTTTGTCAACTTTGAGAGAGCATAAGTTGTATGCTAAGTGGAGCAAGTGTGAGTTTTGACTACCTCAAGTCTCATTCTTGGGTCATGTAGTAAATAAAGATGGGATAACGGTTGATCTAGAGAAAATAGCTGCAGTGATGGATTGGAGTAGGCCTATCACTCCCAAGGAAATAACAAGTTTACTTGGGCTGGCAGACTACTATAGAAGGTTTGTGGAGGGATTCTTTACATTATCTGCGCCTTTGAGAAAGTTGACGCAGAAGCATGTAGCCTTTATTGGAGTGATAAGTGTGAAGAGGCGTTCTAGGAGCAGAAGAGGGGATTATGCACTGCAACAGTTTTGACCCTGCCTACTGAAGGACTGGAGTATCCTGTGTATGTGTACACATCACATGTTGGGCTCGGATGCGTGTTGATGCAGGAGGGCAAGGTTATTGCGTATGGGTCTAGGCAGCTAAAGGTTCATGAACGGAATTACCCTACGCATGACTTGGAATTTGCAGCAGTGATCTATGCCCTCAAGTTGTGGAGACATCTGTTGTATGGCGCTATATGCAAGATTTATACTGATCATAAAAGTTTGAAATACGTCTTCACATAGAAGGAACCGAATTTGCGCCAGCGTAGATGGCTGGAGAATGTGGCAGACTATGATGTTGAGATCCAGTACCACCTAGGCAAAGCTAACGTGGTAGTCGACGCGCTGAGCAGGAAGACAGCTAAAATTTTTAACCTTTCGGTGGATTCACTGGTGGAAGAATTTCTACTGATGGGAATTTCAGTAGGAAGTGTCAGCTCGACTAGTGAATAGAAGTGTTAGAGCCTTTGTGGATTACGCTTACTAGATTGCATCAAAAGGAGGATCCAGATCTGTTACATCTTTATAGTAAAGCTGCGAAAGGTGAGTTGTCAAAGTTTTCTATTGATGATATGGGAACCTTGAGATACCATGGTAGGCTTTGCATTCCCGTTGTTAAGGATATTAGGTATCGGTTGTGCAAGGAGGCACATGGTTCTAATGTGGCATACCATCCCGGTTTGACCAAGATGTACCAGGATCTGAAACAGATTGTTTGGTGGATGGGTATGAAGGGGGATATAGCAAGGTTTGTATCTGAATGTTTCACTTGTAAGCGAGTTAAGGCTGATTATGGAAGGCCTAGAGGCATGTTAACACCTTTGGAGATCCCGAGTTGGAAATGGGAGAGTATCTCGATGTACTTTATTACTGGATTGCCGAGATCTCCCAGAGGGCATGACTTAGTTTGGGTGATCGTGGATAGACTGACGAAGAGTGCTCACTTCGTGTCGTTCAAGATTGACTAATCCATGAAGAAAATAGCTGAATTGTATTTAGACGAGGTCATCAGGTTGCATGGAGTACCTGTCAGTATTGTATCTGATCGAGACTCCAGGTTCATGTCCCGTTTCTGGAAGACCTTGCAAGAGGGGTTGGGTACCGACTTGAGGTATTCCACCGCCTACCATCCGCAGACGAATGGACAAACGAAAAGAGTAAATCAGATCGTGGAGGACATGATTAGATGTTACATTTTAGACCACGGTGGAACTTGGGATGTGCGTCTGAGGCTAATGGAGTTTGCCTACAATAATAGCTACCAGGATAGCTTGCAAATGGCTCCATTTGAAGCTTTATATGGGAGACGTTGCAGGACTCCTTTATTTTGGACTGAGGTTGGTGAGAGACCATTGCTAGGTCCAGAAGCCCTTGAAGAGATGGAAATTTCAGTTAGGCTCATCCGAGAGAAGCTTCGGGTAGCACAGGAGCGCTATGAAAAGTATGTCAATCGGTGCAGGACCGATTTGGAATTTGCCGTCGAGGATATGGTTTTCCTAAAAATTTCCCCGATGTCTGGTGTGAAGCGATTTGGTAAGAATCATAAGTTGGACCCCAGATATGTGGGACCCTTCCGAATTGTTGAGCGGATTGGTGTTTCAGCTTATAGGCTGGACCTACCGGCAAATTTTCCGGGAGTGCACGATGTTTTCCATGTGAGTCAGCTGCGGAAGTGCGTGTTGAGCAACAGGCAGATTCTCGATGTTGTGCCCTAGTTGGAGCCAAACCTTTCTTTTGTGGAGGTGCATGTTCGTATTTTGGAGTCTCAGGATTGAGTGCTACAGAGAAAGACAATTCACATGGTCAAGGTTCTTTGGAGAAATCAAGACGTCGAGAGAGCGACGTGGGAATTGGAGTCGGCGATGAGGAAATCTCATCTGCATCTCTTCCCTTAGTTATGGTAAGTCTCCTTGTTTTTGCGATGTTTGATTTTATCGTTTTGGATTGGTTTTGGTGTTGTATTAAGTTTCGGTACGAAACTTCTTTTTAGAGGGAGTGACTGTAATGCCCCCGATTTTTTTTCGCTGATTTTATTTAATTTGATATCGTCATATTTATGACGTCAGGGCGTTACCCTTTTTACGTCATGTTGTCGGCGCTCACCGTTAGTGCGTTTTTGCGTCTGTTAGGTTTGTTTGATCAGATTTTTGGGATTTTCATCGAAACTGAAAGTTTTCGAGTTGATAAGTTAAGTTTGGTGGTTTTGACTTTATCGTTAAATTCATAGCGTCAGTGTTCACCTTAGGTGCGAGTTTCGTTTAATTCGGCGCCCGTTTGGGCTTCCGTTCTGAGTCTTCTCGTGTAGTTATGGTTATACTCGATTAGCCCGTTTCAGATTTTGCTCAGACGCCGTTTTGAGGGTCAAAACGGCGTTGAATTAAAAAATGGTTAACATGAAATGTTTTCGTCTTGATGAGATCTACAACTTTCATGTTGACCACGTTTCGATTTGAAGTCATTTTGAACCCCTAATTTTGTTTTATCTGCTGGAACTCGAGTGTTGAGCTGCTACTCGAGTAAAATATGATTCTACTCGAGTAATGCATGCTGGAACTCGAGTGTTGAGGTGCTACTCGAGTAAACTATGCTACTACTCGAGTACTACATGCTGTAACTCGAGTGGTATGCTGCTACTCGAGTAGATACGTTGGAACTCGAGTGGTTCATGCTGTCACTCGAGTAGTCTGTTCCTATCTGCGCTCGGACGTTATTTTGAGAGTCATAACGATATCGTATCAAATAATGGTTAACAGAAACTTTGTTCGTCTCGACGAGATCTACAACTTTCATGTTGACCACTTTTCTATTCGAAACCATCTTCAACCTCTATTTTCGATTTTCCCAAACATGCTCGTAAATAAGCCATATTATGGATCTACTCGAGTACTATTGATTTATCTCGAGTATAATTGTTTTTTTCTCTAGTAATATTGAATTCTCTCGAGTCCTAGTGATTTTACTCGAGTATTATACGTCCTCTCGAGTACTTTGCTCTCATTCTCGAGTATCCTTCATTCCTCTCGAGTAGTCCTCTGCTGTTTGCGTTTGAGAGCCTTTTTTGAGGGTGAATACGGTGTCGTATGGAAAACTGGTCCGCACGAAATTTGTTCGTCTCGACGAGATATACAACTTTCATGTTGGACACTTTTTGATTTGAAGTCATCACATACCTCTATTTCGGTTACCGCAAAACCGTTCGTATTTGGTATGTTTCCCTTCCTGTTTAAACAAGAATATTTTATGAATATATATATATATATATATATATATATATATATATATATATATATATATATATATATATATATATATATATATATATATATATATATATATATATATACTAGTGCCCGACATGGGGCTCCGCCTCTATGGCTACGCGTCACAGTACCCGGCCCGTGACGGCACGCTTCGCCCGCCCCCCGGCGGGCTGCGCCCGCCCCGTGGCGGGATTAAAAAAATATAGTATTTAATTATATTTTAAAAAATATTTTTAAAAATATAATATTTAATTATATTTAAAAATATATTTAAAGAATATAATATTTAATTATATATATAAAAAAATATATAATATTTAATTATATTTTTAAAATATTTAAAAAAAACAGGCGGGATTAAATCCCGCCTAAGCTAGGCGGGATTAAATCCCGCCTAAGCTAGGCGGGATTAATCCCGCCTAACTTAATTGGCGGTGTGGGATTTAGTCCCACACCGCCAATTTTGGTTTTGTTTGATGAGTATATAAGGTTTTTTGTCTCTTTAAGTGTGAAGATGTGATACAAAGGGGCGGGTTTGGCTGGTTATCCAGGATGGCGGGCGGGTTGTGTATTGTGGGCGTTGGGTGGGCGGGTCGGCGGGCCTGTATTTTGGACTGAGCTGATGAATTGTAGGATGCCCTAAATTTTAGAGACCCTATATAGGTTTAGGAGGCCTATGAAAAAATATGAACGGTCCTGATTCTTGCTGTGATGAACGGCTGCGATCAAATATTCGGTTTATATTCAACGGTCGTGATCGATCGTGATCTGATTCTAAAATTCAAAACTACTTCTTTAATGTAGTTAAAGATATATATATATGGGATTACTCTAGTGCGGGCGTACGGGCGTACGGGCAAGGGTCAAGGAGGCTTCAAATCGAAACGTGATCAACATGAAAGTTGTAGATCTCGGCGAGACGAACAACTTTCATGTTGATCACTTTTTGATTTGGAGCCCTCTTGGACCTTGATTTGGGCCCCGAAATCTGGGGCGGCGGAACTGCTACAGTAAAACGTCCGCCGACCCAGATTTCGGGGCCCAAATTGAGTTCCAAGACGGCTTCAAATCAAAAAGTGATCAACATAAACGTTGTTCGTCTCGCTGAGATCTACAACTTTCATGTTGATCACTTTTCGATTTAAAGTCATCTTAACTCCCAAACAGGTCTGCCTGTACGCCCTCACCTAAGCCTGCCCGCATTTGAGATATATCCATAGATATATATATATATATATATATATATATATATATATATATATATATATATCTTTATAATATAAGGGAAGAGGTTTTAAGGGTGGTGTAACATTTCTATTCCCAAAATACCCTTCTAAATGGTGTAACTTTCATCTTCCGAAAAAGCCCTCCACTTTTTCTGCTTCCTGCCAACATTACCAGCCACAGGATCTACTGCAATCAAGGGTCACGGATGAGTCACATATGAAGTCACAGATCCTTTGATTTCCCACCACACGATCACTACAAATCAACGGACACGGATTGTCTTATTGAAATGCCACAGATCGTGCTTTCAGCCTTATCGCCCGATCAAAGAATGTGACTGCTCATTCTCCAACGCGGACCCATCGCTACAGCCCTGCCCCCCCCCCCCCCCCCCCCCCGCGCAAACTCATCCTCTGCCTTCCTCCCGCTGTCCAGTTCTTGCCGACTAACTCCTCGCTTCGTGTCTATACATCGACGAAGAACGCTGCTCAGTTCCTAATAGCAGTATTTCCTGTGCTGCTCAGTTCCGAAGCTCTCAAAGAAACCTAGCCCAGGGTTCCCTCTCACTTCCCACACATCGAGATGGCGTCCGGGATATCAGATCTAGAACAGCCCAAGATCTCCTTCTCCAGGATTTCCAAGCAAGATGTGAGTGATTTTCCATCTCTCTCTCACCGGCTCGGATTGTGCTTTCCTGTGTACTTTTTTTATTGATAAATTTGTTTGGCTTTTGCTAATGTCCAGTAAAGTTATTTGGGTTTGTTTTTGGATGTTCAGTATAGTTTTTTGGGTTTTGCATGTAAGATTATAGGATTTGCTGAACTCGGATTTTGTTCCAAATTTGCAAGCTATTTTGTTACTGAGCAGTTTATTTTTGTTCCAAATTTGCTCAACGTTTTCAGATTTCTTTCTAATAGGATGAAATAAGATGAAAGTTTGTTTGTTTTTTTCCAAATGTGCTCAATTTGCAAGCATTTTGTTCCAAATGTACTTGGATGAAACTTAGGATGAAACTTAGGATGAAACTTAGGATGAATGCTTAAACTGTGGATTTATTAGAAGTTTAATCATTTTTATGCATTGAAGAATTCAGTTTTTTTTTTAGTTTTCCATTTCATTAACCTGGGCTAGGAATTATTGCAGTGCCTCACGACAATAGCTTCTCCTCTTTCACACCCTCACCAGAGCTCCACCCCTCAAGGTTTTCCGATAGAGCATTTTCTCTTGGCCATTTACTCTCTTTTGTTCTCTGATTTAAGGAAGTTATCAAGATCCTCTCTAAAATTATAGGAAGTTTAGTGAGTTTTTTGGGTTTTTGCATTTAAGATTATAGGATTTGCTGAACTCAAATTTTGTTCAAAATTTGCAAGCTATGTTGTTCCTGAACAGTTTATTTTTGTTCCAAATGTGCTCAATGTTTTCAGATTTCTTTTTAATAGGTTGAAATAGATGAAAGTTTGTTTGTTTTTTCCTAATGTGCTCAATTTGCAAGCATTTTTGTTCCAAATGTACTTAGGATGAAACTTAGGAAGAAATAAGATGAATGCTTAAACTGTGGATTTATTAGAAGTTTAATCATTTTTATGCATTGAAGAACTCAGTTTTTTTGAGTTTCCATTTCATTAAACTGTGGGTGCTTTTGTTCTCTGTGGTTGGAGTTTCCCATTCCATTTGTACATAGAAGTTATAATGCTGCCCTTAATAAACCTTGAGTGATGCATTCTTCAATGTTTGGGTGAAAAACCAAGGTGATTTGGCCGGGTAAGAGAACCATGTGCTCAATGATTTCAGATTTCTTTTTATACAGTTCATTTTATTCAGGTTTAGAGAATTCAGCTCATGTGAATGGAATATGGATGCAGTTTGCTCTAAATTCCAATTTAAGCATAAATTGGATAGATATGAAGATGGAGAAATGTATAGTGTAGCAATCCAAGTAAGAGTTTTTTTCTAATAATTTGAACTCTGTAACAGGTCTTTTTTCTTCTTTTTAGGCAAGGTTGTGCTTTGCTTTTATGAAATCCAACTTTCACCCATCCTAGATTTATATTCATAGAACTACTAAATGGCAGTGGGTTTTGAATGAACTTCTTATGTGGATAGTTGAATTAAATTTGTCGTTTTTGATTAGAAAATCAAGCCCTTGCCGATTGTTGCCTCCTACGCCAAATGTCGTCTCCCCCGCCGAATCTCGCCGTCTTGCCTAATGTCGCCGCCCCAACCAAATCTTGTCACGCCCGCAAAATGTTGCCACCCCAATTGATTGTCACCGCCCCCGCCGAATGTCATCGCCCTTACCGAGTGTCACCGCCCCCGTCAATTATCGTCACCCCCGCCGAATGTCGCCTCCCTCGCCGATTGTCGTCGTCTACGACCAATGTCGCCCCGACCAACTGAATCTTGCCACCCCCACAAAATGTTGTCATCGGAGCTGATTGTCGCAGCCCCTGCCAAATGTCGCCGCCCTTGCAGGTTGTTACCTCCCCCGTCGAATGTCGCCTCCCCTGCCGAATACCTCCTCCCCCGCCAAATGTCACCTCCCAAGACCAATGTCGCCGTCCACGACCAATGTCGCCGTCCACGACCAATGTTCCCGCCCTCGACCATTGTCGTCCCTCCCACGACCAATGTCGCGCCACGACAAGTGACGCCCCCACGACAAGTGACGCCCCCACGACAAGTGACGCCCCCACGACAAGTGACGCCCCCACGACAATTGTCGTCTCGAACGACGAATGTCTCCCCCACGACGAATGTCGCCCGCACGACAAATGTCGCCCCCATGGCCAATGTCGCACCCATGACAAATGTCGCACCCACGACAAATGTCGCACCAACGACAAATGTCGCACCCACGACAAATGTTGTCCGCACGGGGTCCCCCGTACACGACTGCTTATATATATATATATATATATATATATATATATATATATATATATATATATATATATATATATATATATATATATATATATATATATATATATATATATAAACTCTTATACTTAGGTTATTAGAAAGAAAAGAAAAGTGCTACGCCATCATGATTTCAACTCCTCCCATGTTCTTTTATCTCGATCTTCGACGTGGAGTGATTTGGAGAGTTTTCTCCGGTAAAGCAAGGGCAAGTGGCTCTTTTACTCTCCTTTTCCTTAAGTTCTTATGGCAAGACTGTCATCTTATATTAATATTCTTGTTTCTTTTAGAGTATAAGATGTTAAAACTTTTTAGGTTTACGCTTAGGGTAAATTTATTGACGTCGTTGAGCTTAGAATGCGTTGCGCTTAGTTTAGGTCGATTATAGGTCGTGGTCTTCGATTTAGTGTTGTAATACTTAGGTGATGTGCCGATTTTGAGATTGTGATATTTTGGATATGAGTGTTGGTTGTGGAAAACATACCACCCAACTGGAAGGCCCCTTCTTTCTTTGGATCATCACAGTGGGGGTATGCTTAGTTTCTCCTTTCCTGAACTGTTGGGTTCTGCTTGGCCCGATTTGGCCATGTTTGTGGACCACAGTACCGATAGTGAGAAGGTTGAGGATCCGGAGTTGGGCTTAGGGCGCTTGAGGTCGTCGCCCTCTCCGGCCTGCAACGCAGTCATACCACGTGTTGATGATCCACCCTCTTCCGAGCCGTTTTGTGCTCAGTTGTTTTCTTGTGGTTTATGAAACAGTTTGCTAAATTTTGCTAATTATGCCCGGACTTGTTCACCTTCGCACTTGGTGCATTCTTTTTAATTTAGAGGTTATTATATTGGCTAACCTTTCTCTACTTATACTATTTGGCTAATTGTTGTTTTTTTTTTTTGCATTTTTCCTCCTTGGGTTGGGTTTGGTACACCCTCCTTTGTTTGGCTTACTCTCTTGCGTACCTATTCTTTTGCCACTTGTTTTTTTTGTTTGCTGAGATGTTCTTCTCTTGAATGCCTCAGGTTCAGAGCTATAGCCGGTGATGCGGCTGAGTAGTTTTGTTGCTGGCTTTGATGAGGGTGCCTCGAGGTTGCGAGGTAGCTTTTGTTCTTTTATAGTATGCTTCAGATTTGAGAACTTTTAGTGGGTTCGTGTCAGTTGTTTGATGCTCACTGTGTAACACCCCAGATTTTGAGAGAGGGTCGATTTGCGTTTCTGGCCAATTTTGGTTTCTGGCAGGGGGCACACGGCCCGGGACACGGGCGTGTCCCAGGCCGTGTCAGGCTGGAGTCGACGACTTGGCCGCGTAGTCGACACTTTGCACTCGACGAAGTGTCGAGACAGGGCACACGGCCTGCGACACGGGCGTGTCGTAGGGCGTGTCGAGCCCGTGTCGACACTCGGCCCGGGGTGTCGACATTTTTGCTCGAAAATGTGTCGAGACGAGGCACACGGCCTAGGACACGGGCGTGTCCAAGGCCGCGTGGGTCGGTCGACGAACTTCAGTCGACGTTGCTCACTCGACGAGTGTCGAGTGTCGAGTGTCGAGTGTCGAGACTGGGGCACACGGCCTGTGACACGGGCGTGTCACAGGGCGTGTCCCGCTTGGTCGACGATCTTCGCTCGACGTTTTTCCGCGGTGTCGACACAAAGGTTGTCGACGAGTGTCGAGACTTCGCACACGGCTAGGGACACGGGCGTGTCCCAGGCCGTGTCCTTCTCGAGTTATTTTCGAGGCTGTGTCGATGGAGGCACACGGCCAACCACACGACCGTGTCAGTCGGGACACGGGCGTGTCGGGTCGAACACGGGCGTGTCGGATGCCCGTGTGCTGTTCCAGGTACGTCGATTTGTGATGGTGAATGGGGGACACGGCCCTGGACACGGGTTTGTGTCAGGCCGTGTTCTGCCCAGTTTTAGCTTTTCAGGCCCGAATCAAGGTCGTTCGTTTCTTTATTTCGGGATCCAACAACTGGGGGTTATTCCTGATGGGATATACCCGGGATTAGACCCTTAGAAACCCCCATTTTCTTTGGAGTAGTTCTCTTTCTAAGTTCTAGAGAGAAGGGATAGCAAGGAAGAAGGATAAGTAGAGATCCGGCTGTTGGAGCGGCTTCGGTGCTCCAAATCGCGAGCCGAGTCCAGATCCGTGGAGGCTAGAGCTTTGCGAAGGTTTTCATCCGGCTATTTTGTCATGGCTAGGAATAGGAGTCGGAAGGTAATGACACTTCTCCTCTCGGTTTTAGGATGCATGTCTTTAGCATCTTTTCTTTCTAGTTTTTGGGCACCAAACTCTCAAATGAGAGGGGTTTTGGGTTGCCAAGGTTCAAGAGGAACCTCCGAGTTGATTGAGTCCATCCCCGGTATGTTTTGCATTAGAGATCCGCTCCGTTAGTGGATTAGGAATGGTGGGTGAAGCCGTAGTCGCGACCGTTAGTCCGACTCGGTGATGTTGCATACGATCATTAAGGATGCAATAGAGATTCCATTGCGGCAAGATGTCGTTTGTGATGTGGTTATGCATTCCCCTTTTTCTCAAGTGAGTACGTGTAGTCGGAACCGGACAAGGTTAGCTCCTCAATGGCGGTAGATGGTTTCCCTGGTGGACAAGGTTAGCTCCGTATTGGTGGTAGATGGTTTCCTAGGTGCGCGGGAACGCTGCAGTACAAATGAGGGACTAGGGTGGAATTGTCTTGGTTTGTGATGTGCCAAGGCGTGGCTATGTCTCCGTGGTCGGCTGGCTATCCCGTGACGTACACGTCATGTGTGTATAGTGTCCTGGCGAGACTAGTCCCCTTCTGTGAGACTGACGAGAATGCCAAGCATGGGGGCAAGCCCGGGCAATGAGGCCATGAGCGGGTGAGGTCCGACAAGGCTTCTTAGAATCGGTCAGTTTGTGTTTATTGGAATCCTGACATGAGACGTCAGAGCTTGTAGGCAAGCTCGGGTCTAAGACCTTGAGCGGGTGGGGCCTTTGCAAGAGTTCCATGTGGCGGCCTGTGTGCCGTTGGGGGAATTTGAGTTACCCCCTTTGTTTGTGGCTTTATGCCAATGGGGAAACGATGAGTACCCATGTGATGTGATGATGTTCTAGATGGGTGAAGCCCAGGTTGTTGCATACATGTTGCATAAGTAGGCCCTTTTTATTATATGCTCAACCAGTAGAGAACATGTATGATATGTGTGACATCCAAGCCTGTTTCTGTAGTTTCTTTTCTTGCTTATGAATATTGCATACGAAGTGCTAACTTGCAGGTTGGAGGAGTACCCCGGGGTCTGTTAGGGGCGGCCAGGAGGAGATGTGTTTGTTACACAGTTTGAGGTCAGCCTTTGCTGACCCACGTTACTAATAAATTTTACAGGGCAAGGATCGCATGCAGGAGCTAGCTCGCCGGCCAGAAAGGCCTAAGCTTCATGAAGTGCTTTTCTCTTTTGTAGCTCTACTTATATGATGTTGTATGTTTGAGACTCATGTTGTCCGGCTTGCATGCCGAGGTAGACTAGGATTTCTATGCACTTTCTTGACTGATGTATTATTTGAGTTTGGACACTTGTTGTAAGGTCATAAGGCCATTGTTATTACTCTTTTAGTGGTGGATAACTTCTACTCTTGTTTGTGTTTCCGTTGTTTTGTGCAAAGAGTTTTGAGTATGGGTAGTTATATCATCTTATAATACTAAAGCTGTGGCGTCCGTATGTTGTGGGGCCCCGGCCGGACCCATATTATACGGTCATTACAGGGGAGGTGTTACAATTTGGTATCAGAGGGAGGTTAGATTCAAGGTCGGTGCGTAGAGAAGTTATCCACATTTGCGGGACCATTAGTGCCCTTATGTTTAAGTCTTGAGATTAGAGACTGATCCCTGACGACGACTGTGCCAGGCGGAGAAGCCAGGCGAGTGGAGCCTTTGGCGGAAAGGGTGGTTGTGGGACATGGAGACCGGCACATGAAGTATTTCCTGAGTTTCCTTTCCCCGTCGTTCAAGGGAGTTGTTACACCAACGGATGCGGCGGATTGGTGGGTTCGAATTCAGGAACTTTTGAGTGCGGCAGAGATGACAGAAGTAAATAAATCTGAGTATGAGGCGTTCATGTTGGAAGGAGACGCCAAGTTGTGGTGGTTGAGCCATACCGGCCGCCAGTTCCTCGGACGCACCCCGTCGATAGAGGAATTTGGGGATGCGTTTCTAAAGAAGTACATTCCAGTTTCTACACGGTTGGCCCTTCAGAGTCAGTTTCTGCACTTAATGCAGCGAGACAAGACGGTGGACGAGTATGTGCAGGAGTTCACCCGTTTGGGTCGTTACGCGGGAACGACGATGGTAGATGATGTAGAGAGGGACAATCTCTTCTATCAGGTGCTGAGGGAGAATCTGAGGCAACCCCTCATTTCCATGAAGAGAGCTAGTTTCAATGAACTAGTTGAGGCTGCCAGGATTTTGGAGAGTGATCTGGAGCGAACCCAGCGTCGTAAGGGTTTCACTCCCAAGCAAGGGGAAGGGAAGCCTCCGCAATCTCAGGGAAAGTCTGAAGGGAGTAGGTGGAGGAAGAAGCCTCACACTTCCAGATCCGGTGAGAAGAGCAAGTGGATGCCTGGAGTTTCTCACTCTAGGGGACCGCCGACATGCTACAACTGCGGTAAGGTGGGGCACATAGCTCGTGTTTGTCCTCAAGGAGGAGCCGAGCTGAAAGTGCGCATGCCTAATGGGTCATCCATGACCACCGGGGCCAAAGGGCGCATCTGTTGGGAGCTGGACGGAGTTGACTTCGTTTTGGTAGCAGCGATTTTACCATTGGTTGAGCTCGATGTCATTTTGGGCATGGACTGGCTTGCAGAGCAGCGTGCCAGTATTGATTGCTTATCTAAGGTAGTGACCCTAAGGAGCAAAGGGGCAGGTGAAAGTCAAATTTGAGGGCCTTTGTGGAGTGGCCTGTTCCCTGATTCCAGCCATGCATTTGATGCGGGCGATTAACAAGGGTGGTATAGCGCTAGTAGCGTTATTGGAGGTTCGCCTCTCTCAGTTGTCTATTGAGGAAGTGCCCGTAGTGGCAGAGTTTAAGGATGTGTTTCCGGATGAAGTTCCTGGAGCGCCTCCTCGGCGGGAGATCGACTTCTCGATCGAGTTAGTGCCGGAGGCTAGGCCGGTGTCACGTTCTCCGTTTAGGATGGCACCAAAGGAGTTGGCTGAACTTAAAGTACAGTTACAGGAACTGTTGGAGTAAGGGTATATCAGACCCAGTTCTTCACTATGGAGCGCGCCGGTGTTGTTTGTAAAGAATAAAGACGGTAGTATGCGGCTATGCATAGACTACCGAGAGTTGAATAAATTGATCGTCAAGGATAAGTATCTGATTCCTCGGATAGACGACTTGTTCGACCAGTGGGTAGGGTCGGTGGTGTACTCAAAATTGGACTTAAAGTCAGGCTATTATCAGTTGCGAATTCGGGACGAGGACATCCCCAAGACTGCATTTGGTACAAGGTATGGACACTTTGAGTTTACGGTGAAGCCGTTCGGGCTGACGAACGCACCATCTGTGTTCATGGATCTTATGAATCGAGTATTTCGGGAATACTTGGATGCTTTTGTGGTTGTCTTCATCGATGACATCTTGGTGTATTCCAAATCGGAAGTGGAGCATGAGACCCACATGAGAGTGGTCTTGCAAATATTGAGGGAGAATCAATTGTATGCAAAGTTCTCCAAGTGCGAGTTCTGGTTAGAGAAGGTGGCACTTTTGGGCCACGTGATTAGTTGGGATGGGGTGGCAGTGGATCCAACAAAAGTGGAGGCCATCAGAGATTGGCCAATCTTGAGGATTGAGGCGGAAGTCCGAAGTTTTCTTGGACTAGCCGGGTATTACAGGAGATTCGTGGAGAATTTTTCGTGGATAGCACTACCCCTCACCTCACTCACTCATAAAGATCATAAATTTATGTGGAATCAAGAGTGCAGTCAAGCATTTGAAGCACTGAAGGAGAGATTGATGATGGATCCAATCCTAAGTCTACCGCAAGGGACTGAGGAATTTCAGATCTTCAGTACGCTTCGGGATGCGGTTTGGGTTGTGTTGTGGTGCAACATGGCAGGGTGATTGCTTTTGGGTCTAGACAGCTGAAGCCTCATGAGAGGAATTACCCCGTCCATGACTTGGAGTTGGCGGCGGTAATTTTTGCATTGAAAATATGGCGACATTATGTGTATGGTGCAAAGGTGGAGATCTTCATGGATCATAAAAGCCTGAAATATCTCCTGGATCAAAAGGACTTGAACATGCGGCAACACAGGTTGGTTGAGTTTCTTGGAGACTACGAGGTGACGATTCAGTATACGCCAGGTAGAGCCAATGTGGTGGCGGATGCCTTGAGTAGGAAGTACTCGGGGCAAGGGAATTGGATCGAAGCTCATGATGAGCGGTTGGTACGGGAATGGGAGTCCCTTGGTTTTGAATGTGTTGCGAGAGGCGAGTCCAGCGTGGCTCGGTTGAACTGGATTGAAGTGCAGAACGACTTGGCCGATCGCATTCGGGAAGCGACTCGGTTGGATGTGGAGTTTCAACCATTTGTGTTGGAGGCTCAAATGGGCGAGAGCAGCGCCTGGGAGATGATTGATGGGATTCTGAGGAAGGACATAAGGGTTTGTATACCGCAGTTCGGCAAACTCCGTAAGGAGTTGATGTTTGAGGCTCACTTCACAAAGTACTCCATTCACCCGGGAAGTACGAAGATGAACTTGGATATGAAGAAATCCTTTTGGTGGCTGAGGCTGAAGCGGGACGTAGCTTTGTATGTGAATCATTGCCAGACTTGCGCCTTGGTGAATGCCAAATGTCAGAAGTCGGGCGGGTTCCTGAAGCCCCTTCCAATCCCTGAGGGGAAATTTGATGACATCTCCATGGATTTTGTGCATGGTCTGCCTAGATCGTAGCAGGGTAATGATGCTATTTGGGTGATCGTGGACCGCTTAACCAAGGTGGCCCACTTCATCCCAAATCGGAAAGAGGACAGCGTGGAGAAGCTGGTGGAGTTGTATGTTTGCAACATTGTGCGACTGCACGGAATTCCTAAGAGCATAGTCAGCGATTGAGATGGACGGTTTACGTCCAAGGACTGGAGATTGGTTCAAAAGAGTTTGGGGACGAAGCTAAAGTTCAGTACGACGTTCCATCCTCAAACTGATGGGCAAACCGAAAGAACGAACCGTACTATGGAGGATATGCTGAGAATGTGCATTCTTGACTTCGGCAAGAGGTAGGAAGATCACCTCTTCATGGTGGAATTTGCGTACAATAATAGTGATCAAACAAGCGCAAAAATGGGGTCATACGAAGCTTTGTATGGGAGACGGTGTCGAACACCGATGTCTTGGGTAGAGGCGGGAGACACCCAAATTTTGGGAAAGGAGGCGGTGGTTGACGCTTGTGAGTTGGTACGAACCATTCAAGAGCGTATGAAGGTGGCGCAAGACCGGCAAGCAAAATACTTTAATGCTCGTCACAGGAAGTTGGAGTTTGCGGTAGGTGATTGGGTCTATCTGAAGATCAAGCCGTTCAAGGGCATCTCATGGATTCGCCAACTCAAGAAGTTTAGTCCAAGGTTTTTGGGGCCTTTTGAAGTTGTTGAACGGGTGGGAGAAGCAGCCTATCGGTTGGCGTTGTCCGCGGAGCTGAGTAGATTGCATGACGTCTTCCATGTCTCCGCCTTGAGGAAAGCCTTGGTGGAGGCTAGTGTGGTGATCGAGCCGGCATCGGTGCCAATTGAGGAAGACTTGAGGACGCGAGTCCGTCCAATCGCTATAGAGGTTTCGGAGACTCGGCAGTTGCGGATAAAGAGGTTAAACTCGTGAGAGTCTGATGGAACAACTGCGGTCATGAGGAGCAATCTTGGGAACGAGAGCAAGCCATGCTAGAAGAGTATCTAAAACTCTTCATTTCAGGTACCATTTAAGTGTGTTCCTTTTTGTTTTGTAATTTCGGGACGAAATTCTGTTAAGGGGGTGAGAGTTGTAACACCCCAGATTTTGAGAGAGGGTCGATTTGCATTTCTGGCCAATTTTGGTTTCTGGCAAGGGGCACACGGCCCGGGACACGTGCGTGTCCCCGGCCGTGTCAGGCTGGAGTCGATGACTTGGCCGCGTAGTCGACACTTTGCGCTCTGCGAAGTGTCGAGACAGGGCACACGGCCTGCGACACGGGCGTGTCGCAGGGCGTGTCGAGCCCGTGTCGACACTCGGCCCGGGGTGTCGACATTTTCGCTCGACAATGTGTTGAGACGAGGCACACGGCCTAGGACACGGGCGTGTCCAAGGCCGTGTGGGTCGGTCGACGAACTTCAGTCGATGTTGCTCACTCGACGAGTGTCGAGTGTCGAGTGTCGAGTATCCAGACTGGGGCACACGGCCTGTGACACGGGTGTGTCACAGGGCGTGTCCCGCTTGGTCGACGATCTTCGCTCGACATTTTTCCGCGGTGTCGACATAAAGGCTGTCGACGAGTGTCGAGACTTCGCACACGGCTAGGGACATGGGCGTGTCCCAGGCCGTGTCCTTCTCGGGATATTTTCGGGGCTGTGTCGATGGAGGAACACGGCCGACCACACGGCCGTGTCAGTCGGGACATGGGCATGTCGGGTCGAACACGGGCGTTTCAGATGCCCGTGTGCTGTTCTAGGTGCATCGATTTGTGACGGCGAATGGGGGACACGGCCCTGGACACGGGCGTGTGCCTGGCTGTGTTCGGCCCAGTTTTAGCTTTTCAAGCCCGAATCAAGGCCGTTCGCTTCTTTATTTCAGGATCCAACGACTGGGGGTTATTCCTGATGGGATATACCCTGGATTAGAACCTTAGAAACCCTCATTTTCTTTGGAGTAGTTCTCTTTCTAAGTTCTAGAGAGAAGGGATAGCAAGGAAGAAGGAGAAGTAGAGATCCGGCTGTTGGAGAGGCTTCGGTGCTCCAAATCGCGAGCCGAGTCCAGATCCGTGGAGGCTAGAGCTTTGCGAATGTTTTCATCTGGCTATTTTGCCATGGCTAGGAAGAGGAGTCGGAAGGTAACGACACTTCTCCTCTCGGTTTTAGGATGCATGTCTTTAGCATCTTTTCTTTCTAGTTTTTGGGCACCAAACTCTCAAATGAGAGGGGTTTTGGGTTGCCAAGGTTCAAGAGGAACCTCTGGGTTGATTGAGTCTGTCCCCGACATGTTTTGCATTAGAGATCTGCTCCGTTAGTGGATTAGGCATGGTGGGTGAAGCCGTAGTCTCGACCGTTAGTCCGACCCGGTGATGTTGCATACGATCGTTAAGGATGCAATAGAGATTCCGTTGCGGCAAGATGTCGTTTGTGATGTGGTGATGCATTCCCCTTTTTCTCAAGTGAGTACGTGTAGTCGGAACCGGACAAAGTTAGCTCCTCAATGGCGGTAGATGGTTTCCCTGGTGGACAAGGTTAGCTCCGCATTGGTGGTAGATGGTTTCCTTGGTGCGCGGGAACGTTGTAGACAAATGAGGGACTAGGGTGGAATTGTCTTGGTTTGTGATGTGCCAAGGCGTGGCTATGTCTCCATGGTCGGCTGGCTATCCCGTGACGTACACGTCATGTGTGGAGAGTGTCCCGGCGAGACTAGTCCCCTTCTGTGAGACTGACAAGAATGCCAAGCATGGGGGCAAGTCCGGGCAATGAGGCCATGAGCGGGTGTGGTCCGGCAAGGCTTCTTAGAATCGGTTAGTTTGTGTTTGTTGGAATCCTGACATGAGACGTCAGAGCTTGTAGGCAAGCCCGGGTCTAAGACCTTGAGCGGGTGGGGCCTTTGCAAGAGTTCCATGTGGCGGCCTGTGTGCCGTTGGGGGAATTTGAGTTACCCCCTTTGTTTGTGGCTTTATGCCAATGGGGAAACGATGAGTACCCATGTGATGTGATGATGTGCTAGATGCATATGAGATAGGGTGCCTTGGGTGAAGCCCGGGTTGTTGCATATATGTTGCATAAGTAGGCCATTTTTATTATATGCTCAACCAGTAGAGAACATGTATGATGTGTGTGACATCCAAGCCTGTTTCTGTAGTTTCTTTTCTTGCTTATGAATATTGCATACGAAGTGCTAACTTGCAGGTTGGAGGAGTACCCCGGGGTCCGTTAGGTGCGGCCGGGAGGAGATGTGTTTGTTACACAGTTTGAGGTCAGCCTTTGTTGACCCACGTTACTAATAAATTTTACAGGGCAAGGATCGCATGCAGGAGCTAGCTCGCCGGCCAGAAAGGCCTAAGCTTCATGAAGTGCTTCTCTCTTTTGTAGCTCTACTTATATGATGTTGTATGTTTGAGACTCATGTTGTCCGGCTTGCATGCCGAGGTAGACTAGGAGTGCTATGCACTTTCTTGACTGATGTATTATTTGAGTTTGGACACTTGTTGTAAGGCCATAATGCCATTGTTATTACTCTTTTAGTGGTGGATAACTTCTAGTCTTGTTTGTGTTTCCGCACTTTTGTGCAAAGAGTTTTGAGTATGGGTAGTTATATCATCTTATAATACTAAAGATGTGGCGTCCGTATGTTGTGGTGCCCCGGTCGGACCCATATTATACGGTCATTACAGGGGAGGTGTTACACACTGATTGTTTAATGTCGTTCTTGGATATTTGGCCAGTTGCTAGTGTCTACTTTTATGTTAGTAGTTCTTGCTCTCTGGAAAGGATTTATGCTAGGATGCATATAGTTATTTTCAACTATAAAACCAACTATTATTACTATATCATGCACATCATGTTTTAAAACTCTAAATCACTATATTTAAATACCGTACAAACTACTTCAATATCATTATTATAAATTTAGTGTAATGCATGTCTTGAGTTTTTTGGGGGATGCTAGACTCATGTAGGATGTCTAACCAGTTTACTATAGTATTTTCCGCTGCGTTTAACTACTTTTCTTCTGGTGGACTCGTGAGCCACTAAGCCGAGGGATACGACTAATTGCCTGACTTAAAATAAACTTCTTCAATAAAATATTTAAATCATATTTTTAGTATTGAGTCGGAGTGTTGTCTGAGCATCTGCAGTTATCCCCTGCTGACGTGGCATCATGACGCGCATTTTCCCTTACTCTGGTATTTTGTCGTTGTGGAGAAAATGCGGGTTGTGACACCGGCTCCCTGAGTGACTCCCTCATTCTACTGAATGGATCTCTTCCAGGACCCTCGGGACCTCTTCCTCCGATAAGTATCGAGCCAGCAGACCCGGTAACGTCTTGTGGTATAATGCCCCATCTTTCAATAGGTAGTATGCTGATTTGTACCTGACCCGCTTCTTATCGAGATCACCCTCAGGAAGTTGTCCCGCGGTCAAGAAGATGATGAAGGGGTCCATCCAAGACCCTTGTTGGCTTATCTCCAATAGCTCTCCCTCTTCTATGGACGGCCTGAAGAGCTCCGCCATAGTTCCGCCTGCTCGAGGGCCGTACTTGGCGAGTTGGTCCGCCTGAGCGCGCGCATCCCTCAGGACGTGCTAAATCGAAGAACTGCGGAACTTTCCAATGATGCCCTTGACCTTTCCCAGGTACAGCTGGAGGGTGGGTTCCCTTTCTTCGAACTCCCCCTTGATCTGGCCCGCAACCACCATGGAGTCCATGGAGACTCTAACGTCTTGTATGCCCAACTCCCGAGCTAACCTGAGCCCTGCAATGATTGCCTCGTATTCCGCTTGGTTGTTGGTAATCGTGAAGTGGATCTTCAAAGCCTGCTCAATTCTGGTCCCCTCCAGACTTACCAAGATCATTCCCCCTCCAAAGGAATTTCTTCCTGATGCCCCATCCACCACCATCTCCCAAGCTACTTGGACCTCAACTGTGTAATCCACTAGGAAGTCGGCCACCGCTTGCGCCTTGATGGCACGCCGAGGAGTAAAAGTGAGGTCGAATTTACTGAGCTCTATCAACCACTTGGCTAGCCTCCCAGAGTGCTCCACCCCCTCCAAGATGCGACGGAGGGGGTGATCCTTCACAACCTGAATAGAATGAGCCTGAAAATATGGTATAAGCTACATGGCCGATATTGTAACACCCCTTATCCGTCGCATAGCATATAGCAGTAGGTCCGGCCGGGGCCCGACGTCGTATGCCACAGACAGACCGGGTGGTTACTCATGGAAACCATCCAACCAATCTCAACGTCCTACACAAAGCATTCTAGCGGAAGCAGTTTATAAAAGTTGCAAATAAGAACCCAGCATTAAAGCATGAATGTCCACTAATCCAAAAGAGGAATGTTATACAAATACCAACACAAGCCTTAAGGCCTTACAAAATGTTTCACTTGATATTACATGATTTACAAACCACGGCACGCAGGCCGGTCATACATGAATAAAACAGTAAACACTTCCAAATAGGCCTTCGAGGGCCGGCTTTGCACTTGGGCTTTAGCCTGCTATTGACCGCTTGGTCTAGCAGCACCTGCAAGCAACAAACCACCGCACGGTGGCAAAACAAGGCAACGGTCAGCAATGCTGACCAAATTATAACGATCCCGCCTCCAACTCGGGGCGGCGATGCTCCTTCCCTGCATTTCATTAGCATAAGCGAGCAATATAAAACCATAATCATTTCATCACAGACGTTGGCTCGCACAGCCACACGCCCCGTGCTCTCAGGGCACATTCTCGGTGAACCGGTCGATGTCACGTCAATTAAAGCCATAGACATTCTGGACTCACCACCGCCACTTTGACGGCCAAACCTATGAGCATTTTATCTTCCTGGCCTGGGTCACGACAATTTAAGCCATTGACCGCCGAAGACCCTAATCTATGCCAACGGCAAGTGCCACGTACCCTTAGGTATCTTTAACCGAACGACATAGAACGGGTACGGTTCCATCTAACCCGTGCTCACATCGCAACGACAATTTAAGCCATTTGCGCGGGTCAAACTTCCACCGAGTCCCATTTCCATCACAATTCACATAACCCTGTTATGTTCAAGTTGGCTCTCAGGCCACCAAGTTGGCAAGATCTCGCATCCGCCTAGTTTTCCGGGTGCACCTTTGGGTTAATCCCCAAGGCTCCCTGCTGCAATCTACCGCGTAGAAAACCCGAAAAATAATCAATAGCACGGAGTCTTCTCCGGTATTTATGCAATGCAACATCACTGATCCAGACCAACATGTCCGGGTAGGCTTCACCCATCATGTCTATGTCCGTTCTCGCTTACGGACTCTAAACAACGGGGACTTCACATATCTACCCGAAAGAACGCCTCCAACTCTTCGCAAACTCGCGGGAGCGGGCTTCCTATGCAAAGAAGGAGAGCTACTCATGCTCAAGAAGAGAATCGTTACCCTTACGTTCTTATTTGGCGCCATGGAAAAATAAGCGGATGAAAAGCACCGCACTAGCTTTGCCTCCGTGGATCCAGAGTCGGATCGCGATTTGGAGCTTCGAAGCTCCTCCAATGGCCGGATCTAGCTCCTTCTTCCTTCCTTGGCTCTTCTCTCTCTGTAAGCTTTTAGAAAGATGATAACTTATGAAAAGTGAGGGTTTCTAAGTCCAATACCGGGTATATCCCTTCAGGAACAACCCCCAGCCATCGGATCATCAATTAAAGAAATGAACGGCTTTGATTCGGGACTGAAATGCCCAATCTGGACCGCACACGGCCTGGCACACGCCCGTGTCCAAGGCCGTGTGCCTCATTCGCCGTCAAAATCGGCTCGCCTGGAACCTCACACGGGTATCGAACACGCCCGTGTTCGACCTGACACTCCCGTGTTCCACCTGACACGGCCGTGTGGCCGGCCGTGTACCCCCATCATTTTTCCCTGAAAGCAACCCGAGCACTGCACGGGTTCTAGGACACGCCTGTGTCCTTGCCCGTGTCACCTCAACATGCTTGGGCTCCAGACCGTGTATACGGTCTCGACACTCGACACTTCGTCGAGCGAAGATTGTCGACCTGATGACACGGCCTTGGACACGCCCATGTCCTAGGCCATGTTCCTTGTCTCGACATATCGTCGAGCAGAGTGTCGACTTCCCGGGACGAGTGTCGACACGGGTCGAAACGCCCTGCGACACACCCGTGTCGCAGGCCGTGTGCTATGTCTCGACACTTCGTCGAACGTAGAGTGTCGACTTCGCGGGCTAAGTGTCGACACGGGTCGACATGCCCTGCGACACGCCCGTGTCGCAGGCCGTGTGCCCAGTCTCGACACAATGTCGAGCTCAAAATTTCGACTTACCTATTGAGTGTCGACACACGCTTGACACGCCCTGGGACACGCCCGTGTCCCAGGCCGTGTGCCTTCAGCCAGAACCCAAAACTGGCCCAAAACATCCTCCGTCGCTCTTTTGAGTTTCGGGGCGTTACAGATATGATGAGAGCAAATGCTAGTTTTTCAAGGATGGAGTACTCGAGCTCCGCCTTCTTTAGGACCCTGCTCACGTAATAGATCGAGAATTGCTTTTTTCCTTCCTCTCGTACAAGAACCGAACTCACGGCACCGGTCCCCACTCTTAAATATAATAACAAGACCTCCCCTTCCCTTGGCCCCTGGAGTAGAGGAGTCTGGGTGAGTTGCTGCTTTAGAGCCTGAAAAGCCTTCTCGCATTCAGGGGTCCACTCGAACTTCTTGCCCCCTCTTAACATCCGGAAGAAAGGCGAGCATTTCTCCCCGGCTCGAGAGAGAAACCTGCTTAGCCTGGCTAGCTTGCCGGTGAGACGTTGAACCTCCCTGGCATTTCTGGGAGATTCCAGTTCTAGAATTGTCTTCACCTTATCAAGATTTTGTTCTACTCCGGATGGGGTGAGAAGATGCCCGAGAAACGTTCCCCGACTGGCTCCAAAAATGCATTTTAAGAGATTGAGCTTCATTTTATATTTTATTAAGGTTCTAAAGGTTTCCTCAAGATCCAAGATGTGGCATCTGAGGTCCCGACTTTTGATCATTAGGTCATCTACATAAACCTCGAGGTTCCGCCCCTTCTGCTCTCAAAAGATCTGATCCATCATTATTTGATAGGTCACCCCCGCATTTTTAACCCAAATGGCATCATTTTAAAACAAAAACATCCATCCTCCGTGACAAAGGTGACATCCTTGACGTTCAGAGGGTGCATGTGTATTTGGTGATATCTTGAAAATGCGTCTAGAAAACTCATTAGTGAGAAGCCGACAGCTGAATCAACCAGCTCGTCAATTCGAGGCAGAGGGTAGCAATCCTTAGGGCACACTTTATTTAAGAGAGATAAATCTACACACATTCTCCACTTACCCTCCCCTTTTTAACCATTACAACATTGCTCACCCATTCCGGATACTTACAGGCAGAAACAAACCCTGCCTTAAGCAGCTTTTTTACCTCCTCTCTAATGGGTCCGACCATCTTGGAGGCGATGGCCCTCTTCTTCTGTTGCACTGGGCGAGTGTTGGGGTCGAGATTGAGATGTGGCAGGCCACATCTGCATCGATCCTCGGCATGTTAGCCGCGCTCCAAGCGAAGACGTCGATATTCCTCTGCACGCATGCCTTGATCTCCTTCTGGTCTTCTGGGCTGAGCTCGCCGCTGACCTTTATCTTCTCTTTTCTTCCTTCCCTGGTGAAGATCTCCATCTCTAATACCTCTATGAATGCCTCCAGCCTTAACGGCTCCTCTTCTTTCTCATGTTCTCCCAGTTCCTCCTGTTCTCTTGCCTCCTGTCCTGTTACCTCGTGTTCCATAACAGTCACCACCATTCCTTCCCCTAGCTTCTCCATCTCCAGTTCGCCAGTGCTCCCTTCTTTCAGTAGTGTAATTCTTCTTTTTTCCAGCCTGGCCTCCCTTCTGGGCGACCCTCCTGCTTCCCCCATTTTTCTCTTTCCTTTCCTCCTCCCTTCACCTTCCTTCGACCACCTCTCCCCTTCCACCTCCATCTCTTCATCCTTCTCGCCCGTCGTTTCCGGCTCCCCCGCAATGCCTCCTACCATCACCACTTCCCTCTCTCCTCAACCTCTCTTTTGTCTTCCTCCTCTTCCATCCCTGTCTCTCCATCCTTCTCTCCCGCCGTTTTCGGCTCCCCCGCAATGCCTCCTACCATCACCACTTATCCCTCTCCTCCAACCACTCTTTCTTCTTCCTCCTTTGCTTTATTACCAAACTCCTGCTGTCACTGTTCCATGCTCTTCTCCATCTCTTCAGCCTCTCCCTGTCATGAGATCGTGTTTACCGCCATCACGTAGCATTCCTTAGGTGCCTTTGGGTCAACCCGTACTTTGATTTGAGTACCTCCCACATTAAGCTTTAAGCACTGGTGGAAAAAAGACGGCACACATCTAAAAGCGCTAATCAAGGGGGCGCCCAATAATGGCATTGTAACTGCTGGGGCATCCACTATGATGAAACGGCAGTTCCTGGATAGTCCCCCCAGGGTTACCTAGAGTCTCACTCAACCCTCGACCTCATTCCTCTCTCCTGAGAATCCAAACAACGGTCTGTCTGCTGCCAGCACCCTCCGGGCCTCCACCCTCATCTCGTTAAACGTTTTTGTTAAAATAACATTCACTGAGCTCCCATTGTCAACCAGGATCCGCGATACCGTGAAGTTCTCAATGGCGGTCTGGATCACCACTGCGTCACAGAAGGGGTCTTCATGGTCTGGCATGTCCTTTATCGAAAAGGTGATTTTCTCATCTGGGGGAGGGGATTGTGACGTCGAGCTACGCTTCGGTGGTACATGGTCTGTAGGCTCGACTTTTGGGCAGCCTCGATCCCCCCCCATGGATTACTCCAATTCCCCCTCGGTCTCCTACATCCGCTCGATCCACACATCGATCTTCCTCTCCTGTCCCGGTCACCTCCACTGTCAGTACCGGCCTCTGTTGTTCTCATGTTCCCCTAGCTCTTTTCATTTCCAAAAATTGTGGGCAGGTAGCTGTTGCGTGACCCTCCTCCTCGTGGAAGTCACGGTATAACAACGCCACCCTCCCTTGTATCCCCTCCTGAGGGTTTCTCCTCATCCCATATCCTGCTCCTATTCCTATCTCTCGTCCTCGACCTCTCCCTCGGTCAATGGTCATAGCTTGCAGCTGCGGGGGTAGAGGTGGTCTATGACCGTACCCTCACCCCTGCTGGTTAAATCTTTCAGGTCCCCTTGGTTGGTTTCTTCCTCCCTGGGGAAATCCTCTCCCTTGCCCTTGGGCAGGGCCCCCTGCTGCCTCCATCCTAACTCCGGGTATGCTAGAGCCCTCGGCTCTTCTCTTCTCCTCCCCTCTTGCTATCTCCCTCCGGATTCTCTTGATTCAACCTCCGTCAGTCTTGCTGGCTTTTTTGCAAAAGCTGGATTCGCCACCTCCATTGCTATTTCCTTCGCAGACTTCTCCATCAACCCCTCAAAGGACAACGACGCCTTTCGGGTGAGGCTCATCTTGAAGAAGCCTTCTCGTAGTCCCACGGTAAAGGCCATCTAGAGGGTGAATCTAGGCACGTCCTGAATATCCAAGATATCATCCTGAAATCTATCTACATATTGAGCTAGGTACTCATCTGCCCTCTGCTTAATCAAAAAGATCGACTCCGGGTTCTTTTTCCTCTTCTTTGAAGTTGAGAAACTTAGCTGAAAGCTCCTGCTCAAGTCCTCGAAGCAGTATATCGAACCTATTGGGAGCTGATAAAACCAGTCCCTATCCTTGTCCTTCATAGTAATGGCAAAAATACGGCACTTGAACGAGTCCGTCATCGTCTTGATCGAAACCGCGTCCTCGAACAATTGCAGGTGCTGGAGGGGGTCATCTTTCCCACATAATAATTCATCTTGGGTTCTCTGAACCCTTCCGGTATGGGAGCTGACAGGATCAGTTCGCAAAACGGCGACCCTCTCGCCACTGGTCTCGCTTCCCCCACTCGTGCGACGACGTCCCCTGGAGAGACGGGGCTCGCAGGGCTCGGGAACAGCTCCCTTCCCGCCATGTATCGCCCGCCTCCTTCCACCATCACCTCTTCTCCCGGTCGCCTCCCTGGGGCGTCTTCTCCCACTCTCGCTAAGACGAGCTCTTCCTACGGTGTGAGAGCAGGCACATGGGGCAGCGGGGTTGAACAATCCCCCTGTCGCGAGATCCCTTGTAGCATGTCCATGATGCCTTTGATTGACGCCATGAACTCCTCCCTTCCAACGAATCCTCCTGGGTTATCTGACCCATCTCCATCTCCTTCTCTGTGACCTCCCGCCATGATGTTGCTCAAGATTCTTCTTTGTGGGTTGCGGTCCACGCTCACCGTACCAAAAATGTTGGAACCAGTGACCTGATTCCACCTAAAGCTCGGACCTGAGGTTGCAGCCCCCACCTACTCTTCCTGAACCACCATCCCGACATGAGTCGCAGACCTAGGAACAGACCGAGGGTCTCATCTCGGAGGTCTCACCTCGTACCCTGAAGAAACTGAAGTCCTTCCCCAATGCTGAGCTAGGTGCCTCTGAGGAATAATACGGGAAGCTTCAACAACCTTTTCCCAGACACCTTATCGGTCTATTTATAGGCCTTTGAGTTGGATCTGCAAATAACCACACTGAACTGACCTGAAATTACCAAAATACCCTGGGTTGGGTCTGCCAACAGCCAAACTTCGTTGTTCTGAAGGGCTATACGCAGACCACCAAGGGCAAAAGGGTAAAATTACCCGGGGTAGAAGAGTAAAATCCCCCTTGGGGGTAAAAAGGTAAAAACAGCCTTCCTTCTATACGGCGAGTGGGGAAGCACCCCGCGGGCGAGACGAGCGCTCCTACTCGTCTCGCAAGCTCCCCGCATTACGGGAGCCATCTCGCTCTCAAGGACCTGCCCATACCCCCAAAGGGCGTCTCGCCTACTACCGAGAGCCCTGTCTCACCTTCTACAGAGAACCCTTTGTCATGCCTTCTACGAGTAGAGCATATGATCCCACTCGTCTATCTGGTCCCTCTCGCCAGCTTCTCCTGTTCGTTCCTTGAGCCGCCTCTCGCGAGCCCAAGGTTGTACAAGCTCCATCTGCAGCTTCAGCTTCATGACCACCTTCTTCATCTTCATCATCATAAAACATCCCCTTGATGTTTCTCTCCTTCTCATCCCAGCTCCAACAACTATCTTCTTCGAACAGTACATCTCTTGATATGATAACCTTCTTTGTCACTGGGTTGTATAACTTGTAAGCCTTACTCATCGGAGCATAGCCTATAAATATACATTTCTCACACTTGTCATCAAGCTTCTTACTCTTTTGATCAGGGATGTAAGCATAAGTTATACACCCAAAGACTCTCAAGTGTTGCACACTTGTCTTCCATCCACTCCATGTCTCATATGGAGTCTTGAACTTCACACTTTTTGTAGGACATCTATTTAGGAAGTATACAGCGCATTGTACTGCTTCGGCCCAGAACATCTTCAACAACTTCTTGCTCTTTACCATGCTCCTTTCCATGTTCTGTATCATCAAGTTCTTTCTCTCAGCAACTCCATTCTACTAAGATGAGTAAGTTGCAGTCAACCGATGAGCAATCTCATGCTCTTTACAGAATGAATCAAATAACTTTGAGTTGTACTCCACACCTCGATCAGTCCTGAGCACCTTCAGTGATTGTCCACTCTCCTTCTCTGTCATCGTCTTGAACTCCTTGAACTTGTCAAGGGCCTCAGACTTCTCCTTCAAGAAGTAAACCCAACACTTCCGAATGAAGTCATCAGTGAAAGTGATGTAGTATTTATTGTAACGCCCCCAAGCGTCATGTGGTATATAACGGTGGGTCCGGCAAGGGCCCCACGCCATATGTCACAGACAAGTGGCAGAATTACTTGTGGAAATCAAACACAATACATTCTAGCGCAGCATTTTATGTTAAATGAACTCAACTCAGAGAATGTTCACTACTATATAAACTCCACATTTATATATCAAACCTGGAATGTATGCAACCTACACACTGGCCTTAAGGCCTTACAAGTTGCTCTTTTCGCAAATACATTTTCGTACATCGGCATGCAGGCCGGCCACACATGAAATCCAACCACGTTTCTCTCGTCCTTCAAGGGAATTTAGCAGCAAGCCTCCATTCCGCTCATTGCAATTCAAGCAGTAGCACCTTCAATTAGCCATCCAATCTAAACAGAAAACAAAGTAACAGTCAGCATTAGCCGACCACTTATAACGACCCTACCCGTTACCCGGGGCAGTGGTTCCTTCCCTATATGCATATCCATCGTCATTTCTATCAATCTATCAATCACAGTCCATATCACAAACACCGGTCTCCACCGGACGCTCCGTGCACTCAGGGCACCTTCTAGATGTACCAGATATACCAGTCAAACACCGCTGATCGAGGCTCTTCACTTGTTTGTTGGGCGGTTCAATCCTAGTCCACCAATCTCACTATTGGCGACATCCCATCCATACCACTCAGAGGTACTACCTCGCAGTATTCACAAACAACCAGAGCAGATTGACCCACACCATGTGGTGTGGCAGCTAGGTATATTAAGGCTCCCCTGTCATTGCCACCCATTGACCCCTCACCAATATCCGATCGACCCACACTATGTGGTGCAGCAAGTAGGGTCCACCTCACTTCCTCCCAAACATTGCCACTCATCGATCCTCACTAATACAGATCAACCTACACCATGTGGTGTAACATGCCAGGTTTATTCCATGTTTCCCCCAGTCATGCTACGCATTGATCTCTCAACATAACCAGGAGCTTAACCAAAGCCTCCATACATCCATAACCAATATTCATGCATCCATACACAACCATTCAATCAAAGCATAAACCTTTCACAACATCAAATCCACGGAGTCTTCTCCGGTTTACCCATGATCATCACCAATCCCGACTACCCGTCCAGATGGGCTTCACACAGCATGCCTATGCCATACTCCACACTTCCGGCTCTAGATGCAGACTCAACCAAGGAATCACTTCTGAAATCCACCTCTTGCTGGAGGATTTCACGCACATGCATAAAGAGAGGACTTCGATGTCCATGAAGGAGATAGTTACCCTTAAAGATCGCTTCGGCGCCATAAAGTAGCCAGATGGAAGTCATTGCCTCGGCTTTGCCTTCACGAATCCGTTCTCAGATCTTCAATCCGCACTCCGTAGCTCATCAAGCAGCTGGCTTGCTTTCTCCTTTTCTTCCCTTGCTCTCCCTTTCTCTTTCTCTCTCTTGAAATGAGATGGAGAAGAAGAAGATGAAGATAAAGGGGAATGCTCTCAGATCTCGGCCATATAAGCACCTGGACAAAGCCCAGCCCTTGGATTCAGGATAGGGAAATGAATGGCCACAAAATCGCTGAAAAATCATCTTTCGACCCCGACACGCCCGTGACACGCCCGTGTCACAGGGAGTGTACCTTAAGCGGTACATGAACTGACTCATCCAAACTTATCCACAACAAGGTGACACGCCCATGTCATGCCCGTGTCAGCATAGTCATGCCCGTGACACGGCGCGTGTAACCCACTCGAGACCTACTCGAGAGGACTTACTCGAGAGAGAACCAACTACTCGAGTACCCAAACAGGGCACGCCCGTGTCACAGGGATCACACGCCTGTGTCACCCCGTCTTACTCGAGTACTTTTCCACCTACTCGAGTACATTTCGACGTACACGAGAGCTACTCGAGTATGAGCGGGACACGCCCTGTTACACGCCCGTATCACAGGCCGTGTACCCTCTTTCTCGAGTATTCGTCGACCTCAACTACTCGAGAGAAAATCGTCGACCAAGGGAGGACACGCCCTTGGTCACGCCCCCTGACACGCCCGTGTTACGGGCGTGTACCTCCCGAAAATTCGTCGTACGAATTTCGTCGACCATGCGCCCAGTTGCGCAACTCGAGCAGGACACGCCCTGGGACATGCCCGTGTCCCAGGCCGTGTCACCCAATATTTTCCCGTTTCTCGAATTTGGGCTGTTACAACCCTCCCCTCCTTCAAGAAATTTCGTCCACGAAATTGCACAGAAAACAGCAACCAAACAGTTATGACATCAAACTCATATGTTACAACAACTTTTGTACTGGACAACCTCCACATGCCAAATAATCCACAGTTTTAGCTAGTGATCTCTAGACACAAACATTATACCCTCAAACAGCATATACATGTATCATAATCAGCGATCACTACATTTGCACCAATTTATCAACATACATCATAACATAGCATCTAGATGTACATGGTTCACATTACGATCATAACATATATATACAAGATGCACATCATCCAAGTGAGACAAGTCACTATCCTTACTTCCGCTCAGCCGATCGATTTTGCATTTCTCGCGTAAGAGTCAAATTAACCACTCGAGGCTGAATTTCACCAATTGAGCTTTGCGGCTCTTTCACTTCCAAATTATGCAATCGAGGTTGCGTCCGGGATGTAGATGACTCGGCCACTGCTTTACCCTTGTCTTCATACGACGCACCTATCTTTTTCTCACTTCCCGAAGGGCAATCCAACAAAATTTTGCTATGTGTCCTTGCCTCCCGCAGTTATAACATATACTTGTATCAACACGTCCTGGCCCATAAGTCGCCCCCGAAGAAACAGTCGATGGAGCTGATTCCGTAGGCCTAAACTTTTTCTTTTCTCGTCTTCTACACTCCGACTGCTCCGATTGTGGAACTTTAAACTCTAGCTTTTCCACTGCCAGTCTCTTCTTCTATACTCGCTTCAAATCTTTTTCCAAAGCACGGGTCGTATCAACCAATGCTTGGAAGCCTTGGTTCACCGAACTCGGGAGGACCAACCTTAACTCATCCCGCAGTCCCTCATAAAATTGATTCGCCTTTCGTGCTTCTTCTGCGAAGGTAGACCCCGCATATCTCCCCAGTCTGGTAAACTCATGCAGGTATGTATCAATATCTGCCTCACCCTGCACCAGGCGTTGAAACTCATTTTCCATCGCAATCCGCTGCGATACTAGCAAATACTTGGCTAAAAACAATCGGGATAATTCATCCATTGAAACCTCCGCTAATCCACGACCTGCCAAGTGATGCACCTCCATCTCGTCCAACCATAGTCTTGCATCGCCTTCCAACAAAAAAGTGGCTAACGTCACTTTCTACTCCTCTGCCGTCCTGATTGCAGTCAGGATCCTCTTTACTCGAGCCAACCAATCTTCCGCCTGCGTTGGAGAATGTGCTCCACCAAACGTAGGTGGATGAAACTTCATAAAGCTTTTCAATGACTCGTCTATTGATTGCGCCTCCACCACAACTGCAGCACGCTCTTGTCGTGCATCGGTCTGTACTGGTACTCCTGCAAGCCTTGCCTATCTAGTAGGCTACGCCTGTAATACCACAAGCACCGTCTCTGTCACCACCCGTATGGTCTCCGCCGAAGGAGGCGTAGGTGCTTCAATGGGTGCTGCACTCTCATCAGACCGTTGGGGTTCAGACTGCCCAGCACCACTCCTCGCCACCTAGCAATGTACAAAACACCATTAAGTACCCATGTCATAACGGTAATTATCCATTGCCTACACACTCACGCACTTCACGTGCATGAAATACATTCCTAGTGGACATTCGTGAGTTCAATTATGTTCTCTCCTCCCAAATAATCACAACCTGGCTCTGATACCACTTTGTAATGCCCCCACGCGTCACGTGACATATAACGGTGGGTCCGGTCGGGGCCCCATGCCATATGTCACAGACAAGCGGCAGAATTACTTGTGGAAATCAAAATCTACTCGCATCCTAACACAATACATTCTAGCGCAGCATTTTATGTTAAATGAACTCAACTCAGAGAATATCCACTACTATATAAACTCCACATTTATATATCAAACCAGGAATGTATACAACCCACACACAATGGCCTTAAGGCCTTACAAGTTGCTCTTTTCACAAATACATTTTCGTACATCGGCACGCAGGTCGGCCACACATGAAATCCAACCACGTTTCTCAGAGGCCTTCAAGGGCCTTTAGCAGCAAACCTCCATTCCGCTCATTGCAATTCAAGCAGCAGCACCTGCAATTAGCCATCCAATCCAAACAGAAAACAAAGTAACGGTCAGCATTAGCTGACGACTTATAACGACCATACCCCTTACCTGCGGCAGTGTTCCTTACCTGAATGCATAGCCATCATCATTTCAATCAATCTATCAATCACAGTCTATATCACAAACGCCGGTCTCCACCGGACGCTCCATGCACTCAAGGCACCTTTTGGATGTACCGGATATACCAATCATACACCGCCGATCGAGGCTCTTTACTTGTTGGTTGTGCGGTTCAATCCTAGTCCACCAATCTCACTATTGGCGATATTTCGTCCATACCACTCAGAGGTAGTACCTCGCAGCATTCACAAAAAACTAGAGCAGATCGAGCCACCCCATGTGGTGTGGCAGCCAGGTATATCAAGGCTCCCCTGGCATTGCCACCCATCGGCCCCTCACCTATATCCGATCGACCCACACTATGTGGTGTAGCAAGTAGGGTACACCTCACTTCCTCCCAAACATTGCAACCCATCAATCCTCACTAATACAGATCAACCCACACCATGTGGTGTAGCATGCTTGGTTAATTCCACGTTTACCCCAGCCATGCTACCCATTGATCTCTCAACATAACCAGGAGCTTAACTAAAGCCTCCATACATCTATAACCAATATTCATGCATCCATACACAACCATTCAATCAAAGCATAAACCTTTCACAGCATCAAATCCACGGAGTCTTCTCCGGTATACCCATGATCATCACCAATCCCGACTACCCATCCAGATGGGCTTCACACAGCATGTCTATGCTGTACTCCACACTTTCGGCTCTAGATGCAGACTCAACCAAGGAATCACTTCTGAAATCCACCTCTTGGTGGAGGATTCCACGCACATGCATAAAGAGAGTACTTCGATGTCCAAAAATGAGATCGTTACCCTTGAAGATCGCTTCGGCTCCATGAAGTAGCCGGATGGAAGTCACCGCCTCGGCTTTGCCTTCACGAATCCGTTCTCAGGTCTTCAATCCGCACTCCGCAGCTCCTCCAACAGTTGGCTCGCTTTCTCCTTTTCTTCCCTTGCTCTCCCTTTCTCTTTCTCTCTCTTGAAATGAGATGGAGAAGAAGAAGATGAAGATAAAGGGGAATGCTCTTAGATCTCGGCCATATAAGCACCTCGATAAAGCCCAGCCCTTGGATTCAGGATATGGAAAAGGATGACCACAAAATCACTGAAAAATCATCTTTCGGCCCCGACACTCCCTGTGACACGCCTGTGTCACAGGGCCAGTACCTTAAGCGGTATAATAACCTGTTGGGTACATTGGTCAAATGTACCTGATTTGAAGAAGCCTCACCTAACTCAATGATATACATCATAGTGTATTTGATGTTTGTTTGAGTTACTTGTGCAGGTTAGGAATACACTGGACTGAAGCTAAAAATTCTAAGTCCATGTGTCGACACCCAGAGGGAAAGTGTCGACACTTGAGAAAGCTTGTGTCGACACCCAGACAAGCAGTGTCGACACTTGGAGTCATTGTGTCGACACCTGGGAAGAAGAGTCGACACCAGTCAGAAAGTGTCGACACTTGGAGCTGTGTCGACACTCAGTGTAGAAGAATGCAGAAAAGCTGTGTCGACACTTAGCAGAAGTGTCGACACCTAGAAGAGCTGAGTCAACACCAGAAAGTGTCGACACTTGAAGTAAGTGTCGACACTCAGCAAAAGTCTGCAGAATCTAAGTACAAGTGTCGACACTCAACACAATGTGTCGACACTATGCAGAAGAGTCAGCACTTGAAGTAAGTGTCGACACCCAGCACAATGTGTCGACACTTAGCTAAAGACTCAGTATTTGAAGAATGTGTCGACACTCAGCACAATGTGTCGACACACAACCAGAAGAGTCAACACTTGAAGAAAGTGTCGACACTCAGCACAATGTGTCGACACTTAGTTGAAGACTCTACACTTGAAGAAAGTGTCGACACAAGGAGCTGTGTCGACACTTAGCAAAGAACAGAAAAGTTTACAAAATATTCTAAGTACAAGTGTCGACACTAAGGGAATGTGTCGACACTCAGCTGAAGGAACAAATTTGAAGACTTGTGTCGACACCAAGAAGCAGTGTCGACACTTGACAGTTTCAACACATGAAGATGTGTCGACACAAAGGAGATGTGTCGACACTTAGAAGAATACAGTTAAAGAATGAAGAACAAGTACTTGTGTCGACACTCAATTTCAGTGTCGACACATGCAGAAGAATCTGTGTCGAGACATACAAGGAATTGTGTCGACACCTTGTAGACTTGTGTCGACACTTATACAACATGTGTCGACACTTAGTCTATAAGTGTCGACACTTAAGAACAGAAAGTCTCGACACTATCTGACAGTTAGAGAATTTCAAGAAGTGACTGGTTGACATGACAGCTGCCGATCCAGCCGGTCTACATCAACTGTCAGAGAAGTCAGAAGTCTGTTATGAACCGGACCAGCCGGTTACCATGAAGGAAGCCTATAAATAGGCACCCATAGTTTACAGAAAGGAA
Source organism: Platanthera guangdongensis (assembly GCA_039583875.1). Lineage (NCBI taxonomy): Eukaryota > Viridiplantae > Streptophyta > Magnoliopsida > Asparagales > Orchidaceae > Platanthera > Platanthera guangdongensis. The sequence goes on along the minus strand of CM077147.1, from coordinate 162,293,385 downwards.
TATAGAAGGTTGTTCATTATCATTACATGTTGTGAGAATAACTGAAGTGGTTGATCAGATTAAATCAAAAAGTGATACACTGAGGATCAACACAAGAAGATCAGGCAGTCCAACTGCAGATCTAAGAAGTTGGAGAGAGAGAGCTCCAACCAAGAATTCAGTCTTTGGAACTAAGGCTGAGAAGAAGAATTCAGAGTCATCTGGATTTCAAGAAGCAGAAGATTCAGACTAATTCAGTTCTACTCAAGAAGCTTTGAAGAAAGCTAAGTCAGTTTGGATCAAGCTGAGTTCTTCCAAGAACTCTTCAAGAAACTCTCAACTCCTCTCATATTTTCTGAGTTGTAGAGTTAGCAATTTTATTTCTAATTACAACTTGTAAGATCCATTGGATCTGAGTGATTGTAAGCCTATTTTATAAAGGCTGAGGGTAGGGCTTGTTGCCTGAGTGTAGGAGTTGAAGAACTCTGAGTGTAGGCCTTAATTGGCTGAGTGTAGGCCTGGGTGGCTGAGTGTAGGCCTTTGGCTGAGTGTAAGGCTTTGGGCCTGAGGTAGGAACCTAGTTTGGTTCTGAGTTAGTGGAGAAGTTTGGCCGAATCTAGTACACTGCTAGATAGGCGAAGGGGGAAAGTGGATGTACCCAAAGATTGGGGAACCACTATAAAATTAGTGTGTCTTCTGTGCTGTGCTGTGCTGTGAATTGACTGTTTGATTTCTGTAATTGCTGTTAGCTGTAGTAATCTGTGAAATAATTGTTGTGCTGCCAACAAAGTTTTAAAAAGGTTTAGGTCACCTATTCACCCCCCCCCCCCTCTAGGTGTTTAGGTACCATATCTTTCAAGTGGTATCAGAGGGAGGTTCCTCAAAAAGGACTAACTGTCTGAGGAGATCCAGTTTGGCAGATTCAGTATAAGTCAGGAAACAGTTTCAAGAAAATCAAGAAACATGGGTCTTCAGAGAATCACAAGGAATTGGGTTCAATGAAACTGCCCATATGCAGAAAAGAGATTTTTGGAATCTGGAAAGAAAGGGTAAGGCTGTTCATGGAGGCCTCTGACCCTAGGATCTACATCACAGTCAAAGAAGGGCCTTATGTGCCCATGAAGATTTCAGTCTTGGATACTACACAGAGAACTCCAAAGGATTTTTCTGAGATGACCAAGGATGAGATTGTCCTAGCTACAATGGACAAAAGGGCACAGAACATCATAGTTAGTGCAATTGATGATGCCACCTTCCAGAACCTTATTCACTGTAAAACAGCAAAAGAAATGTGGGATACCCTCATTGTCTACATGGAAGGTTCTGAAGAAGTAAGACAAGATAGGAAATCCTTGCTTAATCAAGAATATGAGAGCTTTAGGCAAGGAAGAGGAGATAGCATCACTGAATGCTACAAAAAGTTCTACAGAATTGTTAATGAACTCATGTCCTATGGAAGAGAGTTCACAAACTATGAATTGAATGATAAGTTCTTGAGGTCCCTAACCAAAGATTGGGACACTAAGATCTGTGCCATCAGAGAAATGGCAAAGTTGGGAGAAATTCCTCCTCCCACACTGTTTGGCAAGTTGTTATCTTATGAGATGCAATTGTCAGTAAGAAAAGAGGAGGAAAAGTCAACAAGGACTGAACACAGGGAAAGGACTGTTGCCTTTAAGTCAGAAGTACCTAGAAAGAACAGGACTAAGTCATCAACTCCTCCTCCAGAGGTAGTTGAATCAGATTCTGATGAGTCTGTTAGCACTAAATCTACAAGCAGTGAAAGTGATGAAGACTTTGCTGCATTTACCAGACATTTTCAGAAATTCCTGAAGAAGAAACAGTGGAGGTCCAGACCTTCTTTTTCCAAAGGGAAAGAAGTTCAGTATCAGGAGAAGAAGCCTTCAAAGAAGGACAAGAAAAGGACAAAGACTAGCAAGGCAACTGGGTCTAAGATTGTGTGTTACTGCTGCAATAGACAGGGTCATGTAATTGCAGATTGTCCTGAAAGAAGGAAAGAATCCAGTGACAAAAAGAAGACTCACTTCAAAGGAAAGAAGGAGAAGTCCTTTGTTGCAAAGAATGAGAAGACTCTTTCAGACATTTCTTCTTCAGACACTGAGACAGATGCTGAAGCCTACATAGGGCTATTTGCTGAAGAAGAAGAAGAGTTTATGCAGATCATGGAATCTATCTATGAACAAGAAGACTGTCAGAGCCAAGGACTGATGGCTTTGACTGAAAGTACCAAAAACCTGGAGCAGCCAGGACCTAGTCAGGTACAAGGTTTAACTCAAAGTTCTGATTCCAGTTCTAGTTCAGAGTCAGATTCATCTTCATCAAGTGATGGAAGTGTTTCTGAATCTGAGGGAGATATTCATCAGCTCTTAGATGAATATAAGTACTGTTGCAAGCCTATAAGAAAAGCAAGATCCTAGCCAAAAGTCAGGCAAAGGAGATTGCTGATCTCAAGGCAGCTGCAACAGATTTTGAGAAGAATTATGATCAAAAACTGAATGAGGTAGCCAGGCTGAAACACATTACTGTGATTCAGATGGGTAACTATCACATTTAAGAATGATCAAATTAAGAAACTGGAGATTAATCTTCAGAAGGAAAAAGAGCTAGTAGCTAGGTTTTCAAAACCTAAATCAGTGCTACCCTTGATTGATGATTTGTTCATCATAAAGGAAAGACTGGACTGGGTTTTGTTAATCCAGCTAGGACTGTTCAGGATCAGTCCAAGTCCAAGGGCAAAGCCCCAACATTCAACAAGACTGCTGTAGTTAAGACAGCTAAGTCTGTACCTAAGCAAAGGTACAACAAGTTTGAATGTTGGTGCTGTGGCAAGGTTGGCCACTTTGCTTTGGATTGTTGGCACAATGCCAGTGCCAAGTTGAGTAGCAAGTTACCTGTTGGAAAGACAGCAGGTAGCTATGTCAAATTGCAAACTAACAATCACCAAGGACCCAAGTTTACTTTGGGTTCTAAGGTTCATTAATTTGTTTTGCAGGTGAATCCAAGTGGCCATACCCCTACATGGTACTTGGATAGTGGATGTTCCAGACACATGACTGGAACTAGGGGACTACTGAAGGACTACATCCCAATCAAAAATGGTCCAAAGGTGACCTTTGGTGGTTCTGAAAAAGGAATCATCAAAGGGTTTGGTAACATTTCTTCTAACCTTGTTACCATTACTCAAGTGGCTTATGTTAAAGGTTTGAAACACAACCTCATTAGTATAAGTCAATTAAGTGATGTAGGGTATGACATCTCATTTGTTAAAAATGGTTGTCATATCAAGAGGTCAAGTGATCAAGAGATCATTTTGACTGGATATAGAAAGAGAAATGTCTACTGCTTAGACATTATGGTTGAGAACAATTGTTCTCCAGTCTGTCTTGTAGCTGATGAGACAGTCTCTCAATGTGTCAAATGGCACAAGAGGCTTGCTCATCTTAATTACAAGACTATTGGCAAACTCTTTAGTAAAGAGTTAGTGAGGAATGGTCCTCAAGTTAAGTGTGTCAAAGATGGCATTTGCTCAGCTTGTCAAAAGGGCAAGCAGACTAAATCCACCTTTAGAAGCTTAGACAACAAAGATGCTGTGAGGTGTTTATACCTCTTGCATATGGATCTATTTGGTCCAATGCCAGTTCACAGCTTAGGTAGGAAGGTCTACACCTTTGTAGTTGTTGATGACTACTCAAGGTTTTCCTGGGTGTTCTTCTTAAAGCAGAAATCTGAAACACCTAGTGTCTTCTATAGTTTTGTTAAGCAAATTCAGAATGAATTGAACTGTACAGTGGTCAAAATTAGAAGTGACCATGGTACTGAGTTTCAGTCTGAAAGCATGACAAAGCTGTGTGAAGACTATGGGATATTTCAAGAATTCTCTTCACCTAGAACACCTCAGCAAAATGGCATTGCTGAAAGGAAAAATAGGACCTTGATAGAGGCTGGTAGAACCCTATTAAGTGATTCATCACTGCCAGAATATTTCTGGGCTGAAGCAGTAAACACTGCATGCCATGTGATAAATAGGGCTACCATCACTAAAAGGTTAAACAAGACCCCCTATGAAGTAGTGAAAGGCAGGAAACCAAATCTGTCCTATTTTAGGATCTTTGGTTGTAAATGCTTCATACTTAACAATGGGAAGTCTTACTTAACTAAGTTTGCTGCCAAGTCCCAAGAGGGAGTGTTTGTTGGGTACAGCAATAATAGTAAGGCTTATAGAGTCTACAACTTGACTACACAAGTTGTAGAGGAGTCTGTGCATGTAGTTTTTGATGAAACACAACTAATTAACAATGAGTTGTCTAGTAGTGTGTGCAGCCCTACAGGTCTTACTAAGAAGATGGACAAGCTAACCATAGAAGATGTACCTGCTGCAAGACAGCAAGTAGAAGAAGATGGCTTATGTCCAGGGGGAGAACTACATGTACAAGGAGCTGTTGAAGTACAAGGAACTCAGCTTGATGAAGATGCTGAAGAAGTTCAACCAGAAGTAAGGATGCCTCCAGCCAACAGGCATCTAAGAGATCATCCAGTAGAGCTGATCATTGGAGATCCAAGACAAGGTGTTCAGACAAGGAGCAGAAATCAGAATGCTGTAGTATATTCAAGTTTTCTGTCTCAAATAGAACCAAAGAAATTTGAAGAAGCTATACAAGATCCACAGTGGACTGAAGCAATGCAGGAGGAGCTTAATCAGTTCAAAAGGTGCAAGGTGTGGGATCTGGTTCCTAAGCCTAAAGATCACAATGTGATAGGAACAAAGTGGATCTACAGGAACAAGTTAGATGAACAAGGTGTCATCATTAAGAATAAGGCAAGACTGGTTGCAAAAGGATATAGGCAAGAAGAAGGTATTGATTTTGATCAAACCTTTGCTCCAGTAGCCAGACTGGAAGCCATAAGGATGTTCTTGGCCTATGCAACCTACCAAGGATTCAAAGTATACCAAATGGATGTGAAGTCAGCATTCCTTAATGGTAATTTAAAAGAAGAAGTATATGTGGAGCAGCCTTCAGGTTTTGTTGATCCTACTCTTCCACATTATGTCTATAGACTTAGGAAAGCATTGTATGGGTTAAAGCAAGCTCCTAGAGCTTGGTATGAAACCCTATCTAGTTTCCTCATTGAGAACAAGTTCACAAGGGGGAAAATAGATAAGACTCTATTCCTTAGGGAATCTAGAGGCAAAGTAATACTTGTCCAAATATATGTAGATGACATTATATTTGGGTCTACTGAAAGTAGCCTTTGCAAAAAGTTTGCAAAGCTTATGCAGAGTCAATTTGAAATGAGTAGTATGGGAGAACTGAAGTTTTTCTTGGGTCTCCAAGTTAAACAGACTGAAAGTGGCTTGTCCATATGTCAGTCAAAGTTCACCCTAGAACTCATAAGGAAATATGGTATGGATTCCTCCAGTACCATGAAGACTCCTATGGGGTCAAGTATGTCTCTAAGCAAGGATGATGCAGGGAAACCTGTAGATGAAACCTTGTATAGAGGGATAGTTGGCTCCCTACTATACTTGACTGCAAGTAGGCCTGACATTATGTATGCTACATGTGTTTGTGCCAGGTATCAAGCCTGCCCCAAAGAATCTCACTTGACTGCAGTCAAGAGAATCTTGAGATATCTAAAGGGCACACCCTATCTAGGCCTCTGGTACCCTAGGAATGGAGATTTTGATCTAACAGGCTATTCAGATGCAGACTTTGCAGGATGCAAAGAAGATAGAAAGAGCACAACTGGATCCTGTCAATTCCTAGGTGGAAGACTCATTTCATGGAGTAGTAAGAAGCAAACCAGTGTGGCCATCTCCACAGCTGAGTCAGAATATGTAGCTGCAGGAAGTTGCTGTGCTCAACTTCTGTGGATTCAACATCAGCTAGAAGACTATGGATGTCAGGTAAGTAGAACTCCACTTTATTGTGATTCTACTAGTGCTATTTCAATAGCTAACAACCCTGTATCACATAGTAGAACTAAACATATTGAGATTAAATATCACTTTCTTAGGGAGCATGTAGAAAGAAATGATATTGCACTTGAATATGTTAGAACTGATAATCAGATAGCTGATATGTTCACTAAGCCCTTAGATGAAGCTAAGTTTAATAGGTTCAAAATTGAACTAGGTAAGATAAACTTAGATTAAGTATACAGAACAAAAATTGGCTAAGTAAAAAGGTGTCGACACATAGACAAGTCTATGTCGACACAGAATAGTAAGTGTCGACACTTCAGGAAAATGGTGTCGACACATCTAGGAAGATAGTGTCGACACTTCAGAATGTTAGTGTCGACACATGTCGAGTAGGTGTCGACACATCAAATAAGGTGTCGACACTTAAGTTTTACTCAGAATTTTTCTAAGTAAAGTCTCGACTACATGTCGAGTATAGTGGTGTCGACACTTAACCAAGTGTCGACACATCAAATCTGTTGACTAAATTTGTGTCGACACATAAGTGTCGAGACATTATAAGCCAGTGTCGACACATCTTTAGGATTCCATCCCGCCTGTTCGTCTTCAAACTAGAAAGGTATAAATAGGGTTCTGTCTTTGATTGTCGACACGCTTTCAAAGTTTCGAGACCTAAACTCTTGTGTCGACATTTCTCTCATCTCAAGACTAAATCTTCAAACCCTAATGGCTCCCAAGCTGGAAGAGAACGTTAACGAAGGATATGAACTGGTGCGTGGCGCATTCGATGACTGCGAACAAGAAATCAAATCAGTGATAACCCTAATTGCCAATTCAGGATTGGAGTTCTTGGTTTCAGAACCAACGAAGATATGGAAGAAGGAAGTCATTGAATTCCTTACTGGCGCGGCTGTAGATGACTCAGGCTACAGAATTAAGTCAAGGGTGCATGGCACCAAGGTCAAGATTTCACCCAAGTCTTTAAGAAAGGTACTTCAGCTACCTAAAGTTCAAGATGAAGAGGAAGTAACTGCTTCTAAGACCAGGGAAGCTCTTACTTGGTGTGGACTGGATCCAAAGATGAAGGTGGGATCAGTCTTTAACAGAAAGGGTATGAATAATCAAGGCAAGTTCTTGTCAGAAATAGTGGGCAAGGTAATACTGAGCAAGCCAGGAGGACATGACAGGGTGTCTGCCTCCATGTTTGAAGTCATGACCAGAATCATCTTCAATCTGATAACAGACTGGTCAATGGTGGTTTATGAAAAAGTGAAGGAAAGCCTGAAGAAGCCCAATCTGGGCAGGATACTAAGTCTCTACCTGGCTGGATCAATTCCAGAGGTAATGAGCACTGCTGCAGGAACTAAGATCAATCATATGAGGAAGATGGACTCAAGAATATTCTCTAGATGGGAAAGGGTGTTGTCCAAGGAATTCCTACTCCAGAGAAACAAATTCAGAAGAAAGACTCTCCTCCCAGGAAGAAGAGGAAGACTGCTGCTGTGCCTCAAGAGTCCTCCAGCAGCTCAGGCAGTGAAGAACATGTGGTCTTCACTCCTGATAGTCCAATGGATAAGGCTGCAGAAAAGTCACCTGCTCCTCAGGAGCCAGCTGACATCCAGGGGGAGCTTCCAGGTGTAGCAGAACCATCTACACTGGAGAGTGAGCAAGCCACCCTCCTCATTCAAGAGGTACTTGTTGACCTTAATAATTTGAATTTTTCTATAATAAATTCTGATTTGTCTGATGACCATCAGCAAAATCAGCCAGCAACTCAAGAACCAGATGTTGTTCTCCAAGACACATCTGTTGTAGCTGATGAAACCAGAACATCTCCTGCACAGTCTCCAGCAGAATATACAATGGAAGATCTATTTTTGAATTTAGATCAGGATGATTTTGATATGGAAAGAATGCTGCTGATGCATAGAAGGATGCTGCTGCTGAGGGGGAGAATTTAGGATATTCAAGTAGAGCCTATAAGGCTAGATACTGAGAAGGCACAAGATGTGCACACTGAAAAACCATCCAGCCCTAAGGATAGGGTGGATATTGCCAGTACATCTGAATCTGAAGATGATGAAGCTGAGCAAGCTAAGAAAAAGAAGTTCTTTGTTTTCAAAAGAAGGAGCCAGAGCTACAAGAAGGCTCTCCAAACTGTTGCTCAACATTCCTTAGTTCAACAAGCTCCATCCACTGATTACAGTGCTCTACTGCTTGCCATGCAAATCAAGATGGATGAACAAAGGAAGGCTTTAGAAACTTATGTTGATGAAGGGCACAAGGCACTACAATCTGATCTGGGACAGGAAATCAAGTCAATAAGGTTTGAAATGAACCTTAATAAAAAGGAAATGACTGATTGTTTTACAAAGGGTGCTCATGCAGTGGTCTATCTGGCTAAACATCAAGAAACAATCCAAGAGAAAGTAGAAGATATAGCACTAAAGCAAGGCTATGTGCTGGAAAATCAACTCAGGATGAATGATAACTTGACTGCATCTCACAATGCCATAGTCACTGAACTCAAGAAAAAGTCTGATGAACCATCAACCTCCTCTGCTGCTGCCAAAGCTGATTTTGATAAACTCTTTCAAGCTGAACTAACTGCTGTCAAGACTGCCATCAAGGACTCACAAAAGGTCATTTCTGAACAGCTTACCAAGCTAAGACCTTTCTTTAAAGAGGGCATAAGGTATTTGGATAGCCAAATCAGGTTTCAGAAAGATGATGTGAGAGATCATGTAGCCCAAGAAGTCATAAAGGGGGAGAGAGTGTTAGTCAAGGCCAGTTCTGAGCATGCCAAATGGATTTCAAATTCAATCAGGGCTACACTTGGATATCCTCCCCTGTGTGATGACAATGAAGTAGCTGAATCTGGTATTCAAGGAACATATCTTGGAGGTGAGCAACAGGCAGTGGCTGATGTAATCTATCCACCTCCAGATTTTGAAATGATTCATGCAGATATAAGCACAATGTATAGTCCAACTGCTGGTAAGCCTAATATTATTCTGGAAAAGGTTGTTCAACCTATCACAGCTGCTATGCAAGAGGCTTTGGACAAAGAAGAAGAGACTAGGCTATCAAAGAAGAAGTTCAGGGAACTTGCTGAACAAAAACCTGATTTTGAACAGTGGAGCCCTACTTCTAGGAACATTATTCTCACTGCATGGAAAGCAGCCAAGGACAATGCCCATGAGAGGAACAAGTGGTTCTCAGAGGCTGAATGGAGGAAACATGAGAGTAGGCAGGAAGCAATTGTCCAATATAGAAGAAAGGCTAAGTTAGGAAAGCTACCTCCTACAGCTGTGGAGCCTAGCAAGTACTTTCCTAAGCCCTATCATTATTTTGAAAGGCAAAAGATCAAGGCTGAAGAACAGAAGAAGAAGGACTCCAAAGGGAAGAAGACTGCTGAAGCTGAGCCTGCTGCTGCTGCTGCTGTAAAAGCTCAAGTTAAAGCTGGAAAAGGAATTGTTATTAAAGAACCTGATCAGAAATAGATTAGGAATTAACTTGATGCTTGTTGTAATCTGTTAAGTGAAAAACATTGTAGTACTTCATTGAAAATGTATAAGGAACAATATTGGAACAGTATATGATAAATATAGTATGATTGTTCTGAAATATGTATGTTTCTTAATTGTTCTGCAATGTTGTATGAGTATACATGTGTGCTTTATTACATGTTTAAGTTTAACTCTGTTGTCATATATCTGTTTTACTTCATTTTATAATTTTTAATTATGAGTGATGTATATCATTGACTAAGGGTTATGACTTCTCCAAATAGGGGGAGATTGTTGGGTACATTGGTCAAATGTACCTGATTTGAAGAAGCCTCACCTAACTCAATGATATACATCATAGTGTATTTGATGTTTGTTTGAGTTACTTGTGCAGGTTAGGAATACACTGGACTGAAGCTAAAAATTCTAAGTCCATGTGTCGACACCCAGAGGGAAAGTGTCGACACTTGAGAAAGCTTGTGTCGACACCCAGACAAGCAGTGTCGACACTTGGAGTCATTGTGTCGACACCTGGGAAGAAGAGTCGACACCAGTCAGAAAGTGTCGACACTTGGAGCTGTGTCGACACTCAGTGTAGAAGAATGCAGAAAAGCTGTGTCGACACTTAGCAGAAGTGTCGACACCTAGAAGAGCTGAGTCAACACCAGAAAGTGTCGACACTTGAAGTAAGTGTCGACACTCAGCAAAAGTCTGCAGAATCTAAGTACAAGTGTCGACACTCAACACAATGTGTCGACACTATGCAGAAGAGTCAGCACTTGAAGTAAGTGTCGACACCCAGCACAATGTGTCGACACTTAGCTAAAGACTCAGTATTTGAAGAATGTGTCGACACTCAGCACAATGTGTCGACACACAACCAGAAGAGTCAACACTTGAAGAAAGTGTCGACACTCAGCACAATGTGTCGACACTTAGTTGAAGACTCTACACTTGAAGAAAGTGTCGACACAAGGAGCTGTGTCGACACTTAGCAGAGAACAGAAAAGTTTACAAAATATTCTAAGTACAAGTGTCGACACTAAGGGAATGTGTCGACACTCAGCTGAAGGAACAAATTTGAAGACTTGTGTCGACACCAAGAAGCTGTGTCGACACTTGACAGTTTCAACACATGAAGATGTGTCGACACAAAGGAGATGTGTCGACACTTAGAAGAATACAGTTAAAGAATGAAGAACAAGTACTTGTGTCGACACTCAATTTCAGTGTCGACACATGCAGAAGTATCTGTGTCGAGACATACAAGGAATTGTGTCGACACCTTGTAGACTTGTGTCGACACTTACACTACTTGTGTCGACACTTAGTCTATAAGTGTCGACACTTAAGAACAGAAAGTCTCGACACTATCTGACAGTTAGAGAATTTCAAGAAGTGACTGGTTGACATGACAGCTGCCGATCCAGCCGGTCTACATCAACTGTCAGAGAAGTCAGAAGTCTGTTATGAACCGGACCAGCCGGTTACCATGAAGGAAGCCTATAAATAGGCCCCCATAGTTTACAGAAAGGAATATAGAAGGTTGTTCATTATCATTACATGTTGTGAGAATAACTGAAGTGGTTGATCAGATTAAATCAAGAAGTGATACACTGAGGATCAACACAAGAAGATCAGGCAGTCCAACTGCAGATCTAAGAAGTTGGAGAGAGAGAGCTCCATCCAAGAATTCAGTCTTTGGAACTAAGGCTGAGAAGAAGAATTCAGAGTCATCTGGATTTCAAGAAGCAGAAGATTCAGACTAATTCAGTTCTACTCAAGAAGCTTTGAAGAAAGCTAAGTCAGTTTGGATCAAGCTGAGTTCTTCCAAGAACTCTTCAAGAAACTCTCAACTCCTCTCATCTTTTCTGAGTTGTAGAGTTAGCAATTTTATTTCAATTTACATCTTGTAAGATCCATTGGATCTGAGTGATTGTAAGCCTATTTTATAAAGGCTGAGGGTAGGGCTTGTTGCCTGAGTGTAGGAGTTGAAGAACTCTGAGTGTAGGCCTTAATTGGCTGAGTGTAGGCCTTGTGGCTGAGTGTAAGGCTTTGGGCCTGAGCTAGGAACCTAGTTTGGTTCTGAGTTAGTGGAGAAGTTTGGCCGAATCTAGTACACTGCTAGATAGGCGAAGGGGGAAAGTGGATGTACCCAAAGATTGGGGAACCACTATAAAATTAGTGTGTCTTCTGTGCTGTGCTGTGCTGTGAATTGACTGTTTGATTTCTGTAATTGCTGTTAGCTGTAGTAATCTGAGAAATAATTGTTGTGCTGCCAACAAAGTTTTTAAAAAGGTTTAGGTCACCTATTCACCCCCCCCCCCCTCTAGGTGTTTAGGTACCATATCTTTCATAACCGACTCATCCAAACTTATCCACGACAAGGTGACACGCCCATGTTACGCCCATGTCAGTATAGTCACGCCCGTGACACAGGGCGTGTAACCCATGCGAGACCTACTCGAGAGGACTTACTCGAGAGAGAACCAACTACTCGAGTACCCAAATAGGACACGCCCATGTTGTAACGCCCCCGGTTTTTCTGTGTTTTGTTTGATCTTTGGCTGGCGTTACGATGGCATGTTTCCGGCTCTTTGCCGTTGTAGAGCGTGGTCTTAGCTCTTAGGGTTTCCTGTGTAGCCTGTTTGTAGCCTGTTAGCAAGATTCCCCAGCAAGCCGGAGTCCGTTTGATGACTCGGCTGGGCCTCTTAGGGAATGCTTGTGTTTTGGCTTCGGGTGGTGTTATCCCGGGTTTCGTGCATCGAATGCTAATTTTGACTTCGCAGTTGTGTTCGTAGCGTGGGTTTTTAGCTGCGACGTGAATTTCGTCTTTTTCCGAGATGTTTCGGGTCTCGTGTTGTTTTGATATGAGTGTAAATAATTATTATTATGTTGATTGTTTATTATTAAAACTGATATATATATAGTCTTGGGTTAGAATTAGGGCTGGGTTCATTTTGTTCTTTTCATATTTCTCTGCTTGGAAGAAGTCGTCGCCTGTGCGAGAGGGAGGGAACCGCCGGACCACCCTAGCCTTCGGACGCCATTTTCCTGGAGATTTTGCGGTCGAAATTCGGTTTCGAGAGTGGATCTGGGCTGCCCTCGCCGGGATCTGCACTCTTTCTGCTCCTCAGCTGGTGCTCTGCGGCTAGATCCGAGAGTGGGGGATGCCACCGGCCAAGCTTTTCTGGTATTGAGGCAAGTGATGTCCCCTCATCCTTGCCACAGTTGATCTTTGCCTTTTTCTTGGATTTAATTTCATCTTTTTCCTGCTTAGATCATAGGGGTACGCTAGGGTTCGTTCGCGATCATGCCGCGGTTAGTGTAGAAAGTTCCAGTTAAAATCTCAGTTTTCTTGAGGGGTTGTGTCTATTAGGGACAATTTTGGTTCGGTTCAGGTCGAGTAGTTGCGATTGTCGATGGTTGTTGTACCATAAGGAGACCTCGTTCTCGTTTCTGGTGGTGTGCTGGATCTGGCGCCTGAAGCCAGTCAGGGTGTCGACACCGTGGTGTTGACCCCAGCCAGTCAGGGTGTCGACACCGTGGTGTCGACACCAGCCAGTCAGGGTGTCGACACCGTGGTGTCGACACCAGCCAGTCAGGGTGTCGACACCAGCCAGTCAGGATGTCGACACCGTGGTGTCGACACCAGCCAGTCAGGTTGTCGACACCGTGGTGTCGACACCAGCCAGTCAGGGTGTCGACACCGTGGTGTCGACACCAGCCAGTCAGGGTGTCGACACCGTGGTGTTGACACCAGCCAGTCGGGGTGTCGACACTTGGGGTCGACACCCGCAGCGGCAGTGACGACACTGGCCGCAGTGGTGTCGACACTTGGTGTCGACACCCGCAGCGACAGTGTCGACACCTTGTGTCGACACCGGCCGCAGTGGTGTCGACACCCGCAGCGGCAGTGTCGACACCTTGTGTCGACACCGGCCGTAGAGGTGTCGACACTTGGTGTTGACACCCGCAGGGGCAGTGTCGACACCTTGTGTCGACACCGGCCGTAGTGGTGTCGACACTTAGTGTCGACACCAGCAGCGGTTGTGTCGACACCTCGTGTCGACACCGGTTTATCGTGGTGTCGACACATCGTGACGACACTGTGTGCTGCCTTGGTTTTGGGGTCAGGGAGACTCGGGGTTGGTTTTGGTTAGGCGTGCAAGGCCGCGTCGGTTGGACCCTATATTTTTGCCTTGGGTTCGTGTGTTTCTTAGGATTGTTAGTGTGACCTTTCCCTAGGGGGGGGGCTTTGGGTGTTCGGCTAATTTCTGCATGCCGGCTCTTGGGTTATGGCAGGTGGTGGAGTTTTGGTGGCCTCTGGAGGGGTGGTTTTATGTGGAGAGATGTGGCCACCGCCTTTTTGCCCCGGTTTGGGTTGGTGTGTGTGGGACCCTAAAGCTGCCACTGTTTGACCCCTTAGCCCTTTTTGGGTCTGATTTTGGTTATGTATTCAGACCCATGTTTTGACCACTGCCACCTACCCACGTGTTAGGACTGTTAGTCCCTTTCCTGTTTATGCTTTCTTCTCTTTTGGCATATATGTATATGTCTTGTTGTTGTTGCAGACTCTTTTGGTAGGGCATTATGGTTTTATTGCTCGCGCTTGGTGTGCTCTGCTGTGCTCTAGACAGTACTCTCTTCTTACTGTTACCCCTTTTCTTTTGCTTATAGCAGTTTGTTGTCGGGTTGGTAAACGCTTCTTCTTATTTGCTAATTAATCTATTGCTCTATTTACCTCTTGATTGTTTCCTTGCTGAGGTGTTTTTTTCTTGAATGCCTCAGGTCCAGGTTGTAGCCAGTTCAGCGGCTAGTTCTTTTGGAGGGGCTTGTTGGTGGCCTCTAGTGTAGCTGAGATAGCTGATCCCCGTTTTGTTGTGAGGTAGTTCTTTACTCTTCTGTATAGACATACATACTCGTCAGTGGGTTCGTGTCAGGTTGTTGACGCCCACTGGTGGCTTCTTGTGATGCTGGATATGAATTTAAACTGCTGATTTTGCCTATTTTGTGGTTGGTTACTTGCTTCTGGGAAGGCTTTATGCTAGGTTGCATGTTAGATATTTTAAAACCTAAAAGTATTATTATATGTACCCCATGCATAACGTGTTCCTAAAGCAAAGACACTATTTTTCCTCAACGTAAAACACTATTTTTCATACCTACTATATTCACCTTAGAGTCATGCACGCATAAGTCGTCCCCCGGGGACACTTATGCTCATTTAGGGTGTCAACTTAATTGAACCAAAGTATTTTCTGCTGCGTATAAATATAGTTTTAACAGTGGACTAGCTGATCCACCGGGCCGAGGGATACGACCACTCAACAAAACTGATTTTCTTTCATATTTAATTAACAATTGTCTTAAAAATCTAACGTCTGCAGTTTTGCCTGAGCGTGTGCAGATATCCCCTGCACGACGTGGCATCACGGCACGTGTTTTCTCTTCCTCTGATACGATTTTACCGTTGAGAAAATGCGGGTTGTGACAGTTGGTATCAGAGCCAGGTTGCTTGACAAATGGTTGGACAACCTTTCCCTTGTCTGCATTAGTGTTTAGCATCATACCATTCACACACCGATATGTCATCAGCACATTTTTGCCGAAGCACGAACACTACACTCATGAGCATAAAGAAGTATACAGGGCATATTATGTAGTATGGGATGCATAATATGTGTTTGTATATGGATCCACCATAGGAGGCAACATGTGAGGGTTATGTAGTATGGGATGCATAACCTCACCACATGAATGCGGCTAGCACGTTTTCTTTTTTTCGTTACATGGGAATGTTATGTAGTATAGGATGCATAACATTTTCATGTGTACGCCGCCCATGGCATGCACTAGGGCCTTTTTTTTGAATGCATAGCACATCATGTATAGCATAACATTTCATAAGCACAACGTGCCAAGCTAAAGATTTGCAAGATGACATATGTACACACATGGTTTTGAGTCAAAAAGAATACAAATACATGCATTCATGGTTTAGGCACATGAGTTAGTATGATGGTGGTGAACCATCTTAGGATAAGCATAACATCATCATGGTAAAAACAACTCCCAGAGCAAGTTTTGCAGTTGAAGTTCATATTTAAGTGTGTTTGTCCGTACCGGGTAGTTTTGTTCTAGCTGATGGGCTAGGTTTCGTCTAAAGCTTGTGCGATTTTAGGATGGCGAGACGTCCTGCAATGAGATCGACCCCCCAATCCGAGGGTGAGAAGTCAGGAGCGCAGAGCGATGCGTTGGTAGAAAGCCTGCGGCAGAGTAATGAGGAGTTCTCGAGGCAGGTAGTGGCTATGCAGGCTCAGATTCAGTCCCTTATAGCAGTGGTGGCGGGACAGACCCCGGGAGCTCAAAACCCCGCTGAGGGAGTAGCTGTTCCTGCCCCTCCTGCTCCTCCCGTGCCTTTGGTTGTGGTGCCCCCGGAGATGGCGTTCATATCCCAGTTTCAGCGGCTGAGGCCCCCTACCTATGATGGGCAAGCAGATTTCATGATTTTGGATGATTGGCCGATTACCATTGAGGAGATGTTCTCGTACTTATGGATTACGGATGATCAGAGAGTGATGCTCGCTTCCTACCAGCTCAAGGGTTTAGCAAAGAATTGGTGGCTGAGGGAGAAAGAGAGCTTAGTGGCAGGTTGCACATAGGAGTCATTTAAGGTGATGTTGTTAAGTAAGTTTATGCCTTCAGTCGAACGCGATCGGATAATGAATGACTTTCTTCATCTAAAGCAGAGGAAACTCACGGTTAGTGAGTATGAGATTGAGTTTAGTAAGTTGAGTCGGTTTGCTCCGGGTCTGGTGAGTGTGGAGTCAGACCGAGTTAAGCGGTTTCTGGGTGGACTAAGAAGCGACATTCAGCAGTTAGCGAATGCCTATGGAGCAGTCAGTTATGCCAGCGGGGTTGAAGCTGCCTTGAGGGTTGAAGCCATTGAGAATGCCAAGAATAGAGGCCAGCAGTTAAGGAAGGATAAGCGGAAGACCGGTGGAGGGAAGAGCCCTCAGGAACCTGATGATGTCTCAAGAAAGAAGGTCAAAGAGATTTGTAGCTTTTGTGGCCGGCCAGGCCACCCCTTTGAGAAGTGTTTCAAAAGGTTGGGAGCGCAGAAGAAGGATCAGGTGCACGCGATTCAGGGTGTTTCCAGGGGAGACTTGGTGTGTGCCTTGTGTGGAAGGAAGGGGCATGAGGCTGGCCGTTGTTGGTTGAAAGATAAGATTTATTTTCAGTGCGGCCAGAAGGGTCATCTCAAGACAAGGTGCCCCTAGACCCAGTCTATTCTGCAGCCAGTTCCCCTCCAGGCTTTGCCACCGCCTCAGCTTATGGATAAAGGAAAGGGGAAGCTGAATGTGCTTTCGGCAGACGAAGCGCAGACCTCGACCCAGGTTATCTCAGGTTCGACTCCTCCCCAGTCGTTTCGTTACGTTCCCTTTTTGGTTGTAGTTTTCGTTCTAGCGCTTGTTGCCTTAGATGCATGTGCAATTCGTAGGACGATTTAAGGTAAAAATGTAACAACCCCATCCGTTCATATGATATATTCTAGAAGGTCCGGTCGGGGCCCTACAGGATATATCACAAAACAGGCGGTGAAGGTACAGGATGATACCAGAGTAGCGCATCGTACCTTTCACAAAGCATTCTAGCGGAAGCCTAGACTACAACTTGAACTCCTCATGAATGTCCAAACATAAAACTCCACATTTTATATATAGGAATGTCTTACAAGAAGTCTAAAGAGTTGGTCTTATGGCCTTACATGGCTTTCAAATAGTGGCTTAAACAAATTGGCGCGCAGGCCGGCCACAATAAAATAAAACACACAAAAACACAGATAGCCTTCGAGGGCTAGCAGCAGTAGCAGCAACAACCGCAGGAACATCAAACTCTATGCGTCCCGCTCGGCTCTCCAGCACCTGTCCAGGGACAATCCACCCAACGGTGGCAAACAAAAGCAACGGTCAGCGTTCAACTGACCAAATTATAACGACCCTACCCCTTCTCTCGGGGTAGCGGTATTCTTCCCTGCAGGCATAGCAAATCACAAGTATGGCAATATATATATCATGAAAATGTGCTTTCACGCACACAAGCCATCACAACCGTTCGCCATCCGGCCAAACGGTCCGTGCACTCAGGGCACATTCTTGGTGTTCCGGCAAATCTCTTGCCCACCATCGTATTCGGGTCACAACCCAACGGTACATCTCTTGAGCATTTACTCCATGGCGTGCAGCCGGAGTTAGTCTTCCTACATCGGGATGGCCCGTAGCCCCCCATTGTGTCATGGCGCGCAGGCCGAAGACTCTTGCTATGCGCTCCAACAGACCGCAACTTTTGGTCTCACGTCGGACGGACATAGCGCAGGTCGGATCCTCCACCCCCCGTTGCTTAAATCGCCTTGCCTTCTCCGAGTACAACATACTCATGGCTATATCAAAGGCGCGGGTCGGTCTCACCAATCCTGTTCTTGGCATTCAAGCCTGGGTATTTCTCTATACCCATTTCTCTCATAGCAACAGCGGGTCTTTCCTGGGCACACCAGTACTTCCTGTGACTCTCTCCACAGGTGGACACCGCACAAGCACAAATGTCAGGGGTCTTTCCTAGCTATCATGCCAGTACTTCCTGTTACTCGCTTCACAGGTAGACACCCTACGACATCAAGCATCACAAAAGGGCCTTTCCTGGTCACACCAGTACTTCCTGTGCCTCATTCACAGGTTGGACCCAAAACATCACATGGCTATTTTTCCTGGGCTACCACTCCAGTACTTCCTGCTACTCCTTTTCGTAGGTTTAACCCGTAGACTCCGTACACTACACGTTATCACGGAGTCTTCTCCGGTTCATATGCAACATCACCAATCCAGACCAACCTGTCCAGATGGGCTTCACACAGCATGCCTATTCCGTATTCCATTTCCGGATCTATATGCTAACAAAGGGGATTTCAAGCATCCACCCAAAGATTCCCAAAATCAGCCACCTCTTAGTGGGGGAAATCACAACGCTATGACAAAAAGAAAGCCTTCACATGGCTAGGAAGAAAAGTCGTTACCCTTGACGACCGCTTCGGTGCCATGGACTCAAAGCTAGCTTGCAAGACTCGCAAGATCGTTTCCTCCGCAACGCCGGCTTCGGAACTCTTGTCGGTAAACCACAGCACCACCAGCAGCAGCCCCCTTTCCTCTTCCTCCTCCTTTCTCTCTCTCTTTCTCTCTTAACTTGAAGAAAGATCAAGGCCAAGGAAATGAGAATCATTTCTCTGATTTCGGCCTTTAAGAAAAAGAGGAAGAAGCTTCAGCCCTTGGATCCAGGCTGAAGGAATGGACGGCCACGATTTTGCCAAAACACAGATTTTGACCCGACACGGCCTCTGACACGGCCGTGTGCCAGGCCGTGTGCCTCAAGCGGTGGTCAACCGACTTATCCAAACCAGTGACACACCCATGGGACACGCCCGTGTCATGGGCCGTGTCACCAACACGCCTTCAGACACGCCCGTGTCTGTGGCTGTGTGCGTGGGTGAAAAAAATCCCAAAACATCCCGAGACTTCACACGGCCTGTGACACGCCCGTGTCTCAGGCCATGTGCCCAGACACGGCACAAAGACACGCCGTGTCGAAATCCTTCGGCGGGCTGAGTTCATCGACCTGATTTGACATGCCCTGTGACACGCCCGTGTCACAGGCCGTGTTCAACACTCAACACTCACTTCTCGACACTCGACGATCGTCGAGTAACAATCGTCGAGTACACGACACGGCCTTGGACACGCCCGTGTCCTGGGCCGTGTGCCTCCTCTCGACACATCGTCAAGAGAAAAATCGTCGAGACAAAGGCCGATCGTCGACACAACCTCGACACGCCCTGCGACACGCCCGTGTCGCGGGCCGTGTCAGCTGACACGCCCTGGGACACGCCCGTGTCCCAGGCCGTGTCACCCAAAAATTCCTGTTTCAGAAATTTGGGCTGTTACAATCCTCCCCTCCTACAGGAAATTTCGTCCTCGAAATTCAGACACAGGAAGGCAACAGTAAACAGCAAGAAATATGTTACAACATACAAAAGTTTATGTTACAACATCCTCTCTCTCGAGATTACAAAACAGCTCAGGGAACTCTTCGCACATGGTTTGCTCTTGCTCCCATGTCAGTTCTTCACGGCCATAATTGTCCCAACGGACTTTCACCATGGCGACCGTCTTGTTCCGCAACTGTTTCTCGGCTCGATCTTCGATCTGAATGGGTCTAACTCTCTTTGTTAGCCCATAGTCCACCGACACACGATCGTCCGCGATCACTTGAGCTGGATCTTTCACGACTTTCCGAAGCACCGAGATGTGAAAGACATCATGTAATCCACCCAAGTCTACCGATAGAGCTAGCCGATAAGCCGCTTCGCCAACTCGCTCAACCACTTCAAAAGGACCCAAATATCTTGGACTCAACTTTTTCAATCGTCGAATCCTGGAGACACCTTTGAATGGTTTGATCTTCAAGTAGACCCAATCGCCAACCGCAAATTCCACGTTCCGGTGCTTGGCGTTGTAGTACTTCGCTTGTAGATCTTGAGCAATAAGCAATCTCTCTCGAATCGTCCGTATGGTTGAGTTTGCTTCATCAACCTCATTTGGTTTAAAAACCCGAGCTTCGCCCGCTTCTACCCAAGCTAAGGGAGTACGACATTTCCTTCCATATAGAGCTTCATATGGTGCCATCCCAATGCTCGCCTGGTAGCTATTATTATATGCAAACTCTACCATATAGAGATGATCTTCCCATCTCTTTCCGAAATCAAGGGCGCACATTCGGAGCATGTCCTCCATTATTTTGTTGGTACGTTCAGTTTGGCCATCCGTTTGGGGATGAAAGACCGTACTGAAAGTTAACTTCGTGCCCAACAGTCGGTGAACTAGCCTCCAATTATTTGACGTGAATCGCCATCTCGATCACTTACGATGCTCCGAGGAACACCGTGAAGCCGCACAATCTGGTCAATATATAACTTTGCCAAATATTCAACTGAATCATCCCGCCTGTTCGGGAGAAAATGTGCTACTTTCGTTAGCCGGTCAATAATCACCCAAATGGAATCATTTCCTCGCTGCGATCTTGGCAACCCGTGCACAAAATCCATGGAAATATCATCAAATTTCCACTCTGGGATTGGCAATGACATCAAATAACCGCCCGACTTTTGGCATTCCGCCTTCACCATCGCACAGGTTTGGCATTTCGAGACATAAAGGGCAACATCTTTCTTGAGCCCTGGCCACCAGAAAAGCTTCTTCATATCGTTGAACATCTTTGTGCTCCCGGGGTGAATGGAATATTTTGTATAATGCGCTTCATACAGCAGTTCTTCCCTCAATTTCCCCACGTTCGGGACGCACAAACGGCCTTCTTTCCGCAAAAGACCGTCATTTCAGGTGAATTTGCCCTCTGGTCCTTCATTCACATAGCGTAAGAGATCTTCATCCAACTCCGTTGCCCGTTGAACTCGGTCTGCAAGGTCACATTGCACCTCGATCCAGTTCCAACATGCCGTGGCAATGGAATTCTTGTCAACACAATAGATCTCTAATGCTTCCAACTCCTGGATAAGACGTTCATCATGCCTTTGTAACCAATTCGCTCTAGCCGGAACTCGCCGACTCAAGGCATCCGCGACAACATTCCCCTTCCCGGGCGTATAGTGAATCTCGAAAGTGTAGTCCCCAAGGAACTCCAACCACCTTCGTTGTCGCATGTTCAAGTCTTTCTGCTCCAAAAGATACTTTAGGCTCTTATGATCGGTATAGATCTCCACTTTCACTCCATAAAGGTAGTGTCGCCACAACTTGAGTGCAAAAATCACCGCCGCTAATTCCAAATCATGGACGAGATAGTTTCGCTCGTGCACCTTTAGCTGGCGTGAGCCATAAGCAATCACCTTTCCATTCTGCAGAAGAACGCAGCCTACGCCGCTCCCTGAGGCATCACTGTAAATCACAAATCCATCGGTTCCACATGGCGAAGACAACACCGGCGTCGTGGTCAACCGAACCTTCAGCTCTTCAAAAGCTCGTGCGCACTCTGGCATCCAAACTAACTTCTAATCTTTTCGCGTCAGTGTGGTTAGCGGCAAAGCGATCGGCGAGAAGTTCTCCACAAATCTTCGATAGTAGCCCGCAAGTCCAAGGAAACTCCTGACCTCGGCCACGGAAGACAACATTGGCCACTCTTGTATGGCTCTTATCTTCGCTGGATCCACTGCAATGCCCGCTCCACTCACCACATGGCCCAAAAATGCCACTGACGATAGCCAAAACTCGCACTTCGAGAACTTGGCATATAGCTGATTTTGCCTCAACGTGTTCAACACCAACCGCAAGTGAATCTCATGCTCGGCTTTCGACTTCGAGTACACCAGGATGTCATCAATGAACACAATCACAAACAGATCCAGGTACTCGTGAAAAATACGGTGCATCAGATCCATAAACACCGAGGGTGCATTGCACAGTCCAAATGGCATGACTGTGAACTCATAGTGCCCATAACGCATTCCAAATACGGTTTTGGGAATGTCACCTTCCCGAATTCTTAACTGGTAATAACCAGACTTCAGGTCCAACTTCGAATAGACGGTCGAGCCCACCAGCTGATCGAATAACTCATCAATCCGGGGTATCAGATACTTATTCTTCTCGGTCAGCTTATTTAGTTCACGGTAATCAATACATAACCGTAACCCACCATATTTCTTCTTTACAAAAAGCACAGGCGCGCTCCAAGGTGACATACTTGGGCGTATATAACCTTGCTCCAACATTTCTTGTAGTTGAACCTTCAACTCCGACATCTCTTTAGGCGCAACGCGATATGGCGAGCGGGCCACAGGTTTCGCACCTGGCACCAATTCGATCGTGAAGTCAATCTCCCGCTGCGGTGGTAGCCCAGGGAGATCCGTGGGAAACACATCTGTAAATTCTGCCACAATCGGAACCTCGCACAAACTAGCCTTAGGCTCAACAGCCTGAATTAGTGCAAAGTAACACTATGCACCCTTCCGAACAGCTTTGACTACCTGGAGTGCAGAAATCAACGTCCCGCCCACTCCTCGCATACCCGCGAACTTTGTCTCCTATGCGGTATTCTGGCCCAACGTGATTTCTTTGGATTGGCAATCAATCATAGCATGCTGCTCCGCAAGCCAATCCATCCCAAAAATCACGTCGAATTCCGATATTGGCAAAATAAATGCAGTGAAACGAAACTCTCGACTTCCTAACTGAACCGCCACATCGCAAGCTTGATCCGCAAGCATCCAACAACCATTCTGCAACACCACTCTGACGCTATCTGTCTTTGCACGACTGGGTATCCCAAGCCGCGTCATAAACTCACTAGACAGAAAAGAATGCGATGCACCTGTATCAAACAGTGCTCGCGCCAGCGTGTCCCGAATCATCATAAAGCCTATGACAACCATGTCACACACACAAACCGCAAACATAGGGGTACTAAGCAAAGCATACAAACAATAGCATATGCAAAACTAAACTCATACCTGTGACCACGTCACTCTGCTTGATGGCCTCTTGCAGGCCAAGATTGTATACCCGGGGTTGCGCCTGCGAGGCAGAGGAATCCACCACCGCCTTTCCTTTTTCCGCATAAGATGCTCCCGCCTTCTTTTCACTCTTTGGCGGCATCCTACAATCATACGAGTATCTGTATTGGAGGTTGCCCCTGACGTTGCTCCCGTTGCAACGGAGGAAGGAGCTTGTCCACTAGGCTTGGACTTCTTGCCCCATCTCTTCTTATAAAATGGTTTTCCCGATCGGGGCGCCTTCCACTCCGGTTGCGTCACAGCCAAAGCTCTCTTCCCTTGCACCCTTTTCATATCCTTTTCCAACGCGGTCGCGGTGTCAACCAACGCTTGGAAACTTTGGTTCACAGAACTTGACACAAGGAACCTCAGCTCGTCCCTCAGTCCTTCATAGAACCTGTTGGTCTTCCTCTGTTCATCGGCAAATATAGAACCCGCATACCGCCCCAAGCGAGTAAATTCATGCAGGTACGCGTCAACACTGCCATCACCTTGAGTCATCCGTTGGAATTCATTTTCCATGGCTATCTGTTGAGCCGTAGGAAGGTGCGTCGCTAGGAAGAGCCGGGAGAATTCTTCCATCGATACTTGGGTTAACGGACGACCCGCCAAGTGATGCAACTCCATCTCATCCCACCATAAACGAGCTTCTCCTTCGAGCAAGAAGGTAACTAAAGTAACTTTCTGGTGCTCCGCCGTTCCAATCGCCGTCATCACTCGCTTGACGCGCGATAGCCAATCCTCAGCCTGCGTCGGAGTTCCCGCTCCCGAGAACGTAGGCGGATGGAAACTCATAAACCGCGGTAGCTGCTGCTCGGCCGCTCGAGGAGCCACGTCCACTACAGGTTCCGGCCTTGCCGCCACCTGTTCTGGCCTCACAGCCGCGTGTTCCTGCCTAAGTGGCTGGCCGTGGATCATGGTAAATAAGGCCTCCGCAACTAAACGCACATGTTCCGCAGACGGTGGAGGTGTAGGCACCGCGGCTGGTGCCGTACTTTCATCAGACAACCGATACCAAAAATGTAACAACCTCATCCGTTCATATGATATATTCTAGAAGGTCCGGCCGGGGCCCTACAGGATATATCACAAAACAGGCGGTGAAGGTACAGGATGATACCAGAGTAGCGCATCGCACCTATCACAAAGCATTCTAGCGGAAGCCTAGACTACAACTTGAACTCCTCATGAATGTCCAAACATAAAACTCCACAATTTATATATAGGAATGTCTTACAACAAGTCTAAAGAGTTGGCCTTATGGCCTTACATGACTTTCAAACAGTGGCCTAAACAAATTGGCGCGCAGGCCGGCCACAATAAAATAAAACACACAACAACACAGATAGCCTTCGAGGGCTAGCAGCAGTAGCAGCAACAACCGCAGGAACATCAAACTCTATGCGTCCCGCTCGGCTCTCCAGCACCTGTCCAGGGACAATCCACCCAACGGTGGCAAACAAAAGCAACGGTCAGCGTTCAGCTGACCAAATTATAACGACCCTACCCCTTCTCTCGGGGCAGCGGTATTCTTCCTTGTAGGCATAGCAAATCACAAGTATGACAATATATATATCATGAAAATGTGCTTTCACGCACACAAGCCATCACAACCGTTCGCCACCCGGCCCAATGGTCCGTGCACTCAGGGCACATTCTTGGTGTTCCGGCAAATCTCTTGACCACCACCGTATTCGGGTCACAACCCAACGGTACATCTCTTGAGCATTTACTCCATGGCGTGCAGCCGGAGTTAGTCTTCCTACACCGGGATGGCCCGTAGCCCCCCATTGTGTCATGGCGCGCAGGCCGAAGACTCTTGCTATGCGCTCAAACAGACCGCACCTTTTGGTCTCACGTCAGACGGACATAGCGCAGGTCGGATCCTCCACCCCCCGTTGCTCAAATCGCCTTGCCTTCTCCGAGTACAGCGTACTCATGGCTATATCAAAGGTGCGGGTCGGTCTCACCAATCCTGTTCTTGGCATTCAAGCCTGGGTATTTCTCTATACCCATTTCTCTCACAGCAACAGTGGGTCTTTCCTGGGCACACCAGTACTTCCTGTGACTCTCTCCACAGGTGGACACCGCACAAGCACAAATGTCAGGGGTCTTTCCTAGCTATCATGCCAGTACTTCCTGTTACTCGCTTCACAGGTAGACACCCTACGACATCAAGCATCACAAAAGGGCCTTTCCTGGTCACACCAGTACTTCCTGTGCCTCATTCACAGGTTGGACCCAAAACATCACATGGCTATTTTTCCTGGGCTACCACTCCAGTACTTCCTGCTACTCCTTTTCGCAGGTTTAACCCGTAGACTCCGTACACTACACGTTATCACGGAGTCTTCTCCGGTTCATATGCAACATCACAAATCCAGACCAACCTGTCCAGATGGGCTTCACACAGCATGCCTATTCCGTACTCCATTTCCGGATCTATATGCGAACAAATGGGATTTCAAGCATCCACCCAAAGATTCCCAAAATCAGCCACCTCTTGGTGGGGGAAATCACAACGCTATGCCAAAAAGAAAGCCTTCACATGGCTAGGAAGAAAAGTCGTTACTCCTTGACGACCGCTTCGGTGTCATGGACTCAAAGCTAGCTTGCAAGATTCGCAAGATCGTTTCCTCCGCAACGCCGGCTTCGGAACTCTTGTCGGTAAACCGCAGCACCACCAGCAGCAACCCCCTTTCCTCTTCCTCCTCCTTTCTCTCTCTCTTTCTCTCTTAACTTGAAGAAAGATCAAGGCCAAGGAAATGAGAATCATTTCTCTGATTTCGGCCTTTAAGAAAAAGAGGAAGAAGCTTCAGCCCTTGGATCCAGGCTGAAGGAATGGACGGCCATGATTTTGCCAAAACACAGATTTTGACCCGACACGGCCTCTGACACGGCCGTGTGCCAGGTCGTGTGCCTCAAGCGGTGGTCAACCGACTTATCCAAACAAGTGACACGCCCATGGGACACGCCCGTGTCATGGGCCGTGTCACCAACACGCCTTCAGACACGCCCGTGTCTGTGGCCGTGTGCCTGGGTGAAAAAAATCCCAAAACATCCCGAGACTTCACACGGCCTGTGACACGCCCGTGTCCCAGGCCGTGTGCCCAGACACGGCACAAAGACACGCCCTGTCGAAATCCTTCGGCGGGCTGAGTTCGTCAACCTGATTTGACACGCCCTGTGACACGCCCGTGTCACAGGCCGTGTTCAACACTCAACACTCACTTCTCGACACTCGACGATCGTCGAGTAACAATCGTCGAGTACACGACACGGCCTTGGACACGCCCGTGTCCTGGGCCGTGTGCCTCCTCTCGACACATCGTCAAGAGAAAAATCGTCGAGACAAAGGCCGATCGTTGACACAACCTCGACACGCCCTGCGACATGCCCGTGTCGCAGGCCGTGTCAGCTGACACGCCCTGGGACACGCCCGTGTCCCAGACCGTGTCACCCAAAAATTCCTGTTTCAGAAATTTGGGCTGTTACAAAAGAACCGCTGGGCGCGCGTTCTCTTCGATTCCGGCGCTACCCACTCGTTTGTGGCTAGAGCCTTCGTGGAGCGGTTCAGTTTGGGCCTAGATCGTGTTGGTGGTGCCTTCTGTGTTAAGTTCCCCTCCGGCGACTCTGTGGTTACGGATCTGGGTGTTCTCGATTGTCCGATAGTGTTGGGAGATTTTCTAGCCAAGGTAGATTTGAAGGTGATTGACCTGGAGGACTTCGACATTATTTTGGGCATGGAGTGGTTGTCAAGGTACGATGCTGTGATCAGTGCAAGGGTAAGCGCTTGGACTTCGTCAAAGAAAACGGTCAGCCAGGGAGCGTTTATGGGTATTCCCTCCAGGAGTCTCCAGTCATTTCTGCGGTGCGTGCTCGGAAGTTGCTTGTTTCTGGCTGTTTTGCCTGTGTGGTTTCTCTGGTAGGGACGATTGTTTGTGTGCCCCGCTTGGAAGAGATTCCTGTGGTGTGTGACTTCTCTGATGTGTTTCCTGACGATCTTGCCGGTCTTCCACCCGATCGAGATGTCGAGTTTGCCATAGATTTGGAGCCAGGCACGCGTCCTATCGTAAAGGCGCCGTACCGGATGGCCCCGCGAGAGCTGGAAGAGTTGCGAATTCAGCTGGATGAGTTGTTGGCAAAAGGTTTTATAAGGCCGAGTTCTTCGCCTTGGGGTGCGCCAGTGCTGTTCGTTAAAAAGAAGGATGGGTCGATGAGGTTATGCATCGACTATAGAGAGCTGAACAAGGTTACTATTAAGAACAGGTACCCTTTGCCGCGAATCGACGATTTGTTCGACCAACTGCGTGGTAGTGTCGTGTTTTCCAAGATAGATCTTCGTTCGGGCTATCACCAGTTGAGGATTCGGGAGTCGGATGTTCCGCGGACGGCGTTCCGCTCTCGTCATGGGCATTTTGAGTTTTTGGTTATGTCATTCGATTTGACTAATGCGCCCTCAGCTTTTATGGATTTGATGAACAGAGTTTTCAAGAATTTTCTAGATAAGTTCGTGATTGTCTTTATAGACGATGTTTTGGTGTATTCTAAGGATGCAGAGGAGCATGATCGACATTTGCGGCTGGTCTTGGCGACTCTGAGAGACCATAAGTTGTACGCCAAGCTAAGCAAATGTGAGTTTTGGTTGCCTCAAGTTTCTTTTCTAGGCCACGTGATTAACAAGGAGGGAATATCGGTGGACCCAGAAAATATCGCTGCTGTTATGGAATGGGCGAGACCTGTTACCCCCAAAGAAATCAGAAGCTTCTTGGGTTTGGCTGGTTATTATAGAAGGTTTGTAGAAGGTTTCTCTACCTTGTCCGCGCCGTTGACCAAGTTGACGCAGAAGAATGTAGCATTTATATGGGATGACAAGTGTGAGAAGGCTTTTGAGGAACTAAAAAGAAGGCTTTGTTCGGCTCCAATTTTGTCTTTGCCTACGGAGGGTAGCGAGTACGATATTTAGGTGGATGCGTCGCATGTCGGTCTGGGCTGCGTTTTGATGCAGGTCGGGAAGGTGATTGCGTACGGGTCGAGGAAGCTAAAGAATCACGAGAGGAATTACCCTACGCATGACCTGGAGTTTGCAGCTGTGATCTATGCGCTGAAATTGTGGAGGCATTTGCTATATGGCGCGCAGTGCAAGATTTTCACAGATCATAAGAGTTTGAAGTATGTCTTCACTCAGAAAGAATTGAATCTGTGCCGGCGGCAGTGGTTGGAGTACGTGGCCGACTATGATGTTGAAATTCAGTATCATCCGGGCAAGGCAAATGTGGTGGCTGATGCCCTGAGTCGGAAGTCAGGTAAGATTTTTAATCTTTTCGCCGAGCGCCTAGTAGAAGAGTTCCTTCTGATGGACATTTCTGTGGGAAGCTGTGATTCGCAGAGTAGCTTAGCGGTAGCAGAACCTTCGTGGATTGCGCTTACGAGACTGCATCAGATGGACGATCCCGATCTTCTGCATTTGTATCTTCGAGCTGAGAAAGGTGAATTACCAGACTTCTCTATAGATGATGCGGGTACCTTGAAGTATCGTGGCAGGTTTTGCATCCCCGCAGTTGGAGATATCCGGGATATGGTGTGCAGAGACGCCCACGGGTCTAGTGTCGCCTACCACCCAGGGTCGACCAAG
Organism: Platanthera guangdongensis; assembly: GCA_039583875.1. NCBI lineage: Eukaryota > Viridiplantae > Streptophyta > Magnoliopsida > Asparagales > Orchidaceae > Platanthera > Platanthera guangdongensis. The sequence goes on along the minus strand of CM077147.1, from coordinate 162,264,706 downwards.
ATGTATCATGATTTAAAGCAGATTGTCTGGTGGTACGGGATGAAGAAGGACATAGCCAGATTTGTTTCAGAGTGTTTCACTTGCAGGCGTGTGAAAGCCGACCATGGGAGGCCTGGTGGCAAGCTGACTCCCTTGGAGATTCCGATGTGGAAGTAGGAGTGTATCTCGATGGATTTCATTACCGGCTTACCGAGATCGCCTAAGGGGCATGATTCAGTTTTGGTAATCGTAGACAGATTGACGAAGAGCGCTCATTTCATACCATTTAAGATCGATTATCCGATGAGGAAGATAGCCGAGCTGTATCTGGAAGAGGTTGTCAGATTGCATGGTGTACCCGTAAGTATCATATCAGATCGAGACTCCTGGTTCACGTCTCGTTTTTGGAAGAGTCTTCAAGAAGGGTTGGGTACAGATTTGAGATATTCCACGGCTTATCATCCGCAGACCAATGGTCAGACGGAGCGAGTAAATCAGATTGTGGAAGATATGATCCGATGCTATATTCTGAACCACGGAGGAGCGTGGGACGAGCGCTTGCGGCTTATGGAATTTGCGTATAACAACAGTTATCAAGAAAGCTTGCAAATGGCTCCCTTTGAAGCTTTGTATGGGAGGCGCTGCAGGACTCCCTTGTTTTGGGCTGAGCTTGGCGAGGGACCTTTGTTGGGTCCAGAAGCGCTTGAGGAGATGGAAACTGCTGTGAAGCTTATTCGGGAAAGGCTTCGGATAGCCCAGGAGAGATATGAGAAGAACGCCAATCGGCGTAGATCGGACTTGGAATTTGCTGTGGGGGACCCGGTGTTCTTAAAGGTCTCCCCGTTGATTGGAGTCAAGCGGTTTGGCAAGAATAGGAAGTTGGACCCGAGGTACGTGGGGCCGTTTCCGATTGTTGAGCGGATTGGGGTATCGGCCTACAGGCTGGCTTTGCCCACAAATTTCCCTGGCGTGCATGATGTCTTTCACGTCAGTCAACTGCGAAAATGTGTGATGAATGGCAGGCAGGTTTTGGATTCTGTGCCTCAGTTGGAGCCGAATCTTTCTTATGTGGAGATGTCTGTTCGCATTTTGGATTCTCAAGTTCGGGCGTTGCGGAAGAAGACTATTCCGATGGTTAAAGTTTTATGGAGAAATCAGGATGTGGAAAGCGCGACTTGGGAGTTGGAGTCAGCTATGAGGGAGGCTCACCCTCATCTATTTCCCTGATCTTGTGCTTGGTATGTTCTATTTTATTATTTATATAGCCCTTTCCTGGCTCTTTCTCTCTCATTTTTATAGGAGTGTTGTGAGTAAAGTTTTGAGGCGAAACTTTCTTTTAGGGGGAGTGGCTGTAACGCCCCCGGTTTTTTTGTGTTTTGTTTGATCTTTGGCTGACTTTACGATGGCGTGTTTCCGGCTCTTTGCCGTTGTAGAGCGTGGTCTTAGCTCTTAGGGTTTCCTGTGTAGCCTGTTTGTAGCCTGTTAGCAAGATTCCCCAGCAAGCCGGAGTCCGTTTGATGACTCGGCTGGGCCTCTTAGGGAATGCTTGTGTTTTGGCTTCGGGTGGTGTTATCCCGGGTTTCGTGCGTCGAATGCTAATTTCGACTTCGCAGTTGTGTTCGTAGCGTGGGTTTTTAGCTGTGACGTGAATTTCGTCTTTTTCAGAGATGTTTCGGGTCTCGTGTTGTTTTGATATGAGTGTAAATAATTATTATTATGTTGATTGTTTATTATTAAAACTGATATATATATATAGTCTTGGGTTAGAGTTAGGGCTGGGTTCATTTTGTTCTTTTCCTATTTCTCTGCTTGGAAGAAGTCGTCGCATGTGCGAGAGGGAGGGAACCGCCGGACCACCCTAGCCTTCGGACGCCGTTTTCATGGAGATTTTGCGGTCGAAATTCGGTTTCGAGAGTGGATCTGGGCTGCCCTCACCGGGATCTGCACTCTTTCTGCTCCTCAGCTGGTGCTCTTCGGCTAGATCCGAGAGTGGGGGATGCCGCCGACCAAGCTTTTCTGGTATTGAGGCAAGTGATGTCCCCTCATCCTTGCCACAGTTGATCTTTGCCTTTTTCTTGGATTTAATTTCATCTTTTTCCTGCTTAGATCATAGGGGTACGCTAGGGTTCGTTCCCGATCATGCCGCGGTTAGTGTAGAAAGTTCCAGTTAAAATCTCAGTTTTCCTGAGGGGTTGTGTCTATTAGGGACAGTTTTGGTTCGGTTCAGGTCGAGTAGTTGCGATTGTCGATGGTTGTTGTACCATAGGGAGACCTCGTTCTCGTTTCTGGTGGTGTGCTGGATCTGGCTCCTGAAGCCAGTCAGGGTGTCGACACCGTGGTGTCGACACCAGCCAGTCATGGTGTCGACACCGTGGTGTCGACACCAGCCAGTCAGGGTGTGGACACCACGCCAGTCAGGGTGTCGACACCATGGTGTCGACACCAGCCAGTCAGGGTGTCGACACCGTGGTGTCGACACCAGCCAGTCAGGGTGTCGACACCAGCCAGTCGGGGTATCGACACTTGGTGTCGACACCCGCAGCGGAAGTGTCGACACCTTGTGTCGACACCGGCAGCAGTGGTGTCGACACTTGGTGTCGACACCCTTAGCGGCAGTGTCGACACCTTGTGTCGACACTGGCCGCAGAGGTGTCGACACTTGGTGTCGACACCCACAGCGGCAGTGTCGACACCTTGTGTCGACACCGACCGCAGTGGTGTCGACACTTGGTGTCGACACCAGCAACAGTTGTGTCGACACCTCGTGTCGACACCGGTTTGTCATGGTGTCGACACATCGTGACGACACTGGGTGCTGCCCTGGTTTTGGGGTCAGGGAGACTCAGGGTTGGTTTTGGTTAGGCGTGCAAGGCCGCGTCGGTTGGACCCGACGTTTTTGCCTTGGGTTCGTGTGTTTCTTAGGATTGTTAGTATGACCTTTCCCTAGGGGGGGGGGCTTTGGGTGTTCGGCTAATTTCTGCATGCCGACTCTTGGGTTGTGGCAGGTGGTGGAGTTTTGGTGGCCTCTGGAGGGGTGGTTTTATGTGGAGAGCTGTGGCCACCGCCTTTTGCCCCGGTTTGGGTTGGTGTGTGTGGGACCCTAAAGCTGCCACTGTTTGACCCCTTAGCCCTTTTTGGGTCTGATTTTGGTTATGTATTCAGACCCATGTTTTGACCACTGCCACCTACCCACGTGTTAGGACTGTTAGTCCCTTTCCTGTTTATGCTTTCTTCTCTTTTGGCATATATGTATATGTCTTGTTGTTGTTGCAGACTCTTTTGGTAGAGCATTATGGTTTTATTGCTCGCGCTTGGTGTGCTCTGCTGTGCTCTAGACAGTACTCTCTTCTTACTGTTACCCCTTTTCTTTTGCTTATAGCAGTTTGTTGCCGGGTTGGTAAACCCTTCTTCTTATTTGCTAATTAATCTATTGCTCTATTTACCTCTTGATTGTTTCCTTGCTGAGGTGTTCTTTTCTTGAATGCCTCAGGTCCAGGTTGTAGCCAGTTCAGCGGCTAATTCTTTTGGAGGGGCTTGTTGGTGGCCTCTAGGGTAGCTGAGATAGCTGATCCCCGTTTTGTTGTGAGGTAGTTCTTTACTCTTCTGTATAGACATACATACTCGCCAGTGGGTTCGTGTCAGGTTGTTGACGTCCATTGGTGGCTTCTTGTGATACTGGATATGAATTTAAACTGTTGATTTTGTCTATTTTGTGGTTGGTTACTTGCTTCTGGGAAGGCTTTATGCTAGGTTGCATGTTAGATATTTTAAAACCTAAAAGTATTATTATATGTACCCCATGCATAACATGTTTCTAAAGCAAAGACATTATTTTTCCTCAACGTAAAACACTATTTTTCATACCTACTATATTCACCTTAGAGTCATGCACGCATAAGTCGTCCCCCGGGGACACTTATGCTCATTTAGGGTGTCAACTTAATTGAACCAAAGTATTTTCTGCTGCGTATAAATATAGTTTTAACAGTGGACTAGCTGATCCACCGGGCTGAGGGATACGGCCACTCAACAAAACTGATTTTCTTTCATATTTAATTAACAATTGTCCTAAAAATCTAACGTTTGGAGTTTTGCCTGAGCGTGTGTAGTTATCCCCTGCACGACGTGGCATCACGGCACGTGTTTTCTCTTCCTCTGATACGATTTTACCGTTGAGAAAATGCGGGTTGTGACACATGTCACAGGGATCACACGCCCGTGTCACCCCCCCCCCCCCTCCCTCTTACTCGCGTACTTTTCCACTTACTCGAGTACATTTCGACCTACACGAGAGATACTCGAGTATGAGCGGGACACGCCCTGTGACACGCCCGTGTCACAGGCCGTATACCCTCTTTCTCGAGTATTCGTCGACCTCAACTACTCGAGAGAAAACCGTTGACCAAGGGAGGACACGCCCCCTGAAACGCCCGTGTCACGGGCGTGTACCTTCCGAAAATTCGTCGAATGAATTTCGTCGACCATGCGCCTAGCAGCGCAACCCGAGCAGGACACGCCCAGGGACACGCCCATGTCACAGGCCTTGTCACCTAATATTTTCCCATTTCTCGAATTTGGGATGTTACATTTGCTTTCACCAACTAAGGCAATATCAAACAGACCATCAATGTCTGAATGAACTAGTTCATGCTGTCTCCTTTTTCTTCGAGACTTTCCACCTTCAAACGTCTGTCTCTTCTGCTTGCCCTTCGTACAAGCTTCATAAATCTTATGTGGTCGTAAGATCTTTGTCAAACCTTCCACCATCTTTGCATGCGATAGAAGCTTTAAACCACTGAAGGCTAAGTGACCCATCCTATGGTGCTACAACCAAGCCTCTTCTTCTTCAGTTCTTGCTAAGCATGTTGTCTCCTTGGCATCCATCCTCAACGTAAAGAGATGATTCATCATCATCTTTACATTCACCACCTCTTTTCCTTGATGGTTCTGCATAGCCAACGAACCATCCTTCAACTGAATGCAATAGCCTTTCCCAACCAACTGTCTAAGGCTTAAGATGTTAATCTTCAAGCCAGGAACATAGAACACATCATTGAGATGCACCTTCTCACCATTTAAGGTAACTACTATCAACCATTTGCCTTCTACAGAGATCTTTGAAGCATCACCAAAGCTAACCACACCAGCAATTAGTTCAAGGTTAGTGAACAACTCATTCTCACCACACATATGGTTACTCGCTCCCGTGTCTAAGTACCAGACTTCATTTCTACCACTTTCAGCTCCGATATAAGTCAAGAACATCATTGGATCACCACTAGTGTTGTTTGCTTCAACATAGTGGTTGGTCTGCTCTTTCATCCTCGGAAGTCTACAGTCATAACTCATGTGCCCAAATCTGTTATAATTGTAACATTGTACTTGGCTCATTCCACCACGGCCTCTTCCTCGGCCTCTTCTATGGCCTCTTCCTCTTCCTTCCTGCTCTCTACCTTGAGTTTGATCTATCTCTTTCTGGAAGTTCTGATTTCTTCCCTGATCTCTTTCTCCTCTGCTTCCTCTACCTATGCCTCGATAGTCTCGGCCTCGCTGACCACCTCCTCTTCCTGAACTCTCTCCAAAATTCAGTTGAGTCTGAAGTACTTTATCTAAGCCACTTGAATCTTCATCTTGTAGCATGCGATATTCATGGGCTTGCAGAGAGCCTATGAGTTCATCAATAGACATCTGAGTGAGATCCTTCGACTCTTCCATCGCTACCACTATATAGTTGAACTTCTTTGACATTGATCGCAAAAGTTTTTCCATGAAATTCACATCATCAATCATCTATCTGTTGAGCTTCATTTCGTTTGCAAGCATCCGTAGACGAGTCACATTGTCACCAACTTTCTTAGAGTTTTGCATCTTTGTAACTTCATACTCTGCTTAGAGTGATTACAGCTTCACCTTCTTTGCTTTGTCAACTCCTTGCAAGGAGCGTTGCAAGGTCACCCATGCCTCTTTATAAGTTTTAGCATCCGAGATCTTCTCAAAGATTGCTTCATCAACCCCTTGATATAGTAAGAACAAAGCTTTCTTGTTCCTCTTTCTTGCCTCTCGTAGCGTCGTCCTCTGGGCGTTAGTCAATGTCGCCTCTGCTTCAATAGTTATCTCTTCATAACCATCACCAACTATCTCCCAATGCTCCTTTGATGCTAGCAACACTCTCATTTGGATGCTTCAGTTCTCTCATCTGGATGCTCCAGTTCCCATAGTTCGTTTTTGTCAACTTTGGAACTTGACCCAGCATAATATTTACCAACTTCATTGCTGCGATATTTTCAACTCTTCTGAGTTACTACCAAGGTTCGCAACCTACCTCTGATACCACTGTTGAAAACGATATTAGTGGGCAAAATACAACTTAAGCGGAGCAAACAACTTTATTAAAACAAACAAAAGATAACAAGACTACAACACAAGTCCTTTAAGTTACAACTCAACACATCAACATTGCTCACACATGAGCATTACAACTCCACACTAGCACTTTTAACTGCAGAAGTCGTCGAACGTCTGTCTTGAGGGTGTTCGCACCCGTTGTTGATCGTGTTGGAGATTGACTTGGTTGACCGGGTCAATAAGTCAAAGCTTTTATTATGTTTTATTTTAATGTTTTAATTAATTTGGTTGGTATGTATTTAATAGGAGAGAGTGTGAGATGCATTTATTATGAGAGAAGTTTTATGGTTTTTGCTTTGCCTATATAAAGACCCCCCTTGTACTTATTTTGTTGAATGAAAATAGAGAGAGAAGCTCCCAAATTCCGATTCTTGTCTTAGAGAGAGAAAGAGAAGCGCTGCAGCGCAGGAGCCCTGTCGAGCGGGTAGAGAGGCTTGCCGGGCGAGTTGGAGTACTCGCCGGATTGGGAGATCTCGCTATTTGGTCTCGGCGAGTTGGTTTGACCAGAGCGACTTGAAGGGGTAACCGGGCGGTTTGCTGAGCTCGCCACCGAGGGAGAGGGGATTGGCGAGAGGTAGTGGACTACTCGCGAGTAAGGCGGGACGCGAGTCGGCTTGATCTCGCCGCGAGGAGGAGAGGTTGCGGCTTGCGTACTCGTGTGTGGAGGTCTCGCTGGTGTACTCGCGGGTTGAGTGCCCGCGTGTGGTGGTCCCACAGGTTTGATCTCGCCGAGTGGACTACTCGCCTGTAGGAAAGAGTTCGTGCGGAGTCTCGCGGTTTGGTGTTGATCTCGCGTGCGGCCATCTCGCAAGAAGAGCTCGCGCGGTTTGTGGCGGTCTCGCAAGTTTTGGGCTTGTGGTTTGGAGTCAAGTGGAATCGATTGTGGAGTTGGGACTGAGAGGGAGAGCCCATACACGTTTCCAACAAGTGGTATCAGAGCCAGTTTGCAAACCTTTACGGTGACTCGGAAGGTTTGAAATAGAGGAGAGAGATGGAGTTTGGAGGTGCCATGTCGGGGAAAGTCCCCAAGTTGACAAAGACAAATTATGGAAACTGGAGTATTCAGATGAAGGTGCTACTCGCTTCAAAGGAACTATGGGAGATAGTTGAGGACGGGTATGAAGAGTTTACTACCGAAGCAGAAGCAGCGCTGACCAATGCCCAGAAGACGGTATTGAGGGAAGCGAGAAAGAAAGATAAGAAGGCACTGTTCACGATATACCAAGGGGTGGATGAAGCCACTTTTGAGAAGATCTCGGAGGCTGTGAGCTCAAAAGAAGCATGAGAAGTGTTGCAATGCTCCATGCAAGGAGTAGACAAGGCAAAGAAAGTGAAGTTGCAGTCTCTCCGGCGTGAATATGAAATGTTGAGAATGCAGGCCACGGAGAAGGTCGGAGACTTTGTGACCCGTCTACGGACGCTCACAAACGAGATGAAGAGAAACAGAGAGACGATAGATGATGTGAGCCTCATGGAGAAGCTGCTGAGATCGATGTCGCGGAAGTTTCGTCATGTGGTTGTGGCGATCGAAGAGTCGAAGGACCTCACCATGATGACTGTTGACGAGCTTGTAGGCTCATTGCAAGCTCATGAGTACAGGATGATGCAGGATGATGAAGAAGCGAGTGGCTTGGGGAAGGCACTCCAGAACCAGCTGAACTTCGGAGAGAGCTCAGGAAGAGGAGGCGGCCAGCGTGGCCGAGGTCAACAATGCAAAGGAAGAGGAAGAAGAGGAGGAAGAGATCAGGGAAGAAACCAATACCACTAGAGAGAGGCGGAACAACCTCAAGGAGGAAGGTGGCAAGATGGAAGAGGAAGAGGAAGAGGCCAAGGAAGAGGCCGAGGAGAAATAGCCCAAGTTCAGTGTTACAACTGCAACAAGTTTGGGCACATGAGTTATGACTGTTGGTCTCCGAGGAAGACAGAAGAAGCCAACCATTATGCGGAGGCTAGGAACATGGGGAACGATGTTGGGGGTGGAGACCCAATGATGTTTCGAACCTACCGAGGGGCAGAAGAAGGAAGGAATGAAGTGTGGTACCTGGACACAGGGGCGAGCAACCACATGTGTGGAGACAAGGAGATGTTCTCTAACCTTGAACCCAGTGGGGGTGAGGTTAGCTTCGGGGACGCTTCGAAGATTTCCTTGGAAGGAAAGGGCCTAGTTGTTGTGAAACTGAACGGGGATAGAGTACACTTGAACGATGTGTACTACATACCAGGGTTGAAGACCAACATCTTGAGCATTGGGCAGTTAGTGGAGAGAGGCTACTGCGTGCAGATGAAGGATAGGTCTCTGACAATGATGAATGATCAAGGGAAGGAGGTAGTGAAAGTGAACATGACGGCGAACCGTCTCTTCACGCTGAAGATGGATGCTCAAGAGACGGCTTGCCTTGCGAGAACAAAAGAAGAGGAAGAAGCATGGCTATGGCACCATAGGATGAGGCATTTGGGCTTCACATGGTTGAAGTTACTATCCCACTCCAAGATGGTGGCGGATCTACCTATGATCTCCCCTCTGCAGAAGGTGTGTGAAGCGTGCACGAAGGGGAAGCTCAAGAGGCAAACATTCGAAGGATGGAAGTCCTGGAGAGCACGGCGACAACTTGAACTGGTTCACTCGGTCATCGCGGGTCCATTTGAGACCACCTCAATAGGCGGAAGCAAGTACTACATCACTTTCACGGATGACTATAGTCGGAAGTGTTGGGTGTATTTTCTGAGAGAGAAGTCTGAGACCCTTAACAAGTTCAGGGAGTTCAAAGCGATGGCCGAGAAGGAGAGTGGGCAACCATTGAAGGTGCTGAGGACAGATCGAGGTGGGGAGTACACCTCGAGGCTGTTTGATAATTTCTGCAAGGAGAATGGAATATCACACCAACTGACGGCGGCATACTCACCATAGCAGAACGGAGTGGCAGAGAGGAAGAACCTCATCATCATGAACATAGCAAGGAGCATGGTAAAGGAGAAGGGGCTACCGAAGATGTTCTGGGCGGAAGGAGTGCAATGTGAGGTGTATCTACTAAACAGATGCCCCACAAAGAGTGTGAAGTTCATGACATTGTTTGAAGCATGGAGCGGCTGGAAGCCGAGTGTGAAGCACCTAAGGGTCTTCGGGTGTGTAGCCCATGCTCAAATCCCAGACCAGAGAAGGAAGAAGCTCGATGATAGGAGCGAGAAGTGCATTTTTGTTGGCTACGCTCCGGAGAGCAAGGCATATAAATTTTACAACCCGGTGACAGGAAAGGCCATAGTCTCGAGGGACGTGGTGTTTGAAGAAAGAAGCAGCTGGAGCTGGGATGCGGAGACAAGAAGTATGAAGGGCATGTTCTTCGAAGATGAGGAAGAGGGTGGTCACGAGGCTGGAGCCGAGAATGGTGGAGCTGAGCCGCCATCACCACCGAGTAGAAATTCAGGGGGAGCTTCCATCTCCTATTCAAGAGGGGAAAGCACAAGTGGAGGCAATTCTGGAGGAGGAAGCGGGAGCCGGAGTTACTCCGAGAGTCCACCACCCAGGATGAAGGGGTTGATAGAGCTCTATGAGGAGACGGTCCCAATTCATGCTAACTATTAATTATATTGTCTTTTAGCAGATTGCGAGCCACGGTCCTATGAAGAAGCTTCCCAGGAAAAATCTTGGAGGATGGCGATGGATGCCGAGATGGCCTCCATAAAGAAGAACGATACATGGGAGCTAGTTGACCCACCGGCGGGCCACAAACCCCTCGGAGTGAAATGGGTTTACAAGGTGAAGAAAAATAAAGATGGAGTTGTGGAGAAACACAAGGTAAGGCTGGTGGTGAAAGGGTATAGACAAGTCCAAGGGGTGGACTATGATGAAGTCTACGCCCCAGTGGCGCGGATCGATACTATAAGGCTGATCATCGCACTAGCGGCACACTACGGATGGACTATCATGCAAATGGATGCTGTGGCGGCGTATCTGAATGGGTACCTGGAGGAGGATGTGTACATCGAGCAGCCTCCATGGTACGTTGTGAAAGGCAAGGAGAGAAAGGTCTGCAAGCTGAGCAGAGCCTTGTACGGACTGAAGCAGGGAGCTCGAGCTTAGAATGGGAGGATAGACAAATTCCTTCAGGAGCATGGGTATATCAAGTTCCCATATGAGCATGCTCTCTACATGAAGGTGGAGAAGAGCGGGGACATCATGATCCTATGTATATACGTGGATGACATGATATTCACTGGGAGCAACCCTGCAATGTTCGAAGAATTCAAGAGGCTGATGAAGAAGGAGTTCGAGATGACGAACTTGGGAGAGCTGAGCTATTTCTTAGGAGTTGAGGTGCAGCAGAGAGAAGATGGGATCTTCATTTCCCAAAAGAAGTATGCCGAGGAGATTCTGAAAAGGTTCAGTATGGAGGGTAGCAAGGCTATCTCCACTCCTGCCGACCCTGGAACAAAGCTGAGGAAGGATTCCGAAGAGGAAGGAGTGGACCCAACTATGTTCAAGAGTCTGGTCGGAAGTCAAAGGTACTTGACTTTCACTAGGCCGGACATCATGTATGCGGTCGGGGTAGTAAGCAGGCACATGGAGGAACCCAAGCAGGACCACTTCACAGCAGCGAAGAGGATCCTGAGGTATGTGAACGGGACTCGGGACCATAGCCTGAAGTACTCATCTGGAGGAGAGTTGAAGCTAGTCGGCTACTCGGATAGCGACTATGGCGGAGATGTGACGACCGGAAGAGCACTTCCGGGTATGCGTTCAACATGGGAACCGCGACGTTCTCATGGAGTTCTAAGAAGCAGGCTACGATAGCCTTATCATCATGTGAGGCAGAGTACATTGCAGCTGCGGCATGTGCTTGCCAAGCTATCTGGCTGAGAAATCTTCTGGAAGAGTTACATCATGTGCAGGATGGCCCAACGACGTTGTTAGTGGATAACATGTCTGCCATCCAGCTCGCGAAGAATCCTGTGTTGCATGGGCGCAACAAGCATATCGTGACGAGGTACCATTTCCTTCGCGAGCAGGTGGAGCAGAAGACGGTGGAAGTTGTGTATTGCCCTACCGGAGAGCAGATCACGGACATATTCACCAAGACGTTGAAGGTGGAGACGTTCGAGAGGCTCAAAGGCAAACTCGGCATGGTCTGCCAATTTTGAGGGGGAGTTTGTTGGAGATTGACTTGCTTGACCGGGTCAACAAGTCAAAGCTTTTATTATGTTTTATTTTAATGTTTTAATTAATTTGGTTGGTATGTATTTAATATGAGAGAGTGTGAGACGCATTTATTATGAGAGAAGTTTTATGGTTTTTGCTTTGTCTATATAAAGGCCCTCCTTGTACTTATTTTGTTGAATGAAAATAGAGAGAGAAGCTCCCAAATTCCGGTTCTTGTCTTAGAGAGAGAAAGAGAATTGCTGCAGCGCAGGAGCCCTGCCGAGCGGGTAGAGAGGCTTGTCGGGCGAGTTGGAGTACTCGCCGGATTGGGAGATCTCGTCGTTTGGTCTCGGCGAGTTGGTTTGACCCGAGCGACTTGAAGGGGTAACCAGACGGTTTGCTGAGCTCGCCACCGAGGGAGAGGGGATTGGCGAGAGGTAGTGGACTAGTTGCGAGTAAGGCGGGACGCGAGTCAGCTTGATCTCGCCGCGAGGAGGAGAGGTCGCGGCTTGCGTACTCGCGTGGGGAGGTCTCGCTGGTGTACTCGCGGGTTGAGTGCCCGCGTGTGGTGGTCCCGCAGGTTTGATCTCGCCGAGTGGACAACTCGCCTGCAGGAAAGAGTTCGCGCGGACTGTCGCGGTTTGGTGTTGATCTCGCGTGCGGCCATCTCGCAAGAAGAGCTCGCGCGGTTTGTGGCGGTCTCACAAGTTTTGGGCTTATGGTTTGGAGTCAAGTGGAATCGATTGTGAAGTTGGGACCGAGAGGGAGAGCCCATACACGTTTCCAACAGATCAAACCTTTGATAATCACCAGAGCTCCAGTTTCCAGAACTTTTCATGCGGTTACTATACTGTTCAGCTTTTTTAACTTGATCACCACCATTGCATGTGATTACTGTTCGCTTGCACCCTCAACAAAACATCTTGCAGCGTGCCTACTGCTGGAAGTGTCCGCAAGAAGCTGTTTGTAAGATGCAATTATCCGCAGCTTTCTTAAAACTTCCGCATTCTACCACTCTCTATTCATGCCTAGCTGATGTCCGCGATTTGTAGCCGCTGCATGTGGTCCTATTCACGCGCTATTCCTTGCAAGGTTTCTGCTATTATTTATGGACCGGGATCGTCTCTATTTGGGGTGAACTGGAGGGGTCCAGTTCGCGGCCCAGATTTCACCTCCAAAATCTGACGGCGGAGAAAAAGTTAACTCCACTCGCGGGGCCCGCTCGCCATATCAGCTGCGAGTGGAGTTCCGCCGTCCGATTTCCCAAGCAAAATCAGGACCGCGAACTGAATCCCCTCCAAGTTGCCCCAACTGGAGAGGCAGGCGTCCATTATTTATAGGTAGTGCCAACCAAAAAGAAATGGACATGGGGCCCACCAATTAATGAACGCTTCCTCATCATTCACGCCTCACTGTTACACACATATATATTAATATATTAATATATATTATCATATAAATATACATTATTCTGATGTTGACGTCGGTCAACCTCCAAAAATTACACCAACACGTTCATGGATGCCTTGGGGGAGCATGATGTCACTGTCTATTTTTTCCATGTCACACTTGATAAGTTTTTACAGAACTTTGGGAGCTTACGGAGTTCTATATAGAATACCAAAAAAATAAAAATGTAATCGACAATGATCTCAAACTAACATTCTAGAGAAAAGTTTAGAAATTTTTTGAAATATATACATATTAGAGAGTGATAGAATAATCTAAAAAAATAGTAGTGTAGATCTTTCCATCATTTGAAAGTGATGAGGTTGACCTCAATTTATAATAATTCCGGACTGTAAATAGTCGGAATTTTCATTTCCCGCTAACAAAATGAGGAGTTACTAGACAAAACCATCATGTACCCGATCCGTGCACCTGATCTGTACAGTAATCACCGCACACAGGATCCCAACCGCCGCACGGAATCCTGTGCGTCGGCTCCTCGCTTTGTCAGTCAGCGCGGCATGGCTGGCCACAAGGGGCCGGCCGCCCAACGCTCGGCCGGCCGCACCCTCGATCGCTCGGTGCTCGTGTGGCCGAAGGCTCGGCCGGTCGCGCCCTAGGCTGCTCGTTGCTCAACCGGCCTCGCGGGGATGTCCTCCCTCCCCTTGTCCGCCAGCATGCAACCGAGGGGATTCGGCCGGCTGTTGAAAATTGTGAAGTGAAAGTGGTTGATGGGCAGGCCGGGCGGCCTGAGCGGACAAAGTCCGCGGACTGAGGCAGACTGTGTGGGCTGCTGTTATGCGGCCCGGTGATAGGCCTGGTTGGACCTGGTTGTTCTTGTAAAGCGGCCTGAGCGGTCTGTGTCCGCGGCATGGGTGGACTCTTGGTTGCGTTCTGGGTACTAGCTTGGCTGTTCTTGAGGAGTGGCTTGTGCGGCCTAGTGTGCGGGCTATGCAGTCTGCTATGAGGACTGGTTGGTCTATGGCTAAGGACGTCGGGCTTCGAGCAAAGCGGACTGAGCGGACTGCGATATGCGGACTGCAGGCAAGTGCTTGGTTGATCAGTGGCTTTGCGGGTTTGCAAGCTTGAGTTAACAGGCTGGTTCTGTGCTCTATCCGCATGAGAAGTGGCGGACTGGCCTTACGAGTTTGGCGGTGGCCTTGCCGAGCTCTGGTAGTTCAGCAGTGTTGTTGCTGTGGCGGACTGGTGTTTGGAGTCCAGCAGGCGGCCGTTGCGATGGGCAGACGTGCGAGTAGTGTGTGGACTGCCTTACTATGGCGAGGTATTGGCGGTCTGTGTTTTGGTTGATTGGCGGAGGGAGCTATGTCCGCCGAGCTCGCGCTAGGTCTTTTGGTGTTTTACTGGACTTCGTCACATTCTGTGACAAGACCAGTGCGACCGTTGTATTCGCCAAGTCCGCTGTTGACCGGGCGGACTGCCCTTGGTCGTGGACCTGTGGCTGATAGAGGTGTTGCTCTGGTGGTGTGCGGACTGCCTCTTGTATGGTGGACAGTCACTGAAGGGGGATGTTGCTGTCCTGCGATGTTTGCGGGCTCTGCGGGCTGGTGCCTTGTCCGCATAGCTTGGGCGGACTGATGAGAGTTCCCCTAAAGGTGCATCGCTATTACTCCTGGCGGTTTGTTCCTTGGAATCCGGCTAAGTCCTTGCGGACTCAGCGGACGTGTGTTTAGTTAGCGCGCGAGCTGGGGAGGTGTCTCTATCCACTAGGGAGGTGACCACACTCCTCACCTTGTCTATAAATAGAACCCCCCGGCACGTCTACAGTAACTGAGTGAACAGTAAGTGGGGGCTCGGTCAAAGTGTTGCGGTCTCAGTTTTTCTGTCCGCGCAGATTGAATCAGAGTTAACTGTTGTTGTGTGCAGGTCGCGCGGCTAGCTTCAAGGAGCCAGGAGTTTGGCTTTGACTCCGGTCAAGTACTTAGAAGTGTGTGGTCTCTGCAGTCTCAACAGGTCGCTCTACGGCTTGTCAGTTCTCTGCTTTAGCTTTGCCAAGTTTCAATAACCTGCCCGGCAGTCTCAGGCGGGTAGGCAGTGTGTTCATCAGTTCATCAGTAGTACGTGAATAACGGAGTGTCCGCGTGGCCTTGCGGTCTCATGCGGACTCCGTGTTCTATTCGTCGTGTAGCATCTAGAGTTCGGGCGGTTTCAGCGACTAGGCGGACTCGGCGATCTCGGTGGTCTGCAATTCTGTTCGCTCGGCTTGTTTTGGACCTTCTGTTTTGTAGCTTGTGTACTGGCGAAATCATGTCTCGCTACGTATGTCTCGCCTTGTAAAGAAGTTAATGAATAAGATATGCTTGTTATTCCATGTGCATGTTGTGTTAAGTGTTGCTCCTTGAGTTTTCCACTTGATCAAAGTGTGAACTGGGTAGTGCCGAGAATATTAATTTGGCTTTGGGCTATCTTGTTGACCACTTTGAGAAAATTCAACATGGTATCAGAGGGAGGTTCAGTTGCTTGAGCGGTGTTAAACCAGTGTTGTTGCTCTGTGCTTGAGTGGTGTTCAATCTGTGTTGGTGCTCTGTGCTTCTGAAGGCTTAACCAATCGGTTGTTGCTATGGAAGGAAGCTACACAAGGGGTCTTGGCATTGAACTCTTGACCACGACTAACTACAAAATGTGGAAGTTGTGTATTAAGAGTTACCTTCTTGGTGAGGAGATATGGGAGGTCGTCGGTGGTGACGATAGACAGGAAGTGACTGCTGCTTTCGGAACTGCTGAACAGGTGAGGCTCTGGAGAAAAACCAATGCTAAGGTGGAGTTTGTTCTCAAGAGAGCTGTGTCACTAGAGCTGTTTGATCACATCATTGGATGTGAATTAGCTGTTGATATTTGGACAACTATTAATGAGTTGTTCAATAGGAAGAACGTGGGGAGGCTCCAGTTCTTGGAAAATGAGTTGGCAAGGGCAACTCAAGGAGACCTGACCATCTCAAAATTCTTTCTGAAGATGAAGTGCTTGTGTGCTGAGCTGTCAGCTCTTGATCCTGATGAGCCTATTTCTGAGGCTAAATTGAAGAGGCACATAATCCGCGGCTTGCGGAAGGAATATGTTGCTTTTGTTACGTCAATTCAAGGCTGGGCCACTCAACCATCTTTGCTGGAGCTTGAAAATCTGCTTGCTTCGCAGGAAAGTCTGGCAAGGTAGATGGCTGGAGTCACTATTTCTGAGGAGAGCAGTGAAGCACTATTTATGGGCAAGAAGAAGAAGAGGTGGGAAGGGAAGAAGAAGCAGGTCGCTGGTGAGAAATAACCTTCAACTTCTTATCAGCCGGAGAGGAGCGCCGCTCCAAAGAAGGACTGGAAGAAGAACTTGAAGTGCTACAGGTGTCATCATCGAGGGCACTTCAAGCGGGACTGAAAGGTCAAACTGCAGCCTGGGCATGCTGTAGGCAAGGAGGAAGCTTGCTCTAAGAGTGAGGAAGCAGAATGGGGTGGAGCCTTCATGACGGGCACTTGTGTTCGTGCCTTATCTGCTGAGGACTTCAATGGTGAATGGATCCTGGACTCCGGGTGTGGTCATCACCTCACCGGAGACAAGTCAAAGTTCTCTTCCTTGCAAGCATACTCAGGTAACAAAGCTATTATAACTGCTGATAATACTGTTTATGCAGTAGAGAAAGAGGGTGTTGTGTCTTTGGGTAGTGATCAGGGGCCACTCACATTAAGGAGTGTGTATCACGTACCAGGCATGAAGAAGAACCTCTTATCTATGACCAATGCAGTAGATGATGGTTATCATGTTCTATTTGGTCCAACAGACGTGAAGTTCCTTCGCAACGTATCAGCGGTTAAGGCTGATATTGCTCATATAGGAAGGAGAGTTAAGAACTTGTTTGTTCTTGCAACTAATTTTTATGTTGATCAAATGAGAGCCAACGATAGCGCTGTTATCTGGCATGAGAGGCTGGGGCATGTGGGAATGGACAAGCTGAAGGCTATGACTAGTAGAAGTTTGGTGAGAGGTTTGCATAAGTTGTCCTCCTTTGGTGACGGACATGTTTGCGCGGGATGTCAATACGGTAAGGCACATTGCCTTCCGTTTGATAAATCACAAACAATGAGCAAGCAACCATTGGAGTGCATTCATGGCGACTTGATGGGACCAACTGTCACTGCCAGTCTTGGTGGAAGCAGATACATGCTTGTTCTGATTGACGACTACTCAAGATATACTTGGGTTTATTTCTTGAAGGAGAAGTCTGAAGCCTTTCGGTTGTTTGTGGAGTTCAAGGAGCTAGTAGAGGGCCGGCTTGTCTTGCGGATCAAGAAGCTTAGAACAGATAACGGGGGTGAGTTTGTTTCCTCCGAGTTTTCTAACTTCTGCAGGAAGCACAGAATTCAGAGAGAGCTCACATGTGCTCACACTCCACAATAAAATGGAGTAGCGGAGCGGAAGATCCGTCATTTGACGGAGACTTGCAAATGCTGGCTTCATGCGAAAGACATTCCAAGGTCCTTTTGGGCGGAGGGGATGTCTTGTGCTTCTTATGTCATCAACTGGATGCCGCTTAGCCCGATCAACATGAAGACTCCTTTTGAGTTATTGCTGAAGGAGAAGCCTAGTGTGGAACACCTTCGGGTGTTCAGTTCAACTTGCTATGTGCATGTCCCGGATGCTTCACAGACTAAGTTGGATGCAAAGGCAAGGAATCTTGTCTTTGTTGGCTACAATGAGGGAAAGAAGGGATGGAAATGCATGGATCCTGCGATGAAGAAGTTCGTTGTGTCAAGAGATGTTGTCTTTGACGAGCTGACGTCGTATGGAGGTGGCTTGGTTGAGCTAACCGGAAGCAAGGTTAATGAAGAACTGATGGTGGCTGCTGAAGGCCTGGAAGAGGAGCTTGTTGTTTCACCAGCAACTCCTGTTGCTTCAATTTCTGGTGCTGAGGCTTCTGGCTCATGAAGCAGGGGGAGCATTACTCAAAGCTTTCCTGAAGGTGGTGCTGAGCTTGAAGGAGCAACAGAGGTAGTAAGCAAGGAGCAGACACTTCAGAGATCGAAGAGGGTTATTAAGCCATCAGCTCGTTACTGTGATGGGAATGCAGTGAGCTTTGTCTCCTGCTTCTTTGCAGGTCCTCTGGATGAGCGCGAGCCTGCAAACTTCAATGAGGCCACTGGAGTCAAGGAGTGGGAAGATGCCATGAAGGAAGAGATTGCTGCTCTCAAGAAGAATGAAACCTGGGATCTTGTGTCCAAGGTTTATGACATTACTCCAGTGACTTGCAAGTGGGTGTTTAAGTTGAAGAAGAAGGCTGATGGGAGCATTGATAGATACAAAGCTCGCCTAGTTGCTCAAGGATTCTCACAACAGTATGAAGAAGACTATGAGGAGACATTTAGTCCAGTTGCAAAGATGACTTCAGTTAGAGTGGTAATCGCCTTGGCTGCTAGTAAGGGTTGGAGGATGTGACAGCTTGATGTGAAGAATGCTTTTCTTTACGTAGAAATTGACAAAGACATCTTCATGGATCAGACGCTTGGATTTGTTTCTGAAGATCATCCAGATTATGTCTGCAAGCTCCGGAAAGCTCTCTACGGTTGAAGCAAGCTCCTAGAGCTTGATATGGGAAGATTGCAGAATATTTCCAATTCTGCGGGTATCTTGCTTCCAACTCGGATTCTAGCTTGTTCGTCAAGAAGAAGGGGGAGCTTCAAGTCTTGGTCCTGTTGTATATGGATGATATGATCATCATAGAGAATTCAGATGAGAAAGTAGCAAGGCTCAGGGCTGAGCTTGCTATACGCTTCGAGATGAAAGACTTGAAAGAGCTTCACCACTTTCTCGGTCTTGAGGTGGAGAGGAAGTGTAACATCCCTCAAACAACTAGACCCCTAGGAATGGTTTTGTCATGACCAGGTCATGACAAAACCCATGTAACCCCAAAGAGACCTAGGTCAACCTAACCCTATTTTTGGTCAACCTAGCCCAAATAGGCTAACCCAAGCTTAAACCTCCTCATTTGGCTTCTTTAGGGAATAATGTGCGTGGAAGGGCTGCAAATAGTCCTTCAGATTGACTACGTCAACTTGGTGACTAGGAGAGAGGGTGAGTGTAACAGCCCAAATTCTGGGAGTAGCAAAATTTGGGTGACACGGCCTGGGACATGGGCGTGTCCCGCTCGGGTCGAAGAGTTGGGCGCTTGGTCGACAAATTTTGGTCGACGAAGTTTTTGGGTGGTCACGCCCTATAACACGGGCGTGACAGGGGGCGTGTCCCCTCGGTTCGACGAACTGGGCTCGACGATCGTCGAGTGTGTGGATCGTCGAGTGTAGATCGTCGAGTGGCGATCGTAGAGTGTCGATCGTTAGTGACGATCGTCGATCATCGAGTGCCGATCGTCAATCATCGAGTGTCGTCATGAGTGTCGGTCGTCGATCGTCGAGTGCCGATCGTCGATCGTCGAGTATGGGGTACACGGCCTGTGATACGGGCGTGTCACAGGGCGTGTCCCGCTGTGTCGAGAGTTCGATGATTTTCTCTCGACTGGTGTCGAGTGGGTTACACGCCCTGTGTCACGGGCGTGTCTTGGCCAACACGGGCGTGTACCATGGTCGTTTCACAGTGAGCTCCGTTTTCATGATTATGGAGGAGAGAGAAATGAGGAAGAAGAAGGAAGGAAACGGTTCATGGGGAGGCCAAAGGCCACATTTAATGGCTGAATTCAATTCCCCAGGGAAGGGGAGAAGTTTCCAGCCGTTTCCCTGGCCATCAGACCTGGTTCAGCCCCCCTCCTCCATGACCGAGCCTAGCCATTAATGGCTTTGAAGGACATTAATGATCCAGCCCCTCCTCTCCCCATTTGAGGATTTAAACACCACCAGTGAATTGAGAGGAGCCTTTCTGAATCCTTACCCGAAGAAATCGAGCCTCCCCACCTTGCAGTTGCAGAAATCGAGCGACGCCAATTTCAGAAATGGCTTCCCGACGATCTTCCCGACTTCAGGCCGCCGGCAAGGTCCAATCCTCTTCCTCTCTGTCTGTGCTAGATCTAGGATCCATCAGCTGAAGAGAACGAGCTCAATTGAGCCCGATCGGGGAGAAATTTCTCACTGAAATTCCACGAAAACGAACCTATCGGGTTCGCCGGAGTAGGCCCCTCCGGCGGCCGTGTCGCCGCCAGACGATAGCCACCTCCTCGACGGAGGCGGTGGTGATGGCCAGGGAGGTGGTCGGGGTGGCCGGAAAGTTGGCTGGGAGAGGCTCAAGGTCGGGCCAATCTCGGCCCTTGGCTGGAGGTTGAGGATGAGCGGATGCCGTCCGTTTTTGATCAAATAATTTCATGATATTAATTGATTTCTTGGAGATTATTAGCAGTAGATGGTTTTAATTATTAAAAATGCTTAGATGCCTCTAATATAAAATTGTCCAACATAAACAATATAACACTTGATGTCTAGTATAATTTAAAATTGATTTCACTCAATTTGTAGTCTTGGTGTGACCACAACACTCGTTTTGGTGTAAGGTATACATAGGCATGAACAGATATTAGAATTAGTGCTCACACCAAACCACTCATCCAAATGCTTTGAAATTTTTAACATAGGCTCCTCATAGCCTACCTCTTAAACTGTCCAAAAATAAGAATTTTTGGGAAAACGTTTTCTATAGTTTTTAGAAAAATTTAATAAATCAATTATAAATCAATTAGGTGTCATAAACACCTCAAAATCCCCCCAAATTTGGGTTGGTGGTCTTAGAGAGAATGTTAGGGCTCTGGTAAAAATTTCATCTCCTTTGGAGATATTTTGGTTAGGTATTGATCCAACCCTAGGTATACCCTTATAGGGTTATTTAGGTCAAAGAGCTATTTTTGATGTTTGAGTGGACAAATCACCTTAACAAAGGCTGTGATTTTGACCACTGACTTGGTAGGACCATTATCACCCTCTTAGGGAATATGGAGTGGTTTAAGATTGTTTTACCCTTGGATCCAAACTCAAATCCTAAGGGAGGGCTTTTGAGGGTTGTGAAGGGCAAGGGGTCAGTTGACCTTGAAAGGATTTGAAACTTGGGAGAGAGAATTCTAGGGTAGGTAGAATACTATGGAAGAAATCTAAAATAGATTCTAAGGTGAATAGCTCCCTCAAAACCCTAACCCTAGTTTAGGGCACAAACCTTGTAGTGATAGAAAATATCACTAAACCTCACTGAACAGTAATGATATTTGGGTAGAGTAGTGTTTAAGTTAGTACAAGCTATAGAGATTTTATTATGAATTTAGGATTATTATTTTGGATACTTCATTAACAATTTAGTAATTTGTATTATTTACTTAGAAATTTGTTATGAAGTAACTACTTACAGGAAATTGATGAAATATATCCAAAGGACTCCTTATTATGTTTTAAAGCTCTGTGAATTTTTATGGGATTTTTGGAGGACTATTTCTAAGGGTTGCTTCATTAAGTAGTGTTTCCCATGAAAATTTAATTAAATTTATTTTGGTGTCTAGAAAGCCTGAAAAATTATGATTTTTGCACAATAACCCTTTCTGTACCATATTAAGATTTTGTAATTTTTATATAATTTTCTGATGAATAATTTTGGTACTTACTTCTTTACATACGATTAAGGAAATTATTTTGGATAAATTAATTAGAGGTCACATATTTTCTAAAAAATTATGGAAATTAGTATCTAGTAATATATCTCTGTTATTTAGTGATCAAAATATTTGAGTGACTATTACTTGAGTAGATCATATAGTTCATGTTCAAAATTTCCCATGGCCAAATATTTGGGAAAATTTAATTAATATCAAATTAATTAGAAAATTTATGATTCTCTGATTTTAGACTAAACTTGTTATGATAGACCTCTGGAAAATTTTATAGGAGATTTGGAAGACAATTCGAAGTACCTCCTTTATACATCTCATATAGTATAGGGTGGTCTGCATATAGTAACTGCAGAAACTAAACTAGAGTGGGTAAATGAATTTGAAGAGTTGAATCCTTAGTAGGTTGCTGGTTTGGGTAAATAAATGAGAGATCTGATCAAGGGTAGAAATCAATAATATTAAGTGTCTTGCGAAAGGGAGCTTTGAGCGTAATCCCATCATAGTTCCTAGTGCCTTCGAGAGCCCTTCACGGGGAATACCTTGGGCAGTCCTGGGCTAACGTAAACCTTAGGAATAATTTGGGCAAGAGTAACCCTAATAATAGTTTCACCTTACACTCATACTTGTACACATAGGGAGATGAATTGGTAGTGAAAGGATAACTTAGGCCCGTGGCCTAAGGGCTTACTGGTAGAGTTAAATGGACTCGGTATTGATTTGGAAGTACGGGGAGCTGGATGTTCGGGGACTTGGAAAAAAGGAGACTTGATTAGTCCAGGGAGCCGTGGGCTCGGGATAATGGTGAACTAGTAGGCTTGGTAGTCTAAAGAGTTGGAGGCTCGGTACTATAATTAGATACAACTATCATGGTTGCATGTGCATAACAGTGGTGGGTCCTCGGTATTGGATGATCGAACACACCGTCGTCGGTACGTTGACTCGGGGAGACTAGCTGGTTTGCTAGGAATAGTACGGGAACGTACGAGAGGGCTAGACTGGGTAGTGTGTTTACCAGTCTAGGAGTGGAGGGGCCCAACCCACTGTCTCCGTTGGCCACGACGAGAGGCTCCAGAGAGTTTAGCTAACTTCAAAAAGCGGAACTAAAGGTCTGTGCGCATAGAGTCGTGTGTGTTAGTTGCACTTGCATGTGCATACAACAGCATACTTGCACGTCATAGCATAATCATTGCATTTAACCCCTGACACTTATCGTATAAAATGGTATGGGACGTTTTATATGATAGACCCTGCAAAACGACCCCTTGGTCTATAGGGGTAATCCCTATAAATCAACGGTTATATTTCTCATTGCTCTTACTTACTCTTCTTACTGCTTTTACTTACTTGCTACTTCTTACTATTTAATTTTGTTACACACTTGTTTACTCATGTTTAATTATTATGATACCTCTGCCATACTTTATTATTTTATTCCTTAGGGTAGATGTCACCTGCTTGATTACGCCCTGCTTTTGGTCCTCCTTTTCACTCCTTTTTGCCCGGTGCCTAAGAGCCACGGGTAGAGGGGTGGGGGATTGTTGACTGAGTCTAGTTTGACTAACGGTCGTTTGACCACCATATTTTAGGTGCTCTGGATGAGAGACATGGAACAGCCCCAGGAGACGCAACACCAGCAGGGTACGGTGCAGATGGAGATGGGCCAGTGTAGCTCGGGTGGACAGACATCCGAATCCGTGAGTGAAGCCCAGTATTAGTAGTTTTACTTTTATGAGTGGATTGTAGTGAGGTTATCATGTACCGGGCTTAAGCCCGTATTCAATTTATCGCGATGTGGACTATTTATTTGTCATGTGATTTCCTCTTTCTATTATGGATTTGGATGCTTACACTTTCATTCATTATACATTCTGTCAATGGTGATTGATTTGGCCGGCAGGATTGGCGTTTTGTAGTGATGACCTTCCCGGGTGCGAAGGTGTCACCGCTAAGCGGCGGTTCTGGGCCTAAGACCCCGGTGGTTGTTGCAAAAAATGGGGTCTTACAAGTGGTATCAAAGCAAAAACTTCGATCTGACAGAATGTAGTCCACAAAACATGGGACACCCCGCGCAGGCTTAGTTTGAGGACAAACTAGCAGCGGAAGCAATGATGTGCCCATGGGAAGAATCACGTGCAATGCTCACCAATAACAAAGAGTTTTATGTCAATTTACTAAACTTAAGACCATCTTTTGTAGGGTGCGACGAATCCTCACCTGCCGCAGGGGATACCTCCAGCCCCGAATGTGATTCCACCCCCGCTGGCTCCGACCCCGTTGCAGCAGACGGAGCTGGAACAAACTTTGACGACCATCTTGGAGGCCTTTAGGGCACAACAGGCTCCGGCTCCTCAGCCAAACCCCGGAGCGAACTGGTTGAGTGCATTCTGGGGCCTTTCCCCACCATCATACTTAGGGACAGAGATGGCAGTGCGCACGGAGGAGTGGCTAGACATTATGTACGAGATGTTGGTGGGAATACAGTACCCGGTGGATCTAGAAGTATCGTTGGTGGTTTCTTGTCCGGAGTCGCATGCGAAGAGGTGGCGGAAGTCGGTGATGGACACCACTTATGCGGGAGTGGAGATCGCGAACATTACTTGGGAGGAGTTTAAGGCAGCACTACTGGAGCACTTTGAAAGGGCAAACTAGATCTGATATACTCTAGAGGGGGGTGAATAGAGTATATGGTGCTTTTTAAAACACAAAGAAAAACTTTTGCAAAGCTTTACAACAATTGTTGTAATGAGTGTAAGCAGGGAAGCAGAAATAAAACTAATCACAAAACTAAGCTATGCAGAAATTAAGCACAAGAAAATCTAGGCCAGAAACAAGAAGAAAACATGCAAAACCAGATGACACAAGGAAATATAGTGGTTCCCCAACTTGGGTACATCCACTCTTCTACCACCCTAGGTAGGAATCCACTGCAGGATGAGTTGATCAGGTGTCCTGGGCACCAATGAGCTTTTGATAAGGTGCTCAAAAACCAAATCAGATTTTTTGATCAGGTGTCTTGCCACCAATGAGCTTTTGACAAGGTGCTCAAAAACCAGGTTCAAACTTTTGAAGGGAGTTTGAAAAACCCTTTACAGAATGGGGGTGAGAGAGTGATGGCAGTCTTCTCTTTCTCAAGCAACTGAGAAGACTATGTGGATTCAGTGATGTTGTCAAAGCTCCCCCTGAGTCCTTGAAATCTTCAGGAAGATGAGCTTTGCTGAGGGTGATAGGCCTTCAAAGATAGATCTCCAGCAAAAGATGATTTCAGCAAGCTGAAATGTTGAGTGTCTGGAGTCTTGAGATGATGTTGGCCTTGAACACTTTGAAAGCTGAAGAGATCTGAAGAATGTTTGAAAGCTTGATCTCTTCTTGATGAGTGTTCTTCAGAATTCTTGTTGACAGAAGATTGAGAGAGTCTCTGTGTATTGAGTTGTGTGTGCTCTGTTCTTCTCAATCTCTAATCTCTTTTTTTTTCTTGTCTATCCTCTGTCTTTAAAAAAACATTCTCTTTTATTCTCTGTCTCTGAATAGGATATTACTCTGTCAAAGATAGCCGTTGGTCTGCATTGATTACAGCCTTAATTGCATAATATGTTCTGAAGGAAAGTCCACTGATTTGTTCCTTGAAAAATTCCTTGAAACTTGCTCCAGAAGTAAATGAAAACGGCTGGCAGATCTTCTGAATTAAATGCAGAATAACTTCTATCTGATTTGAATTTGAATTCTGAAAGATAACTGAAATCGTCGAACTGAGCTCTGCTATCGTCGAGCTGAGCTCAGCGAACTGGAAAAAACAAGCAGCAAAGAAATCGTCGATCTGAGCTCAAAGATCGTCGAACTGAGCTCAGAGATAAGGATCCAGTGCAGAGTCAAAATCGTCGACCTGAGCTCAGCGATCGTCGAATGGAGTTCGACGATATTATGAGGGTGAGCTCAGCGATCGTCGAATGGAGCTCGACGATCTGCAGAAGTTGAGCTAGACGATCGTCGACCGGAGTTCGACGAAACGTCGTGCTGAGCTCGACGATTTGGACTTAGTCTCCAGAAAAACTTGGGTCTTCAGAGCAGCTTCCAATCCTAGCCTTCTAACCCTTAGACTCAATTCTAATTGACCTATAATCTATACAGAAGGTCAAAGCACAGATTCCTAGAGACATAGTGATCCTGACCCAAATTAGTAATAGGGTGTTCCAACAATCTCCCCCTATTTGGGTTAGGAAAACTATTTACAGACATAGGAAAAACAAACAACATCATACAGAAAAATACAGAAACAACAGAAGCTAGACATTACAGAACCATCACAGAGATATATAAAAGCATGATATCCAGAAGGCAGTCAGAGAAACCAAGAATTATCACCTTACAGAGTTATTCCTTTTCTTTGCCTTTTACCATTTTAATTTCTATGTTAGGATCTAAAGCTTGTTGTTTGGATCTGGTATCATCAGCTGCACCCAAATAGATTTGCTTTGATGTCCTGGGAACCACTGCAGCTGGATGCAATTCCATGTACCTGTCTGCATCAAAAAATTTGCTTGAAGCATATCTCTCTAATTCTTTCTGTCTTTGTTCTGACATAGTGGAGATGTTGGAAGTGTCTAGGCCTTTCTCTTTGGCTTTCTTGATTTGATCTAAAGCAGCCAGCTCTTTCATTCTTGCAGTCCAAGCCATAGGATTCTTCTCAGGGTCCTCAAAAGGAACAGGTGGCTCATACCTGTTGGAGGTATTATCTTGAGGAGTCCTGGCAGTCACAGTATCTTTGAGCTTGTAGGGGAAAGGACCAGAAGATGTATCAGCAGAAACATGTCCTCCCCTAGAGTAAGGATGCTGCCTGGAGTGTCTTTGGAGTAAACCTGAGTTTCTCTTTGGTTTCCCCTATATCCTCCCCTTTTAGAGTAAGACCCCCTAGACTGGCTTTCCCTTTGATATGTTCTTGCATGAGGTTGGTAGGGAGCCTGGCTTCTAGCAGGGCCTGAACTTGCAGAGCTGCCACCTGCACCTGCATCAGGTGGAGGTGGTGGAGGAGGATGAGGGTGCTTGAACTGAGTGGGACCTTTTTCATACTTCCTCTTCTTTTTCATAGCCTTTAACTGATTCTTAGAGAATTGCATCCAATGCTCAGTGATTGGGCAATTGTGCAGAATATAATAGGGAACATCATTGTCATCTCTGACTTTGGCAGGAGGAACTCTCTTCAAAGCCTTACTTCTTGCCTTTCTTTTCTTTGCAATTGTGGCAGATGAGTCATCAGAAGCAGTGTTATAATCCTCAGATTCAGAACTTTGTGCATCATACAAGGCATCAATCTTCTTCATCAGATCTTCTTTCAGTTTAACAGCAGCTGATGGGGCAACAGATACAGAAGCAGGAGGAGCAACAGAAGCAGCAGATGTAACAGCAGATACTGGAGCAGCAGTAGATGTAACTATAGGTACTGGAGCAGCAGAAGAAACAATAGTGATTACTTCAGGCATGAGGGCAGCAGCAGCTTCAGAAACAACAACTTCTACAGCAGGCTCAAAAGCAACAGCCTCTGTCATCAGAAAATCCTGTGAAATGGGCTCAACAGCAGCAGTTGGAACATTGTCTTTAGCAGCAGCAGCAGTAACATCATCAGAAGCAGCAGACACTGACAGAATAAAATCAGAAATGATTCTGGGGTCACAGCAAGAGAAGGGCACTAGAGCCTTGGACAGATCTTCAGAGGGCTGGCCAGCATTGGGCTCTAGGAGGCAGCAGAAGTAAGCAGTATCAAAAGTAGATAGCAAAGACCTTAGGTCTATTGCTAGTACTGGTGTAGCAGCGGCAGAAGCAGACACAGAACCAGCAGCAGTAGCAGAAGCAGAAACAGCAGGAGGAGCAGCAGCAGCAACAGCAGCATGAAGGCTGGCTTCATAGGGCATCTCCCCCTGCCTGGATGCAGATACCTGTGCATCAAGGCACACTGCTGGGGGTGCTGCTAGAGGAGGAAGGAAGGAGGAAAGCCTGGCAGAGAGAGCTGCCACTGATTGTTGTAGAGGAGCTAAAGAGGCCTCCATGAGAAGAGAGAGCCTAGGTGCAAGGAGCTCATACAACTGATCAGCAAGGGCTGGGAGATCTACATGCTCAATGAGAGGAGCAGAGGTAGAGGGTATTGGGATGGCTGAGGAAGCTGGAGGTGGAGGGCTGGATGGTGAAGGGATAGAGGGTTGAGGTGTGGGAATTGTGGAGATGGAGGACAAGGGTATAGAGATGGATGGAGTGAAGGATGGTTGGTCAAGGATATGGTGGAGGAGATCTTGGAAGGATGTTGAGGTGGAGGGGAAGTCTGGAGGAGAAGAGGGGGAATCATCCATGTAGGATTCATCCAGAAGTGTGAAGGATGGTATGGATGGGGATGAGGTGACATCTGGAGGTGGATATGAGAATAAGGGATGGAAGTGGTCTGCTGGTGGAGATGAGATGGTGGCTGGAGATGGAATAGAGGTTGGAGATGGGCTGGAAATTGTAATGGGGGATGAGGCTAGAGTGGTGGATGGAGCTGGAGGTAGGGTTGAGCTTGGAGGAGGAGAAGCAGTAGCACTAGCAGCAGGCAGGTCCTCTGCAGGGGCAGAGGCCTGGGGTGGAGTGACTCTTAGAGTCCTGGTGCCTGAAGGGGCAGAAGAAGAGGGCCTGCTGGGCTTGGAGATTTGCCTGTCCCATTTCCCAAAAAGGGCACAGGTGAGTCTCTTGGAGGCATTGATGTGCACTCCAGAGGAGACTAGCAGAGAAGGGCACTTGGCCTGAAGGAAGACTCCCAGTATTCTTCCATAGTTCACAAATGTTTTGTTTATCTTTTTCTTCAGCAGATCAAAAAATACTTCTCCCCAGTTCAAGCTTTTTCTATCCACCAGAGCTCCCATGAGGCAGAGCTGGTATCTGGAGATGGTGTCATGAGCAGAATGTTTGGCCAAGAGAACCTTGCCTACTACATCAGCCAGAAACCTGTATTCCACTGACAGGTTCCTCTTAAACAACTTGCTAGGGTTCCCCTCAGGATGACCCATCCTGGCAAGTACATCTGAGAATTCTTCCCCAGAAAGGTCAGCAGAGTCTTCACCATTCCTTAAACCAAAAACCTCTGTCAATACTGTTGGGGTCAGAGGTACCTGGGTGCCACCAATAGAACCAATTATGGTATTGTTGTCAAGGTTGTGGGCAGTGTATACCCATTCTTTAATTTCATCAGATGCAAGTTTGATTCTGGTTGTCATAAGGGCAGATAAGTGCTGATCTTTGAACAAACTGAGAATGTCCTGGAAGACTTGATCGGTTGTGTTGAAGGAGTCGAGATCGATGTCAAAGCCGCATCAAATTTCATTGCAGCGAGTACAGCAACTGAAACGGCCATGGTACCTGCAAAAAACTTAACAAACAAAACGACCAAGTGTAGAACTGTTTGGAGGGAAGAAGAATTTGCAGAGAAATTGAAAGCGCAAGAGAGAACGACGGCGAAAATGAGTTTTATATTAGGGTTCGACGCAGAAATGGAAAGATCGTTGAACTCAGTTCGACGATCGAGGCTTCTAAAGGAATCTGAAGAGACTCCAAAATCGTCGATCTCCGTTCGACGATCTGGAAAGGCGTCGAGCTCCGTTCGACGATCGTTCAGTGAACAAAATCGTCGAGCGCCGTTCGACGATCGTTGACCAGAAGAGATAGTTCATACTATCTGAGGAGCGCTGAACTCAGTTCGACGATTCTGGAAATCGTCGACCTCCGTTCGACGATCTTTGGGGAAATCGTCGAGCGCAGTTCAGAGATCAGAGAAATTTTAGATACTAAGGAAAATCAGAAATTTTGCCTAGTCTTGGTCAATTTTTAGCTTTCAAAATCTTGGATATTATTTAAGACTTCCTCCATCTAACATTCCTAACTGATTTAGGAAGAAAGTATGTTTCTTTTCATCCAAAGGCTTGGTGAAAATATCTCCCCTTTGTAAATCAGTTGGGATATATTGCAGTTCAATTTTATTCTTTTCAACATTGTCCCTTAAGAAGTGATGCCTAATCTCTATGTGTTTTGTCCTACTATGGAGGACTGGATTTTGAGCTATGGAGATAGCACTTGTATTGTCACAAAAGATTTTTGACTTTCTAAGTTGTAACCATAGTCTAGGAGTTGGTTTTGAATCCACAGTATTTGTGAACAACAACTGCCTGCAGCCATATATTCAGCTTCAGCAGTTGAAGTTGACACAGATGTTTGTTTCTTGCAAAACCAAGAGACAAGTCTATCACCAAGGAACTGACAAGTTCCACTGGTGCTTTTCCTGTCAATTCTGCATCCAGCATAATCAGCATCAGAGAATCCAGTTAACTCAAATGCTGAATCTTTTGGATACCAGAGACCTAGATTTGGACAACTTTTAACATACCTAAGAATCCTCTTTACTAATGTGAGGTGTGACTCTCTAGGGCTAACTTGGAATCTAGCACATATACATGTAGCAAACATTATATCTGGTCTACTAGCTGTAAGATACAGTAAAGAGCCAATCATTGCTCTATATGTTGTCTGATCAACAGGTTTCCCATGTTCATCAGCATCCAATACAGCATTGGTAGGCATGGGTGTTTTCATACAAGATGCCTCAGACATGCCAAATTTCTTAACCAGCTCATTAGCATATTTGGTTTGAGAAATAAAGATGCCCTCAGCATGTTGTTTGACTTGCAATCCTAGGAAGAAGGATAGCTCACCCATGCTACTCATCTCAAATTTAGAATGCATTAGGTTAGAAAACCTTCTGCACAATTTTGAGTCAGTAGAACCAAAAATGATATCGTCTACATAGATTTGTACTAGTAGGGTATGGGACTTATGGGTTCTAATAAAGAGGTTTGGTCTACTCTACCCCTTATAAAACCATTTTCCAAAGAAAGCATGCTAGGGTCTCATACCATGCTCTAGGAGCTTGCTTGAGACCATATAATGCTTTATTTAATCTAAAAACAAAATCAGGATGAGTTGGAGAGATAAAACCTGGAGGTTGTCTGACATAGACTTCCTCTTTGATGTCTCCATTTAAGAAGGCACTCTTGACATCCATCTGATAAACCTTGAAGCCTTTGTGAGCTGCATAAGCTAAGAATATCCTGATGGCTTCTAATCTTGCAACAGGTGCAAAGGTCTGGTCGTAGTCAATTCCTTCTTCTTGAGAATATCCTTGGGCAACTAGCCTTGCCTTGTTCCTTATTATTACTCCTTGATCATCCAGTTTGTTTCTGAATACCCATTTTGTTCCAACAATGGAATGATCCTTAGGCTTTGGCACTAGTTCCCATACTTTGTTCCTCTCAAATTGATGCAACTCCTCTTGCATGGCAATGATCCAGTGTGGATCTTGCTCTGCATCTTGAATGGACTGAGGTTCAATTTGAGAAAGGAAGCAGGTGTGCAACAGGTTTTGGTTGACCTGATTTCTGGTTTGCACACCAGCTGAGATTTCTCCAATTATTTGGGTAATTGGATGGTCTCTTGATGTTACTAAATCAACAGGGGGTGTTGATTGTTCACCAACCTGTGTTGTTGTTTCCTCTTGTGGTACAACAACTGGCTCTTCAGGTTGTGCTTCAATATGTTGAGCATTGCTTTCATCTTCACTGCTTTCATCTTCTTGAGCAACCTGTAGCTTGTTCATATCTTCAACTAGAGAGTGTTCCTGCAAAGGTTCTATGGTAGAAGAAATCTTCTCCTTGAAAGACATGTTAGTTTCATCAAAAGAAACATGAACAGATTCCTCAATTTTCAATGATGATTTATTATATACCCTATAGGCCTTGCTGATCATGGAGTATCCCAGAAACACTCCTTCATCAGCTTTGGCTTGAAATTTTGCTAAATATTTCTTATCATTATTGTGAATATAGCAAATGCAACCAAAAATTTTGAAATAGTCAACTTTAGGTTTCTTCCCTTTGAGTAATTCATAGGGAGTCTTTCCCTTCAGTTTATGTATCAGACTCCTGTTCAGCACATAGTTGGAGGTGTTCACTGCCTCTGCCCAAAAGGATAGAGGTAGATGAGCATCTGACAACAATGTAGTGGCAGATTCAATAAGGGTTCTATTTTTCCTTTCAGCTACCCCATTTTGTTGAGGAGTTCTAGGAGCTGAGAAAGTATGCCTGATCCCTTCACTCTGACAGAACTCTTGCATAAGAAGAGAATCAAACTCTGTCCCATGATCACTTCTGATCAGGGCAATGTGAGTATTGAACTCAATCTTTATACATTTGAGAAACTCTGTCAGACACTTAAAGTTATCAGACTTCTTCCTTAGAAAGAACACCCAAGTGAATCTAGAGAAGTCATCTACAATCACTAAAGTGTAGGATTTCCCTCCTAGGCTTTGTACTGTGATGGGTCCAAATAGATCCATGTGTAACAGATACAATATCCTAGGTGAATCACTCTTATTAAGTGACTTGAAACTGTTTTTAGTTTGCTTGCCTAATTGACAGCCTTGCAGAGTCCTTCCTTCTTGTAGGGGCCAGAAGGTAGTCCTCTAACAAGGTTGTCCTTGGACAGCCTAGCAATAGTTCTAAGGTTTAGGTGTCCTAATCTCTTATGCCATAAAACATTTGGTCTACAAACTGAATTGAATAAACAGATATCTATAGAAGTTGAAAGAAAATCTACTAGGTAGATGTTACCTTTCCTTTTACCTGTCAACACAGTTGTGTTGTCCTCTGACTTGATTTTGCATAAGGTTTTGCTGAAGGTCACCTGGTAGCCTTCATCACATAGCTGACTGATGCTGATTAGGTTGTGCTTCAGTCCTTCCACATATGCTACCTTCTTGAAGGTTACAGAACCAATCTGGACTTCTCCATATCCTTTAGTTTGTCCAAAGTTGGAGTCACCAAAGATAACTTTGGGTCCAAGCTTGGCTCTAAAGGAATTTAGGTTGTCCTTGTTCCCTGTCATGTGCTTAGAGCACCCACTATCCAAATACCATTGCTGGTTAGATGTTGGATAGGTCTTCACCTGCACATTAAGCAATTCACTTGTTTTTGACCCAGTTTACCTTGGGCCTAGGTTGATAACCTTTAAATTCAGAAATGAAAGACATCCCTGGCTGACTCTTATATCCTTCAGGATGATATCTCCTTGGAGGTAAAATCCATTCAGTATAAGGGTTAAATGTTTGGGATGAAGAACCCTCAGGATTCAATTTTGACTTGCCATTGAAAAACTTTCCAGAGCTCTGACCTCTGTTCGACGATCTTGGAGCTGAGTTCGACGATCTTGGGTCAGATCGTCGAGCTCCGTTCGACGGTCGACTATGGCTGAGGTCAGGTATATGGGATCGTCGACCAGCGTTCGACGATCTTGGCTTAGATCGTCGATCAGCGTTCGACGATTTGTCCTGAGATCGTCGAGCTGCGTTCGGCGATCGTCGATCTTCATTCGGCGATCGTCGATCTCCGTTCGACGATTTGTACTGGACTTTAGTTTTCTGAGGCAGATCAGAATTTTTCCTGGCAACCTCTACAACTCCCTTTCCCTTGTCAGAAATGAACTTGATAGGGGTTGTTAGAACAATAGGTTGGCTGGATGAGGCACCCAAGCCCAGTGTACTGTTGAATCTTGAGTTCACTGTGCTTGTGATGTCCATCAGCTTGATGCTTCTCCCATTGAGAGATTCTTCAAGCTTCTTGGCCTCAGAGAGTTCACTTTTCAGTGA
Organism: Platanthera guangdongensis; assembly: GCA_039583875.1. Lineage (NCBI taxonomy): Eukaryota > Viridiplantae > Streptophyta > Magnoliopsida > Asparagales > Orchidaceae > Platanthera > Platanthera guangdongensis. The sequence continues at coordinate 162,231,444 of CM077147.1, read as the reverse complement.
AGCTATCTGTTCCCTATGGTTTCCAACTCCTGAGAGAGTTTGAGGTTTTCTGATTTTAAAGCATTTTGTTCAGATAATTGATTTCTGAGAGAGATGATCTCTTTCTCAGACTTTAGCAGGTCTAAACATAGTGCTTTAAATTCAAGTTTAAAATCTTCTGAAGTGAAATCAAAAGAACTGATTACCTGATCTTCTTCAGGTTGAGTCTCTGAGTCTGACTCTGACTCCTCTTCCTCTGAGTTGTGTTGTGAGGCATTGATTGCCATCATGCAGAATTCTTTTTCCTCTGCATCATCCTCATCATCACTTGAGCTGGAAGAGGCTTCTGACTCCTCTTCAGTCTCACTCCAGGATTCAGCAACAAATCCTTTCCTTGTGTGCTTATTTTTGCTGGAGGAGGGTTTGCTATTTCCATTCCTTTTGGAGTCCTTCTCCTTTCTTCTTTCTTTTCTGTCCCTTCTGTCCTTGTTCTTGTTTTCTGGACAGTCAGGAACCATATGCCCTGGTTTCCTGCAACCAAAGCAAATAATGTCTTTGCTATTGCCAATGGACTTGTCATACCTTGGCTTGTCTTGCTCCTTGTATGATCTTCTTCTGAAGTCCTTTCTGGCCATCTTATAGAATCTTTTGGCCAACAAGCTGAGAAGTTCATCATTGGCTGTTCCTTTTTCTTCAGGCAGATCCTCAGTTGCCTTGAATGCTATAGTCTTCTCCTTTTTGTGGCTGGAGAAGCAGCCTTCTGTTCTTCTTCTCTGTTCTTGATGAGTAGCTCATAAGATTTGAGCTTACCCAACAAGGCTTCAGTGGTGATCTCATTCAGGCTTCTGGCATCTTTAATTGGCCAGATTCTTGAATCCCAAGTGCTGGGGAAGCACATTAGGATCTTGTCATTAAGTTCTGTTAGTGAGATCTCTTTGTCTAATGTCCTCAGTTCACTGACAATTAGACTCAGTCTGTTGTACATGTCTCCCACTGACTCAGTTTCTCCCTTCTTGAAGTTCTCATATTGGGAGATGAGATGGATCTTCTGTCCTTTCTCTCATCAGCTGATCCTGAAACTATTTCTGAGAGCTTGTCCCAGATCTCCTTGGCTGAATTACATTCAGCTACCTTCTGAAAAATGTCATCTGACATTGTCTGAGCTAGAATGTTCATTGCCTTGGCATCAGCTACTTTCCACTTTTTAATGTCAGCATCTGTTCCTGATGGAGGTGGAACAGTATTTGTGCTTGTGCTCTCTGGAGGTCTTGGACACACTGTCAAAACAGAATTAAAAATATCTTCGTCAATAGAATTCATGTATAGTCTAATCCTTGCTTTCCAAAGTGCAAACTTTGACAGATTGCACACTGGAGGTCTGGTGCTAGCATAATCTTTGTTCTGGGCCATGATTTGTGCAAGCTAAATCTAATACTAGAAAACGAAAGAAGGATCTAGTTTGGGATCTTTGGGGTTCAGGTGTTAGCCTGTACAACCAAACAGATATGGTATGTTTAACCAACCTGGCTCTGATACCAATTGAAAGGGAAACTAGATCTGATATACTCTAGAGGGGGGGGTGAATAGAGTATATGGTGCTTTTTAAAACACAAAGAAAAACTTTTGCAAAGCTTTACAACAATTGTTGTAATGAGTGTAAGCAGGGAAGCAGAAATAAAACTAATCACAAAACTAAGCTATGCAGAAATTAAGCACAAGAAAATCTAGGCCAGAAACAAAAGAAAACATGCAAAACCAGATGACACAAGGAAATATAGTGGTTCCCCAACTTGGGTACATCCACTCTTCTACCACCCTAGGTAGGAATCCACTGCAGGATGAGTTGATCAGGTGTCCTGGGCACCAATAAGCTTTTGATAAGGTGCTCAAAAACCAAATCAGATTTTTTGATCAGGTGTCTTGCCACCAATGAGCTTTTGACAAGGTGCTCAAAAACCAGGTTCAAACTTTTGAAGGGAGTTTGAAAAACCCTTTACAGAATGGGGGTGAGAGAGTGATGACAGTCTTCTCTTTCTCAAGCAACTGAGAAGACTATGTGGATTCAGTGATGTTGTCAAAGCTCCCCCTGAGTCCTTGAAATCTTCAGGAAGATGAGCTTTGCTGAGGGTGATAGGCCTTCAAAGATAGATCTCCAGCAAAAGATGATTTCAGCAAGCTGAAATGTTGAGTGTCTGGAGTCTTGAGATGATGTTGGCCTTGAACACTTTGAGAGCTGAAGAGATCTGAAGAATGTTTGAAAGCTTGATCTCTTCTTGATGAGTGTTCTTCAGAATTCTTGTTGACAGAAGATTGAGAGAGTCTCTGTGTATTGAGTTGTGTGTGCTCTGTTCTTGTCAATCTCTAATCTCTTTTTTTTTCTTGTCTATCCTCTGTCTTTAAAAAAACATTCTCTTTTATTCTCTGTCTCTGAATAGGATATTACTCTGTCAAAGATAGCCGTTGGTCTGCATTGATTACAGCCTTAATTGCATAATATGTTCTGAAGGAAAGTCCACTGATTTGTTCCTTGAAAAATTCCTTGAAACTTGCTCCAGAAGTAAATGAAAACGGCTGGCAGATCTTCTGAATTAAATGCAGAATAACTTCTATCTGATTTGAATTTGAATTCTGAAAGATAACTGAAATCGTCGAACTGAGCTCTGCTATCGTCGAGCTGAGCTCAGCGAACTGGAAAAAACAAGCAGCAAAGAAATCGTCGATCTGAGCTCAAAGATCGTCGAACTGAGCTCAGAGATAAGGATCCAGTGCAGAGTCAAAATCGTCGACCTGAGCTCAGCGATCGTCGAATGGAGTTCGACGATATTATGAGGTGAGCTCAGCGATCGTCGAATGGAGCTCGACGATCTGCAGAAGTTGAGCTAGACGATCGTCGACCGGAGTTCGACGAAACGTCGTGCTGAGCTCGACGATTTGGACTTAGTCTCCAGAAAAACTTGGGTCTTCAGAGCAGCTTCCAATCCTAGCCTTCTAACCCTTACACTCAATTCTAATTGACCTATAATCTATACAGAAGGTCAAAGCACAGATTCCTAGAGACATGGTGATCCTGACCCAAATTAGTAATAGGGTGTTCCAACACACTTTGTGCCACAGTCCGCAAGGGATGAATTGGAGGATAGATTCTTGCAGTTGAAGCAAGGGAACCAGATAGTTCTGGAATATCACCGGTAGTTTACTCATTTGGCCCGGTTTGCGGATTCTTATAAGCTAGATGACGTGGGTTACGCCAAGAGGTTCTACAAGGGCCTCCGTGATGACCTGAGGCAGGCCCTCTTGTTCGTGTTTGATGGTACCATGGCCAGGATCTTGGAGATGGCCAAGAAGCTGGAGGCAGACCAGCTTGTAGTCCGGGGCAGGAAGAGACATGGGGATGATGCAGTGCTAGGAGGGAGAAGGGACCCGCAGAGAGGCCGGGTCATGGGAGAGAGAAGGAACGGGGATCAACCCCGTCAGGAGGAAAGGCAGGAGCCAAGGGAGCAGGCAGTACTGGCTCCGCAACCTCTACAGATGAGAGAGGTGCCCAGGATAGGGCAGGGACCACCTACACCACAGCTGTGCTATCACTTCCATCAGCCAGGGCACATTCGGATTAATTTCCCTATGAGAAATGGGGACACTCCTGCTGCACAGGGTGGCCCACCGGCTCAACAGATGGGAGGTCGTGGACGTGGTCGCGGATGCAGATTTCAGGGCGGTGAACACATGCAGGATGGGGAGCAGGTCTATGCTCTGGACTTAGGGCAGCCCCGGAACCCGAACAGGGTTATTGCAGGTATGAGAGTAATTTTAAGTATTGGTAGAAAAACTACACAACCTAGGTTAGAAAACTTTAGACCTAAGCTGTTTTTTCTTTAACTAATTTAGGAATCGTGATGGTGTGCGGCAAACCTTCCCATACCCTGTTCGACACGGGGGCATCACACAACTTTGTGTCAGAGGATTTCATCAAGGATCTGGGCCAGATTCGATATTATACGGGAGATGCCAGAAGGGTCCGTCTCCCCAATGGGATGGAGATCCAGTCCACAGAGAAGTGCCTCCTGAAGGTTACCACAGACGGGTTGACACTCGAGGCCCCGACGACGATCCTGAGAATGCCGGACTTCGACCTTATCTTGGGCATGACATGGCTGGTCTGGAACCATGCCCAGATTGACTGCCCGGCAAGGAGGGTCATGCTGAGATACGACGATACTTATGCGACATTCGAAGGTACTACTCCGGTTTCCCGCCTCCTCCTTTCATCTATTCAGGCCACCAAGGCCCACATACATGGAGACGAGGTATATTAGGTGATGTTCGAGATGACTGAGAAGAAGTGTTGGGTATATTGGAAAATTTGTACCTGATTTGAAGAAGCCTCACCCTACTCAATGATATACATCAAGGTGTATTTGATGTACTTTGAGTTTATGTGTGCAGGTTAAGTAATTGCAGGGAAAGTATAAAAGATTCTAAGTTCATGTGTCGACACCTAGAAGAAAAGTGTCGACACTTAAGAAGGCTAGTGTCGACACCCAGAGAAGCTGGGACGACACTTGGAGTAATTGTGTCGACACCAGGAAAGCAGAGTCGACACCAGAAGCAAAGTGTCGACACATGCAGGCAGTGTCGACACATATTGAAGAATTGTCTACATAATCAGTGTCGACACTTAGAAGCAGTGTCGACACCCAGAGAAACTTTTTCGACATCAAAAGTGTCGACACCAGGAGGCTGTGTCGACACTCAGCAAACTTTAACGAAGTTCAAATACAAGTGTCGACACTAGGAGGCTGTGTCGACACTCAGCAAACTTTAACAAAGTTCAAGTACAAGTGTCGACACTAGGAGGCTGTGTCGACACTCAGCAAATTTCAACACATGAAGTATGTGTCGACACAAAGGAGATGTGTCGACACTCACCAAAGTTTCAACACATGAGGAATGTGTCGACACAAAGGAGATGTGTCGACACTCAGCAAAGTTCAACACAAGAAGTCTTGTGTCGACACAAAGGAGTTGTGTCGACACACAGGAGAATTCAACTAAGTATTAAAGATGAAGTACTTGTGTCGACACACTCAATCAGTGTCGACACATTCAACTGAAGGCTTGTGTCGACACACAGAATTAGTGTCGACACATTCTGAAGAAGCTGTGTCGAGAAGCAGTTACAACAACACAAGGAGTTGTGTCGACACCATCAAGGCTAGTGTCGACACTTAGTCTACTTGTGTCGATACTTAGTCTATTTGCGTCGACACATAATGACTATCTGTCTCGATACTTTTAGACAGTGACAGAGATTTCAAGAAGTGACTGGATGACTTGACAGCTGCCATTTCAACCGGTCAACTGCAATTGTCAGAGCCGTCAGAAAGTTGTGAGAAATCGGATCAGTCGGTTACCTTGGAGGAAGTCTATTTAAAGACCTTTCTCCTTCAACAGAAAGTGGATCAATGAATTGAAAAACAACACAACAAAGAAGAAGACCTTGAAGAGAAGATCTAAGTAGTTGGAGAGAGAGAGCTCCTTCTAAGAAGACCAGCTATTGAACCAGGCTGTTAAGTAAGTTATAGATTGAGATCTGATTCTCAAGTCAGCAGTTGATTGAAGATCATCTGCATAGAGATACAACCCTACTGTGTTCTAATTCAAGAAGCTTTGAAGAAAGCCAATGGAGGTTGATCTCTGCAAAGTTCTTTCAAGAACTCATCAAGAAGCCAGTCAACTCATCTCTCTCTTTCAGAGTTGTGGTTAAACACTTTGTAAAACTTTATTTTCTGTAGGATCCTAAGGGATCTGAGCTGTAAGCCTATTTTATAAAGGCTGAGTGTAGGAGTCTGTGTGCTCTGAGTGTAGGTCTTGTTGAAGACTGAGGTAGGGCCTTGGGCCTGAGTTGTAGGAGACTGTGTTCTCTGAGTGTAGGTCTTATTGAAGACTGAGTGGTAGGGCTATTGAGCCTGAGTTGTAGGAGTGGGATCAATCTGAGTTGTAGGAACCTGTTTGGGGTTCTGAGTTGTAAGATCTGAGGATCTGAGAAGAAGTGGAGAAGTTAGGCCGAATCTAATACACTACTAGATAGGCGAAGGGGGAAAGTGGATTTACCCAGACCTTGGGGAACCACTATAAAATCTGTGTGTACTCTGTGTGTGTTTGATTCTGTGATTGCTGTATTATCTATGCTGAATTGCTATAGAGAATTGCAAATACAGGCCTTAGTATTAAGTATTTCTGCCTTTAATTTTAAAAAGATTAAGTTCACCTATTCACCCCCTTCTAGGTGATTAGGTACTATTTCTTTCAAGTGGTATCAGAGTCAGGTTACTCAAAAAGGACATAACAGTCTGAGTAAAGATGCTGTAGGCAGAATCAGTATAATCAAGAATCAAGAAAATGGGTTCTACTGAGAATCACAAAGAGCTAGGATTCATGAAATTGCCAATCTGCAGAAAAGAGATTTTTGTCATATGGAAAGAAAGGGTTAGACTCTTTATGGAAGCATCTGACCCAAGAATATACATCACAATCAAAGAAGGGTCATATGTGCCTATGAAGATCTCCATTCTAGATGCAAATCAGAAAACTCCTAAGGACTATTCAGAAATGACAAAAGATGAAATAATTCTGGCCACTATGGACAAGAGGGCCCAGAATATTATTGTTAGTGTAATTGATGATGCCACATTCCAGAATTTAATTCACTGTAAAACTGCTAAATAAATGTGAGACACACTGATAGTTTACATGGAGGGATCAGAAGAAGTAAGACAAGATAGGAAGTCTTTATTGAATCGGGAATATGAAAGCTTCAGACAAGGAAAGTCTGATAGCATTACTGAATGTTACAAGAAATTCTATAGGATTGTCAATGAATTGATGTCCTATGGAAGAGAATTCAGCAACTATGAGCTGAATGACAAATTCTTAAGATCCTTAACTAAGGATTGGGACACCAAGATTTGTGCCATTAGGGAAATGGCCAAATTAGCTGATATACCTCCTCCAACCTTATTTGGAAAACTGCTATCTTATGAGATGCAGTTAATGGTGAGAAAGGAGGAAGAGAAGACTACTAGAGTGGAGCACAAAGAAAGAGCTGTGGCTTTCAAGACTGAAGCCACTAGGAAGTATAGAAGCAAGCCTCCATCTCCACCTCAAAAAGTTGCTGAGGCTGAGATAGATGAGTCAGAAAGCAAGAATTCAGAGAGCAGTGAGAGTGATGAAGACTTTGCAGCTTTCACTAGACATTTTCAAAAGTTTCTGAAGAAGAAGCAGTGGAGGTCTAAGCCATCCACTTCACAGACAAAAGATGACTACTATCAGAACAGGAAGTCACCAAGGATTGACAGAAAAAGTCCAAGCCAAGTAAAACTACATCCTCAAAGATAGTATGCTATTGTTGCAATAGACAAGGACATGTAGTAGCTGACTATCCAGAAAAGTGGAAAGAGTCAACTGACAAGAAGAAGACTCAGTTTAAGGGCAAAAAGGAAAGGTCCTTTGTTGCTAAGAAGGATAAGAGTCTGACTGATCAGTCATCTTCAGAAACAGATTCAGAAGCTGAAGCTTATATTGGATTGTTTGCTGAAGAGAAAAAAAATGAGTTCATACAGTTAATGAATTCAATTTATGAGCATGAGGACAATCAGTGCAAAGGGCTGATGGCATTATCTGAAGGAGACAAAATCTAGGATCAGCCTGGACCTAGTAAGGTACAAAGTTATTCTACTAGTTCAATTTCTAGTACTGAGTCAGATTCAGATACATCTGCATCAAGTGATGTGGGTGGGTCTGAATCTGAAGGAGATATTCATCAGTTAATTGATGAATATAGGGACTTGTTGCAGGCCTTGAAGAAAAGCAAATCCTTGGTCAAGACTCAGGCAAAGGAAATTGTTAGTCTTAAATTGGCTGCTGCTGAATCAGATAAGTTATTTGATCAGAAGCTGAATGAAATAGCCAGGATGAAGAACATTACTGTTATTCAGATGAGAACTATTACATTTAAGAATGATCAAATTAGAAATCTGGAGGCTAGACTTCAGAAGGAGAGAGATATAGTAGCAAGTTTTTCTAAACCAAAATCAGTTCTATCTTTGATAGATGAGTTTGTACCTCATAAGGGTAAAACTGGATTGGGGTTTACAAAACCTGCCTGAACTGTAAAGTCCAAATCTAAGGGCAAAGCCCCAGTACTCAACAAGAAGCCTACTGTAGATAAAACAGCCAGGGTTGTACCTAAACAAAGGTACAACAGATTTGAGTGCTGGTGTTGTGCCAAGGTAGGCCACTTTGCCATAGATTGTTGGCACAATTCAAGTGTCAAGGAGAGTAGCAAACTGCCTGCTAGAAAAGCTACATGTAGTTTTGTTAAAAGTCAGACTAACTTGCACCAAGGACCCAAGAGTTATTTGGGTTCTAAGGTTAAGTAATCTGTTTTGCAGGTGAGTCCAAGTGGCCATGCCCCTATATGGTACTTGGACATTGGATATTCTAGGCACATGACTGGAACTAGGGGGTTGCTGAAGGACTATACACCAATCAAGGATGGTCCAAAAGTTACCTTTGGTGGTTCTGAAAAATGAATCATCAAAAGTTTTGGTAACATTTCTAGTAACCTAATTACAATTACTCAAGTGGCTTATGTAAAGGGTTTGAAACATAACCTCATTAGCATAAGTCAGCTGAGTGATTTAGGATATGACATCTCATTTGTCAAAGATGGTTGTCATATCAAGAGGTCAAGTGATCAAAGGATCATTCTGACTGGATATAGAAAGAGAAATGTCTATTGTCTAGACATTATGAGTGAGAACAATGTTTCTCCTGTTTGTCTTGTAACTGATGAGAAAGTCTCACATTGTGTTAAATGGCACAAGAGGCTGGCTCATCTTAACTATAAGATAATTGGCCAACTCTTTAGCAAAGAGTTAGTGAGGAATGGTCCTCAGGTTAAGTGTAGAAAGGATGGGATATGCTCAGCTTGTCAAAAAGGCAAGCAGACCAAATCCACCTTTCATAGCCTTGAGAACAAGGATTCTGTGAGGTGTTTATACATCTTGCATATGGATCTTTTTGGTCCTATGCCAGTTCACAGCGTAGGTAGGAAGGTCTACACATTTGTGGTTGTAGATGACTACTCACGATTTTCCTGGGTGTTCTTCCTTAGACAAAAATCGAAAACCCCAAGTATCTTATATAGTTTGTTAAACAAATTCAGAATGAATTGGACAGTACAGTGGTCAAAATCAGAAGTGACCATGGTACTGAATTTCAGTCTGAAAGTATGACAAAACTGTGTGAAGAATTTGGAATTTTTCAGGAATTTTCCTCACCAAGAACACCTCAGCAAAATGGTATTGCTGAAAGGAAAAATAGAACCTTGATAGAGGCTGGTAGAACCCTATTGAGTGACACATCTCTCCCAGAATATTTCTGGGCTAAGGCAGTAAATACTGCTTGTCATGTGATCAGTAGGGCTACTATCACCAAGAGCCACAAGAAGACCCCCTATGAGATTGTGAAGGGCAGAAAACCAAATCTATCCTATTTCAGGATCTTTGGTTGCAAGTGCTATATCCTTAACAATGGTAAGTCTTATCTAACCAAGTTTGCTGCCAAATCCCAAGAGGGGATCTTTGTTGGGTACAACAATAATAGTAAGGCTTATAGGGTCTACAACTTGATTACTCAAGTTGTAGAAGAGTCTGTTCATGTAGTTTTTGATGAAGCTAGACTCATTAATAATTAATTGCCTAGAAGTGTTTGCAGCTCCACAGGTGTAACTGAGAAGATGGACAAGCTTACTATTGCAGAAGGATCTACTGCAAGTCAGCAAGTGGAAGAAGGTGGTTGCTATCCAGGGGGAGTACAAGATACACATGATGCTGAAGAAGACCAAGGGGTGCAACAAGTTGAAGAGACTGAAGGTGTACAACCTGAAGTCAGGCTGCCTCTAGCAAATAGGCATCTAAAGGATCATCCAGCCAATCAAATTATTGGAGATCTCATACAAGGGGTACAAACAAGGAGCAGGAATCTAAGTTCAGTTCTCTACTCCAGCTTTCTATCCCAAGTAGAGCCAAAGAAATTTGAAGAAGCAATCCTAGACCCTCATTGGATTGAGGCCATGCAAGAGGAGCTGAACCAGTTCAAAAGATGCAAAGTCTGTGAACTAGTTCCTAAACCCAAGGACCACAACATTATTGGAACTAAGTGGATCTTTAGGAATAAGTTGGATGAGAATGGAGTTATTATAAAAAACAAAGCTAGACTTGTTGCAAAAAGATATAGGCAGGAAGAAGGTATTGATTTTGATCAAACCTTTGCTTCAGTAGCAAGACTGGAGGCAATAAGGATGTTTCTTGCCTATGCAATATTTCAAGGATTTAAGGTATATCAAATGGATATTAAGTCAGCCTTTCTGAATGGAAATCTGAAGGGAGAAGTTTATGTGGAACAACCATCAGGTTTTGTTGATTCTATTAAACCTAATTATGTTTATAGATTTAGGAAGGCTTTGTATGGGTTAAAACAAGCCCCTAGGGCTTGGTATGAAACCCTGTCTAGTTTTCTCATTGAGAACAAATTCTCAAGGGGTAAAATAAACAAGACTCTATTCCTTAGGGAATCCAGAGGCAAGATTATCTTAGTCCAAATATATGTAGATGACATAATATTTGGGTTTATAGAAAGTGGTCTTTGCAGAAAGTTTGCAAAACTTATGCAAGGACAATTTGAAATGAGCAGTATGGGGGCACTTAAGTTCTTCTTGGGTCTCCAAGTTAGACAGACTGAAGATGGCTTGTTCATATGCCAATCTAAGTTCACCCTAGAGTTGATAAGGAAGTACGGTATGAAAACATCCACTATCATGAAAACTTCTATGGGATCAAGCATGTCTCTAAGCAAAGATGATGTAGGGAAACCTGTAGATGAGACTTTGTATAGAGGGATAGTTGGCTCCCTACTGTATTTGACTGCTAGTAGACCAGATATCATGTATGCTACATGTGTCTGTGCTAGGTACCAAGCTTGCCCTAAAGAATCTCATTTGACAGCAGTCAAAAGAATTTTGAGATATCTTAAGGGCACACCTTATCTAGGCCTTTGGTACCCTAGGAATGGAGATTTTGTACTGACAGGTTATTCAGATGCAGATTTTGCAGGCTGCAAGGAAGATAGGAAGAGTACAACAGGAACCTGTCAATTTCTAGGTGGAAGGCTGGTGTCATGGAGCAGCAAGAAGCAGACCAGTGTGGTCATCTCCACAGATGAGTCAGAGTATGTTGCTGCAGGAAGTTGCTGTGCTCAACTTCTATGGATTCAACATCAGCTAGAAGATTATGGTATTCAAGTAAGTAGAATACCTTTATTTTGTGATTCTACAAGTGTCATTTCTATTGCAAATAATCCTGTCTCCCATAGTAGGACTAAGCACATAGAAATAAAATATAATTTTCTAAGAGAACATGTAGAAAAACGAGACATTTCCTTAGAGTATATTACTATAGATAATCAGTTAGCTGATATGTATACTAAGCCCCTAGATGAAACTAAATTCAATAAGTTTAAAATTGAATTAGGTATGATAAACTTAGAATAGTTTACAAAAATTGGCTAAGTAAAATGGTGTCGACACACAGAGTTGTTTGTGTCGACACATAGAAGTGGTGTCGACATTTCAGAGAAATGGTGTCGACACATCTAAACAGTCAGTGTCGACACTTAAGAGAATTAGTGTCGACACATGAAAAGTAGGTGTCGACACATCTAGGGTGTTGTCGACACTTAGGATTTACATAGAATTCGTCGAGTAAAGTCTCGACTAATCGTCGAGCTGAGATATGTAAGTGTCGACACATATATTCTGTCGACTAAATTGGTGTCGACACATAGTTGTCGAGACATTAGAAGTAAGTGTCGACACTTTTCAACAGTGTCGACACATTACAAGTATTTTGACGCGCCTTTTCACCTTCGATTTTAGAAAGGTATAAATAGGTCTTCATCATTGTTTGTCGACACGCTCACCAAAGTTTCGAGACCAAACTTGTGCGTCGACATCTCTCTTCTCTAAATTCAAAATTTATTCAAATCCTAATGGTGCCCAAGCTAGAAGAGAACATTAATGAAGGATATGAGCTCGTGCGACACGCCTTTGATGATGCAGAACTAGAAATCAAAGGTGTGGTAACCCTAATTGCCGAGACTGGGTTAGAGTATCTAGTTTCAGAGCCTGTCAAGATCTGGAAGAATGAAGTCCTCGACTTCTTGAGTGCAGCAACTCTTGATGATACTGGACTCAAGATTAAGTCCATAGTCCATGGGACAAAAGTCAAGGTCACACAGAAAAGTCTAAGAAAGGTACTTCAACTACCAAGAACAAAAGAGGAAGAAGATGTATCTGCTTCTAAGACTAGAGAGGTATTGAAATGGTGTGGACTTGATTCTAACCTGAAGATTGGATCAGTATTCAACAGGAAAGGAATGAACATACAGAGCAAGTTTTTATCTGAGATAGTTGGCAAGGTAATACTGAGCAAGCCTGGTGGGCATGATAGAATTTCAGCTCACATGTTCAGTCTGATGATAAGGATAATTTTCAAACTTAATACTGATTGGTCTGCAGTAATGTTTGATAAGATAAAAGAGAGTCTGAAGAAATCCAATCTGGGTAGAATTCTGAGTCTATACCTAGCTGGAAGTGTTCCTGAAGTGATGAACCAAGCTGCTGGTTCTAAGATAAACCACATGAGGAAAATGGATGTAAGAATTTTCTCAAGTTGGGATAGAGTATTGATAAAGGAACTACCAACTCCAGAAAAGGAAACACCTCAGAAGAAGAAGAAGAAGACAGCCATTGTGGCACAAGAATCCTCAAGTAGCTCAGAAGAGCATGTAGTGTTTAGTTCTGATGATGAAGAGGGAAGAAATGCTGGACAGTCACCAGCAAGATAAGAAGATGCTCAGAGGTAGGGAGCTACGCTCAGCTAGCCCAATTCACCTGGATCCACTCCAGGGGGAGTCTCTACTTGTGGATGAGCCAACTCCATTAGAGAGTGAAAGGGCTACCCAAACCATTCTAGAGGTAATCACTGAAGTTAATAAATTAAATTTCACTGTTGAGGATGAAGTTTTGACTGATTCATTACTTGATGTTGATCAGCAAACACAGTTACCTAATCAACCACAAGATGTTGTCATGGAGGACACATCTGTTGCTGATAAAGAAGTATCAGTTGCTCCAGAAATAAGAGATTCTCCTGTACAACCTCAATATGAGTTCACTCTAGAAGAGCTGTTCCCAGATTTGTTACAGACTGACTTTGAGGGAGAGAAAGCAGCTGTTGAGGGGGAGAAGGTCAATCTTGAGGGGGAGCCAATAGAGGACACTGCTACAAAAGAGCCTGAGGAACAAAGAAATAGTAAGAAGCTACCAAGGACTGAAAAGGATTTACCTCCTAGTCCTAAGGACAGGGTAGACATTGCTAGTACTTCTGCTTCAGAGGATGAAGTGGCTGTTAGGGCCAAGAAAAGGAAATTTCAGGTCTTTAAAAGGAGAAGCCAGACCTATAAGAAAGCACTGCAGACAATTTCTCCACAGCCTGCCCCAACTATTGATTATAGTTCTCTGTTGGTGGCATTGAAAATAAAGCTAGATGAGCACAAGAAGGCAATCGAAACTTATATGGATGAGCACCATAAGGAGCTACAATTTTCCTTAGCTCAAGACATAAAATCCATAAGATTTGAAGTGAATCAACATAAGAAGGAAATGACTGAATGTTTCCATAAAGGAGGGAATGCAGTGGTCTATTTGGCTACTCATCAAGAAAAAATAAAAACCCAAGTGGATGATATGGAAGTGAAGCAAGACTATGTTTTGGAGAATCAGCTTAGAATGAATGATAATTTAACTGAATCACATAATGTGATAGTCACTGAAATACAGAATCTAGTTGCTGCTCAAACTACAACAAGGACTGCTGCCAAGGCTGAGTTTGATAAAAACTTACAAGAAAACCTCACTGATGTTAAAACTGCAATTGCAAATTCTCAAAAGCCTATTACTGAACAGCTTCAGAAGTTAAAACCTTATTATAAGGATGGAGTTAATTATTTGAATGCTCAAATCAGATTCTAGAAAGATGATCTTAGGGATCATATAGTCAAAGAAGTCATAAAGGGGGAGAGAGTTTTAGTCAAGGCAGACTCTGATCATGCCAAATGGATTTCAAACTCCATCAGAGCTACCCTTGGATATCCACCTTTATGTGATGATGATAATGTGGCAGAGTCTGGAATTAATCCTGCTTATTTTGGAGGAGAACAAGCTGAAGTTGCTCAAGTGATATATCCTCCTGCTGATTTTGACATGATACATCAGGAGGTACAATCTATGTATAGTCCTCCTGAGGGTAATCAGAATGTTATTCTTGAAAAAGTTGTACAACCTGTGTCAGAGGCAGTTCTAAAATAACAAGAGGCCCAATTATCTAAGAAAAGGTTCAGAGAGCAAGCTGAGTTAAGGTCAGACTTTGAGCAATGGAGCCCCACATCCAGGAATATCATATTGACTGCTTGGAAGGCTGCTAAGGATAATATCCTGGATAGAGGCAAATGGTATTCTGACAAGGAATGGAGAAAACATGAGAATAGGCAAGAGACCATAGTACAATATAGAAGGAAGGCTAAACTGGGAAAGCTACCTCCTAATGCACAGGAGCCTAGCAAGTATTTCCCTAAGCCTTATCACTATTTTGAAAGACAAAAGATAAAGGCTGAAGAGCTGAAAAAGACAGATCTTAAGGGAAAGAAGCCTGCTGATGACAATGATGCTCCAGTTAAAGCAAAGATTCAATCTGGAAAGGGCATTGTTATCAAGGAGCCAGAGCAGCCATATGATAGAAATTTTCTTAAGTTTACAGTTTGTAATCATTGCATTAAACTCTAGGTAAACTTTTAATTAATGAAAATGTTCGAAGTTGTAAGAACAATGTTATATGTTCAATATATTACATTACTGTTCTGAGATAATTGTTTATACATGTTCTGTTTATACATGTTTAGTACTTACCCTGTCATTTAATATTGTTATACATCATATTGAGTATTTGTTATGTATGGTGTATATCATTGACTAAGGGCTATGACTTCTCCAAATAGGGGGTGATTGTTGGGTATATTGGAAAATATGTACCTGATTTGAAGAAGCATCACCCTACTCAATGATATACATCAAGGTGTATTTGATGTACTTTGAGTTTATGTGTGCAGGTTAAGTAATTGCAGGGAAAGCATAAAAGATTCTAAGTTCATGTGTCGACACCTAGAAGAAAAGTGTCGACACTTAAGAAGGCTAGTGTCGACACCCAGAGAAGCTGGGTCAACACTTGGAGTAATTGTGTCGACACCAGGAAAGCAGAGTCGACACCAGAAGCAAAGTGTCGACACATGCAGACAGTGTCAACACACAGTGAAGAATTGTCTACATAATCAGTGTCGACACGTAGAAGCAGTGTCGACACCCAAAGAAACTTTATCGAAATCAAAAGTGTCGACACCAGGAGGCTGTGTCGACACACAGCAAACTTTAACGAAGTTCAAATACAAGTGTCGACACTAGGAGGCCGTGTCGACACTCAGCAAACTTTAACAAAGTTCAAGTACAAGTGTCAACACTAGGAGGCTGTGTCGACACTCAGCAAATTTCAACACATGAAGTATGTGTCGACACAAAGGAGATGTGTCGACACTCAGCAAAGTTTCAACACATGAAGAATGTGTCGACACAAAGGAGATGTGTCGATACTCGGCAAAGTTCAACATAAGAAGGCTTGTGTCGACACAAAGGAGTTGTGTCAACACACAATAGAATTCAACTAAGTATTAAAGATGAAGTACTTGTCTCGACATACTCAATCAGTGTCGACACATTCAATAGAAGGGTTGTGTCGACACACAGAATCAGTGTCGACACATTCTGAAGAAGATGTGTCGAGAAGCAGTTACAACAACACAAGGAGTTGTGTCGACACCATCAAGGCTAGTGTCGACACTTAGTCTACTTGTGTCGACACTTAGTCTATTTGTGTCGACACATAATGACTACCTGTCTCGACACTTTCAGACAGTGACAGAGATTTCAAGAAGTGACTGGATGACTTGACAGCTGCCATTTCAACCGGTCAACTGCAACTGTCAAAGCTGTCAGAAAGTTGTTAGAAACCGGATCAGCCGGTTACCTTGGAGGAAGTCTATTTAAAGACCTTTCTCCTTCAACAGAAAGTGGATCAATGAATTGAAAAACAATACAACAAAGAAGAAGACCTTCAAGAGAAGATCTAAGTAGTTGGAGAGAGAGAGCTCCTTATAAAAAGACCAGCTGTTGAACCAGGCTGTTAAGTAAGTTACAGATTGAGATCTGATTCTCAAGTCAGCAGTTGATTGAAGATCATCTGCATAGAGATACAACCCTACTGTGTTCTAATTCAAGAAGCTTTGAAGAAAGCCAAGGGAGGTTGATCTCTGCAAAGTTCTTTCAAGAACTCATCAAGAAGCTAGTCAACTAATCTCTCTCTTTCAGAGTTGTGGTTAAACACTTTGTAAAATTTTATTTTCTGTAGGATCCTAAGGGATCTGAGCTGTAAGTCTATTTTATAAAGGCTGAGTGTAGGAGTCTGTGTGCTCTGAGTGTAGGTCTTGTTGAAGACTGAGGTAGGGCCTTGGGCCTGAGTTGTAGGAGATTGTGTTCTCTGAGTGTAGGTCTTATTGAAGACTGAGTGGTAGGGCTATTGAGCCTGAGTTGTAGGAGTGGGATCACTCTAAGTTGTAGAAACCTGTTTGGGGTTCTGAGTTGTAAGATCTGAGGATCTGAGAAGAAGTGGAGAAGTTAGGCCGAATCTAGTGCACTACTAGATAGGCGAAGCGGGAAAGTGGATGTACCCAGACCTTGGGGAACCACTATAAAATCTGTGTGTACTCTGTGTATGTTTGATTCTTTGATTGTTGTATTATATGTGCTGAATTGCTGTAGAGAATTGCAAATACATGTCTTAGTATTCAGTGTTTCTGCCTTTAATTTTAAAAAGATTAAGTTCACCTATTCACCCCCCCCCCCTCTAGGTGATTAGGTACTATTTCTTTCAAGAAGGACCCGATTGTTAGCATTCTGGTGGTCTGTGACTACGCCGATGTATTTCCGGAGAAGCTGCCAGGACTGCCTCCGCATAGGGAGAAGGACTTTCATATTCATGGAGGGGTTTTCTCGGATCGCCCTTCCACTCACATCCTTGACGAAGAAGGACGTGCCCTTTGTATGGACGCCACAGTGTGAGGCAGCCTTCCAGGAGCTGAAGAACTGACTTGTCTCAGCCCCTATCCTGGCCCTTCTATCTGGGAAGAAAGGATTCTAGGTGTACACCGACGCACCATATCAGGGGATGGGTGCGGTGCTGATGCAGAACGGACACGTCATAGCATATGCCTCCCGCCAGCTGAAGACCCATAAGAAGAACTATCATGTGCACAACCTGGAGATGGGAGCAGTGGTATTCGTACTGAAGATATGACAATATTACCTCTACGGAATCCACTGTGATATATACTCAGATCATAAGAACCTTAAGTACGTGGACATGCAGAAGGAACTGAACATCATGTAGAGGCAGTGGGTGGAGTTTCTATCTGACTATCAGTACGAGATGCACTACCACCCAGGGAAGGTGAACATGGTAGCAGATGCACTGAGTAGGAGAGCCGCCATAGCGGGAGCAGAGCCTCAACTGATGTCTATGGAACTGCTGCAAAGACTAGAGGACATGCACATTACTCTGGTGTCGTCTGATGACCCTGAGCTCTATAAGGAGTACTTGGCCGCGATGGGCGTCACCGATGACATCAGAGACCGAGTCAGAGAGGGACAGAGGCAGGATGCCAAGTTAGAGCCCATCTTCCAGGCCATAGAGGCAAGCACTACAGGAGACTACACACTGAGGGATGGCCTGGTGTGCTTTAGAGGATGGGTGTATATACCGGAGGGTGGTCAAATCCGAGAGGACATTATGACGGAGGCGCACTGCAACCAGTATTCTGTGCACCCGGGGTTCACAAAGATGATGGCTGATTTGAAGAAGACTATGTTCTGGCCGGGCATGAAGAAGGATGTCACTTACTTCGTGACCCATTGTGAGACATGTCAGCTAGTGAAGGCGGAGTGCAGGAACCCCTCAGGATTGTTGCAGCCACTCCCAGTGCTGGAGTGGAAGTGTGATGACGTGGCCATGGACTTCATACATGGGCTTCCCCGGTCTCGGACAGGGAATGACTCGATCTGGGTTATCGTTGATCGGTTGACGAAGGTGGCTCGATTTATACCGATCAATAAGGATGATTCAGTGGGAGTTCTGGTGCAGAAGTTTGTGGAGCAATTCATTCGTTATCATGGCGTGCCCAGGTAAATAGTGTCAGATCGTGATGGGCGGTTTACATCCAGGGAGTGGAGGTCAGTTCAGGCATACTTGGGAACCCGACTGACCTTTAGCACAGCCTTCCACCCTCAGACGGACGGGTAGAAAGAGTGCACAAATCAGACATTGGAAGATCTGCTACGACTGTGCATTCTAGACCGAAGAGAGCCATGGGAGAAGATGCTACCACTGGTAGAGTTCTCATACAACAACAGTCATCAGGCCAGTATAGGTATGGCCCCCTACAAGGCCCTATATGGATGGAGGTGCAGGACTCCGTTGTCATGGATATAGGATGAAAACCCAAAGGTCCTGGGCTCGGAATTTGTGGAGGACACCGAGGCCCAAGTGAGACTGATACGGGACCGGAAGTTGGAGGCGCAGAGCAGACATGCAAAATATTATGACGCGCGACATCGATGGGTGGATTTTCAGGTAGGAGACAGAGTGTTTTTGAAGATACGGCCGATGCACGGAGTCTCTTGAGTTCGCGGGCAGAGGAAGAAGCTCAGCTCGAGATACATGGGGCCCTACATGATCCTGGAGCAGATCAGCCCCTTAGCATACAGGTTGGAGCTGCCTCCAGAGCTGGAAGGCCTGCATAATGTTTTCCTTGTCTCCTCCCTTAGGAAGGCCCTATTACGTCCAGAGCAGCAGATAGACACCACAGATGGGCCAGTAGCATCTGATCGGTCAGTGCACATGGAGCCGGTCGGGATTGAGGACACGGGTATGCGGGTCTTGTGCTGCAAAAAGGTCCCACTGGTCAAGGTTCTTTGGAGAAATCACGGCCAGGAGGAGCACACTTGGGAGCCCCAGGACTTGATGCAGCAGTGGTACCCGGAACTTTTCAGTCAGGTATTACTATCAACCTCTCGGGATGTTATAATTTTTCTTGCATACTTGAAACCCCGTAGGCATAACTAGAATTTCGAGGACGAAATTTTTTTGTTATATGTTGGGATTTGTAACATCACTCAAACAACTAGACCCCTAGGAATTATTTTGTCATGACCAGGTCATGACAAAACCTAAGTAACCCCAAAGAGACCTAGGTCAACACAACCCTATTTCTGGTCAACCTAGCCCAAATAGGCTAACCCAAGCTCAAACCTCCTCATGTGGCTTCTTTATTGAATAATGTGCGTGGAAGGGCTGCAAATAGTCCTTCAGATTGACCAAGTCAACTTGGTGACTAGGAGAGAGGGTGAGTGTAACAGCCCAAATTCTGGGAGTAACAAAATTTGGGTGACACGGCTTGGGACACGGGCGTGTCCCGCTCGGGTTGAAGAGTTGGGCGCTTGGTCGACAAATTTTGGTCAACGAAGTTTCTGGGTGGTCACGCCCTAAAACACGGGCGTGACAGGGGGCGTGTCCACTCAGTTCGACGAACTGGGCTCGACGATCGTCGAGTGTGTCGATCGTCGAGTGTAGATCATCGAGTGTAGATCATCGAGTAGCGATCGTCGAGTGTCGATCGTGAGTGACGATCGTCGATCGTCGAGTGCCGATCGTCGATCGTCGAGTGTCGATCGTGAGTGTCGGTCGTCGATCGTCGAGTGCCGATCGTCGATCTTCGAGCGTCAATCATTGAGTATGGGGTACACGGCCTGTGACACCGACGTGTCACAGGGCGTGTCCCGCTGTGTCGAGAGTTCGACGATTTTCTCTCGACTGGGTATCGAGTGGGTTACACGCCCTACGTCACGGGCGTGTCTTGGCCGACAAGGGTGTGTACCATGGTCGTTTCACAGTGAGCTCCGTTTCCATAATTATGGAGGAGAGAGAAATGAGGAAGAAGAGGGAAGGAAACGGTTCAAGGGGAGGCCAAAGGCCACATTTAATGGCTGAATTCAATTCCTCATGGAAGGGGAGAAGTTTCCATCTGTTTCCCTGGCCATCAGACCTGGTTCAGCCCCCCTCCTCCATGACCGAGCCTAGGCATTAATGGCTTTGAAGGACATTAATGATCCAGCCCCTCCTCTCCCCATCTGAGGCTTTAAACGCCACCAGTGAATTGAGAGGAGCCTTTCCCAATCCTTACCCGAAGAAATCGAGCCTCCCCACCTTGCAGTTGCAGAAATCGAGCGACGCCATTTTCAGAAATGGCTTCCCGGCGATCTTCCCGACTTCAGGATGCCGGTAAGGTCCAATCCTCTTCCTCTCTGTCTGTGCTAGATCTAGGATCCATCAGCTAAAGAGAACGGGCTCAATTGAGCCCGATCGGGGAGAAATTTCTCACCGAAATTCCACGAAAACGAACCTATCGGGTTCGCCGGAGTAGGCCCCTCCGACGTCCGTGTCGCCGCCAGGCGATAGCCACCACCTCGACAGAGGCGGCGGTGGTGGTGGCCGGTCAGGGAGGTGGTTGGGGTGGCCAGAAAGTCAGCTAGAAGAGGCTCCAGGTCGGGCCAATCTCGGCCCTTGGCTGGAGGTTGAGGATGAGCGGATGCCGTCCGTTTTTGATCAAATAATTTCATGATATTAATTGATTTCTTGGAGATTATTAGCAGTAGATGGTTTTAATTATTAAAAATGCTTAGATGCCTCTAATATAAAATTGTCCAACATAAACAATATAACACTTGATGTCTAGTATAATTTAAAATTGATTTCACTCAATTTGTAGTCTTGGTGTGACCACAACACTCGTTTTGGTGTAAGGTATACATAGGCATGAACAGATATTAGAATTAGTGCTCACACCAAACCACTCATCCAAATGCTTTGAAATTTTTAACATAGGCTCCTCATAGCCTACCTCTTAAACTGTCCAAAAATAAGAATTTTTGGAAAAAAAGTTTTCTATAGTTTGTAGAAAAATTTAATAAATCAATTATAAATCAATTAGGTATCCTAAACACCTCAAAATCCCCCCGAATTTAGGTGAGTGGTCTTAGAGAGCATGTTAGGGCTCTGGTAAAAATTTCATCTCCTTTGGAGATGTTTTGGTTAGGTATTGATCCAACTCTAGGTATACCCTTATAGGGTTATTTAGGTCAAAGAGCTATTTTTGATGTTTGAGTGGTCAAATCACCTCAACAGAGGCTATGATATTGAACACTGACTTGGTAGGACCATTATCACCCTCTTAGGGAATATGGAGTGGTTTAGGATTGTTTTACCCTTGGATCCAAACTCAAACCCTAAGGGAGGGCTTTTGATGGTTGTGAAGGGCAAGGGGTCAGTTGACCTTGAAAAGATTTGAAACTTGGGAGAGAGAATTCTAGGGTAGGTAGAATCCTATGGAAGAAATTTAAAATAGATTCTAAGGTGAATAGCTCCCTCAAAACCCTAACCCTAGTTTAGGGCACAAACCTTGTAGTGATAGAAAATATCACTAAAACTCACTGAACAGTGATGAGATTTGGGTAGAGTAGTGTTTAAAGTTAGTACAAGCTCTGGAGATTTTATTATGAATTTAGGATTATTATTTTGGATACTTCATTAATAATTTAGTAATTTATATTATTTACTTAGAAATTTGTTATGAAGTAACTATTTGCTGAAAATTGATGAACTTTAGCCGAATGACTCATTATTATGTTTTAAAGCTCTGTGAACTTTTATGAGATTTGTTGGAAGAATATTTCTAAGGGTTGCTTCATTAAGTAGTTTTTCCCATGAAAATTTAATTAAATTTATTTTGCTGTGTAGCAATCCTGAAAAATTATGATTTTTGCACAATGACCCTTTCTGTACCAAATTAAGATTCTGTAATTTTTATATAATTTTCTAATGAATAATTTTGGTACTTCCTTCTTTACATACGATTAAGGGAATTATATTGGATAAATTAATTAGAGGTCACATATTTTCTGAAAAATTATGGAAATTAGTATATAGTAATATATCTCTGTTATTTAGTGATCAAAAATTTTGGGTGGCTATTACTTGAGTAGATCATATAGTTCATGTTCAAAATTTCCCATGGCAAACATTTGGGAAAATTCAATTAATATCAAATTAATTAGAAAAATTATGATTCTCTGATTGTAGACTAAACTTGTTATGATAGACGTCTGGTAAATTTTATAGGAGATTTGGAAGACAATCCGGAGTACCTCCTTTATACATCTCATATATTATAGGGTGGTCTGCATATAGTAACTGCGAAAACTGAACTAGAGTGGGTAATGAATTTGAAGAGTTGAATCCTTAGTAGCTTGCTAGTTTGGGTAAATAAATGAGAGATCTGATCAAGGGTAGAAATCAATAATATTAAGTGGCTTGCGAAAGGGAGCTTTGGGCGTAATCTCATCATAGTTCCTAGTGCCGTCGAGAGCCCTTCACGGGAAATACCTTGGGCAGTCCTGGGCTAACGTAAACCTTAGGAATAATTTGTGCAAGAGTAACCCTAATAATAGTTTCACCTTACACTCACACATGTACACGTAGGGAGATGAATTGGTAGTGAAAGGATAGCGTAGGCCCGTGGCCTAAGGGCTTACTGGTAGAGTTAAATGGACTCGGTATTGATTTGGAAGTCCGGGGAGCTGGATGCTCGGGGACTTGGAAAAAAGGAGACTTTATTATTCCAAGGAGCCATGGGCTCGGGATAATGGTGAACTAGTAGGCTTGGTAGTCTAAAGAGCTGGAGGCTCGGTACTATAATTAGATACAACTATCATGGTTGCATGTGCATAACAGTGGTGGGTCCTCGGTATTGGACGATCGAACACACCGTTGTCGGTACGTTGACTCGGGGAGACTAGCTGGTTTGCTAGGAATAGTACGGGAACATACGAGAGGGGCTAGACTGGGTAGTGTGTTTACCAGTCTAGGAGTGGAGGGGCCCAACCCACTGTCTTCGTTGGCCACGATGAGAGGCTCCTGAGAGTTTAGCTAACTCCAAAAAGGGGAACTAAAGGTCTGTGCTCATATAGTTGTGTGTGTGAGTTGCACTTGCATGTGCATACCATAGCATACTTGCACGTCATAGCATAATCATTGCATTTAACCCCTTACACCTATCGTATAAAATGGTATGGGATGTTTTTAATGATAGGCCCTGCAAAATGACCCCTTGGTCTATAGGGGTAATCCCTATAAATCAACGGTTATATTTCTCGTTGCTCTTACTTACTCTTGTTACTGCTTTTACTTACTTGCTACTCCTTACTGTTTACTTTTGTTACACACTTGTTTACTCATATTTAATTATTGTGATACCCCTGCCATACTTTATTATTTTATTCCTTATGGTAGATGTCACCTGCTTGATTATTTTATTCCTTTGGTCCTCCTTTTCACTCCTTTCCGCCCGGTGCCTAGGATCCACGGGTAGAGGGGTGGGGGATTATTGACTGAGTCTAGTTTGACTGACGGTTGTTTGACCACCATATTTTAGGTGCTCTGGATGGGAGACAGGGAATAGCCCCAGGAGACGCAACACCAGCAGGGTACGGTGCAGATGGAGATGAGCCAGTGTAGCTCGGGTGGATAGGCATCCGGATCCGTGAGTGAAGCCGAGTATTAGTAGTTTTACTTTTATGAGTGGATTGTAGTGAGGTTATCATGTACGGGGCTTAAGCCCGTATTCACTTTCTCGCGATGTGGACTATTTATTTGTCATGTGATCTCCTCTTTCTATTGTGGACTTGGATGCTTACACTTTCATTCATTACACATTCTTTCGATGGTGATCGATTTGTCCGTCAGGATCGGCATTTTGTAGTGATGACCTTCCCGGGTGAGAAGGTGTCACCGCTAAGCGGCGGTTCTGAGCCTAAGACCTCGGTGGTTGTTGCAAAAAAATGGGGTCTTACAGGAAGAAGAGCGGTATTCTCATTTGCCAAAGAGGATATGCAGATCGCATTGTGAAGCGGTTCGGCATGGGCGAAGGAAAAAGTTGCTCTACTCCACTGGAACATGGGCTGAAGCTTCGACGAGATGAGGGAAGGATTCTTCCTGACCCCTTGGTGTTCAGAGCTCTTGTTGGAAGCTTGATCTACCTGACAATTACAAGGTCAGACATTGCTTACGTTGTTGGATGATTAAGTCGGTTTATGGCTGAACCAAGGAAGTCTCATCTAGTGGCGGCAAAGAACATTCTGAAGTATGTCAAGACAACTTCTTACATGAGACTTCTCTATAAAAGGGACTCAGATTTTATCTTGCTTGGGTACACGGATGCTGACTATGACGGTGATTCGGATGATCGAAGGTCAACTTCAGGTTATGTGTTCACTTGCGCATCAGCTAGCATCTCATGGTGTAGCAAGAAGAAGGACTCGGTTTCCGTCTCAACTACGGAGGCAGAGTATAAGGCTTCAGCCTTGGCTGCTCGGGAAGCCATCTGGTTGAGGAGGCTTATAGAGGATGTTCATGAAGAAGTGCAAGTGCCAACTTTACTCCGGGGTGACAATGAGAGTGCTCTCAAGCTGGTAAACAATCCAGTGTGTCACGTTAGGACCAAGCATATTGAGATCGATCACCACTTAATAAGGGAGAAGGTGTTGGAGGGATCTCTTCTAGTCGGGCATGTTCGGTGTGAAGATAATCTTGCTGACATCTTCACGAAGCCACTATCGAAGGGGCCTTTTGAGCGGTTGTTCAGCTTGCTGGGCTTGATCACCACTTCTCACTTCAAGGGGGAGTGTTGAAAATTGTGAAGTGAAAGTGGTTTATGGGCAGGCCGGGCGGCCTGAGCGGATATAGTCCACAGACTGGGGCGGACTGTGCGGGCTGCTGTTATGCGGCCTGGTGATAGGCCAGGTTGGACCTAGCTGTTCTTGTAGAGCGGCCTGAGCGGTCTATGTCCGCGGCATGGGCGGACTGTTGGTTGAGTTCTGGGTACTAGCTTGGCTGTTCTTAAGGAGCGGCTTGTGCGGCCTAGTGTGCGGGCTATGCAGTCTGCTATGAGGACTGGTTGGTCTATGGCCAAGGACGTCGGGCTTCGAGCAAAGCGGACTGAGCGGACTGCGATATCCGGACTGCAGGCAAGTGCTTGGTTGATCAGTGGCTTTGCGGGTTTGCAAGCTTGAGTTAACAGGCTTGTTCTGTGCTCTATCCGCATGAGAAGTGGCAGACTGGCTAGTCCGTGGTGTCCGCTCAGGTCGCCCGGCTCTGGTAGTTCAGCAGTGTTGTTGCTGTGGCGGACTGGTGTTTGGAGTCTGGCAGGTGGCCGTTGCGTTGGGCAGACGTGCGAGTAGTGTGTGGACTGCCTTACACTGGCGAGGTATTGGCGGTCTGTGTTCTGGTTGATTGGCGGACGGAGCTATGTCCGCCGAGCTCGCGCTAGGTCTTTTGGTGTTTTACTAGACTTGGTCACATTCTGTGACAAGACTAGTGCGATCGCTGTATTCGCCAAGTCCGCTGTTGACCGGGCGGACTGCCCTTGGCTGATAGAGGTGTTGCTCTGGTGGTGTGCGAACTGCCTCTTGTATGTGCTGACAGTCACTGAAGGGGGATGTTGTTGTCCTACGGTGTTTGCGGGCTCTGCGGGCTGGTGCCTTGTCCGCATAGCTTGGGCGGACTGATGAGAGTTCGCCTAATGGTGCATCGCTATTACTTCTGGCGGTTTGTTCCTTAGAATCCGGCTAAGTCCTTGTGGACTCAGCGGACGGGTGTTTTGTTAGCGCGCGAGCTGGGGCTGTGTCTCTATCCACTAGGGAGGTGACCACACTCCTCACCTCATCTATAAATAGAACCCCCCTGGCACGTCTACAGTAACTGAGTGAACAGTAAGTGGGGGCTCGGTTAAAGTGTTGCGATCTAAGTTTTTCTGTCCGCGCGGATTGAATCAAAGTTAACTGTTATTGTGTGCAGGTCGCGCGGCTAGCTTCAAGGAGCCAGGAGTTTGGCTTTGACTCCGGTCAAGTACTTGGAAGTGTGCGTTCTCTGCGGTCTCAACAAGTTGCTCTGCGGCTTGTCAGTTCTCTGCTTCAGCTTTGCCAAGTTTCAATAACCTGTCCGCCGATCTCAGGCGGCTAGGCAGTCTGTTCATCAGTTCATCAGCAGTACGCGAATAACGGAGTGTCCGCGTGGCCTTGCGGTCTCAGGCGGACTCCGTGTTCTATTCGGCATGTAGCAGCTAGAGTTCGGGCGGTTTCAGCGACTCGGCGGACTCGGCGATCTCGGCGGTCTGCAATTCTGTTCGCTCGGCTTGTTTTGGACGTTCTGTTTTGTAGCTTGTGTACTGGCGAAATCATGTCTCGCTACGTATGTATCGCCTTGTAAAGAAGTTAATGAATAAGATATGCTTGTTCTTCCATGTGCATGTTGTGTTAAGTGTTGCTACTTGAGTTTTCCGCTTGATCAAAGTGTGAACTGGGTAGTGCCGAGAATATTAATTTGGCTTTGGGCTATCTTGCTGACCACTTTGAGAAAATTCAACACCATCTACCAAGGGCCGGCCACCCGACGCGTGGGTGGTCAGGCGATTCTGCCGACCTCCAAGGGCCGGCCGCCGCCATAGCCGCTCGACGCTAGGGCGGTCGGGGGCTCAGCCAGCCTCCAAGGGCCTGCCGCCCCCGTCGTCCCTTGGAGGACGCCCGACGCGCGGGCGGCCGGGGGATACGGCCGGCCTCTCGGCGTGCATGGTGCGCGGGGGAGTGGGTCGCGCGTGGTGCGCTGCCTCGCTCCAGGGGCGGTGTCGTGTATGTGCTTTGTCCTATACCCCCTTTGGGAGGCTTTGCGTCCCTCCGAGCGAGTGTGGCTTACCCGTGTGGCTTTCTCGGTCAAGTTGACTTACTTGAGTACTTCGATATGCTTCGTTTGAAATATTTTTAGGGGGAACTGCCTCAAAAATGAAGTGAAAAACAATAATTTGCATGCACATGTTGTCACGACACCTTTTTTGTACCATGAACATTTTTAGAAACCTTTCTTTAATATTGTGTGTGTGTGTAAGATATTTAACTTATTTAGAATTTAGAAATTCTAGTGGACGGATATAAATAATAAATGGGAACCGTGTGGATATGTGAAGGAGAGTGAGGAGCGTGGAGAAAGAAAACACCGTAGATTCATGAATCTTTTTTTTACTTGCATGAAATAATGCATAGGATTGGATGGTGATTGAGGGATGCACATCTTTTGTGTTCCATGTGAAAGAAGCCCGATAATTCACTTTTGTTTTATGACTACCGCCAAAGGCCTAGATGAAGACAAAGTTTTAATTCCATAGTTGGACAGACATTTGAGTCTCCATGACACACACAATTGCAATAATACGTAGCGTTGATACGATGAACATCTTATTCATCATTGTTGTTAATTTTGTTGTCTCGTCAAATGCATAATTATATTGTTTTGGGTAGCTCAGTTTTCCTCCGGTTTAGAGAATCGGATCCCTTTAGTTCGGCGTTGGACCGTGCGTGCAAACAGTCAATGAAAATTCAGCGGCAATGACAAGAGACTTTTCTTAGCGTGGAAAATCCGGAAAAAATGAAAAACCACGTGTCTGGATCGGTGTCGGGCCAAAATCTACTATTCAACTTTGATTACTACTATAGGGAGTTTTCTGGAGGGTGACAAGCCACCTCTCAGTTACAAGCTTTGAATACAGAAAAAACGTAAAATAAACTAAGTTCATGGAGCTTGGATAAGAGCGTCCTCGTGGAGAAAAATGTTAAGTTTTTGAAGTCTTGGAGTGTCCTCACACGAGCATCCACAGGAGCGTTTTCCAGTGCCTTATCCCAAACTCAGAAAAGCGTTCAAGTGAGTGTCGGGTGTTGTGCACGCTAGAGAGGAAGCGAAGCGAGTTCCAACCAGAGAAAAGATTAAAGTCTCACGTTCTCGCTGGAAAATATCAAAGCTCTCTCTAGTGTCTGTAGTTTCCTCCCCTCAAATGAAAGTCTAGGGCCTATTTATAATCTTGAGGAGGGACGTGCTGGTAATTATGTCAAGCTGAATCCTGAGTTGATGAATGACGTCGCTTCATTTTTGTCACTCAGATCGCTAATTTTCCCTAAATAACGAACATGTCCCCCCGGGCGGTTTGAGAGGCCCGGGAAGATAATCTTAATAGCAATTTAAAACTATCACATCACAACAATCACAGCATTCACAGCACAGTACACACAGTTTTATAGTGCTCCCCAATTTATGGGTACATCCACTTTCCTCCCTTCGCCTATCTAGCAATGAACTAGATTCGGCCAAACTCCTTCTTCCTTTACTCAGATCCTCAAATCTTACAACTCAGAGACCAGCTGGCCCCTTCAACTCAGACTTTATAAGCTTACCACTCAGATCACCAAGATCCTACACTTCAAGTACTTCCCAAGAACTCTACCTCAGAATGTATCCACACTCCTACTCCTCAGGCAAATCCTGCCCTATAACTCAGAGAAATTCTCACTTGTCCTACCTCAGACAATGCTTGCGCTACCTCAGTCTTTATAACGCATGCTTACAAATCAGAGAAAATGATTCTCCTACACTCAGATCTACATGTAGATCTTACAAAGTTAATAAAAGTAAAGAAAATTGATTCAGAACTAGTCACACAACAAGAGAGAAATGGGTGTCTGCTTCTTGATCTGATACTCATCTGTTTGCTTCCTTTGATCTTGAAGTTATAGATTTGATTCAACCCTTCTTAGCTTTTCAAAGCTTCTTGAAGTTGAAATTAGGGTAGATCTAGGCTGGAGAATGTTGAAGACGATTCTTGATCCGGCTTCTCTCCACCTTCTGAATTCTAGCAAATTCCTTCTTAGATCTGGTCTTGCCAAAATTTTATCTCTCTATTTTTTCTGAAGAGTAGATCCCTTTATATAGGCTCTGTAAAAGGTAACCGGCTGATCTGGTTAATAACTGACATCTAACAGTTCTGACAGTTGTCAGACCCTCTGGTTTAATTTCTGTATTGAGGAAATAATTCTGCTTGAAGTGTTGAAACTTGACTGTTAGATGTGTCGACACCAGTCCTGGGTATCGACACTACTCTTGTAGTGTTGTCGACATACTTCTGAATGTGTCGACACAATCTTCACCTTGTCTCGACACAACTGATGTAGAATATGTCGACACTAGTCCTGTGTGTCGACACTGCTTGCTTCCAGTCTTGACTCAGCTTGTGAAGTGTGTCGGCACTAGTCCTGAGTGTCGACATAGTTGTCTTCAGTCTCGACATTGCTTGTATAGAGTGTGTCGACACTTGTCCTTAATGCCGACACAGCTTCTTTTTGTCTCGACACAACTTATGCAGTGTGTGTTGACACTAATCCTGAGTGTCGACACAGTTGCTTTCTTGTATCATAGTGTCGACCCAAGTCCTGGGTGTCGACACAACTTTCTCATTGACTCAGCACTTCTTGTTTAAGTGTGTCGACACTAATCCTGAGTGTCGACACAACTTTCTCCTTGCCTTAGCACTTCCTTGACAAAGGTGTCGACACTTGCCTAGTGTCTCGATACTTTTGTACTTAGCATTATTTTTCTACACACATGAACTTAACATTCATCAAATACAACTATGCGTATATCATTGAGCTGAAAGGACTTCTTCAAATCAAGTACATTGTGACCAATATACCCAACAGCCTTTGTTAACTCATTCTCCAAGAATTGCAGACGAGCTACATTCTTCTTATTGAACAGGCTATCCAAGGCCGTCAAAATCTCAGCAGCCGACCGACATCCACTGATGTGGTCAAAAAGCTCTGGTGTGATTGCCCGCTTCAGAGTGAACTCTGCCTTCACATTTGTCCACCTACATGCTCTCACTGCCTCAGCATTCTCGACAGCAACTACAACCTCTTGCCTGTTATCTCCACCGACGACCTCCCAAAGGTCCTCACCAAGAAGATAGCTCTTCATACATGGTCTCCACTTCTTGAAGTTGGTCAGCGTCAAGAGCTTAATCTCAAAACCTCTTGCATAACCGGCTTCAATTGCTTAAACCTGACTTACTTGAACTTCCAAGGAATAACACACCTTTGAGGTTGATGAACTGTTAACTCCTCAAATTGGCTCTGATACCATGTGAAATTTTTTAAGAAGACGAGAAAGGTTGCAGGAACACTCAACCTAAACCAAGTCAAGTAGAAATTAGCAACAATAGAAGCACAAGAGTCTCAAATTAGAATTAACTTCTTCTTTACAGGAGAAGGTATACATTGCGAGAAATGATTCACAGTGCACTCGATGGAAACAAAAAGCAATTACATGCAGAGAAACCACGTGGTTAGATATCTGAAACCGCACAAGCCGCTAACCGCTAGACTTGTCCGCTGAAACTACCAAGTCGTCAAACCGCAACCAAGGCACGCGGACTACCAGTTATTGAAAGCTGATGAACTGAAAACAGAACCCGCTGATAGACCGGGCAAACTCCTTGAACTATCTGCAACTCGGAGGAAGTGACTTCAAGCCGACGAGCCGCGACCTGCTTGTTGGGTATTGTATCCACAATTACCTGGATTTGAGGAAGCCACCTGTCAAGCTAAGATGAATTCACAATGTATTTGATGAAACCTCTTAAGTTGTGCTTGCAGTTATTCCACGCTAAGTGCACATCAATGTCAGGGTGCAGTAGGTCAATATACACGAGTCTGCACGACGTAATCCCTCGTTGAGCAGATCAGTGTGTTGGACTACGTGTACTCTCTCTATTGGAGTGCACTTACTTTCAAGTACAGGGCTGTGATCTTGCAAGAGCAGACAAGGAGCAAGGATGGGTCAAGGAGCACATCATGGGTGGAAAGACGAAAAATCGTCTAAGTGTAAATCGACGAGAATCACCAAGTGATTCTCGCCGATTCGACGAGAATCACTAGTGATTCTCGCCGAATCGTCGAGAATCATTGGCTGATTCTCGCCGACTCGATCCAGCTAATTCAAAGAGAGCAACGCTGATGCTAAGTAATAAATCGACGAGAATCACCAAGTGATTCTCGCCGAATCGTCGAGAATCACTAGCTGATTCTCGCCGTGTCTTTCCGGCTTTATCAGAGCGTGTCATCAAGTCAAAATCGACGAGAATCACCATTGATTCTCGCCGAATCGACGAGAATCACCTTTGATTCTCGCCGATTCGACGAGAATCACCTTCGATTCTCACCGATTTTGCCTTAGACAATTTTCTGGATCCCACTGGACCGGATCAAATGTTAAGACTCTATTTTGAACCGCTTTTAGGGTTTCTTCAGGTGGGACCCATAACTGTCATAAAATAATATTTTACTGCATAAATACAGGCGTATTTTTGAACAGTAATGTAGAAAAGAAGATTTGAAAAAGACGAGCCGCAACATGACCTAGATCGCGATTTCCGCTCCGCCGCCGCCGCCGTCGCCGATCGAGCAAGTTGATCGCCGGTCTTGATCGTGGTTTCTTCCAGATCTCCCGTCGACAGAAGCTTAGCCAAGCGTAGCGTCTCACATGTCTAACCGGAAATCCTTTGTCTCTTGATTTGTTGATCGGGAAAACTTTTCCCGTCCGAATCGATCGAGACGATCGATCCTAGTGTGACCGTTGGAAGACCTCGCTGGCTTTGCTACGAAGTTTGAATCTCCTAAGTAAAGCAGCCGCACACCGTTGTCGCCGCCGATCCCGTGAACCAAGCCGCCTCCCTCTTTGCCGCCGCCGGTTCCGGGGAGATTCTCTCCAAGAGAGATCTAGGGTTGTGGACTATTCGTGGACTTCAAGAACACGTCGTCAACGAAGAGGGACACCTCAGTCTCCAAAAGTAGTTTGTATTTCTTGTACATTCTAGTTCATTTTTGTTGTAAAGGAACGTTGGTTCCGAGTTGTAAGGGTTGGGTGCAACCCGTGTTGTGTGAGTGTTGTCTCCTACGTGTGGAAGGGTTCCTTCCGATAGTGCAAGGATTGGATTTCAATCCTGTTGGTGAAGTGACCGAGTCGTCCCTTGTTGGGAGATAGGTCGAAGGGGGAAAGTGGATGTACCCAAATCGGGGAACCACTATAAATTGCTTGTGTACCTTCTTTGCTGTGTTGTTTTATTTTCGTGTGCAGGTACAATTTTAATTCCGCAAAAATGCTGCACGTCACCTATTCCCCCCCCCCCCCATAGGTGAAGGTAGTTGACACTTGGTGGACTTTCAAGTGGTATCAGAGGCAGGTTACTCATCAAAAAGGCTAACACCTTGAGTAGAATCCTGCCACCAGTGTCAGAAGCATGGAGCTGGATCATGAGATCTCTCCACTAAGACTTCCCACATGCACAAAGGAGTATTATCCCGTCTGGAAGATGAGAGTGTCGTATCACTTGGAGGCTATCGATCCTCGAGCATCTTTCATCCTGGAAGAGGGTCCTTTTATTCCTATGAAGACCTCCGGCTCTGGAAAGAATATCCAAGTGCCCAAGTGTATTGCTGAGATGTCGGAGACGGAACTCTCATTATTTAATCTAGACAAGATGATTCGTCAGATTATCATGGATGTCTGGTCTGGACCTTCTCGCTCTACATTGGAAAAATGTGGGACGACCAAATCTATGTGGGAAATGATCTCAGAGCTGATGGGGGGATCAAAGAAAGCTGGGTTCTGCCGTCAACTAGAGGATGAAGCCTATGTGGGGGTCCTCGCCTCTGAAGATGAAGGCAAGGATCAATCGGACAGCATCAGAGCTCCAGTGTCCTTGTTAGAGACTGAAGAAGAAATTGAGGAAAGCAGTTCTGATGAGGATGACACAACGGTCACTGGCTCTAATGACAATAACACTGAAGAGCAGGTAACTTCTTCATCTTGCCCCGTCTCTCTTGAAGTTTCTGAAGACAAGAACTGTTTCCCTTCAGAAAATCCTGATTCTCTGAAGAGAGCCCTTCAGAAAAGCAACCTACTTGTTGAAGAACAAGCTCAGGAGATTGCTCGGCTGAAGATCTTGTTGGTTCTCCAATTGGCATCTAACAAGGTCAAGGACTCTAAAATCTCTGATCTAGAGAGTAGTCTAGAGAATGAGAAAAGGATAGTATCTAACTTTTCCAAGGTTGATGCTATAAAGAGAAAGGAAGAAAATAGGTGGATCTCCCGAATTATCAATTCGTGGAGAAATGGGGAAACGGTATTCCGACCCCCCACTCCAGGCAGGAAGGGTATTCATCATGCCTTCAGGTATGATCACAGGAACAATCGTGGTCACTGCAAGGGTGATTTGTCCTCATATGGAGACACCCATAGTGCAAGGGCTGTCATGGCCACCCATGAGAGAATACCTAAGGCTCATTCTGAGCCCTTTGTATTCTCGGCCACTGCCCCAACTCGGCGTGAATCTGCTGGTATCAGCTCTCAGAACGCTTCTCACCACCTGAGGACACAGGAAAGGGAGGTTAGAAGTCATGCTGTAAGTTCCCATGGGGCCTCAGGAAGGGGGCTGCCTGAAAGGAAGGCACCACCTCCCAGGCCTCATAATGCTTGCTTCATGCATTCCTTCCACACTTCCACGTGTCGCGGTGGAAGAGGCAATTTTGGGAGCAGATCCAGGTCTATCCCGTTTGGACCTAGGCTCATGACTACCTCAGTCACTAGATCTGGTCAGAAGCGGAGATATAACATTCACACGTGCTGGTGCTGTGGCAAGGTGGGACACTTTGCCATAGACTGTTGGCACAACCCCTCTGTGTCAAGGGCAAGGGCATATCCACATCTTCTGGGCAGAGGTAGTCTTCCTGACAGGATTTCTGAAGGAAGGCAGTCAAGTGTTTATGCTAACAAGAACCTAGGACCCAATATGTATTGGGTTCCTAAGATAAAGTAACTCTCTTTTGTAGGGTAGTCTAGGTTCCCGTAAATATAATGGGAACTAGACAGTAGATGTTTCAAGACTGAATTGGAACAAGCATCTGGAATAACAGAAGTGATATGTACATGGGCATACTCACATTGAGCACCTGGTATGTTTTAACCAGAGGGGCTAAATGATAACTCTCAAAATCCCAGGTACTTTTGATCAGCTCCAAGACTTGAGTCATATTGTATCGACATTTACATATATATATATATTTATATATACATATATACACATATATGAGTGTACACCTAAGGATAGGTTAACACGGTATATATAAACCTTAGATACATCAATAAGATTTATCGGAAGTTCCACTGATAGATTCGAGAACTAACATCTACATGCGTAAATCAGTTCACTGAAAACTAACGAAGATACGTCATTGGAAATCTCGACGACTTACAATTGACATCAAAAAGTGTATGGAAAAGCCCCGTTCAAACCCTAAATAGATTGGCTTTAAGAAATATATATATATTTAGAAGATTTTTAAATTGACTTGACATCAGAAGACTTCGAAAATGCTGCATGCCTCTTAACCTGAAGATTCCTATTAAAGAAACCCTTCTATATCGACTTAGACAAATTCCCACCGATCCTCAGCAAAGGGATCCCGTTAAAACCCTGTTAAAACCTGTCGTTAACGCAAAGGAATCCTGCCGACCCTTCATTTCCGCAGGAAACTTACCGAAGGACACTCGCCGAAGGAAACTCGTCGAAACGCCGAAGGAATCTCGCCGACTCTTCCCCTTCCGTCGACGTGCAAGAATCCCGCAACTCGTGAAGAATCCCGTCGATCTCGCCGATTGCCTTCCGTGGATCTCTCCTCTCTCTCGTCCAGGGATTTCTCCGCAGTTTCGATCAATCCTAGTCGCGTGCACCTCCCGGGTGTCCGTCGTCTTTGTCAAACTAACTCACCGTCTACGCTTTTGGGTAACCACATCCTCATCCTTACAAGGACTTTATTACTAGTGTCGCTTCCCTTTTGACTTTTGATTAAGCATAGAGTAGGGATTCTCTCCCTAGCTTTGCAATGGCTCCAAGGACAACCGCTGGACTGATCACTGGATGTGAGCTGGTTCGAACAGGGTTCTCACATGCATCAGATGAATTCAGAAACATCATCCTTATGCTTGAAGAGGCTGGACTCTCATTCATACTGGAGCACCCCTATAAAATCCTGGACAAGGAAGTGATGGAGTTCTTCGCAATCGCAAAACTCCGGAATGACGACTCTCTCATCAAGAGCAAGGTTGCAGGGGCAAAGATCAAGATTTCTGCCAGCAAGCTGACCCACTTCTTGCAGCTCACTAGCTCGGCACACGAGGATTATCTGGATGAACAGTACAAAACTAGGACTTTATTATTCTGTGGACTCGCTCGAGGAACTAAATCGATAAAGCGAAAGGATATGAATGAGGAGGGGAAACTTCTGTCAGACATCATTGGGAAGGTACTCATATGCAAACCGGGTTCACATGACCACATCTCTGCGGACATGTTCAAGATACTTGTGGCAATTGTCTGCAGAAAAAGATTCAACTGGGGGCATTGCTTTTTGAGAAGATAAAGGACACTATCAGATCTCCTAGCTTTGGCCGAATCATCAGTCTATATCTCAATCAGTTAAACGGAGATAAGTATGACATGAGTAAAGGCGTTCCTCTACATTACTTGAAGAAAATGGACTCGAGTGTCTTTGACAGATGGGAGAGACGCATTGGGCAGGCTGCCGTGGTAGAACAACCAGAAGTATCTCCAGCCGAGGACGGAACTGTGGCTGATTCCTTAGTAATCCCCAGTGAAATTCCTGATGGACTGACTGCAGGAATTGAGGGGGAGCCTCTACCCGCTTATGCTAATATAATATCTGACATCTCTCAGATAGCCAGAGATGCAGTTGCGAATATACAAGAAGAAAGTGAAGCTGTGATGGAGAATGAGGCAGCCCTGACCGTGCATGATCAAGGAGCCGAAGCTAATGTAGAGGAAAATGATGAGGGAAGTTTGAAAGATGATGCTGATGAGAATGATCTCATGGATGATGAAGATGAGGAAGAAGGCAATGAGGGACAGGAAGCATTGGAGACTCGGGATATCACTGAAGTTCCATCTGACAAGCACACTCCTGAGATCGTTCCTGAGAACATTGGTGCAACAGTGGAGGGGAGTCCTCTCAGCAAGACTGCTTAGTACTTCCGAGAAATCTACAGAGGCAGCAAGTATTCCCCCCTTAGAGACTGTGCTCGTGTCCAGCTCTACAAGTGCATCTGCTGAAGAGCAAGGCCAAGGAGTGACTCAGGATCATCCACTACGAGCTGATCTAGCCAATCACACCGTAAATATTATTCAAGGTATCGTGGATGAGCTCAAAGCATCTTTTGAGAAAGCTCAAAATGAAATGTTAAAAAGAATTAAGGAATCTGAGAATCTTATGCTCAAGAACGTGGTGGAGATCAATCACAAACTGGACGTGATGGAAAAGAAGTTTGAAGACAAGTATACAGCGGCCGGCCAAGCTGTAACTCTTCTTATGGACGGATTGAAAAAGAACACCGATACTCTCGCCGTAGTGAATCAGAATGCTCATGTCGTAGCAAATAACATTCAAAAGTTTGATGGCAATATGGTAACTCTTAACACCAATCAACAAGCCTTGGTCACTGAATTCTCCAGGGGTACAAAGCACATTGATGAGTCACTACATTCTTATGCAAACTCCATTGCAGTTGAAGCCAAAAAGGGGGAGAAAGCATATACAGCTAAGATGGCTGAGCTTCGGGAAGTCATGATCAAAAACTTTGAACAGTCAAACCAATATGTCTATGACAGTTGCTGGTGGATGCTCCAACAAGCGTTAGGCGTTGATTTGCCTGAAAATCCTGCGGGTGTTCATGCTCCTGAGAATAATACGGCTGATGAGGGAGTAAGTGCTGCAGAAGTTCATTTAAGTGAAGCTGATGCTTATAGGGCTGCTAGGGCCACCTCCAAGGCAAAACTGATGGCAATGTTTGACCAAGGAGCCCTAGCAAAAGCCAGGGACAAGAGAAAATCTCAAGAAGGGACATCTACGGAAACACAAGCTGAAAAGAGAATCAGATTGAAGTAGGAGGAAGTAAGAAACGAAAAGTGGAGTCCGGTATCAAAGAGTATCATCTTGGACACATTCTGGCTACAGGAAAAAGGGGAAATCAATTGGAATGATGTATACAGCCAGCATGAGTGGGAGCTGCACAAAACATATGAAGCTAAACGGAACATCTTCTTCCGGACCAACACTGCGGCAGATAAAGCTCCTCCTCCCAGATACTATCCAAAGCCCAAGGAGTATGTTGAAAGGCAAAAAAAGAAGTTTTTGGCTCAGAAACATAAGGATGACCTAGCTAAAAATCCTTAGACAGAAATTCATAGATTGTCATTGTCTCTTGAACACTTTTATCTTTTCTTATTGATATATGAACAATCCTGATTATATTTATATAAATATATATGTATATGAATTTATGATTGACTCAAG
Organism: Platanthera guangdongensis; assembly: GCA_039583875.1. Classification (NCBI taxonomy): domain Eukaryota; kingdom Viridiplantae; phylum Streptophyta; class Magnoliopsida; order Asparagales; family Orchidaceae; genus Platanthera; species Platanthera guangdongensis. The sequence continues at coordinate 162,193,775 of CM077147.1, read as the reverse complement.
GCTTGATCTGTTTGCCTATATTTTCTTGTGTCGCATCTTTATATTCTCTATGTTGTATATATTATCTGGTTGGTGGTATTCATCTTAGCTAGTAGGATTTTGGCTTCGTCAAATAGGGGGAGATTGTTGGGTATTGTATCCACAATTACCTGGATTTGAGGAAGCCACCTGTCAAGCTAAGATGAATTCACAATGTATTTGATGAAACCTCTTAAGTTGTGCTTGCAGTTATTTCACTCTAAGTGCACACCAATGTCAGGGTGCAGTAGGTCAATATACACGGGTCTGCACGACGTAATCCCTCGTTGAGCAGATCAGTGTGTTGGCCTACGTGTACTCTCTCTATCGGAGTGCACTTACTTTCAAGTACAGGGCTGTGATCTTGCAATAGCAGACAAGGAGCAAGGATGGGTCAAGGAGCACATCATGGGTGGAAAGACGAAAAATCGTTTAAGTGTAAATCGACGAGAATCACCAAGTGATTCTCGCCGATTCGGCAAGAATCACTAGTGATCTCGCCGAATCGTCGAGAATAATTTGCTGATTCTCGCCGACTCGATCCAGCTACTTCAAAGAGAGCAACTCTGATGCTAAGTAATAATCGACGAGAATCACAAGTGATTCTCGCCGATTCGGCGAGAATCACTAGTGATTCTCGCCGAATCATCGAGAATCACTGGCTGATTCTCGCCGTGTCTTTCCCGGCTTTATCAGAGCGTGTCATCAAGTCAAAATCGACGAGAATCACCGTTGATTCTCGCCGAATCGACGAGAATCACCTTCAATTCTCGCCGATTCGACGAGAATCACCTTCGATTCTCGCCGATTTTGCCTTAGACAATTTTCTGGATCCCACTGGACTGGATCAAATGTTAAGGCTCTATTTTGAACCGATTTTAGGGTTTCTTCAGGTGGGACCCATAACGGTCATAAAAGAATATTTTATTGTATAAATACAAGCGTATTTTTGAACAGTAATGTAGAAAAGAAGATTTGAAAAAGACGAGCCGCAACGTGACCTAGATCGCGATTTCCGCTCCGCCGTCGCCGCCGTCGCCGCTCGAGCAAGTTGATCACCGTCCTTGATCGTGGTTTCTTCCAGATCTCCCGTCGACAGAAGCTTAGCCAAGCGTAGCGTCTCACGTGTCTAACCGGAGATCCTTTGTCTCTTGATTTGTTGATCGGGAAAACTTTTCCCGTCCGAATCGATCGAGACGATCGATCCTAGTGTGACCATTGGAAGACCTCGCTGGCTTTGCTACGAAGTTTGAATCTCCTAAGTAAAGCAGCCGCACACCGTTGTCGTCGCCGATCCCGTGAACCAAGCCGCCGCCCTCTTTGCCGCCGCCGGTTCCGGGGAGATTCTCTCCAAGAGAGATCTAGGGTTGTGGACTCTTCGTGGACTTCAAGAACACGTCGTCAACGAAGAGGGACACCTCAGTCTCCAAAAGTAGTTTGTATTTCTTGTACATTCTAGTTCATTTTTGTTGTAAAAGAACGTTGGTTCCGAGTTGTAAGGGTTGGGTGCAACCCGTGTTGTGGGAGTGTTGTCTCCTACGTGTGGAAGGGTTCCTTCCGATATTGCAAGGATTGGATTTCAATCCTGTTGGTGAAGTGACCGAGTCGTCCCTTGTTGGGAGATAGGTCGAAGGGGGAAAGTGGATGTACCCAAATCGGGGAACCACTATAAATTGCTTGTGTACCTTCTTTGCTGTGTTGTTTTATTTTCGTGTGCAGGTACAATTTTAATTCCACAAAAACGTTGCACGTCACCTATTCCCCCCCCCCCCCCATAGGTGAAGGTAGTTGACACTTGGTGGACTTTCACTATTGTATACCATTGACTGTAAATCGTGAGCTGTTCCATACTGAGTCTTCCAACTAGTTGTCTAGTCACCACGTACTAGTCGTACAGCCTGCACTATACAAGTCAACTTCACTTAGTCGCACTGGTTAGAAAACTAATCGTAAGTTCTAAATGCGAGTAGATTTCTCACTGTTCATGTTATATATGACGATTCAGGGACTCCTATTTATAGGCGACAGGGATTACCGCACATGGCGATATGATAACCACTCGTCATCCTGCAGCTAGCACCACCAACTCGCACAAGTGTGAATACCAGCGTCAATCCGCCAATGAAAACTAACCACATATGCAACAAAAACCATCAAACCGCATAGAAGAGCGGACACACTCCCCAGTCTGCGTGGAGTTGAGAAATTTAGTCACGCGTTCAGAGCCAAGTCCGCTTCTATGAAGATCTGTCAGACACCACCACCAGACTGCACAGTTCTGTGGTCTCCGCTTCCAGACCGTGCAACACTGCAGGTCGCAGCCCGCGACTAGGCAACCAACCAGACTTGTCACACCATCTTAAACAAGTCAACACAACCTAGCGACTCTAGCATCAAACCGGGCAACAAGTCCCCAGCGAACTGTGTGGTTAGCCTCCGCAGACCGCTCTAACCACTCACCTCTACGCTAGTGAGAGAACCCGATAGCTCCAAGAGGACTGTGCGGTCTCACAATTCAGACCGCAACAACCGCGGTTAGCCCAATGCTAACCGTCCAAATACCTCCCAGGGTGCTTACTGATCCAGACCGCAAGAAGAGAAACAATAGACATAGCCCGACTATCCGCCAATATCTAACCGCCAGACCGGCAGCGGTTTGTGCGTTCTGCCTATACAGACCCTCCACTTCCACTTCAACTAATTTAACACTGTAATCATGATTCCTATGGCGCAGATGAGATCCGTGACTTTGCTACAGTTGGTAGCGGACCGGGCCCCGCCAAACGGGTGAAAGCCACGATCGGGCTGGTTCGTCCGCATGACTGTCGCGCTTCGGCCCCGCCAAACGGGGATTTGGATCCCCTGGAGTTCATATGGACAACTCCTAGGTGGAGTTCGATCCATCTCGCGCTTTGGATTGAAATCCAACGCGCGGGATTTCCCGTTATTTATTTATTTATTTATTTATTTTATTACTTTTTACTTTTCATTTTTTTGTCTTTTAACACATGGATTCGTCTCGATGTAGGATTAGTAAGATGAATCACTCTCGCGCGTTGGATCGAACTCCACCCTGAAGTTCTCCGTACAAACTCCAGGGATCCGGATCCACCAAACGGAGCCTAGTCTATATAAAAATAGATTCTCCAGTAGTCTATAAAAAAACCGATTTCTCACAACCATCACTTTAGATTCAGTAGCAGAGACTTGCTTCCCTCATGGCTAGGCTCCACTCCCACCATATCCATCCTCGCGCCATGCTAAATCGCATCCACTTCTTCTTCTACTCGGCGGCCATCATCGCCCTCCTCCACCGCCACATCGCCGCCATCTCTTTAGCCGCCACATCCTCCCTCCTCTTCCTGGCTGACCTCACTTTTGCCTTCATGTGGCTCCTCTCACAAGGTTTTCGATGGCGACCCATACTCCGGCAAGAATTCCCCCATCTCCTTCGCCAAGAGACCCACCAGCTTCCGGCGTTGGACGTGTTCATCTGCACCGCCGACCCCATCAAAGAGCCACCCGAGAGCGTGGTGAGCACCGCCCTCTCAGCCATGGCCTTCGACTATCCGACCGACCGGCTATCAGTCTACGTTTCCGATGACGGCAGTTCAGAGCTTACGTTGTTCTCCTTCATGGAGGCTGCCAAGTTCGCTAGATATTGGCTTCCTTTCTGCAGAGAGAACAACATATTGGAGAGGAGCCCCGAGGCTTTCTTTGAAAGCGGTGATGCCGTTGGAGAAGCAAGGAAGATGAAGGTAATAATATCACCGCTTCTATATAAATGTCAAATTTATATTATTATCTGGACAAAAGTTTTGGTACTTATATGTATCTTGTGCGAGAAGATCTGGCCGTCCGATTCGGGAAAATACGGTTGTATTTGGAATGCAAAAATATGGTCATATTTTTGAGAAAAATCCGACCGTAAAATCTCGCATCGGACAGTCATATCTTCTCACGCATGGCACATATACGTACCAAAATTATTTTTCTATTATTTGCATTATTTTATTTGTACTTGAAAATGATATATTCATATTAATTGTTTTAATAAGACAAAAATAACTTTGGGTAAAAAACCATATCAATGTCAAATTAGGCTTCGTTTGGGAGGACTTATTTTCACCGGTCAAACGGTTACGATCGTATGAATCAGACATTAATTATGGTCCGATTCATGTGACCGTAAAAGCTTGATAGGTGAAAATAAGTCCCCCAAATGGAACCTTAGTCTCTAAAGTTAGTCACTTAGTTGTGTCAAAGTAGTTCTTGAACTTCTCACAGTGTCCTTTTTTAGTCCTTGAATTGCACTCAAAATGATGTTCCATGTTGGCCAAAAGGATGAAAATGACAGGCTTGGGCTCGTTTGGCACGGTGATGACAGTCGTAAATTTAAAACGACATTCGTTAAGGATCACCTAACAAACATCATCCGTTTGAACATAAAAATGGATGAAGTTCCATAGGTGGGCGTTAACAAATGACAATTTAACCTCCGTGTTCATGACCGCCACCACCATGCAAAACGGAGCCACCACCGTGCCAAACGGTGCGGTGGTGGCGGTTGTGAACGTTGTGACAATCATGAATTGTGGTTCGTGAACACCCAATCTCACATAACAAAATTCATGCATTACATACTGAAAACTAATTTACTTTCTTGATAATGGTCAAAACCTTAGTTTTGCCAGACATATATTTTATGATAATGACATTTTTGAACAAACTTATGAGAGAAATTAAGCTGTGCGGAACAAACCCATAATCTAAAATATTAAGGACCAAATTACATTAACTTGTAAAAAAGATATATTAACTTGTAATCGCATGGACTAAAATGATTCTTTTCCAATTAACTTATGTTCGTCGTTTTTTTTATTTTTACTTATATATTTGATTTAAAAGGACAAGACATTATTCTATCTCACTCACAATATTTTAAAAGTATACATAAAAATGTTTTTAAAAAAATTAACATGCTAGTTTTTTCAGAGACATTGTATAGTATATTTTAGGATTTTTGTATGAAATATATGCCAATCAATAATATTATAATAGTATGGTTCATGGATGCTTTGGATGAGCATGGTGTCACTATCTATTTTCTCCATGTCGCTCTTCACAAGTTTTTACAGAACTTTGGGAGCTCAAGGAGTTATATGTAGAATACAGGAGAAATATAGTAGTATTCTAGAGAAAAAAGTCTAGAAAATTCTTAAAAGATGTACATATTAGAGAGTGATAGAATAATCTAAAAAAATGATATTCTAGATCTTTCCATCATTTGAAGGTGATCCGGTTGACCTCAATTTATAGTAATTCTGGGCCGTAAATAGCCGAAATTCTCTTTTCCCCCACTAATGAATTGGGGAGTTACCAGACAAAACCGCCATGTACCCGATCCGTGCACCTGATCTGTACAGTAACCACCGCGAACGGGCTCCCAACCGCCGCACGGGATCCCTTGTGTCGGCCCCTCGATTTGTCGGTCGGCACGGCTCGGCCGGCCGCAAAGGTCAGCTGCCGCGGCTCGGCTGCCCGACGCTCGGGCGGTCGATGGCCGGCCGCACCCTTGGCCGCCCGGTGCTCCGAGGGCCGAAGGCTCCTGCGGACGCCCCCTAGGGCATCCGGTGCTCGGCCGCCCGAGGGCTCGGCCGGCCTCCCAGGGCTGTCTGTCCTCCCCTTGGCCGCCAACATGCAACCAGGGGATTCGGCCGGCTGCCAAGGGCCGGCCGCCGCCTTCGGCCGCCCGACGCGCAGGTGGTCAGGCGATTCAGCCGGCCTCCAAGGGCCGACCGCCCCCAGAGCCGCCCGGCGTTCGAGCGGCCGGGGGCTCAGCCGGCCTCCAAGGGCCTGCCGCCCCCTTCGGCCCTTGGAGGCCGCCCGACGCGCGGGGGAGTCGGGTGATTCGGCCGGCCTCCAGGCGTGTGCGGTGCACGGGGGAGTGGGTCGTGCGTGGTGTGCGGCATCGTCTCTCCAGGCGCAGCGTCGTGTACGTGCTTTGTCCAATGCCCCCTTTGGAAGGCCCTTCTTCCCTCCGAGCGAGCGCGACTTACCGCATGGCATTCTCAATCAGTTTGACTTGCTTGAGTGTTTGATTGGAATATTTTTAGGGAGAATTATCTCAAAAATGAAGTAAAAATAATAATTTGTTTGCACATATTGCCATGACACTTTTCATGTACCATGAACATTTTTAGAAAATTTTCTTTAATATTGTGGACTAAATTGTTGTGTAAGATATTTAAAATAGGTAAATAACCCCCCTTAACTTTATTTAAATTGAATAAAGTTTTAGAAATTAAACTAGTGGATGGATAACCCCCTAAAGAAATAAAAAATGGGTGTCATCCATTTGGTAAACCGGGAGTGTGACAAAGAAAAGTCAAGGTTTGTATATTTTGTGAAGGAGAAAACTGTGATAACAAAAACTGGAGGTTAGAAAGGGGAAAAACACTGGAGCTGTAAAACAATCGATTTAAACTCTTACCCTTTAATTAATGGAATAGATTCAATGCGAACAATCTTTTTTAGATTACTCGTGCATGTTAACCGCATAATGCATAGGCCTTTCGATTGGATGGTGATTGAGGGATGCACATCTTTTGTGTTCCATGTGAAAGAAGCTCAATAATTCACTTTTGTTTTATGAGTACTGCCAAAGGCCTAGATGAAGACAAAGTTTTAATACCATAGTTGGACAGGCATTTGAGTCTCCCTGACACACAAAATTACAATAATGCGTAGCGTTGATACGATAAACATCCTATTCATCATTGTTGTTTATTTTGTTGTCTAGTCAAATGCATAATTTTATTGTTGTGGGTCTCTAGTCAAATGCGTAATTTTATTGTTGTGGGTCGCCCAGTTTTCCTCCAGTTTAGAGAATTGGACCGCTTTAATTCGTCGTTGGACCGTGCGTGCAAACAGTCAATGAAAATTCAGCGGTAATGACAAGAGACTTTTTTTACGGTGGAAAATCCGGAAAAAAAAATGAAAAACCATGTGGCTGGATCGGTGTGGGGCCAAAATCTACTATTCAACTTTGATTACTACTATTAGTAGTTTTTTGAAGGGTGACAATCCACCTCTCAGTTACAAGCTTTGAATACAGAAAAATGGAAAATAAACTAAGTTCATGGAGCTTGGATGAGAGCGTCCTTGTGGAGAAGAATGTTAAGTTCTTGAAGTCTTGGAGTGTCCCCACACGAGCATCCGCGGTAGCGCGCTTTCCATTGCCTTCTTCCAAACTCAGAAAAGCGTCTAAGTGAGCATTGGGTGTTGTGCAAGCTAGAGAGGAAGCGAAGCGAGTTCCAACCAGAGAAAAGATCAAAGTCCCACGTTCTCGCTGGAAAATATCAGAGCTCTCTCTAGTCTCTGTAGTTTCCACCCCACAAATGAAGGTCTAGGGCCTATTTATAATCTTGAGGTGGGACGTGCTGGTAATTATGCCAAGCTGAATCCTGAGTTGACGAATGACGTCGCTCCATTTTTGTCACTTAGATCGCTTATTTTCGCTAAATAACGAACATGCCCCCCGTATGGTTTGAGAGGCCCGGGAAGGTTGCTCGGCGGAGGAGGCGACTGATGGCACCCCTCCGGGAGGGAGGGGTGGCTAGTTGTGCGTGCGTGCTTGGGCTGGCTGCGCTTGCGTGCCTCATCTTGCGGGGTTGCTTGCGTGCCTCTTCTTGCAGGGGTATCCTCAATCATTGGCTAAAAGTTATCTTTAACTCAAGCAAATCGATGAGTGCAAATCTAGAAAAAATTTTACATGCGGCACCCTCACGGACCGTGGTTGCCGGTTTAAATAGCGCCCGGGCCCACCTTTTTATTTTTTCTTTCGCGATTTCCCCTCTTGCACTCTTTCATCGGGGACAATGGCGAGAACCAGCGACAACCCTAGCTCTTTCATCCCCCTCTTCTGATCTCCACGAGGAAATCCCTAGCTCCCGTCGCTGTTCAGGAACCACATTTTGTTCGTCGGCGCTGCCTAAACTCCCAGGAGAGAAGAATACAAACCAGCAAAAGCCCTAGCTCCAACTCCGCTTCCATCCTCCTCCACGGCGAAGGCTTTAGCTCTATGGAGAAAGCCCTAGCTCCCGCTCAAGCTTCCACCGTCCTCTACCCCATTTTCAAGCTATTCGGTGTTCCGATGATCTTTTTGAGCTTCGTCTGCATTTCCGCAACCACGGTTGTTCTCCATCTCCGCCATTCAAGTGTAGCTTTTTGTGGTAATACAACTGCTATTATTTCTTCAACAACAACATCATCCTCCTAATCCAAATGATTGCTAGCAAAAGTGTAAATGTCGATTCAATTCTCAAATGACAGGTACTTTAGGACTCTTCCACATGTCCACCTCCAACCCCCAAGGTGCTGACGAAAGAGTAAGTCCCGATGCTCCCCTGAGTTTTTAAACTTGTTTTCAGTAACTAATTTTTCAACTGTATTTTTGTCGGTTTTTTATGACTGTATGCACAAACTATTTTTCCAACTGGATTTTGTCATATATTTTCCTATCGGTATGAATATATAGCAATTACGACTGTATTTGTAATAAATTAAGCCTTGAAGCTCCCCTGAACTTTTTAAAACTATATGCAGTAATTAATCTTTCAACTGTATTTCTGTCGGTTTTTATGACTGTATGCACGTACTATTTTTCCAACTAGATTTTGATATCTTTTTTTTCTTTGTTCTCATAAGTGAAGAAAGAACCTGTTGTGTTCCCCATTGTTCATTCAGATGAAGAAGCATACGCAATGTATTGCGACTATGCCCACAAATTAGGATTCAGTGTTCGTAAGCAACACCTACTGCACTGGACGCATACCAAAATAGTTAAACTACGAGAGTATTGTTCCCCTAAAGCGGTGCTAAAGAGCATAAAGAATTCCCCTTTGAAGTACCATAAATCAGAAATACGGACTTGTTGTCTTGCATGCATAACATTCCATGTTGATAAGAAAGGCAAAAATTGGACATTATCCATATTTGTAGAGGAGCATAATCATCTGTTAGCCACAGATAAAGAGACACATCTGTTGCGATCTAGCCGTCGTATTCCTGAAATGCAAGCGAGTCTTTTGAAAAATATGAGGACTGCCAAAATTAGAGCCGTGGATTCCTATAATTTTCTATCTAATGAAGTCGGGGGGGGGGGGGGGGGTGGGTTGAGAACATAGGGTTTACGAAGATGGATGCTTTCAAATATGTCCAACGAGAAAGAAAATCTTTGATAGAGAGTGGTGACGCCTCCAGCTTGCTCGCTTTATTTTAGAAAAAAATGTTGGATGACAATATGTTCTCCTATGAATTTCTTAAAGATGAGCTCAACAGGTTGACAAGCTTCCTCTGGATGGATGGGAATAGCAAGATAGACTACGACTGTTTTGGAGACGTTGTTATTTTTGACACCACATATAGACTTAATAAGTACAATCTAGCTTTTGCACCATTCATTGTTGTGAATCATCACTGGCAGAATGTATTCTTGGGTGGGGCTTTTATCGCTAAGGAGACTATCGAATCTTTTTGCTGGGTTTTTGAGTCGTTCCTTAATTCTGTCGGTGGGAAGAAACCCATTAGTATCTTTACGGACCAGGATCAAGGCATGGCTGTTGCTATTGAGCGGGTTTTGACTTCTACCCGACATCGGTTATGTCAGTGGCATATATGTAAGAAGGCTCCATCGAAAGTTCCAAGTTTCAACCACGGCAGATATGTTCGAACATGTTTCTATAACTGTATGGACAAGTGCGATGGTGAGGAAGCGTTCAATAGGTATTGACATGAAATGGTAACGAAAGGAGGGTTACATGAGAATAGATGGTTGGAAGATCTTTATACTATTAGGAGGCGGTGGTCCACGACTTTCAATAAGGATTTGTTGTACCTGACGATTTTATCCACCCAAAGGAGCGAGTCTGCCAATAATTGCATTCACGGATGTTCAAAGACAACTAGCTCACTTGTTGAGTGTTTTTCTGGATTGGAAAAGCTTGTCTCAACGTGGCGGCGCAATGAGCGCGATGAAGATTTCAAGTATACACATTGTCCTGTGAGTTTACGATACAAAATGTGTGTAATACTAAAGGTCGTTTCGAGGCAGTACACAAAAAAAATGTTTGCAATATTTGAAAAATTATTCATGGAGGCAGTAGTAGGAGTAAATGTGGTGGATGAGAATAGATATGACGAGCAGAACATCTTATATATAACAACCCAGACAGATGCAGTTTATGCTGAGAAAAAGTGGTTCGTTAGCTATAATTCTGGGACAGATATGGCGCAGTGCTCATGTCGTAGTTTCGAGACTCGAGGTCTGTTATGCAGGAACATAGCCAGGATATATAATCTTTGAAATGTTCAGCACTTTCCAAGTGCTTACGTTCTGAAAAGATTTTCTTTGAATGCCAAAAAGGGCATCTACCTACCGGGCACACCTTCTCTGACAGATCACGACTCCAACTTGATTTTTAGAAACCACCAACTGCGATTCAGTTATGATGTCGCTCGACGAGTCGAAAATTACAAATTAGCAAAGGATCATGTGGTAAGCACAATGAATGCCATGTACATAAATCTTGATGAGTTGATTGACAACGACAAGCGACGCGTGAGAGACATCTTAGACGAAACTGAAAGGGAGAGGACAGTCGTAAATGACCCACCAGTGAAGAGACCCAAAGGTGCACCGAGTGCACGCATGAAGAACCATTGGGAGAGAGGAAATAAAAAAAAAACAAGTAGGATCAAGTCAACCTTTTTTCCTTTTAGGTAATCGTTGTAATACATAAGTAAAACAGTTCTAATGCTATTTATTTTTGAATTTGTGATTCAGAAAAAAACGGAGTGCAAGGGCAAGACAGTCAATGTTGATAATACGCCAACACTTCAGGAGTTCGATTGTTTTGGAGGCCAAGACATTGAGCAGCAAGATTCTACCATTCCCACGCCACCGTGTGATGATTCAAACGACGAATACTTTGTTAATTTATTATTTAATTTCTCTAGTGTACCGGATGTTTTTAAGGCCTTGTAATTTCCAACATAAAGTAACTCATTATTTGATGGCACTGGTTGATGGGTCTTGGGTAATATGAATCTGGCTGATGTATTCATTATAATCAGATTAATGTGTTCTATAAACCGATCATTTGCTTCCTTTTTAGTAGTGATTTTACCATAATGAAATGCTGTTGAGACTTTGATATTACTTTTATATTCCTCATTCATAAGATTTTGATGACCAACAAAGTTATCTAAAGTCATTTATATGAAAGTGAGAAGCTGGGCTCGCTTAGAGTTTTAAGATCCCTACTATATCATTCCCTATGATGATATGATCATCTATATATACTAGAAAAATGACCTTAGAATCCCGATACCTGAAAGGTGGGAGGTCACGACATAAAAATAGTCTCAAAGAGATCGTCATTGAGAAATGATTATTTACATCCAACCAATGAAGATGTCATATCAAAGGTTGTTTGAATCACACAAAAAAATGTCTCAGAAACACACGGGTGTCATGCGTGTGTGTCAAATTTCAGAAATATTATAATTAATAAGGCCATATCAAAGGTTATTTGAATCACACGAAAAACAAAACGCATCACAATGTCTCAACCTTTCCCCTCTATCCAGCCACATTAGCTACTATGATTTCATGAAAAACACGGAAGTAGTCAGCTGCGATTCTAGCACGGAAACGTGTCATTGAAGCTTGCCAGTCCTTGTGGTTCTCCCATATAATCTCTGATGGCGAAAGTGCTGCTTCCATGTATTTAAGAACAAAAACACCGCAGTCTCTCCCACCTTGTTGTTTTGGGATTTTGTCCCCTGGCTCAATCTTTCAAGTCAACATATCTGATGGCAAGGCTTTCCGGGCATCTTTGTAGAAGGTGGAAACCTGTATAAAATAAAGGAAATTAAAAAATATATTCCTAAAATGAATGTTCACCAGGTAATAAAACATAGCTAGTCATACCAAGGTGGTAAGGGATGCTTGATGCACAGAACGTGGCATCGAATCATAGAAATCCCACTTGCGGCGTTTCATGTCGCATACTAGAAGTGAGCAGTGGTGGGGTGTGTGTACGAGCATGAGTAATATATTCGCCTTTCTGACATTCTCGGGGGTTACATGGCTGATCATAGCCTCACTATTGAAGCATTTACTTTTCTTGAAGTACTACATGATATGAAAGATTTAGGTCTTAAAATTCTTTTTTAAATACCCAAAATTAGTCGAATATAAACCCCACTTACGACATGATCGGGCGATATGTGCAGAAAGCTTTTGAATTGAGCCGACGATCTCCTCCTCCGAGCACTTAATACTAATGCCCAGGTATTTATATGCATGTCCGACAACCATCGTTCTCCTAGCAAATCATCGATTAAGGCCCAGTTCATTAACACATTACCAATGTCAAATATCGTCTGATTTATGTGAGAATGAAACCAAAAATGCTATAATCATTCTCTAAAGAAAAAAGGCATAAACATTGATTAACTTTTACCTTCTTGTAAATCTTGTTAGAACAAACTCTATTATGTCCCGTTGTCGAGGTGTTATTAGATCTCTACCCGGGTAACACTCCGCACTTATCACTGTGTCTTTTTTCTTCGTGGTTCCCGGTACTTTTCTTTTCCTGTTAGCCCTCTGCTTGACATTTTTAATCAAGCTATTTGGACTGGACGGCGGTATAGGATCAACCAGAGTAACCTCAAGAGTAGAAGGTGGGGTGGTGTCCAAAGTAGCCATGATTGCAGATGGTTCGGGGGATGGTTTGGGGGATGGTTTGGGGGTTGATCTGGGGGATTGTTTGGGGGTTGATTTGGGGGATGGTTTGGGGGATTGTTTGGGGGTTGATTTGGGCGATGGTGTGGGGGATGGTGCACGGGATGGGGCGGCTGTAGCACTTGGTTGTTTAACCAACGACTCACAAAAAATCCGCAAGGATCGGACCTCCGTCCCAATCTCCTTTATTGTAGTCTGAAGTCTAGCCTCCATATCTTTTAATTCTTCAGATACTCTTACCATTTCCTCCTTGCCCCTCCTAATTCTTCTTAGCAACACCTTTTCCCGATTTCTTTTTCCTTTCTACTCAACCTCTCTTCATCTAACTTTTCTTATACATCAAGCTCGAATCTTACAGCTTTTTTCTTGCCCTTAGCCTACACAGCAAGGAGTTCCAAATCAATGGAAATGTTAAATGAAGGGCAACTATTATTTTTAATAGACAAACATATACATCAGAGCCAAAATACCTTTGGTTTCTTTTCCTTCATAAGCTCGAAAACTGATTCCTCTTCCTCACCAAGAAGTTCAATCTCCGCAGGTGTTATGCCTGCAAATTTTGCTCTGACCTGTAAAATAACAAACATAGGCATCACAAAAATACATGCACAAAATAATAGCTCACACATAATAATGAAACTGGATGGACAAACCTGATCCTCAATCCGAAGATTTCTGAAGTACAGAGAGTAGGCCTTGACGTTGTAACTAAGTGTGGATGACCATCTGCATATCCTAGGGCGTGTAATGTCATCAACAGTCAACTGTAACTTCGTATGTTCATACAACCACACCTACAAAACTATATGAGTGAAAACATAATAAATTAATGAAAAAAATACAATAGTGTCACACTTACCACTACCATTATAGAACACCCTTCGAAGTAGCCCAAATTTTCGCCAGACGGTCAGAGTGCACTCCGACCACTAAGCTCAGCAAGTTGTTCATGCAGATGGTGGTGTACGGCCTTCGGCCAATTATACTTCACAAAATACCTGACACCTTTGATGGGCATTAGTGATGCGGGAATTTTAGGACCCATTTGAGGGAAAAGAAAAACAACCAGGAGATATCGGGCTAAGATGTCAACGCGCATTCTCTCCAAAGTAGGAGACCACTCTTCGGCTACTAGTTCTTTCATATCCTCCGTCAAGGCTTTTTAGGTAACACTAGCGAACGGTCTTCTAACAAATGAAAACTCAATTCCCTTATTAGGCAACCCCAAAATAAGCGTTATCTCTTTGACGGTTAAAGAAACATAGAAATTACCCAACTTAAAAGCTCGTTTTTCTCTATTATAGCTACGAATTAGAAAATAGAGGAGAGGTATGTTTTGGGGTATTGTTGGTATACTAAACAGAGGTAGTATCCGGGCCTCTTCTAAAACTTTTCTGGATTCTTCCGATATTACATTTAGGATTGGTTGCGCCTTGGCCGCAAAAGTGGAGACGGCACACCGACAGTTCAGGTACGAACTTTCAGGCACTGCATTTTGAGGAAAAAGTAATCCAATATAAAACTCGACATTACATTTAGTGCAAATAACTAATCTACCGACATTAAATAAGTATGGGAAAACACCTACTTGAGAAGGATAACTTGACTTGTTGTATGATGTACCTGTAAAACAGATGGTAGTAATGTACAACATTAGAAAGGATGAAATAAAAGTGACAATGAAGTAAGAGTGTCTGGATAAACGGAAGTAGGATAAAAAAAACTGTAAGTAGATAACTGTTTTGAACTGTAAAACAAAAAGGAAAAAAAATTTGGACTGTATAGAAACAAACAGCTAATATCAAGGAAAAACCTGGAGAAAACAAACTGTAAAAATGAACCAATTTCAGACTATATAGAAACAAACAACTAATATCAGGGAAAAACCTGGAGAAAACAAACTGTAAAAATGAACCAATTTCGGACTGTATAGAAACAAACAGCTAATATCAGAGAAAAATAAACTATAAAGTAGCACGAAAAAAGAACTTATTAAATAGAGTGAACAGATCCCCAAATAACTAACTGTAATAATAACAGGAAACAACAAACTGTACAAAAGGTCAAAAATTGAACAGTATAAAAACAATAAAATTGGGGTGGTGCGGTATTAAACATCAAACTCATCGGAAACTCATAATTTTTGAAACATCCAACCCTAAACCCTACTACGGAACTACACATTAGAACTAAAAATGAACTGAAAAATTCAAGACAATAGAGGAAAAATCTTACCCTAACATTCAACGATGAGATTGGTCCCGTCGGTCCTCTCCTGGGAGTTTAGGCAGCGCCAGCAAACAAAACGAGGTTCCTGAACAGCGACGGGAGCTAGGGATTTCGCCGTGGAGATCAGAAGAGTGGGATGGAAGAGCTAGGGTTGTCACTGGTTCTCGCCATTGTCCCCGATGAAAGAGTGAAAGAGGTGAAATCGCGAAAGAAAAAACAAAGAGGTGCGCCCGGGCGCTATTTAAATCCGCAGCCACGGTCCGTGGGGGTGCTGCAGGTAAAAACTTTTCCGCAAATCTATGATTGGAAAAATTTTACTTGAGTTTAAGATAACTTGGAGCAGCAAAATCATGAGTCTATGCCATGATTAATTATCCATGTAATCTGAAACCAAAGAATATTTTTATTTTGAAACAGGAATTTTTGCCAATGATTGAGGATACCTCCCATCCCTTCTATGAGATTTCTAATTGAAATATGAATTGCTCTCTTGCCTTTCTAGGGAGAGCAGAATCCGGCAGAATATATTTCAGCCTTAACAAGACCTTCCATTGTGGAAATTTTTTTGGTCCGCCACCCGGATCTAAAGGAAGGTCCGGGTGGTCAATAAAAAGCTTGTATTGTGATGAGCTCCACATGCCTATATTGACTGTGTATTGCAGACCCCACATATTTACAAGCTTCTCCTTTTTTTATTGGTGGGGACCTAGAGGAAGGTCCGCCAACCAGACCTAATTTTTACTCTTCCATTGTCAGCCTAATGCATGCCTTATAGATTAAAGTGCTATGTTATGCTTTTATTTAGATTCCAGCGGTGCTTCTGACGCTTTAGTTTGTGGAGTTTTCTTGCGGTCATGTCTCCATTCAAAAAAGTTATGTTTTATTTTTGATGAGGTTTTATATGAAAGAGGAAGGAATATGGGAGCGCATAGCTGGTTCGGTGGCGGCGAGAGTGCCGACACTGGGCCTCGGGCGCTTGGTCGGGAGGTGCATGCTCTGTCGGGGGTGCATGGGGTGTGCTCTCGACTGGGCGGCGTGCTCTCGGCCGGACGGCGTGCTCTCGACCGGGCGGCGCACGCTTGGACGGGTGGTACGCATGGGGTGCACGCTCGGTCGGGTGGCATGCGCTGGTCTGGGAGGGGCACGCTCGGTCGGGAGGCGCGCTGTAACGCCCCGAAAATGGTGTTTGAGCTGGTCGCGTAAAAAGGGGTTTTGGTGCCGGTATAGGGGTACACGTCCTAGGACACGGGCGTGTCCAAGGCCGTGTCTGGCTGGTGTTATTGGTCGTTTTCATCCCGAGAAGGACACGGCCAGGAACACAGCTAAGTGACACGGGCGTGTCATTTGACACGGGCGTGTGCCTACCCGTGTCAGTACCCGTGTTCAGTTGGGTCGTGTCGGTTGGCGTGGCGGTTATGTGTGACACACCCACGGTCACGGGCGTGTCGAGTAACCCGACACGGGCGTGTCGAGTGAGACACGGGAGTGTCTGAGCCCGTGTGAGTCTCTGTGTTCGACGATCGTGCCTGGATCGAGGCACACGGCCTGGGAAACGGCCGTATGCCAAGCCGTGTTCGGCCCAAGTTTAGAGATTTTTGAGCGGATCTGAGCCGTTCGTTTTCTTTAAATAAGATCCAACGGCCCAGATGATTTCCTGCTCTGTTAAGGCCGGGAATAGGGGGTTAATCCTTCATTTCTATCCAATGCTTTCTTTTTCCAAGGTGTTAGAGAGAGGAGGAAGAAGAAGGAGGATTCCGGCCGCCGGCAGGAGTGTCGGAGCACCGTTTCGAGATCTGAGAGTGGATCCGTGGAGGAAAGTTCGTTGCGAAGACTTCCATCCGTGTAGTTTTTCCATGGCGCAAAAACGGACTACAAGGGTAACGATTCTCTACTTGAGCATGTGAAGCTCTTTCTTTCTGCATAGGGAATCCCGCTCCCGCGAGTGTGCGGCGAGTGCGTGGTGTTCCTTGGGGTTGATGTGAATAGTGTAAGTACGGACATGGGCATTATGTGTGAAGCCTACCCGGACATGTTGGTCTGGATTGGTGATGTTGCATTTGTATGGTTATCGGGGAAGACTCCGTGCTTTGGATTTTCGGGTTTCTACGCGGTAGATTGCAGCAGGGATCCTTGGAGGTTAGCTTCAAGGCGCACCCGGAAAACTGAGCGGAATCGTTGTTCTGCTAACTTGGCGGTCTGGGAACCGGCCTTGAACATAACTGGGTTATGTAATTGTTTGGAAAATTTTAGGATCTGAGAGAAGCTTGGCCTGCGCGTAGGAATTAAATTGTATATGCAGCGTGAAGCAACGGGCAAGTGGAATTGGACCTAGGCTATGTGGTTCAGTGCAAGAGACCCGAAAAGGGGACTGGCCGTTGGCATAGTTGGGAGCCTTAGACGTTGGTCAGAAAGGCTAAATGCCCACATGTTGTTGCCATCCTGGGGGTGGTGGTGAAGACACTGAAATGTTAGGACTCACCGTTAATGTGCCCTGAGTGCACAGGGTGTTTGGCCGTGCGAGCCTACACCTGTGGCGAAATATATAATTGCACTTTATTGTTTAGCTGAGATAATGTATTGCAGGGAAAGAGCACCACCGTCTCGAGTAAGGGGCGGGGTCATTATAATTTGGTCGGCTTTTGGCTGACTGTTGCTTTGTTTGCCACCGTGCGGTGGAATGTGCTTGCAGGTGCTGCGGAGCCGTGTTCCAATTAGTGGGCTGGAGCACATGTTGCTGTGCTGACCCTAGAAGGCCAAAGCGAATAGTTGTACTTTACTTTTGTCATGTATGGCCGGCCTGCGAGCCGATGTATGGAAAACACTCTTTATTAAGTGAACTATTGTAAGGCCATAAGGCCATGTACCCTTTTAGTTTATTTGGGTTTTCATTCCAGTAGTGTGGTTGTGGACATTCATGATTATTGGATTTAAGTTTTGGTTCTTTCAACTTTTAAAAGCTTCCGCTAGAATGCTCTGTGTAAGACGAGTAGTCTTAATTGGATAGTTTGAATATTCTTATGTAACCCTTCCGACTGTATGGAAAACACTCTTATGTAACCCTTCAGTTAAACCTTCTGTTATATGCCATGTGATGGATGAGGGTGTTACAATTTGGTATCAGACTTCTGGTTACGGTCAGGCTTAACTGAATTCGTGGGTGAATTCTTTTAAGGGGTGGTGAGCACATGTGTGCGTCATCATTATAACATTAAAAAACCCATGAATGTCCACTTAGGAATGGAAAATACACGTGTTTGAGGAACCTGCGTGTTCCTATAATTTCTTTTTGCAATTCCGTTTGGTCACTTATTGGTGTTTTGTACGACTATAGGTGACCGGGAGTGGCGCAGAGCCGACAGAACATCTATTTTCTGAGGATTATAGTGCACCCAGCGACGTGCTTGAGACCCCTCCATCGTTTGAAACCATAAAAAAGATTGTTTAAGTGGTGCTCGCTATAACTAGTGCATAGCAAGGAAGCAATGTGCAACCCGTTGTCCCTGAGATGGCTTCAATGCTGGGTGGTGTGTTGGATCAAGTGACATTTAGAAGGTCATCAGGCCAGCCATTAAACATGTGCTTAGTGCAGGGTACGCACTCGGTTGATGAGTATTTGCAGGCATTTCGTTTCATAAGCCGCTACCCATGCTTTGAATTTGAGAACGAACAGTCTATAGTTGATAGATTCTATAATGGGCTGCGTGGTGAGCTGTGAATCCTACTGCTAGGACCAAAACTATTGGGATTCCGAGCCTTGGTGGAGTCGGCTAGATCTTTGGAAATAGATTTGGGGAGGAATCACCCGATGCCAGTGAGTAGGGTATCGAACTCTGCGAATCCTAGGAGGACTGCATCCCACAGAACGTCGAAAGGGGGGACTAGGTCTGGGACTAGCAAAGTTTTGTACAACTGTCGAGCTTGTGGCAAGAAAGGTCACTTTGCCCGAGAATGTTGGGATGGTGCTCAGAAGATTAAGGAAGCTATGTCAGGAGCAGGTGAGGACTCTAGTACTAAGAAACCACAGTTCAAAGGGCCAAGTTCAAAGTCGGATGTCCGCAGATGGAACAAGAAGCCGAAGACTTCGAACTCAGCCCCTTCGTCTGGTGCGTTGGGGGCAACCACAAGTCGAGTCCCAGGAACTTGCTATATCTGCGGAAGAGTGGGACATTTTGCCCGTAGCTGTTGGAACGGACGCCTAATGTCCGAGAGGAAGCCTAATGTGTACAGGCTGGGTCAGCAAGAGCCCAGAAAGCACGCGGTCATGGTGACAGGTAAGGTTTAAAATTCTAGCATTTAGCTTTAGACACTTGTTGCCTTTGCGCATGTTAGCCTAGAACCACTTGTGCTAAGCTTTGTTCTGAATTTCATTTATCCAGCGGGAGCACCGTTCATTTAAGAGGGCTTCGCGTCTCCGTTTGCCCAAAGGAATTGTTTTGCACGTAGGAATACCTCTTTCGATGGCAAAAGACGTTTTGGAGGTGTTGTTGTATTATGGTACTCAATGCGCGCGGATAGAATCTGTTGCGTTTAGGTCTGGATTGTGAGTCAAAAGTTTGATTTACAAGCATTGTTTCTACCGCTAGGAGATTTCAACGTGATCTTTAGTATGGTCAGGCTCTCGGAGCAGCAGGCATACGTTGATCGAAGTTGCTAGTGGGTCAGTTGAGAGCTAGTCATGAGACGACATTTGCGGGCGTGAAAGGGGTCGAGTAAGACGTTGATGTCTTCCCCTCATGTGGTTAAGGTGGTTCGGTGCAGTGCCAAACCGGTGGCACGCTCTCCGTATCGTATATCGCCAAAAGAGATGGCGGAGTTAAATGTGCAACTGTAAGAGTTATTCGAGCAAGAATATGTGCGTCCAAGTTCGTCGCCTTGGAGTGCACCGGTTCTTTTCGTTAAGAAGGACGATGGGAGTTGCGACTTTGTATCGACTACCAGGAATTGAACAAGCTTACGAAAAAGAATAAGTATCCGATTCCGAGGATTGACAATCTATTTGATCAGTTGGTTGGGTCAACGGTATATTCGAAGTTAGATCTGAAGTTCGATTACTATCAATTGAGGATAAGGGAGAGCGACATCCCAAAAACAGCTTTCAGTACGCGGTTTGGGCATTACGAGTTCACGGTCATGCCGTTTGGATTGACCAATGCGCCATCCGTGTTTATGGATCTGATGAACAGGACGTTCAGAGAGTACCTGGATCGTTTCATGATAGTATTTATCGATCATATCCTGGTGTACTCGCAGTGCGAGGAGGATCACTACAATCATCTGCACATGGTGTTGGAGACGTTGAGGAGAAATCAGTTGTATGCTAAGTTCTCCAAGTGTGAATTTTTGGTTATCCTCGATAGTGTTCCTTGGTCATGTTGTCAGTGGAGAAGGGATAGCTGTGGATTCGGCGAAGATAGTGGCGATACGGGAGTGTCCTGCTTTGACTACAGTGGCAGAGGTCCGGAGTTTTCTGGGGCTTGCTGGCTACTATAGGCGCTTCGTAGAGAACTTCTCGCGGATAGCGCTACCACTCACGACGTTGACTAAGAAGGATGAGAAGTTTATGTGTTCTCCGGAGTGCGAACAAGCTTTCGAGGAGTTGAAGAGGCGGTTGACCACAGCGCCTATTTTATGTTCGCCAAGTGGAACCGAAGGGTTCGAGATCTATAGTGATGCTTCAGGCAGTGGTTTGGGCTGTGTTCTTCTACAGCATGGGAAAGTGATAGTCTATGGTTCACGACAATTGAAGGCTCACGAGAGAAATTATCCGGTCCACGACTTAGAGTTAGAGGCCGTGATATTTGCTCTAAAGCTTTCGAGGCACTACCTGTACGGTGTGAAGGTCGATATTTACACCAATCATAAGAGCTTGAAATACCTGTTGGACCAAAAGGATCTGAACATGAGGCAGCGGAGGTGGATGGAGTTCTTAGGGGACTACACCTTCAAGATACATTATGTGCCTGGGAAGGGAAATGCAGTGGAGGATGCGTTGAGTCGCAGGACTCCGGCGCAGGCCAACTGGTTATCGGTACATGATGAGAGATTGGTCCATGAGTTGGAGGCTTTGGAGATATCTTGTGTCGACAAGCTTTCTAGTGCTGAGGCGAAACTGTTTTGGGCAGAGGTGTAGTGTAACCTAACTGATAGAGTTCGGCGGGCTTTGGTTCAGGATAACAACATGAAGCAGATCTTGGATGAATCATTGGATGGGTCAAATTCCCAGTTTGCTGTTGAGGATGGTTTGCTAAGGAAGGACGGTCGCCTATGCGTTCCTAGTGCGGATAATCTTCGGGAGGAGTTGATGTATGAGGCTCATCATACCAAGTACTCAATCCACCTGGGAAGCACGAAGATGTATATAGACATGAAGAAATTATTCTGGTGGCCAGGATTGAAGAAAGATGTAGCACTTTATGTGGCCAAGTGTCGTACATGTGCATTGGTGAAGGCGGAAAGCCAGAAGCCCGGAGGTTTCTTGAAGTCCCTAGCTATCCCGGAATGGAAGTTTGACGACATATCTATGGATTTTGTGCATGGTTTGCCGAAGTCACAGAAGGGAAACAACGCCATTTGGGTGGTCGTAGATAGGTTGACAAAGGTGTTGCATTTTATTCCGGTCAGGAAGGAAGATCCGGTGGAAAGGTTAGCCAAACTCTACGTGGATAATATTGTACGGTTGCATGGTGCGCCTTGCAGTATTGTTAGTGACCGAGATGAATGCTTTACGTCGAAGGATTGGAGGTTGCTGCATAGTATGTTGGGAACTAAGCTGAGTTTCAGCACAGCCTTTCATCCACAGACGGATGGTCAGACCGAGAGGGTCAACAGGACTATGGAGGACATGCTTTGCATGTGCGTCCTAGATTTTGGAAAGCAGTGGGAAGATCACCTGTACATGGTGGAGTTTGCGTATAACAACAGCTTTCAGGCGAGTATTGACATGGCGCCTTTCGAGGCCTTGTACGGGAGAAAGTGTCGCATGTCATTATCTTGGTTGGAGGCAGGCGAATCGAAGTTGTATAAACGTCAAGCAATGGAAGATGCAACTTCAGTGATACGGACATTTCAGGAACGGTTGAAGATTGCTCAGGACAGACAGTCAAAGTACTATAATGCCAAGCATAGGAATGTGGAGTTCAATGTTGGCGACTGGGTGTACTTAAAAATCAAACTGTTCAAGTGTGTCTCGCGGGTTCGACGCTTGAAGAAGTTGAGTCCGAGATATCTTGGACCATTTGAAATCCTGGAGCGTGTTGGCGAGGCGGCGTATAGATTGAAGCTGTCGGCGGAATTGAGTGGGCTACATGATGTGTTCCACATATCGGTGTTGCGTAAGGCAGTGCAAGAGCCTTCGCAGATCATTGCGGATAATCAAGTACCGGTTGATTATGAGTTGACAACAAGGGTCAAGCCAATACGTATAGAAAACATTGAAGTCAAACGACTCCGCAACAAGGATATCCGAATGGCTAAAGTCTGTTGGGATAATTGCGAACGTGAGGAGCTTTCTTGGGAGCGAGAGCAAGCTATGTTGGAGGAGTACCCCGAGTTATTCCACTCAGGTATTATTTAGATTTGTGTACTTTTACTTAATTTCGGGATGAAATTCCTTAAGTGGGGGAGATTTGTAATGCCCCGAAAATGGTGTTTGATCTGGTCGCGTAAAAAGGGGTTTTTGGTGCCGGTATAGGGGTACACGACATAGGATACGGGCATGTCCAAGGCCGTGTCTGGCTGGTGTTTTTGGACGTTTTCATCCCGAGAAGGACACGGCCAGGAACACGGCTAAGTGACACGGGCGTCTGCCTACCCGTGTTAGTACCCGTGTTCAGTTGGGTCGTGTCGGTTGGCGTGGCAGTTTTGTGTGACACACCCACGGTCACGGGCGTGTCGAGTGAGACACGGGCGTGTCTGAGCCCGTGTGAGTCTCTGTGTTCGACGATCGTGCCTGGATCGAGGCACACGGCCTGGGACACGACCGTGTGCCAAGCCGTGTTCGTCCCATGTTTAGAGATTTTTGAGCGGATCTGAGCCATTCGTTTTCTTTAAATAAGATCCAACGGCCTAGATGATTTCCTGCTCTGTTAAGGCCGGGAATAGGGGGTTAATCCTTAATTTCTCTCCAATTCTTTCTCTTTCCAAGGTGTTAGAGAGAGGAGGAAGAAGAAGGAGGATTCGGGCCGCCGGTGGAGCATCGGAGCACCGTTTCGAGATCTGAGAGCGGATCCGTGGAGGAAAGTTCATTGCGAAGACTTCCATCCGTGTAGTTTTTCCATGGCGCAAAAACGGACTACAAGGGTAACGATTCTCTACTTGAGCATGTGAAGCTCTTTCTTTCTGCATAGGGAATCCCACTCTCGCGAGTGTGCGGCGAGTGCGTGGTGTTCCTTGGGGTTAATGTGAATAGTCCCCCTTTGTGTTGCATATAGAGTCCGGAATCGTAAGTACGGACATAGGCATTGTGTGTGAAGCCTACCCGGACATGTTAGTCTGGATCGGTGATGTTGCATTTGTATGGTTGCCGGGGAAGACTCCGTGCTTTGGATTTTCGAGTTTCTACGCGGTAGATTGCAGCAGGGATCCTTGGAGGTTAGTTTCAAGGCGCACCCGGAAAACTGAGCGGAATCGTTGTTCTGCTAACTTGGTGGTCTGGGAACCGGCCTTGAACATAAATGGGTTATGTAATTGTTTGGAAAATTTTAGGATCCGAGAGAAGCTTGGCCCGCGAGTAGGACTTAAATTGTATATGCGGCGTGAGCAACGGGCAAGTGGAATTGGACCTAGGCTATGTGGTTGGGTGCGAGAGACCCGAAAAGGGGACTGGCCGTTGGCGTAGTTGGGAGTCTTAGACGGTGGTTAGAAAGGTTAAATGCTCACATGTTGTTGCCATCTTGGGGGTGGTGTTGAAGACACTGAAATGTCAGGACTCACCGTTAATGTGCCCTGAGTGCACGGGGTGTTTGGCCGTACGAGCCTACACCTGTGGCGAAATATATAATTGCACTTTACTGTTTAGCTGGGCTAATGTATTGCAGGAAAAGAGCACCGCCGTCCCGATTAAGGGGCGGGGTCGTTATAATTTGGTCGGCTTTTGGCTGATCGTTGCTTTGTTTGCCACCGTGCGGTGGAATGTGCTTGCAGGTGCTGCGGAGCCGTGTTCCAATTAACGGGTTGGAGCCCATGTTGCTGTGCTGACCCTAGAAGGCCAAAGCGAATAGTTGTACTTTACTTTTGTCATGTGTGGCCAGACTGCGAGCCGATGTATGGAAAACACTCTTTATTAAGTGAACTATTGTAAGGCCATAAGGCCATGTACCCTTTTAGTGTATTTGGGTTTTCATTCCAGTAGTGTGGTTGTGGACATTCATGATTATTGGATTTAAGTTTTGGGTTCTTTCAACTTTTAAAAGCTTCCGCTAGAATGCTCTGTGTAGGACGAGTAGTCTTAATTGGATAGTTTGAATATTCTTATGTAACCCTTCCGACTGTCTGTGGTATATGGCGTCGGGTTCCAGCTGGACCTTCTGTTATATGTCATATGATGGATGAGGGTGTTACACGCGCGCCAGGCCGGGAGATGCGCTCTCGGCCGGGCGTTGCGCATTCCACCGGGCGGTGCGCGAGCAGTCGGGCATTGCGTGTTGGGCAGGGCATTGAATGCTCGGTCGGGCGGTGCGTGCTCGACCATGCGGCATGCGCTCGGCTGAGTGTTGCATGTCCGACCGGTCGGTGATTGTCGGGCGCATGCTCGTCCGACTGTGTGTCAGGCGAGTGCTAAGTTGGGTGCACACGACGTGCATGCTTGGTCGACCGTGTGTTGTTGGCTCTGCATGTGCTTGGCTGGTCGGGTGTGCATGACCTTCTCTTTCTTCTTATATCACCCTCGTGCTTACCGTTTTTTTCTGTTTCAGACTTCATGGTGCGATGTCCTGTCGAGGTTGTTGCGCCTTGCCTCAAATTTGAGCGAGGCTTGGGTGAGATCGTGGTGAAAGTGTTTTAGAATGATGGCGGATGTGGAGTTCTGGATTCCTTCTCCTTGAGAGCGCGTCCAAAACTTCTCGAAGTTATTTCGCCATCACTGAGGGGTGATTGATGGAGGGCTTTTGGATCTCTCCCACCGATGAGTTTGTCACAGTTTTGTAATTTTGTGGTATGGCAGTATCACAGTTTTCCTTGGTTGGAATGACAAGGATCATGAGACTATTCTACTTTTTTCAAGAGTACAATTCCCGTATGACTGTCCGACTCTTCTGCGAGTGGTGCGAGCTTTGACACGACAATGGTGAACAGACCGAGGTGTAGAGCAACAAGAGGTGGCTTGCGTTCGAAGAGAAGACCGACTACCATCACGGGGAATGCATTTAAGATTTTCCTGAAATCCTTGGAAGCTGCATGAGATCAGGCAGGATCTTTCGAGTCGATGTCGCTTCTTTGAAGGACTTTAGTATGACTTTACCCATGTGTTGGGCTTTGAGGATCCCCGCGAGCTGGCGACCATTTTTTATAAGTTCAGCGCGTTTGTTGATGAGAAGAGTTTGATTCTTGCAGGTCTTTCAACTGATGTGGAGCAAAGCTATGCCATTCCGTTGGAGCACAATAAGAAGATAAAGCTTGTATTCTTGCTAAAATGGGGGGAAGGCGGTTCATCCTCTACTACCCCTAAAGCTGTTGTGGAAATTGTTGATGGATACCCGGATACGCCGGTTGACAATCCTCCGTCTGTCGTTCACGAGATCGTGTCCCAGGAGCTCTCTGTAGACAAGATGATTTTTCGAGAGGATCCCAAGCTGCCCCTGGTGGTGCTGAAGGATAAGAGGTAAGAGTTCCTCTTCTTGTTGAGCAATCCTTTTCAAGGTACGTCGTTTGCCCCCATTGCAATATCCTTCGGTTAATTCTTACTTGATGTTTAACTTGTCATCTGCCTTTGCAGCTAGATGAGCTCCGCAAATCGTGCTTACGTGGGACAATATCTATATGACCATGAAGGACGAGTTATTCTCCCTACAGACAAAGCTATCCGCGTCAGAGTATTCTTTGTCGGCTGTTAGGAAGAGGAAAGAGAAGACACATTCCCTTCTTGATAAGTCGAAGTCCGAGTTGACTTCTTCCAGAGCTGAGACTGTGGAGCTCCGGGTGAAACCAGATGCATTAAACAGGATCCTTGCCAAGTGACTCAATTATTCTGAGGTGGTTGGGGCGGAGATGTCTTAGTTAGAGGCGGAGGTGGAGCGGTTGAAGGAAGAAAATGCTTAGCTGGTTGGAGGATAGAAGGATGTCGAGGCTATGTGAGCTTTTTTGGTGACTGAGTATAAAAAGTCATATGACTTTATGGTGGAGGGTTCCCGTATCACATATAAGGCTCATTTTTGAGACGATGGCCACTGAGATTGATGCACTTTTGGAGGATGAGCGCGATGTCGCATTCCGCTTGGGCTTTGACAAGGGGTTCTAGCTAGCTCAAAGGATTCCGGAGCGTTCTGATCTAGGTGTGGAGAATGGTTTAGATGATGGCTTTGATGTGGGTGATGGGTGCTGACTCGGCCCACAACCTCCCCTATATCAGTTTTTTGCTTTTATTATTGTGGGAATGGTTTATTACCACGACATGTTTTTTATGTTTTTGATGTTGTATCCCATGGGGCAGCCTTTGTTTGAGTCATTTTCCTTTGTAGTATTTTGAAAGAATTTTGCATTCTATGTATGTTCGTGAGGCTTGCTGTATCCCTCATAGTCTTAGCATTTGGTTCGGTTGTCAACATTTGCGTTGGATGATGAATGTTAGCTTGCTCGCAGCTCTGAAGGTCTCGGGGTCTCTAGGCGAAAGCGTAGAAGAACCTTGGTTGTCTGTGTCTCAGGAGGACCGAGGTCCATCCAAGCAGAGGTGGCGAATAACTATTATTTGTTCACGCCTCAGGAGGATTAGGGTCCGACCAGTTGGAGGTGACAAAGAATATTTGTTCGTGTGCGTCATAGGAGGACCTGGATCCATCCAGGTGGAGGTGGCGAATAACTTTGTTCGTTCGCGCCTTAGGAGGATTGTGGTCCTTCCAATTAGAGGTGATGAAGAACTTTTGTTTGTTCACTACTCAAGTAGACTGGGTTCTGTCCAGGTGGAGCTGCAGATGCACCTTTGTCCATTTCTCCTTATTAGTAGGAGGTTTCGAGGCACGGGCTTTTAAATAGTTGGCACGAATTGAAACAGTTGGCATTGGTTAAAGTTGAAGGAGAGTACAAGTGGTGCACAGATCTGGTCGTGTGGATTGTTATTCCAATAGTTGCAGGAAAGTAAAGTGCGTGTAGCGGTGGAGTTTCCTCGATGGGATTCTCACATCATGTCTCGACAACATCTTCGAGAGCTACGTCCTGTGGGTGAATCACTATTGTGATGTCCTCAGCGACGCATCTGCCAGGAGCGTCCTTAGTAGTGGTCCTCAAAGGATGGTGCTGCATGTTGAGGTGACTTGTATGATGACTAACTGGATTCCACATATGGCTTGCACCGGAGGGGCTCCTAAAGTTATTGGTAGGATGGCTCTTCCCCATTCGTTGGACTCAAACTCCTCTTTGTCTTTCCTTTTCTTCTACATTGTTCTTGCTTGAGGGGTGATCTATTGGGAGTGATGCTTCCCGTGTCCTGTACTACCCAAACCCATGCGTAGGACATGACACATACCACTCCACTGAGCGAGCAGTGGCTAGAAGGGACCGATGTATGACCTGCATCCACATGATATGCCCCCGAGGGCTTAGCAACCCCTAAGTCTCTTAGTAAGGTGAGCACTTGCGCATGACACTCCCCCATCTCGCATATATGCTTCTCAACCGAAGATTCTAGCATGGATATTATCTCCTTGAGGTGCGGTGCGTTGCTGGTGGGTGAGCTGTCAGAGGTTTGCTTGTCAAATTCCTTACAAGTTGCTTGATTTACAGTGAGCGTGTGTCCTTTCGTTATTGCAGCTGGTCGGAGTTACTTGTGCGGGTCAAGCATTGTCCTTCGAGATTCCTTAGATCTTTTGGGACACCTTCCAGTAGATAGTGTCAAACTATTGCAGATCACCTAGTTTTCTTCTTGTCTAAAGAATCAGACTGCCTTAGATCAGAGTGAGATCAGACACACAAACAGTTAATGAAAATCCTACAGCGATGACGAGCTTTTTTAACATTGAAAACCCAAAATGGTGAAAAACCACGTGGCCGGATTGATGTTGGGCCGAAATCCACTATTCAGCTTTGATTACAAGTATTGGGAGTTCCTCGGAGGGTGATAGGCCATCCCTCCATTACAAGCTCCGAATATAAAAATAGCAGAAAGTAAACTAAGTCCATGGAGCTTGGATGAGAGCATCCTCTTGGTTAAACATTCTAAGTCCTTGAAGCATTGAAGTGTCCTCGCACGAGAATCTGTGGGAGTGCTTTCTAGTTCCTTCTTGTTGGGTATTGTATCCACAATAACTCTGATTTGAAGCAGTATCCCTTGAACTAAGCTGAATTGAGTATGTATTTGATGTTCATTTTAGTTATGTGTGGTGTAGATCTTAATTGCAAAGTACAAACCATTGTCAGGTTACAATGAGTCTCCAAATATAGTTCTATGTAAAGTAATTCTTCATTTTATAAAACATTGTGTTGACCCATGTATAATCTCTCTAATGTGGCGTACTTCAACTCTAGCATCCCAAAGAAATTTTTTATTCAGAAGTTTCAGAATTTACTAAGTAACTTTGTCGAGTAGTCTCATGAGCGCTCATGAAATTCATCGAGAACTGACGTAAGTACTCGCGGGATTCGTTGAGTGATCTCGGGAGTACATGAGAAATCACTGAGAACTGTGGCCCAAAATAGCTAAGTTAAAGCAGCTTAGACCTCTCGTATGTACTCGACGAATTCGTCGAGTACTTACGTCAGTACTCGTGAAATTCGTCGAGTACTCTTGAGAGTTCATGTAAACTGCTTTAAGGTTGCAGAGATAGTTTGAACACTTAGCTAGTTAAAGTTAATTCATCGTATACTCAAAAAGTTCATCGTGTACTCAAAATATTCGTCGAGTACTCTCGAGAGCTCTCATGTAATTCGTCGAAAGGTCTCGTGAAGTCCAAATACATCACGCAATCTCTTTCTCAAGTGGTTTTGACTGGTTCATCAAGTGGTCTTGAGAGTTCACGCAAGGTCTCGACGAATTATTTCAGTTTATACTTAAACAGTTTTCGTTTTCATTTTTGATGGGTTTCTACATTTAGGGCTTCCTCCATATACAGTACATGTGGAGGGTAGAACTGAGTTAGAAATCTAGTCGTTAGTGAGGAATCACCTATAAATAGTCAATAGGTACTTTCAGAAAAACCCTAATCACTAGTCTAATCATAAATTGCCATAAACATTCAAGAATTAAAATTTAGTTTTACAAAAAACATCGTTGCCGACAAAACTTTTGATTCGCAATCCCTTCTGCAAGAGAAGACTTGATCGATCTCGTGATTTCAGATTCAAATACTTTCAGAGATCTGTCACTTCTCAAGATCAGATCTTTGTTTTCATGTTTTAGATCCTTCTTTTTCATCACGATTTCAGACAAAGCTTTCACGCAATGAGGAAGTGTTGTTTTTAGATCTAAAAAGAAGATTGTTTTCAATCAAATTATTTTTCTATTGCTTTTTAGGAAATTGTTTCTTCTGAGTTTTTTGTAGATTCATGTTGAAGGATCGAGTGTAGGAGAGGTTGTTCTCCGAGATTGCCGGAGTTGGATACTCCGAATGTAAGATTTTTATAATCTGAGTTTTGGTGAAGTAGCCGAGTCTTGCCCGAAATGCTAGATAGGCGAGGCGGGAAAGTGGACATACCCATCTTCTGGGAACCACTATAAATTCTTGTGTATGTACTGTGTTGTGATCTTTTATTTTGTGTGCTTTGTTTTTTAAAATTTTTAATTTCGCTAAAAGCCACAAGATTCACCTATTAACGCCCCTTTAGGTGATTTAGGTTAACGACTAGATACTTTTAATTGGTATCAGAGTTAGGTTGTTCGTTAAAAGGTTAACACCTTCAACAGATCCCAATCTATTTGTTAAAAGTGATAAACATGCCTGGAATGGACAAGAGCAAGGATTTATCCTCGATGAAGCCGGTGGTGTGCTCCAAGGAAAATTTCTTTATGTGGAAGGAAAGTAAAATTCTTCATGGAAGCTTGTGATCCCATAATCTTCATAATTGTTAAAGTAGGTCTGTATGTTCCTATGACTCCGTCAATAATTGATCCTAATCTGATGGTTCCAAAAAAGACGATAGACTTGAACAAAGTTGAGATTGTTCTTGTCCCTTTGGATAAGAAGGCGAAGAACATCATTGCTAGTGCGGTAGACGATTCGATGTTGCAAAATTTAATCCACTGTAAGTATGCTAATGAGATGTGGAAATCTATAATTGTTTTTATGGAAGGAACATAGGAAGTTAGAGATGATAGGAAATCCTTGCTCAAATCTGGAATATGAGGCTTTTACGCAAGATAAGAGGGGCACTATTTCTGACTGCTACAAAAAGTTCTTTAAGATCGTCAACGACCTATGAAATTATGGTCATGTGTTTACTACTGATGAACTCAATGACAAATTCTTGAGATCCTTGACCAAAGAATGAGATATTAAGGATTGTGTTATAAGGGAGTTTGGAAATCTGGCTAAGATAGAGCCACAAAACCTGTTTGGGAAGATGCTTTCTCATGAGCTGCAACTTAACACCGGAAAAGCAGAAGAAGAGGGAAGAAGGACTTTAGTAAGAAAGAAGTATGTAGCACTGAAGGTCGAAGGGTCAAGGAAAAACAGAGTTGTGTCACCAGTAAGGACACAAACTTCAAATTAATATGAAGATTCAGAGTCAAGCACCTCTAGTTCTGAAATGTCAGATGAAGAGTTTTTGTTACTCTCCAGGCAGTTTAAGAGAATGCTCAGTAAATGGAGGCAAATGAAAAATCAGTCATCTTCATCTGATCACAGAAGGTCAAGTTGTGACGGTGATCATCACAAGAAGAGCTACAACAACAACGACAAGTATAAATCAAAATAGAACAAACACGTTTCTTCTGACATACTTTGTTATTATTGTAATAAGCCAGGGAACATAATCACCGACTGCCCACATAAAAAGTGGGATGGATCCAAGAAAGAAGAAAAGAGATCCTTCAAAGGCAAAAATAAAAAAAAGAAAGAGCTTCATCGCTAAGAAGAAGACTTTCAGCGATAGTGACTCAAGTGAGTCAAGCTCGGATGAAGAAACCTATTTTGGGCTTATGGTATATACCGATGAGGATAACTGTGACTCCCAATATAGTGAGAAGGTAAATTCGCATACTCCTATGTCTGCAACTGATAAAATCTGCGATCGTCATGAAGAGTACTCATCTGAGGAGGATTCAGACTTAATGGTGCAGGATAGAACATTACTGAAGGGATTTGACAAATGTCGTAAGGTGGTCAAATCTCAAGCCAAAGAGATTATCTCTCTTAAGGCATTGGAATATGAACTGAGGGAGGAAATTGAGAGATTGACCCCTCTCAGAGTCGAAATTCAATCTTGAAAGAGTAACTGGAATGCTTTACTGAGTTAGTAAGTCTGAAAAAGAAGTTCATAAATGAAATAGAAGAAAAGTTATTAACTGAAAGGAAGCTTGAGAAAGCTTCTCGAAGCCAAAGACTGTCTTTCCTCCCATTGATGGATTTTTAGCCTCTAAGAAGGGTAGCATTAGATATAATGATGTAAAGGATAAAGGGAAGGCTCCTCAAAGTCAACCTTCCCTCAAGAAGGTAGTTTTTCCAATAAATCAGTATGACTTTGAAACATCCTACAGTCATTTTTCTAGACCAACGCACGTTGCCACTATCAAGAATAACCAAGGTTGGAGCCGTCCCATAAATCTTGGAACAAGTGCTCTCAAGGCATCTCATGAAGAGATCATACTTAAGCATCATCGTCCATTTATTCATGGATTGTATGATAAGAAAATAATGAATGTCAAACATGTTAAAAAGTCATATGAGACAAAGAAGTTGAGCGTATGTTGTTCTCATGAGGCTTTTACTTCTAGATCAATAGCTCCTGCCAGACCTCCCATTCAAAAGGTGAGACCAAAGAATAAAAGAAGGTACAACAGATTTGACTATTAGTGTTGTGACAAAGTTGGTCATTTCGCCATAAATTGTTGGTTCAATTCTATTAATTATAATACATTTCTAGTTAATAATGCAAAAATGACCCCTCGCAATGTTAACATTCCTAGTGGTGTTTATCTAACACGGAACCAATGACCCAAAACTATTTGAGTTCCTAAGGGTGTTTAATCTGTGAATGCAGGTATGTCCAAAGGCTAATAAAAATCTTATCTGGTATTTGGACAATGGTTGTTCCAAGCATATGATCGGAACAAGAAGCCTTCTACAAAATTTCACTTCAGTCAAAGACGGCCCAAAAGTTATTTTTGGCGGATCTGATAGAAGAATCACAAAAGACTACTGTATGATTTCCAACGGTATAGTCTCTTTCACAGACGTGACTTATGTTGAGAGATTATATCATAATCTCATAAGCATAAGTCAATTATGTGATAAAGATTATATGGTTGAGTTCTACAAGGATAAGTGTTTGATAAAGTCGTATGTTAACTCAGAAACTATTTTATCAGGCACTCAGAATAGAAATATTTTGTCTTAATTTTCTTTGCTTAGAGTCTTCTACACCAGGGTGATTTTTGGCAAAAGATAGTGCATCTGTTTAAAGAGATTAAAATATATTAATTTCAAAACTATAAGTATGTTATTCTCTCACAACTTAGTGCTTGATGCACCCTATATTAAGTGCGTTAAAGAGAGACAGTGCCACACATGCTAGATAGGTAAGCAGACAGTGGATACTTTTAAAAGCATTATTGCCAATGATTCTTCCAGATGCTTATATCTGCTTCATATGGACTTATTCAGTCTTATGTATGTCCGTAGTTTATGAGGTAAAACTTACACATTGGTTATTGTTGATGACTACTTATGTTTTGCATATGTATTCTTTCTGAAACAAAAGTCAGATACCGTTGACTCTTTCACTAGCTTTGTAAGACAGATATAGAATGAATTGAACTGTTCTGTGGTAAAAATCAGAAGTGACCATGGAATAGAATTTGAGTCTGGTGATATGACAAAGTTTTGTGTAAGCCTAGTTATCTTTCATGAGTTTTCCTCTCCTCGTACTCTAAAATAAAATGGAGTTATCATGAGAAAGAATAGAACACTCATTGTGGCAAGTACCACAATGTTGAATGACTCTTCATTACCAGCGTAATTCTGGGCAGAAGTTGTCAATAAAGCTTGTCACGTGCAAAACAGAGCCTTAATCAACAAGAATCATCGTAAGACACCTTATGAACTTTTGAAAGACAGAAAATCGACAATATCTTACTTTAGAATTTTGTATGCAAATGCTTCATACTTAATAACGGGAAGTATCAAAAACTAAGTTTAGTGAAAAATATTTTAACGGTACTTTCGTAAGATATAGTAGCTAGTAAGACATGAGATTTTTAATAAGAAAACCTTGGTTGTAGAAGAATCTATCAATATTATATTGATGGTATGAGTATGCTTCATAGCAGCTCTTCTAATATTTTTATTTAATATGCTGGTTCAAAGTTAAAAGAGCTAAACTTAGAAGAAGCAGTCAAAGAAGATCTCTAAAGTTCCATCAAAGTCAACACTCCAAACTTCATTGAAGATGAAGAGAATCAAGTTGAAGAATGTGCACCATAAGAAATAGATCCTTTTAGTCGCACTATAAGGAATCTAGTGATCAGACATTCAAGAGATCACCCCATTGATTTGATCATTGGATATCCTAGTGAAGGAGTTATAACAAGAAGAGATACAGCTAACAAAGCTGCACACTTGAGTTTTCTTTCCTAGATTGAACCGAAGAAGTTCGAAGAAGCAAATAAGGATGCTTCATGGATCGTAGCATTACAAGAAGAGCTTAATCAATTTTAAAGGTGCAAGGTGTGGGAGCTAGCACCAAGGCCCAAAGGTCAAAATATTATAGGAATGAAATGGGTCTACAGAAATAAGCTGGACAAAACTGGAGTTATTATAAAGAATAAAGACAGATTTGTAGCTAAATGTTACCGACAAGAAGATGGAATTGACTTTGATCAAACTTTTGCTGCAATGGACAGACATGAAGAAATTGGATTGTTCATAAAATATGCTGCGCACAAAGGTTTTAAAGTCTACCAAATGGATGTGAAGTCAGCCTTCCTCAATGGTAATTTAAATGAGGAAGTTTACGTGGAATAACCCCCAGGTTTTGTCATTCCAACCTTTCTTAATCATGTTTATTTCAAGAATAAAGCTTTATATGGTTTAAAACAAGCTCCTAGAGCTTGGTATGAGACACTATCTAGCTTTTTCTTCAAAATAAGTTTTCGAGAGGAAGGACAGATAAGACATTATTTTTTAGGAAAGTAAAAGACAAGATTTCTCTAGTACAAATATATGTCGATGATATTATATTTGGATGTACATATGACAACCTTTGCAAAAAAAATTCTAACTTGATGCAAGGGAAATTTGAAATGAGCAGTATGGATGAGATGAAGTATTTCTTAGGGTTTCAGGTGAAACAATTTGAAGATGGAATTTTCATCTCTCAGATGAAGTTGACCAAGGATTACATAAGAAATTCGGAATGTAGAATGCAACCTCTATGAGGACTCTAATGGGTTTAAATATGTCTCTGGACAAGGATGAAAAAGGGAAACCTTTTGATGAAATCAAGTACAAAAGCATAGTTGGATCTTTGCTCTACCTTACTGCTAGTCGACTAGATAAAATGTTTTCAACGTGTGTATGTGCTAGGTTTCAGGTGAACTCTAAGGAATCACATTACGTCACTACAAAGAGGATTTTAAGATACATTGGCTTATGATATCCAAGAAGTAATTACTGCGAGCTGATTGGTTTTTCAAATTCTTACTTTGCAGGAAGCAGGAATGACAAGAAAAACACTTCTGGAACTTGTCAATTTCTTGGAAGGAGGCTTATCTCATAGAGTAGCAAGAAGAAAAATTGTGTGGCAATTTCAACTGCTGAGTCTGAGTACATCTCTGTAGGCAGTTGTTTCGCACAACTTATCGAGATAAGGAACCAACTTGAAGACTATAACATGAAATTGAAGGAGGTTCCAATATTCTGCAACTCATCTAGTGTTATAGCAATTGCTAACAATCCAGTCTCCCAAAATCGGGCAAAGCATATCGAGATGCACTATCACTTCATCCGAAAGCATGTGGAGAACAAGGACATAAATCTTTAATATGTTTCAATAGACAAGCATATTGCAGATATTTTCATGAACCCGCTGGATGAATACAAGTTCCCTTTCTTCAAAATGGAACTTGGAATGCTCAATAAGGAATCATGAAGCATTGATGAAATTTGAGAAATCTGTCCAAGTGAAGAAATTCTCTTCAAATTCACACAAATACTCGTAAAATAAATCAGAAGAACTCAAGTGTTTTTAATGAATCGACGAAACATCATGAGTCCTGTCGATGAACTTCATAAGCACTCACATGAGCATTCGATGAATGTACTTATCCAGACTTTATTTATTATTGGATTCGAAGAATCTTTATCAAATATTTAAAGCTACGAGCCTCTTCGATTTCTGAAAAATAAAATATCTATATAAGTGTTTTAAAAAGCATTACGAGACTTCACGCAAACTTCACGAAGCCCTCCGTCAATCTGTGCAACTGTCCCTTCATTTCTCCGCTGCTCGATCGTTATCTCCAGTTGTATCTTCTCTAGTTCTCTGAATGGCTTGAAGAGGAGCGGTTAATCTTCAAGTTGGAGGAGAGCTCGTTAAGTCAGGGTTTGCCGGCACGTCGGATGAATTTCACAACATTATTCTACTCCTGGAAATCACTGGATTATCGTTCTTTTTGTAGAAAGAATGTCAAGTACTGGACAAAGAGGTTCTTGAATTTTACAAGAATATAGAGCTGGAACACGAAGCATCCTTGATCAAAAGCAGTGTTTGGAATTTTGAGGTTCAAATGAGGCTGAAGTTTCTAAATCAATTTCTGTGGATGCCGAAAGTAAAGGAAGACGACGAGCTAACTGATGAAGACTACAATCGAGCTCTATTTTTCTGCGATTTAGAGAAGAAAACTACTACAATTTCAAGGAAGGAGATGAACGGTGAAAGAAAATTGTTAACTGACATTCTCGGGAAGGTATTTCTATGCAATACCGGTTCTCACGGTTACGTTACATGAGACATGTTTAGGTTACTGGCAACAATTGAAAGTATCTAATTATCTACCTAAATCACCTAGAGGGGGAGGGGGTGAATAGGTGAGATCTGCATCTTTTGCGGAATAAAAATTTGAGAGAGGTTAACACAACAAGAAATCAAGCACAAACCAGATGACACGAGGAATTATAGTGGTTCCCCAATCTTGGGTACATCCACTCTCCACCTCACCAATCTAGCACCACAGCTAGCCTTGACTACTTCACTATATCTTGGATTAGAACAATCCTTTACCTCGGAGCAACGCTGCTACAACTCGGAGTTAACACACTCCTACAAACTCGATCCCCCAAAACGGGATCTACACTCGGAAGAATATTTTTCCTACAATCTCAGAGACAAATCACCTACAAGAGTTGAAATAAATTTTGCAAATAAAGTGAAAATTTAACTTCCAGATCTGAAATCTTCATTCTTCTTCCATCTTGAAAAACTGAAATTCTTGAAGAAGATGTTGAGGAAGAAATCTTGAGAGAACACGATCTGAAATTCTTGAGATCCGACGCAATCAAATGAATGATTGAAGAATCTGGAAACTGTGATCTTGTCAAATCTATTCTTTGTTGAATCGCTGGATCGAGAAAGATGCTTCAGAGAAGAATGGAGATGACGGCGTGCGGCTTTTTCCGATCTTGCACTTGCGGTGATTCTGATTTTCTATTATGATTAGGGTTAGAGAAATCATTGACAAGACTTTATATAGAACTTCTTCTAACGGTCTGAAAACTTTTAAGGAATGATAATTAATCATCTTAAACTCAGATTAACATTTGAAATTCCGTTCGACGAATTGAAGTCCTGTTCGATGAATGAAAGAAATCCGTTCGACAAATTATGAATTCCCGTTCGGCGAATGAAGGAAATACGTTCGACGAATTATGAATTCTCGTTTGACAAATGAAATCTCATTCGATGAATGAAAGAAATCCGTTTGACGAATTATGACCTTTGAGTTTTCTGCAACTGTATTCTTTGAAAGACATCTTGAATTTTTCGAAAAGAATAAGTTTTTATCGAGAAATAGCTTAGCCTTTTCGAAAAAGACTTCACGCAGAATTCTCTGAACTGAGGAACCAGTTATCGAAAAATGAACTTTGACTTTTCGAAAACAACTTTTTTTTTCGAAGAATGAATTTGAATTTTTCGAAAACAATACTTCTTTTCGAAAAATGAACTTTGCTTTTTCTCGTAATCAACAGGGTATTTTTCGAAAAAGAAAACTTAGAAGTTTTTAGAGAGTTTTTTGAAAAGTCTTTCTGTTTCTCGAAAATAATTATGCTTTATCGAGAAATTTACCTAGACCTTTCGAAAAACAAGCTTCTTTTCGAAAAATGGACATAGCAAAATTTTCTTCTTTGTTCTAGGACCAACAACACTTCCTTTCTTCTATGCTTTAGTACTTGAAAATGAAGTGCATCTCAATAGAGAGGTTACACATAAGTCAACACCATGGATCACACAATGAGGGATTATATTACATGGTCCAGTGTTAAGTGACTCATTGTAAACTGACATTGGTCTACACTTAGCAATAAAGACCTGCAAACATTCAACTAGAGAAAGGCATCAAATACATACTTAATTTATCTTAGTTCAAGGGTGACTTCACACAAATCTGGGTTATTGTGCATACAATACCCAACAATCTCCCCCTTTTTGTAGAAGTCTGAACCCTCTACACTAAGGTGAATTATTTTAAAAATAATTAAAAGAATCTACTAACAAACACAATAGTAATTTCAATGATAAATGTGAAATAATATATCATCAAAATTCAAAATTATATATATATATATATATATATATATATATATATATATATATATATATATATATATATATATATATATATATATATATATATATAAGTAGTATGTCCATAGAAGTGTCCAGATCCACAAAATTCTATACTATGGCTAATTTCCAATCATTTGAATTGATGTTGTTGATGTCTTTCTTTCTTTTCTTGCTGTCTCTTTTGATAGATGTATGGCTTGAGGTAGTACTTAGCAGGTTTAGGAGGAGCTTTGGGATTGTTTCTGTCATATTCTCTATCATAGATCCTCCTTTTAGTTAAAAGTTTTTCATACCGGTTGCACTCCCGGGGACTGTAATGAACATTTCTGTCTTCATTGTAATCTACCACCAACTTTAGAGTCTCAAGAATAAGTGACTTGGAGGTTGGGCTCCACACTCCGGCAAATTCTTGTGCTTTTGTTTTCTCAGCATCATGACTTGGAATGGATCGGCTGGCAGAGGCACCCTCACCATACTTCCTTCTTTTTGGTATTTGCACTTCAGGAGGAATCTCCTGAGGATGCTCTTGTATATCAGAAGTCCATATATGAGAGTAGTCTATAGGAGGAGCTTCATAATGTTCTGGTCTGGGAGAGAATGCAGGCATGCAAACAGTTGGATTAAGTTGAGGAGGTGGAGGTTCATTTGGATTGACTAGAAAGTCTGGAAGTATTTGATTATGCATCCATACAGCAGTGTCATAAGTATGAAACTTTACAGCATGAATTTGTTTCTGTACATTTGTACTTATCTCCTTTAATTGTGAATCCCACTAGTTTTTCATCTCAAGAATTTTCTTGTCAAGAACCTCTTTAACTTTGTCCTCCCCCTTTCTAACTTCTACAGAGAGGGTGTCTATGACATCTTCTTTGAACTTCCCAACTTCTTCACAAGTCTTGAAGTTGTGTTGTTGAGTTTTCTTCTCCAGTTTAATCTGATTATTGGCTAATGTGACTGATTGATCCATTACTTGACCAATGCTAGTGATAGTATGGTCTATGGCCTTTCCACCAATTTACAGCAGTCTCTTAAACTCATCTGTATTATGTTGTATTTCAGCAAAGCCTCTGCTCATCTCTTTTTCAAGAGCAGTGAATTTTTCAGTAACTTCTTTGAGAGACTTATCAAAGTACTCTCGTTATTTTGTCAGCATTGATTCAATTTTACCCAAGTGGGTATCATCAGGAATAATAGCAGTAGGATGAGGTGGAGGAGGATGAGCAGGGACTGACCATGGTGAGATTTCTTCAATTACAACTGTACTCTTGCCTCTGTGGAAGGGTAGAATCTCATCTCCCTCATGTCCAAGAATGGAGGGGATAGAGAAATCTAAATTCCTCATGGGAGGCTCTGCAGGCTCTGGAATAATTTCTTCTTCATCAGTTTGCATAACCTCAGTCTCCCCCTCAAAATGTGCCAGGGGCTGTGAGTCTTCAGGTATTTCTTCTGGAGGAATTTCTTCAGGAGTCTGTTCAGGGATAGTTTCAGGGGACTGTGCAGTAATCTTTGTAGTAGGCTTCTCCAGAGGAATGGACAGGGGATCATCTGAATTGAGTTCTTCAATCATTTTGTTGATGGCCTCTGTATATTATCCAACAAAGTGTCATGATCAGAGGAAGAATCAGGATTCATACCTGAGCCATTGTCATGTGCAGGGGTGCTCTGCTCATTATCTGACTGAGCTTGACCTTCTTCTTCCATTACCACATTATCATCAACAATTTTCTCTTGAACTTGAGATGCAAGAACATCAATTTGAACTTATGTATCTGGAACTTTAGCATGCTGTACATTTTTTGTAACTAAAAGGGCAGGCTCCCCCTCAATAGATGCACTAGATGTGCCAGCTGTATCAGTGTGAGGAGGAGATGGGATATTATCCTCATCATCAAATATAATTCTTGGGACTTGTGGGGCCTGTCCTGGCCTTGGTATTTTTATCTCCCATCTGTTGATGGAGGCCAGTGTGACTTTCTTGAGGTGGTGAACAGATACACCCTTGGACGTATCAAAAATTTCTGGGTGTACTTGATTTAGATATAAGGTGATGATACTGGCATAATTTGGTGTTTTTATACTTCCCTTAATCTTGTCAAATATCATTTGCCACCATTGGAATTTTTGTGACAGATTACTGTTGTCATCATGTCAAAGAAATCTGAGGAAATGTATTCAATGGAGCGAGTTGTGTAGAGAAGGACCTTGCCTAGTATATCAGTTAGGAGCTTGCTTTCATCATTCATATGCGGTCGACGAATGGAAGTCGTGGATTCTGGGTGACCACAGAAAGACAAGGCCCTAGAGTAATCGGGTTCTTCCAAGTCATCTTCCTTGTCAATTAAGTGTAATTTTAGAAACTCTGTTAGGGAAGAAGTCGTGATCTTTATCTTCATATTCCTGACTATGCTTCTCAATACCTTGCCACTTCTATTAATCTTGGCATTTGTGAAGAACTCTTCGATGTCAGGAATGAATACGTTGCAAGGTTCTTTAAGAACGAAAGTGAGGTCGGCGGTTTCAAGTAGAAGAATGACATTTCAGAAATCATCAGAAATTTCAGCGTTTCCAGTGCGAACAAACTCACTGCCAAACCCTATCTTAGCATTAGGAGCCATGGATTACTAAGAATGAGAGATTTCTGACTATTGAAGAAGAACGATGGATTTAGCTGCAAAGACAGCGGAACCAGAGGAAATGAATCGTCGTTCTTCGAAAAGCCTTATTCTTCATATTTCATATATTCGGATATTCTACGGACAACCCTTATATATATAATTAGAAATTTTGAGAGATAAGGACAGGTGTACCTGGATAGCGGTTCAAATTCTCAGAAATTTCGGTGAAAAATTTTGGTGTTTTTCGAAAAGTCGACATTATTTTTCAAAAGGTATTGTATTTTTCGAAAATAAATCAAAGTGTATTTTTCAAAAAGCCTGAGAATGTTTTTCGAAAAAATCCTAGAAGGTTTTCGAAGAATCCTTAAGTATTTTCGAAAAATTCATAAGTCTTTTCGAAAAATTCAAGTTGTTTTTGAGAAATCCAAGACTGTTTTCGAGAAATCCAAGTATGGGCCTGAGTTTTTTCTGAAGGTATGTTGAGTAAGATTTTTCCTTGGCATTTTCTGAGGGTCTGATGTTGAATCCTATCTTGACTTGACCTGTGAACTTTTTAGGTCTCCATATTGAGCGTACCAAGTTCTGTCTTGAAGAGCGAGAACTTGCTCTCGTCTAGCGGTTTCGTGAAAATATCTGCAACTTGTCTATTTGTGGGAATATACTGGAGGCTGATGTCCCCATTATCCACATGCTCTCGAATGAAATGATATTGTAGTTCGATATGCTTCATAAGGCTATGAGAAACTGGATTATTGGTGATTGTTATAGCACTGGAGGAGTCACAAAACATAGGGATGTCCCTAAACTTCAAGTTATAGTCTTCAAACTAATTCTTTATTCATAGAAGTTGTGCACAACAACTGCCTGCGGAGATATATTCTGACTCGGCTGTTGACATTGCGACACAATTCTGTTTCTTGCTACTCCAAGAAATGAGCCTTCTTCCAAGGAATTGGCAAGTCCCGAACGTGCTCTTTCTGTCGTCTTTGCTACCTGTAAAGTCTGCATCTGAAAATCCAATTAGTTCTTTATCATTATTTCTCGGGTACCATAAGCCAAAATTGGGTGTTCCTTTAAGGTATCTCAAAATTCTCTTTGCAGCAATGTAGTGAGATTCCTTAGAGTTCACCTGATATCTAGCACACACACATATTGAGAACATTATGTCAGGCCTGCTAGCAGTAAGATAGAGCAAGGACTCAATTATGCTTCTGTACTTGGTTTCATCGAAAGGTTTCCCTTTCTCGTTCTTATTTAGAGACATAGCTGAACCCATTGGAGTCCTCATAGAGGTTGCATTCTCCATTCTGAATTTCTTAATCAATTCCTTGATGAACTTCATTTGAGAGATGAAAATTTCATCTTCAGATTGTTTCACCTGAAGTCCTAAGAAATACTTCAGCTCACTCATGATGCTTATTTCAAACTTCTATTGCATAAGTTTGGAAAACTTCTTGCAGAGGTTGTTGTCAATAAAGCCAAAAATAATGTCATCAACATAGATTTGTACTAGCAAAATCTTGCCTTTTACTTCCATAAGAAACAATATCTTATCTATCTTTCCCCTTGTGAACTTGTTCTCAAGGAGAAAGTTAGATAACATTTCATACCAAACTCGTGGAGCTTGTTTTAAGCTGTATAAAGCTTTAAATAATAAGTAAACATAGTTATGATGGTTATGATCAACAAAACCTGGGGATTGATCCACCTATACTTCTTCTTTTATATTACCGTTGAGGAAAACAGACTTCACGTCCATTTGATAGACAATGAAGCCCATAAGTGCATCATATTCAAGGAACAACCTGATGGCTTCGAGTCTTGCCACTAGAGCATAGGTCTGATCAAACTCGATCCCTTCTTCCTATCTGTATCCTTTAGCTATGAGTCTGGCTTTGTTTTTTATGATGGTTTCATCTTCATCCATCTTGTTCCTGTAGACCCACTTTGTTCCAATTACATTCTTGCCTTTGGGTCTTGGTACAAGCTTCCAGACATTGCAGCGTTTGAACTGATTTAATTCTTCTTCCATTGCAACTATCCACAATGCGTCTTGGTTTGCTTCTTCAAATTTCTTTGGTTCAACCTGCGAGAGGAAACTCAAATGCAAATTTTCATTAGTAGTACCTCTTCGAGTTCTTACATCAGCATGGGGATCTCCTATGATTTGATCAACCGGGTGATCCCTCAAGTGTCTGAGCTCTAGAGTCCTTGCATCGGGAGCCTCCACTGTTTTTGGAGTTACTTCTTCCACCTGGATAACTTCGTCATCTTGGTGATTGTCTTCTCCAATTGAGACTGGAGGAGTGATCTTGATGAACTTTGGAGCAATTTATTCAACTGTCTTATCCAAGATTAATTCTTTCAGCTTTGAACCTGTATCTTCAACAAAAACACTGGAAGAGCTGTTATGTAGCAAGCTCGTCTCATCAAATACAATATTAATCGACTCTTTTACCACCAGAGTTTTCTTATTAAAAATTATGTAAGCCTTACTATGACTACTATAACCTAAGAAAATACCTTCAAAATATTTTTCTCCAAACTTGGTACGATGATATTTCCCATTATTAAGTACATAGTATTTGCCGCCAAAGATCCTGAAGTAGGACACAGTCGGTCTCCTACCTTTTAGGAACTCATAGGGAGTCTTACGATGATTCTTGTTGATCAACACTTTATTTTGCACGTGACAAGTTGTATTGATGGTCTCAGCCCAGAAGTACTCTGGTAGAGAGGAGTCAGTCAGCATTGTAGTACATGCTTCAATGATTGTTCTGTTCCTTCTCTCTATAACTCCATTTTGTTGTGGAGTACGCTAGGAGGAAAACTCATGAAAGATACTTATACTTCTACAAAATTTTGTCATGACACTTGATTTGAATTCTGTTTCATGGTCACTTCTGATTATGACCACTGAGCAGTTTAATTCATTCTGTATTTACCTGACAAAGTTTGTGAACACATCAAAGGTATCTGACTTTCGTTTTATAAAAAACACCCAAGTAAAACGTGAGTGATCATCAACAATTACCAGTGTATATGACTTACCTCCTAAGCTACGAACTTGCATTGGTCCGAATAAGTTCATGTGTAGTAAATACAAATGCCTTGAGGCATCCTTATCGGCAATTCCCTTAAAGGTAGCCCTTATTTGCTTGCCCATCTGGCATGCATGACATGGAATCTCTTTAATGCACTTAATAGTAGGTGTGTCACGTATTAGGTCTTGAGAAAATAACATATTGATGGTTTTGAAATTTATATGTGCAAGTCTCTTGTGTCATTGATCATAAAGAGATGCACTATCTTTTGC
This sequence comes from Platanthera guangdongensis, assembly GCA_039583875.1. Taxonomy (NCBI): domain Eukaryota; kingdom Viridiplantae; phylum Streptophyta; class Magnoliopsida; order Asparagales; family Orchidaceae; genus Platanthera; species Platanthera guangdongensis. The sequence continues at coordinate 162,149,644 of CM077147.1, read as the reverse complement.
AACAAAACATACAAGGGTAGAAATGTCTAAACATAGAAAATTAAGACAAAATATATTTTACTCCTTGTGCCTGTTAATATCGTCTCCATAGTGGAGGCCGACTTTATCAGTCACTGATCCTTAGAAAAGGTAACAATAAATCTTTTATCACATAATTGACTTATGCTGATCAGATTATGTTCTAATCCTTTCACATAAGCCCATCAGTGGATGAAAATATATTGTTAGAAATTGTACCACAGCCTTTTATGATTCCCCGATCAGAGCCACCAAAGATAACCTTTGGACCGTCTTTAGCTGGAGTATAATTCTGAAGTAGGCTTCTTGTCCCGTTCATATGCTGAGAGCATCCACTTTCCAAATACCAGAAAGATGTTTTCTTGGCCTTTGAACATACCTGCAAAAATAAATCAGTTGAACTTAGGAACCCAAACGTATTTGGGTCCTTGGTTCATGGTCAGCATACTCCTCCTAAGAACAATAGCCTTGCGAGTGGTCTGCCTCGTATGGTTAACTTGAGGAGTTTCAAAATTTCTGGGATTAAACCAGCAATCCACAGTAAAGTGGCAAATTTTGCTGCAGCGCCAACAGTCAAAACTATTGTATCTTTTCTAGGTCTCCTGCTTGACCTTTTGAACATGTGATCTAACAGGAGTGGCTGAATTATAGGTAGAAGCCTTATGATGATGGTGCTCACAAGGTTTTTGCACTTCCTTTTCCTTATGTAGAATAGGCTTGGCTTTAGGTGCCTTCTTGATGTTATGACCATGAACATATGGACCATAATTTTTCATTTGAATTTCTTCGTAAGGTGCTTTGAACACACTTTCACCATAGTTCCGGGGACGGGTCCATCCTTGGCACCACGACTTAGGCTCTACATAAGTAGGCATGGTAAAATGACCTAGGATGAATCAAAATCAAACTCGTTCGTTGGGAAGATTACCTTCTTAAACAAAGTTTGATCTAGAGGGGTCTTCCTTTTCTCTTTGGCTAAAGCTTTCTTAGCAGCCTTATTTTTTCTTTGAGCCTTATTCCTTCTAGAGAATTTACTAGTAGCAGCCTCATGGACTAAGCCAACTCCTTTAGCCTGAGCAGAGAATTCAGCAATAAATGAAAGGACTGTCTTGGGCTTGGAGAAACTTTCAACAAGTTTCTTTTTAGCGGCAAGCTGTTCTTCCAACTTTTCGATGATTTTCACTTTCAGGTTGAGATGCTTGAGAGCTTTGTTGTATTCTTCGATCGCGACGTCGAATTCCTTTCTGAGTGAGTCCATCCTTGCAACTTCCTCCCTCAGAGTGATCTCCTCAGCCTTAAGGGATTTGATTTCCCTGGCCTGAGTTTTAACAACTTTTCTGCATCGGTCATAAACCTTGATCAGCTCTTTATATTGACCCATGAGTTATGATTCATCATCAGAGGAACAGTTCTTATGATCATCGTCAGGAGCATCAGACTCTGAAAGAATAGTGTGAGAATTTAACTCCCCATGAAATTGGGAGACAGCTTCTTCTTTGTCAGAGTGAGCCATGAGCCCGAAGTATGCCTCTTCATCCTCACTTGACTCGGATGATGCAGTATCACTGAGGGTCTTCTGCTTCTTTGGTATGAAGCTCTTCTCCTTCTTTTTGCAATGGGAGGATTTGTGTTCTTCATTTCTTCCACCCTCCTTTTTCTTGTCAGGGTAGTCGGCGATCACGTGACCTGGCTTATTACAACAGTAGCACACAATATCAGTGGAAAAGTGTTTGTTCTACTTAGACTTATACCTGTCGTTTGTATGATTTTTCTTTTGATGACCACCAACGTGACGTGATCTTTTGTAAGAGGAGTCATTGCCTCTCATCTATTTCTTCTTACTTAGAAACTTCTTGAACTGCCTGGAGAGAAGAGAGAACTCTCCATTAGATAGTTCTGAGCCCGAGGTGCTTGACTCTGAGTCTTCTTCTTCGCTTTCTTTGTGAGAGGGAGTATGAGATGCTATTTTAGTTTTCCTTGAGTTGCCTGCCTTCAGTGCAACAGACTTCTCTTTTGATGAATATTTGCTGCCCTCTTCTTCAACTTTTCTGGCGTTGATTTGAAGCTCATAGGACATAAGATTCCCAAAGAGGTTCTGGGGGTCAGTGTCAGCCAATCTCCCAAACTCCCTGATAAAATAGATCTTATTGTCTCATTCCTTAGTTAAGGATCTTAGGAACTTGTCATTTAGTTCTCCATTAGTGAAAACCCGACCATAGCTCTTCAGGTCATTGACGATCTTGAAGAAGTTTTCAAATGTGTCAGTTATTGTGTCCTTGGGGACTTGCTTGAAAGCCTCGTACTTTTGGTTTAGAAGGGATCTTCTGTCATCCCTTACTTCATCGGTACCTTCCATCAAAACAATCAAAGGCTGCCACATTTCCTTAGCAAATTGGCAGTGAATAAGGTTCTACAACATGGAGTCATCGACTGCACTTGCGATGATATTTTTAGCTTTCTTGTCCAGAGAGACAAGTGCAATCTCATCTTTGTCGAGATCCATCAGTTTCTTTGGCACCTTTCTGGTTAGATCAATAGTGGAGGCTGTCATGGGAACATAGGGGCCTTCTTCCACTATAATGAAGATACGGGGATCAACAACTTCCATGAAAAATCTTATTCTCTCTTTCCACATGGAAAAGTTAGCCTTTGTGCACACCAGAAGCTTTGTGGAGTCCTTGGATCTGTCCATGCTTGATTCTCTCAATAATAACTAGAATTAGATCTATTCAAGCTGTGAATCTTTTGAGAACAACCTCCCTCTGATACCAATTGAAAGTATCTAGTTGTCTACCTAAATCACCTACAGGGGGTGAATAGGTGAGATCCGCGTCTTTTGCAAAATAAAAATTTGAGAGAGTTTAACACAGAAGTAATCAAGCACAAATCAGACGACATATGGAATTATAGTGGTTTCCCAATCTTGGGTACGACCACTCTCCACCTCACCAATCTAGCACCACGGCTAGCCTTGGCTACATCACTATATCTCAGATTAGAACAATCCTACACCTTGGAGCAACGCTCCTACAACTCGGAGTTAACACACTCCTACAAACTCGATCCCCCAAAACGGGATCTACGCTCAGAAGAATAATCTTCATACAAGCTCGAAGACAAAGCTCCTACAAGAGTTGAAATAAGTTTTACAACTAAAATGAAAATTTAACTTCCAGATCTGAAAACTTCAATCTTCTTCCCTCTTGAAAAACTGAAATTCTTGAAGATGTTGAGGAAGAAATCTTGAGAGAACACGATCTGAAATTCTTGAGATCCGACGCGATCAAATGAATGATTGAAGAATCTGTAAACTGTGATCTTGTCGAATCTATTCTCTGTTGAATCGCTGGATCGAGAAAGAAGCTTTAGAGAAGAATGAAGATGACGACGTGCGGCTTTTTCCGATCTTGCACTTGCGGCGATTCTGATTTTCTATTATGATTAGGGTTAGCGAAATCAATGACAGGACTTTATATAGAACTTCTTCTAACAGTCTGAAAACTTTTAAGGAATGATAATCAATCATCTTAAACTCGGATTAACATTTGAAATCCCTTTCGACGAATTGAAGTCCTGTTCGATGAATGATAGAAATCCGTTCGACGAATTATGAATTCCCGTTCAACGAATGAAAGAAATCCGTTCGACAAATTATGAATTCTCATTCGACGAATGAAATCTCGTTCGACAAATGAAAGAAATCCGTTCGACGGATTATGACCTTTGAGTTTTTTGCAGCTGCATTTTCGAAAGACATCTTGAATTTTTCGAAAAGAATATGTTTTTATAGAGAAATAGCTTAGCATTTTCGAAAAAGATTGCACGTAGAATTCTCTGAACTGAGGAACTGGTTATTCAAAAAATGAACTTTGACTTTTCAAAACAACTTTCTTTTTCGAATAATGAATTTGAAATTTTCGAAAACAATACTTCTTTTCGAAAAATGAACTTGGCTTTTTCGCGTAATCAACAGGGCATTTTTTGAAAAAGAAAACTTAGAAGTTTTTAGAGAGTTTTTTGAAAAGTCTTTATGTTTCTCAAAAATAGTTATGTTTACTCGAGAAATTTACCTAGACCTTTCGAAAAACAAACTTCTTTTCGAAAAATGGACTTAGCAAAATTTTCTTCTTTGTTTTAGGACAACAACACTTCCTTTCTTTCATACTTTAGTACTTGAAAATGAAGTGCATCCCAATAGAGAGGTTACACATAAGTCAACACCATGGATCCCATAATGAGGGATTACATTACATGGTCTTGTGTTAAGTGACTCATTGTAAACTGACATTGGTCCACACTTAGCAGTAAAGACCTGCAAGCATTCAACTAGAGAAATGCGTCAAATACATACTTAATTCATCTTAACTCAAGAGTGACTTCACGCAAATCTAGGTTATTGTGTATAAAATACCCAACAATAATTATCTGTAGAAAATGAATTAACTGGGGAATAGTCATGTTTGGCAGAATAAAGGCCTTCTTGATGACACCAAACTTTGTAAGAATTATCCCTCTTTACCTCAATCAATTGGAAAAAAAATAATTTGATATGTCCACAGGAATGCAAATTCATCATCTCAAGAAAATAGACTCCTCAATTTTGGCTAGATGGGAATGGTGAATTCCCAGGCAAGGTGAAGAGAGGGAAGTTGGTGAATGTTCCAGTATACAGGATATACCTAACCCTGCATCCATGGAGAAGGATGTACCTTCACCGCCCCCCCCCCCCCAAATGAAGCAACTGAGAATGTTGATGCAGTTGCTGAGGGGGAGAACATAGAAGAGTCAGCTAAAGAAAATAATGAAGCGCATATTGTTCTAGAAGGAACCCATGCTAGAGAGACAGTTCCTTTGGTGGATGAACTTCCAATTGAGACTACTGCAGAGCCATCTATCCAAGAGCTGTTAGAACCAAATTTTGAACTTGCTCTGGTCAAAGGAATTCAATTTATTGTAGAGCCTGATTATGCGGCGATCAAATATGCTTCGTCCTCAGGGAGAGCTGCATCTAACCATTTTGAGACTAATTCTAATAGTTTTGAAGTTCACAGATCTCAGAGTGAGAGAGCCCCCATCAGATAATTCTTTGTTACAACAAACAGAAGCCCTACTAGCCAAGTAGTAGGACCACTTTATTTTTCCTTAAAATAAGTATTTCGCAAAGTGGGTCTGGTGGAGAAATGATGGGTTAGCTCAGGTAAATCATTATATGGAAAATTTGAAGACACATTTGACCAAGTGGATGTCCCAAGGTGGTAAAGCTGTTGACCATGCCATTCAGGGCATCGATCATGTATATAGAAAGGTAGTTCACCTGTCTACTGAGAATAATGATATGATGTATTCAGATGAAGCGAGCATGCATTATATAGATAGGAAAATGGGAGAATATAGGACTGAAATTATCTAAAATATTACTGAAGAAGTCAGAAAGGGGGAGGAAAAGTTAAAGAGCAGAATGGACTCGTTGAATAGTGATGTGCGCAACCAAGTGCACAATGTAAATGTATATTGTTATCAGAATGTAAAGTGGTTCCATAAGGAGCTAACAAGGTATGATCCAACTCAATTCTCACCGTCAAAGCATCCTTTTGCAGGTTCAGAGCATGCAGAGCAACCTCTTGAAGGCTCAGAGCCGTATGCACCTCCTATGCACTACACTCAAGTTTGGTCAGATCCTATAATGGAAGAATCCTCTATGCCCCATCAAAAAAGAAGAAGATATGAGGAAGGGCTGTCGGCAAGCATATCAGAACCAACTCAAAAGAAAGATCTTGCTGAAGTTTGGAGTCTTATATCCAAAGAGATTATTATGGACAGTTGATTTAGTTGATCTGTCAAATGAGGAACCAAGGCAATATTACAACAAAGGAGAATGAGATAAGCATGAAGTTTCAAATGTGAAGAGAAGGCTCCACTTCAAAAAGCATGGAAAATCGAATCATGATGCTCCTCCTCCACCACTAAGATACTATCTCAAGCCAAATACTTATTTTGACAGACAAAATGAGAAGAGAAAGGGGCAATCATAAGCCTTTTTTTCTTCATGATTAGTTATGATGTGAATTTCTTGAAATGCCACAAGAAACATTAATATAAATATTATTATTTTATTGATCTCTTTTGTTTTGTTAGTCTCAATTCTTTTCATTATGTCATTTAAATATTTCTTGTATATTTTTTCTTCTGTGCAATTCAACTTATTATATAGGGTTCTGACTTTTTTAAATAGAAGGAGATTGTTGAGTATTATATCCATAATAGCTCTGATTTGAAGAAGTGTCCCTTAAAGTAAGTTGAATTGAGTATGTATTTGATGTTGGTTTTAGTTATGTGTACGCATGTCTTAATTATAAAGTACAAACTATTGTCAGGTTACAATGAGTCTCCAAACATAGTTCCATGCAATGTAATTTATTATTTTATAGAACATCGTGTTGATCCATGTGTAACATCTCTAATATGGTGTACTTCATCTCTAGCATCCCAAAGAAAGTTGTTGTTTAGAAGTTTCAGAATTGGCTAAGTAATTTCGTCAAGTAGTCTTGTAAGGACTCGTGAAATTCATCGAGAGCTCACGTAAGCACTCGCGGAGTTCGCCAAGATCTCATGAGTACTGATAGATCACTGAGAACTGTTGTCTAGAATGGATAAGTTAAAGCAACTTAGTCCTCTCATATTTACTCGACGAATTCGTCGGGTACTTACGTGAGTACTCGTGAAATTCATCGAGTACTCTCGAGAGTCCATGTAAACTGCTTTAAAGTTCTAGAGATAGTTTGAAGACTTAGACAGTTTTAGTCAATTCGACATATACTCAAAGAATTCGTCGAGTACTCTAGAGAGCTCTCATGTAATTCGTCAAAAGGTCTCGTGAAGTCCAAATACATCACGCAAGCTCTTTCTCAAGTAGTTTTGACTGGTTCGTCAAGTGGTCTCGAGAGTTCACATAAGATCTCAACTAATTATTTCATTTTGGACTTAAATAGTTTTTGTTTTCATTTTTGATGACTTTCTAGATTTAGGGCTTATGCCATGTACAGTACATATGGACGGTAAAACTAAGTTCTGAATCTAGCCGTTAGTGAGGAATCACTTATAAATAGTCAAGGTTATCTTACAGAAACCGTAATCGATAATCTAATTACAAATTGTCATAAAAATTCGGCAATTCAAATTCAGTTTTATGAAGATCTCCATCACTGACAAAACTTCTGATTTGCAATTCCTTCTGCAAGAAAAGACTCGATCGATCTTGTGATTTCAGACTCAATTACTTTCAGAGATCCATCGTTTATCAAGATCAGATCTTTGTTCTCATGTTTCAGATCCTTCTTCTTCTTCTTCAATATTTCAGACAGCTTTCACACAATGAAGAATGGCTATTTTAAGATCTGAAATAGAACATTATTTTGGTGAAGTAGCTGAGTCTACCCCGAAGTACTAGATAAACAAGGTGGGAAAGTGGACGTACCCAACTTCGGGTATCCACTATAAATCCTTGTGTGTGTTGTGTCGTGATCTCTCGTTGTGTGTGCTTTATTTTTGTTGAAGTTGGTGATCGGGCGGTCTGGCGGTCTGTCTTGGCGGGTTGAAGACCGCGCGGTCTGGCGGTTTGTCTCAGCTGGCTTGGAGACCGGGCGGTCTAGTGGTCTAACCTGGCAATCTCTTTTTCTCTCTGGTGGTAGCCGTGCGGTTAGCCCTTCTGTCTAACCGCGCGGCTTGTGCGGTTTGTTCTGTATAGTCCGCTTAGTCCTGTAAATTTTTAGTCCCACATCTCTTATTTGTATTCTCTCATCTCTCCTTCATTCTATATAAGGGAGGGCATACATTTGTAATAGATATCTTTTTGGATAATAAAACTTTCAATTATTCAAAACTCCGGCTTGTTTTTGGTCGTTTGTTCGCTACTTTAACATGGTATCAGAGGACTCGATTTTCTCCTCCTGATTCTGTGCGCCCTCTCTGACCTCGCGACCTGTCCGTGCGGCTTGCTTCTTCTTCTCGCGACCTGTCCCCGTGGCTTGTTTCTTCCGCCTGCTTGCACCCTGTTCGCGCGGCTTCTTCTCTCCTTGTCGTTGCCCTTTGTGTGTGAGACCTCTTTGTTTCTTCTTCTTCTTGCTGCGACCTGTTTGCCTCCCAGCGGACTTTTCTCTGTTCGCGTGGTGTCTCTTTCTTCTGTTCGCGCGGGCTGATTTCTAGTCGCTCGAATCCTTTCCCTCTGCTTGCTTCTGCGGCTTGGTCGTGATTTTTCTGGCCGCTGGTATCTATCATCGTGACCGCTGCAGATCACTTTCTCCTCACCGCTGTATTTTCTCTCTGTTCGCGCGGGTTCTTCCTTGTTTCGGCGGCCTCTATGCCTTTCTTCCTTTAGCTGCTCCTGCTTGTTAGTCGCCGCGACCTCCTGTTCAGTCACGCGGCTTATGCTTCTCTCTTCTTCCCCTTTGCCTTGCTCTGCACCTTGGTCGTGGCCCTTCTTGCCACTGGTGTACTATCACCGAGACTGCTGCAGTTTTTATTCCTCCCTTCATGGCTTTCATATACTCCTCCAAGCCGTTCGCCTCGGTAGTCATGTCTTCTGGCAGTGCCCACGTTGTTACTCAAGGAAAATGGCTGATCGACACTGGTGCTACAAATCATATGACCGGCAATCTCTAGTGTTTTTCTCTCCTAGAAACACATGATCGGTTGCTCCCGGTTATTCTCGCTGACGGCTCTTCATCCTCAGTCCATGGGACGGGGATAGTTCATGTCACTCCGTCTCTTCACTTGGCGGATACTCTATATGTGCCCCAGTTCCCGTGCAACTTATTATCTGTTACCTCTCTATGCAAGAAATTACAGTGTTTCGTCACATTTACTTCTACTTCTTGCTCTTTTCATGATCTGGACTCCCAACAGACGATTGCTACTGGGACTGAGAGTGGCGGCCTATACTTCCTGGACAACATTTCTGCTTTTTCCACCTTCTCCTCCACCTCCACAGATATTCTCCAATGGCATCTCCGCCTTGGTCATGCTCCTCCACGTCTTCTTCGTCAACTTCTGCCCCACCTTCCTCCACAAAGTCTTCCGCTCAACTGTTAGGTCTGTCAGCTTGGCAAGCATCACCGCTCCTCCTTCCCTTCAAAGCACGTTCGTGGCTCTACCCGTCCGTTTGATCTCATCCACTCCGATATTTGGGGTCCTTCTCCTACTCTTACCATTGGTCGGGGTATTTCATATTTTGTCACGTTCATTGATGATTTCTCTCGCTGTACGTGGGTGTATCTATTAAAAGATCGCTCCGAATTATTCTCTGTATGGATGTCCTTCTATCTCATGATCCAAACTCAGTTTATTGTTTCTATCAAAGTTTTTCGATCTGATAATGCCAAAGAATATATTAGTCATGACTTTTTTACATTCTGCATGCAAAATGGGATTATTCATCAAACTAGTTGTGTCTATACTTCACAACAAAATGGTGTGGCCGAATGCAAAAACCGTCACCTCCTCGATGTCGCTCGCACCTTGATGACCCAGATGCATGTTCCTCCTCCTATTGGGGTTATGCTGTTCTCCTTGCCTGCTACCTTATCAATCGCATTCCCTCCACAGTTCTCCACGGAAAAACCCCATTCTCCATTCTGTATCCGGGCAAGGAGCCGTTTCCTCTACCTCTCCAAATCTTTGGATGCACTGCCTTTGTGCATACCCCTTCTGCCACCAGTGATAAGCTCTCCCCTCGCTCCACCAAATGTGTCTTTCTGGGGTACTCCACCACTCAGAAAGGCTATTGTTGCTTTGATCCCGTCCTTCGCAAGCAGTTCGTCTCTACTGACATCACCTTCTTCGAGAATACCTCCTACTTCTCGGATGACTCCTCTCCTCTTCTCCCAGCTTCCGATTCTCCTGCCGTTCCCTCGCCTCCTACTACGATCTCCACCCCTACACTGTCTCCATCCACTCCTCTCCCTCCACCTCTCTCTCCCTCCTCCGCCACCCTCTCCCTCATATCCGCCGTCGTCGCTCTCTACTCCCGGGCCAGCTTTCTCTACCACGGATGCTCCGGATGCCGCGGGACCCGCTGACCTGGATCTTCCTATAGCTCTTCGCAAAGGGGTGCGGACATGTACCCTACACCCCCTTGCTGTTGTTGGTTCCTATGATCGTCTTACCCCTTCTCGCAGGGCATTTGCACTGGCTATCTCTGCCACTGCCACACCCCGCTCCTACTAGGAGGCCCTTGCTATTCCTCATTGGAAGATGGCCATGGATGAGGAAATGACGACCCTAACTGAGCGGGGTACCTGGAGTCTTGTTCCTCCTCCCTTCGGCACTAATGTTGTTGGCTGTCGCTGGGTCTTTGTGGTCAAATTTGGCCCCAACGGCACTGTGGATCATTATAAGGCTTGCCTTGTTGTTAAGGGCTTTACTCAGACCTATGGGGTTGATTACTTTGACACCTTCTCCCCCGTGGCTCGTCTCAGCACTATCCGAGTCCTTCTCTCTGTGGCGGTAAATAGGGATTGGCCGATTTCTCAGCTGGATGTTAAGAATGTCTTCCTTTATGGTGATCTTCACGAGACCGTTTACATGGAGCAACCTCCTAGGTATGTTGCTCAGGGGGAGACACGAGTATGCCGGCTGAAGAAGGCAATTTATGGCCTCAAGCAGAGCCCTCGAGCTTGGTTTGACAAGTTCAGCGGCATCGTGGCGGCCGTTGGTTTTGCGCGAAGCTCTGCCGATCACTCTCTATTTATTTGCAAAACTCCTTCGGGGCTGGTTGTTCTTGCTGTGTACGTCGATGATATTCTTCTCACTGGCGATGACCAGGAAGGGGTAGCCCTGACAAAGCGACATCTTCGCCAACATCTGATCACGAAAGATATGGGCTCTCCAAAGTACTTTCTGGGGATCGAAATCTCTCGGAAGCCCGACTCCTTAGTTCTCTCTCAGCGTAAGTATGCCCTTGATCTTTTAAAAGAGGTAGGATTGACTGGAGCAAAACCTGCCCGATGCCCCATGACGACTAGAGAAGACAAAACCTGGACAGATGATTCGCCTCCTCTTTCAGATAGTTCGCGGTACAGGCGTCTGGTTGGTAAGCTCATATATCTCACAGTCATCAGGCCCGACATTTCCTATGTTGTGGGCAAGGTGAGTCAATTCATGCAAGCACCTAGGGAGTGTCATCTACAGTCCGCCTTGCGGATCTTAGAGTATGTCAAAGCAGCGCCTGGGAAAGGATTACTTTTTCAGAAGAATGGTCATCTGAGGATTGAAGCATACTCAGATGCAAGTTATGCTGATGACAAAGGGGATTGCAAGTCAACCTCAGGTTTTTGCACCTTTGTTGGGGGAAATCTGGTGAGCTGGAAGAGCAAGAAGCAGTCTGTTGTCTCCAGGTCCAATGCAAAAGCTGAGTATCGCAGTATGGCGTCGACCACTTGTGAGTTAAAATGGCTGCGGTCTCTCATGCTAGATTTAGGAGAGGTCTACAACCATCATCTACCTATGTTCTGTGATAACAAGGTCGCCATATACATCTCCAAAAATCCGGTCTTCCATGAAAGAACAAAGCACATTGAGGTCGACTGTCATTTCATTCGTGAAGAGATCTTAAAGGAACAAATTTGCACTCCCTTTGTCACTTCTAATAAAGAGCTGACTGACATCTTCACCAAGCCAGTTTCCGCCTCGTTTCTTCATGTTTGTGACAAGCTGGGCATGATCGATATATATGCTCCAGCTTGAGGGGGAGTGTTGAAGTTGTTGACCGGGCGGTCTGGCGGTCTGTCTTGGCGGGTTGAAGACCGCGCGGTCTGGCGGTTTGTCTCAGCCGGCTTGGAGACCGGGCGGTCTAGCGGTCTACCCTGGCAATCTCTCTTCCTCTCTGGTGGTAGCCGTACGGTTAGCCCTTCTGTCTAACCGCGCGGCTTGTGCGGTTTGTTCTGTATAGTCCGCTTAGTCCTGTAAATTTTTAGTCTCACATCTCTTATTTATATTCTCTCATCTCTCCTCCATTCTATATAAGGGAGGGCATACCTTTGTAATATATATCTTTTTGGATAATAAAACTTTCAATTATTCAAAACACCGGCTTGTTTTTGATCGTTTGTTCGCTACTTTAGCAATTTTGTGAAATTTTTAATTCTGCTAAAAGCCGCAAGATTCACCTTTTCACCCCTTTAGGTGATTTAGGTCGACGACTAGATACTTTCACTTCTCTTGAGCTCACAAAAGTGTTCAAGTGAGCGTCGGGCATTGCGCACGCTAGAGAGGGAGCAGAGGGAGTTCAAAGCGGAGGAACGATACAAGTCCCATGTTCTCGTTGGAAAAACTCAGTGCTCTCTCTAGTCTCTGGAGTTGTCTCCCCTCAAATAAAGGCATGTGGGTTTTTTTTATAGTCGTCTTGAGAGACGTGTTGGTAATTGCGTTGGGCTGGATCCTGAGTTGGCGATTGACGTCACTCCATTTTGGTCATATGGATCACCATTTTTTGCTAAATGATGAACATGCCCCCAGGTGGTTCAGGCGGCCGGGCACGTTGGCCAGTAGCGGAGACTGGAAGCGGCGACGACTGGCGCGCGACGCCTGCCCGCAAGGGCCGCACCCTGGCATGAAGGCAAAAGTTGTGTGCTTGAGCACGCACAAGGGTGCGCTGCGCTCGCGCCCGCGTGTTGCGGGGGCGTGCACGAGCAGCGTGCTAGGCGTCGTGCATGCTAGTAGCCCGCGCTTGCGTGCCCCTTCTTGCGCTGGTGCTTGACCCCCTTTGGCTCGGTTCAGAAAACCTAGGGGGATCCCTATCATTAATCAAATTGAAGGGACAAGAATATACTTTTAAAATAAATTTTAAAACACAAACTAAATAAAATATAAAAAATGTTGTATTAATTGCAATAAAGAAAGATTAAAATTGATAATGTAAATATTTCCCTAATGATTTAGGCTTCATTTGGTTCAGCGTTTGCGGGTGGCGTTTGGAGCAAATGCCACCGGACGGAGGGTAATCAAACGAAATTCCATCTTCGTTTGTTCCGTTTGCACCCGCAGTAAGGAGGAAACACCCCCCAACCGCTTCGTTTCGACCCCTACCTACCCCCCCCCCCCCCCCCCCGGTTCGAAAGCTCCGTTTGGACCCGCTTGCTCCTCCCGCCACCGGTAAACCACATGAAGCCTTATAAGAGGTAACCAAATATTTATCTGATCATCACTCCACAAATTGTATCTCTCAAATCTATAATATAAGAGCACAAAGAATATATATATCATTTTATAAAGTTAATGATGTCAATATTTTGCAATTTTGTCAAAAAGCAATAAATCACAACTCACGTGCAACATACCGTCTCCGATAAAGGGTTTACCCGGTTCAATTGAACTGATGAAGGGGCTTGGACCGAGTCCTAGCGAACCACGACCTGACCTCCATCGTATAATGATAACAAATTAAGATGTAACGAAGTAAAATATTGGGCACATGTGCTCCGAATTGACTTCTGTCAGTTGCATTGATCTCATATGGTCGATACAAGTACAACAGAACTCGTTCCGTTTCGATCCGAGATCGTTTGGAAAAAAACGACCATTTTGAGTAATGTTGTGGGTCGCAACAACGTCGTGCAAAAATATTGTGCATACGTGCTCTGAATCATCTTCCATCAGTTGCATTTGTCTCGTATAGTTGATACAAGTACAATAGAACTCGTTTTATTTTGATGTGAGGTCATTTGGAGAAAGCGACCAATTTGAGTAGTGTTGTGCATCGCCACAACTCCATTTTAAAATATTAAGCAAACGAGCTCTGAATTGACTTCTGTCGGTTGCGTTTGACTCGTATGATCGATACAAGTGCAACTGAACTCGTTTCGCTCTAATTCGAGGTCATTTGAGGAAATTAATCGTTTTTAGTAGTGTGGTGCATCGCCACTATACCATTTTAAAATGCCGAGCAAACGAGCTCTGAATTAACTTTTGTCAGTTGCGTTAGACTTGTATGGTCAATACAAGTGCAACAGAATTTGTTTCACTCAATTCTGATGTCGTTCATGCGATTAAATAAAAAAAGCTCGTAAATTTATAAGACATTTTAAAATACGTGAATGCTTGAATTCAACCCTGCCACATCAATGTTGACTCGACACTTAACGACTCGGACCCATGTTGAATTTGACTCACATAGGGAGACCCACTTAGGGATTACTTGGTCAAATTCCTCCCTTCAGAGGTTTTTAAAACCTAAATTTATTCATTTAAGCTAACTCAACTCTCCATCCACTCAATAAGACCATAATTCCCATGCCATTCTCTGATAGTCTAATCAGGATTGTGTAACTAATCCCAAAGCTAAGAAAGATCAGCCATATGGCACTCCCAAACCTTCTCTCTCTAGGTGATGGCTTAGATATTTTTTTAACTTAACCCTAGCCTATCCCAAGCCATGTGCTCTTAATCATTGCTCCTAACCCATGCAAGTACATCTCCCCTACAACGGATGGCTACCAACTGGTCCTCCACCTTACCTTGGTTGGTCGGCAACCCAATCCATTTTAGGCATAGATAAGAGCGAAGAAGAGGAGAGGGAGGAGGGGGTCTCAGCCACCCCTATTTAAAGGCCCGTTTTTCCCTCAGTGGAAGGGGCGCCTCTAGATCTCCACCACAACCCATGTTCGACAAAGATCCCGCCACCTTGAAGGCCTACCAGTGCTGGAGAAGGAGGATGAGGGGTTCCCGAGTGCCACCCATCACCATTCCATCTCCACCAAGCATGATGACCTCCTTGTCTTTGGATGGAGGGAACCCCCCTTAGGAGTTCCCCAATAGTAACGAAACCGATCGTGCTAGTTTAGGAGCTCGCTAGCGTCGGAGAAGACAAACCTGAGCCCCACCACCCTATTCCACCACCCTTCCTATCAGCTATATTTGAAAGGGCTCCCTAGTATCCTTTAGCCCTCTAGGGGAGCCACCGACCTCCGAAGAGGTAAACAATGTTGGATCTGGTGGCCAAACTTAGAGGAGGGGGTGGGGAGGGTGAATAAGATTTGAAATTTAATTTAAGAATTACAAAATATCTTCACCAAGGAAAACTTGTTCTCGATGCTATCACGGGGCGCTAGCTTGCTATCGTGGGGCGCTAGCTTGCTATCGTGGGGCGCTATCTTGCTAACGCATAGTGGTATGTCACATAACTCATTTTTCTCGATAAAGCTTCGCCTTTCAGAGATTCACACACCCTTCAGAAATCTACCAACATACAACCGCAAAATAACAAGAATAAAGAACGAATAATAATTTTATTCAAAAGTAATGAACGTGGTTTACATTTAAGAACAACTACATCTCCATGATGCCAGAGATCGGAGGCGGTGAAATAAAAAAAAAATTTCGTTTTCTATACCGACCCACTGCCCGCCCGGTTGGCTTTCTCCCTTTCCCTTATCGGAAAGGTCTTCGAGTCTGCTCTTCACCTTCCTTCCCGAAAATGTCTTAGAGCCACACTAGATCCCCCGATTTAGATCGCCCTTCCCCGGGACGATTTCTCAATTCTGATGACCTTCACCGGTCGATTTTCCTCACCCACAAACACTTAGAAAAGAGAAAAATACAATAAGAGGGTAAAGAAGATTTAAAATGATTCTCTCTCAAGACAATTCCTCCGTTGAGCGGTGCGTGACCGGGGCTAAAGATCTTCATTCTATTGCACTCGATCAACTCCTCTAGGTCGTCCTAGTCCTTTGCTCACCGGAGATTTTTGTGTGTGAATGGAAGGGAGGCGGCTTTCTCTTCCTTCGACGAAGATGGTAGAACGTTGCTCTGAGACGGCACACAAACCATAGAATTAGAATATGTCTCTCTCCATGTCTTCGAGAAAAGAGGCGCACTTTTATACACCTTGAAAAAATAAGCTACTGCCAGTGATAGAGATAGCGCCCAATTGTAGGTCTATGCACATGGATGTGACACTGCCCAGCCGATATGGAAAAAAATATCTGAATAAATATTTTTCCGCTTTTTCCATCTATCACGACACAGTATAGAGCAATCACGTGGTGGTAGCGTGATGTCTCGACACTCGTTGAGAGAGCAAGCGCGTCGCGGTAAAGGCTAGCTCCATGCGGTAGTACACAAAGCACTTGACCTGAATTAATTCCAAAGCTAGCGCGGGCGATAGAGCTAGCACTTGGCGGTAGGTTCCAGAACTTGATTTTCTCGTTCTTTTGTACCTGAAAACCTGCACACAATCCCCAAACCTCGTATGATCAAATACAATACAAGATTTGATATTGTCAAACTAAAGAGATGCGAACCATAGGCTCCAACAAACTCAACCTTTTGATGATATCAAATTCCGTTCATGAGATATAAAAACAGTAACAACATGATATAGTGTAATCCAATTCGTAATCATGAAATATAGCAGGTTGAAATAATCAATATGTCTTCCCCTACAGATATGCTCCTCCTATGTGTGTGCTGCCCCTATATGTGTGCTTCCCCTACGTGAGATCATCCACTGGGTGACTAGCACACTCAATAATCAACTAGCATAGGATATACTGATGGACACTCGATTAAAATCTGCTCATGAACACTCAATTAGAATATACTCATGAACACTCGATACTCCCCGTTTGGATATTATTGAAAGGGGTCGGGGATTAACTAACATGTCTCATGAACACTCAACTCTCCCTCTATGTTCATGTGATGGTAAAGAGATGAGATAACGTGCGCACATGCGCACAAAAAAATCATAAGTACTAAGGGAAAAATGGAGTGGAACACCATGAATATAGACCTACCAAATAAGAAATCAGTTGATTTGACGAGTTTTTCAGATTAAAAGAAATTTAGACAACTGAAGTGAAACAACTACACAACGATTTGGCGTACAATGCTAAGAGATTTATAGAGTTAATACAATGTAACATTGTAACATTCAGGAATAGAAATCGTGTACTAGTACTTATGTGCTATAGACATATAATGCAGTGTAAGTCCAATTCTTCTGCATGGAAGCGTTAGATAGAATAATGACATGTGCACGTGTAACATCAAAAGAAAAAAAACATCAAGTAGAAATAATTTTAGTACATGTTTTATCTAAATAATTCAATATGCTAGCAAAAAAGAAATAAAATGAAAAATCATGTCACATTGCTATCTACTTTATATCAAGATTCAAACAATGGGCACTAACATAAGTTTTAGTCTCTGCACAAGATCGAACTGATTCTTTTGACCAAGGTGCTCACCCTCACAATGTTTATGAAGACTTATCAAAAGGAGTGAGTAGTGCTTGGGGGTATCCTTGACACATGATTTGATAGCATATGATGCCCTCTTTTTTCATTCAATTTTTTTCACTATCATTTTTATACCTTTTTGAGTCCAAGGACCCCGAATCAATCGAAATCTACATACATAGATAAATACACTCTAACTTGTATACAAAAGACTTGTGCGCTAGAATTTTGGCCCAAAGTTCCCAATTTTATATAAAAAATATGAACACCGTGACATGCTATATGTATGAAACAATCCTAAATCAAACATTGTGCGTCATCGTATGCTCTAGGTTCTAGTCATGCATGTCCTAAGAATGAACGATCCATATAATATATATATATTTTGATTTTGGGGTAATAAAAATAAAACGAATCAAACTGAAAATAAAAATAAAGACAATTTTTCAAGATTTTTGCAAACATATACACAATTCACGCTGGACAAATGAAAAAAAAAACAAAAAACAAATGCAAAAAACAAGCAGACACAGGACAACACGATGTAATATTAAGCATTATATTAACGAGCATGAGACGTAAAATAATGATCATGTTATGTGTATGAAACTCATGAGAATGCTCGAGACCATAGTTACCCAAGCAATATGCCGTCACCCTAGCCCCGTACTAAGTGACAGATGGGCATGAGGAGCTCCATAAGTGTCGTAGGGTCGGGTGTTAATCTCATATGCATACATAAGAACCCGCTCAACCTAACATTCTTTCCCCAGTGCCTCAAATGGACCTACTGGAACGCTTCCTCGGTTAAGGACAAGACGTGGTTTATTGGTTAGTGAGTCTAATGCACATACACCTATGCCCCCGCTATTGCGAGACACATCATATGTAATCTTGAGTTATCTTTCACGTCAAATGGTTACCCGCAATGACAGTGTTCATTTAGAAATAAAGCATGCAACCTTCGGCGGTAGAGTTACCTTGGAGCGGTAGCTCGATTTATTAGATCTGGCGCTAGGCTGAACCCCTCGTTTTCTTTTTTTGATTCTCTCACCTGTGCTCAGTTCTTCCGTCGGCGCAACCTCAGATCCAGGTAAAACTCTCTTCTTTTCTCCCGTATTTCCATGTATGTTGAGATTAGATTGTAGTTTATGGAGATTTTGTCATTTTGGGCACGATACATGGAGGTTTCAAAATGTTTTGAGTTTGATTTGATGATTTTCTTCATGGATCGAGTTAGATTTCTCGGATCTGAGTTATACGTGCTTTGATCTCCTTCCCCTCTAGGTTTTATTCAAAAAATTGTGAAAAATGGGATTTGGGGGAGATCCGACAGAGGGGGACGAAGTCCAGTCCGTCACACTACAGCGCGGCGGTAGCATATTACTGCACCGCGGTACCCCCCCAGAAATAATTTTTCCTGGATTTTAAAAATGGAATTTTTGTGTTTTTCAGGAAATGACTTGTTCCAGCCACGTAGAAGAAGCTTCTCCAAATGATCCAGAGTACCCACATCGACATTCCCTGCGGTGGACGAGGCTTCTGTACCTGTGTCGATGGTCGTCGACATCGATGACCGATACACACACATCTATAGCTATTTGGATCACACGAGAGTACTTTCTGTGATTTCAGCTGGTGACCAATTTTCCTCGATTCTCGTCAGGGAATTCTATAACAATCTCTGGGATCCAGCTCTCACACAGCTGGACGGAGGGATGCAGTCGTGCATAGGTTCCTAAATCGTGACGATACTACATGAAGATCAGGAGAGGAAGTACGTCTGGTTCCTTGGTGGGGAGAGACACGATATCGTCGAGTCCTTCAGATCTATAAGGGACTAGAGATAAATGAATGAAGTTCTCCATGATGTAGAGGGATGTCGAGATCTCATCACATTCGTCGATACTCTCACTCTGTATGCATGCATTATCCAAGACATTATGGGTCACTTGCTGATGTTCAAGTCCGGGGACACAAAGAAGACAACGACCCAGGTCTCTATGGTAACATACTACATCCTAGTAGATAAGTCATTTAACGTATCTGATTTACTTCTTTTGATGATGCGTTATACGTTTCGGCTAAAGTCTCTCGAGCGCCAGTGACTGAACACCTGCCATTAGGCAGAGTGATTCAGAGTATCTTGATGGGGAAGTATCCGTCCATTGATTGGTCACAATATTCAATAGATAGCTTCCCTTAGATCTATAAGGTAAGGGAGATCCCGACTTCGCCACGAGCACGCCCCCCAGCTTCACAGCCTCCTCTACGCCGTGGATGATCCCTTTGGGAGACTAGTCGGGATATCTATGGGATGGTGGAGGAGCAATGATGGGAGATCATGTAGACTGCTAAGGTGTTGAAAGGTGTGAAGAGTATGCTGACGAAGTTGATGAGTATGTTCAATATTTCACTGACTTCTTCAGAAGAGTAGCATGTAGGATTTGTCACTCAGTATTTTTGTGCTTAGCAGTACTTTGTTTTATTAATGTTTTACTAAGGCAGGTGGAACACTATGATATTTATGGTGAACTCTCTCACCATAGTGATACTACTGGTGGTATCTATTATGCTTTCACTTTTGCCACTCTCGATTAGCTTTGTGAAACTACCCTACTCAGCATGATTTTATTGTTCTTCTGATTTTTGTCGATAGATATACTTATCGTGCTAGCTCAAACACATAAATAAATCAATAAAGCAACAAAAAAATAAATTAAAAAATAATTAATTATTGCTAAAAAAAAAAATTTTAAGTATTATGGTGATTAAATAAATATTATAAAATTTCATTATTTTAATTAATGCCCAATTATATGTCTTAAAAGCTTATTATTTTTTGTTAATTAATATAAATATAGAAAATTGAATAATAATATAAAGTGAAACAATAATTATTTAAAATACTACAGGGACTAATAAAAATAATTTTTTGAATGTATATGAAAATTTTGAGGTGCTAATTTGGCCCGGGTCTGATTGCCCGGCCCAGCTCTGCATGGGTCTAAGCCTGTTTAGGTTCGGGCCTGATTAGGCCTAGGCCAGACCCAAGAGGGCACACAGGACCATCATATATGATTAGGGCCCGACCTGGTACCTGGCCCGGGCTGAACCCAGGCCCACCTAGGCCTTAAAGCCCGCAAGGAGGCTATCAATTTAATGCAAGCCGCCAGCATCAATTGACGCCAGAACTGACATTTATTATAAATGCTGGCTAAATGCTGGTAGCCAACATTTATTAAATGCTCTATGATATAGATATGATACATAGAATCCAAGTAGGTTGGTTGAATTAGATATGTGTCAGGAGTCTTATATGGTCTTAAATTATCATTAAAACTTAAAGAAAAGTTTTATCGTACTGCAATTAGACCAGCGATGCCCTATGATTTTGAATGTTGGGTAGTGCATTGTGTACATGTGCAAAAAAATGGGATTTGCGGAGATGAGAATTCTTAGGTGAATATGTAGACACACGTGACTGGATAAAATTAGGAATGATTGTATCAGAGATGACATAGGAGTGACACCAATTGTAGAGAAGATGCAAGAAGCTCGACTAAGATGGTTTGGACACGTATAAAGAAAATCATTACAGGCACATGTTGGGCATTGCAAGGGTTTAGTCACTACACATGTTAAATGGGGGAGGGTAGGTCAATAAAGATTTGGAATGAAACTATAAAGAATACATGATATACTTACGCATTAGTGAGATTATAAATAAAGATAGGGAACAATGAAGACAAAGGATCCATATAGACAACCCCACTATAATGGAATAATGGCTGAATGATGTCCTTGTTTGATCTTTTTTATAAACTATGAGTGATAGTGCACGAGGCTCCCATGACCCGCACGACAGCAACTCGGCCACGATATTGCCGGTGTGACGGCGCTCATGCCGCTCGCAAACCTCCATGCGCATGATAAAATCGAGTAACACATGGAGCGTAACGCTCAAGTTGGGGTGTGGGGGGCATTGTCACTAGTATATATTGTGTTTTTTTTAAAGATAAATTAATATAATAGATTTCTTTATATAGAATTTATTCAGCTTTGATGTTAGAGATCAATATGTCATGAGGTAGATCTCATCGAGACGATCAATATCCATAACAAGAACGCTACGATCCAACAATCAGATTGAAAGTTATGGTATTGATTTGAATTTAATTAAATAGGGCTATAGTTTTTATTTTTTAAAAACAGTGACGCGTACGCGGTGAGGAAAACCCGAGGAAAAGAAAGAACAAAATATGTGAAAATTCTAGTGTTTCCTGATATTTTAATTGAAGAGATTTCTAAGGAAACTTAAATTGTGATGAGAGTGACAACATGTGTGCAAAAGAAAGAACAGAAGATATATACGACAAGGTTGTGAAAATAACACTATTTCTTCTTATAACTTCAGATATTAAGATTATACTTGAGAAAATTAACATACAGTTAAAATTCTCACTTGTTTGGAGGAACAATTATGTATTTATATGTACTCGATTACAATACAAAAATATGCATAACTAAAAAAAAACATATTCGTAGCGGACCTTTTATATGTACCGACAAACCATGTATAGCTGCAATGATCCAGGCAACGAACCCATAAAATACCTTTGTAAGGTAGAACCCACCTCAAGCGAGGTATAATTAGCCATTTTTTTGCAGAAAATCTCACGTTGTTCTCTCAACTATAACCTGCTAGTTCAGTGACAATTAATCTTATAACAGATGGAATGCTGATGGTATATTCAATTTACATGGCAATAAAAGTTTACATATTAAAAATGGTATTTGCCAAAACTCAAGCCTGTATTTGTTTATCTCAGGTACTCTTTGAAGGCCTAAGAGAAAGAGTGAAGGTAGCTGTGAAAAGAGGTTATGTAGATCTCAACTTAGTTGATTCCTCAGAAGAGAAAACCTTCTTGAACTGGAAGAAATTCACTCACATGGACCATCCTTCACATATACAGGTTATATTAAAAACTTATAATGTTTCTCCTAAATTAATTCTACTCATACAATATTAAACTAACTTTTTGATGGCAAGTTAAAAATAAATATTTTTGTGAGACGCTCAGTTTTTTCCTGGTCTAGAGAATCGGACCGTCTTAACTCGAGAATGAGCCGAGCATGCAAACAGTCAAGAAAGATCCAACAACAATAACAAACGAGACAGTTTAGCGTGGAAACCCCAGACAGGGTTAAAAACCACATGATCGGATCTGTGTCAGGCCGAAATCCACTAGTTTATTTGTAGTTACAAGCTTCCGCGAGAACATTCATGAGGGCGTGCTCCAAAGATTTCTCATGCGCTTGTAGAAGTGTTTCTGCGAGCGTTGAGAGCATGCAGACTTGAGAGCGAGCAGGGGGAATACAGAGCGAAGGAATGATCTAAGTCGCACGTCTTCACCGAAAAACCTCAAAGCTCTCTAGTCTCTCTAGTTTTTTGTCCTCAAATGAATGTCTGAGGGCCTTTTTATAGCTTTCTTGAAGTGACGCATTGGTAATTGTGTCTGAATGAATCCTGAGTTAACGAATGACATTGTTCTATTCTGATCACCTAGATCACAAATTTTCCCAAAATTACCAAGTTGCTCCCCCCCCAACCCCTCGAGAAGTTTGGGAAGCCCAGATATGTTGCTCGGTGACGGTGGCGCACATAGGCGGCAAAGGCGATCAGAGGAGGCGAGGGCATTCAGAGGCAGCTGAAGTGGAGGCAGAGTGCTGGAGGCCGGTGCGGCGAGCAAGTGCTCGCTGTCCATGAGTGCTGGCTCTAGCCGTGTGCGTGCAGGCTGGCTGTGCCCGAGAGTAGGCCGCGAGCATGGGCTGGCCACATGCGTGTGTAGGGTGGGTGTGGGGGGCTGGCCGCACACGCATGGCTTCTCGCGTGCGTTGGCTAGTTGCACGCACGAGGCAGTTGTGGCCTGGAGGCCCTGCGAGAGCAATGCTCGTCTTGGGTGACATCGGCCCTCCTTGCCTTGGAGGTGTCAATGTACTTTGAGTTGGTTTTTACCAATGATGTTGGAGGATGTGGGGCCCGTCTTGGGTTGGAATTTGAAGGAGGATTTATGTCTTGATCATTATCTTGAGGAGTTGGACTCTGTGTATGTTCTTATCACAGGATAAAAGGACGAGGCATCCATTTATTTGGAAGGAATTGAAGGTCCCATGTTCCATTCTTATGAGGAGACGTAGAATGACTCAGTGTTTGTTCCTTTGTAGGATTATAGAAGGACTCAGTGTCCCTTCTTATTGACAGTTGAGGCAGAGTTGTTCAAGGTGGGGCTCAAGTTACTGCTGCTGGAGGAGGGTAAGCTCTTATGGTGGCTACAATTAAGGACTTAAGGATGGCGCAGTATCCTATGATTGCTAAATTTAAGAAGTCATGAGGATTTAGGATGGTGTGATCCCGTACATCTAATGAGGCCCGAAGATGATGGCCGTGAGGGTAGAGCAACTACAGGAGGATGTGTGTGTCCCTTCCCCCAGTCTTGCCTTTGTTGAGGGACTCTGTGTGGCGCAAAGGATGCTAGGGCGCTCTAACCTTAGAATTGGTGATGCCTCAGATGACGGTGTTGACTTTGATGTTGAGGGGTTATTTGATTGTATCCACGTAGTTCATGCGTGTCACACTTTTTTTTTCATTCTGCTTTTGTTGTCGTGCATGTGATTTAGTCTCATAGCACGACTTTGCAAGGTATGTAGGCCTTAGAACGTTATAGAGTTATTCTCCTATTTGAGCCTTGTGCATCTCACTGATCGAGCCAGAAGCATTTTGACCTTATGCCCCTTGAATTGAATGTGTGAGTTTTGTGCATCATGTTGAGGTTGTGACCTCTACTTGGAATTAGTGAGGCTAATGTTTGAACATAATGCATAGGGTCATTTGTCCGCCTTTAGCTGGATGGCGCCATTAGACTCAGAGTTCCCTTTTGGCTTGGTGATATAGGAGGACATGTGGTCTGTCCTGAACAGAATCCTTAGGAGGATTCATGGCTTTGTTGTTTGTTAGGGATTAGAAGGTATTAGTGTCTAATCTATTGGAAGGAGCGAAGCATTTTCTCCATTCATGCCTCAGAAGGACACACAGTCTCTTCTACTAGTGGCTGTGAAGGACCTTTGTCCGTTGACACCTTAAAAGGACATTGTACAATCCCGTATTCGCCGAGTGGGCCCCCTCTGGCAGGTTCAGGCCATTGTAGTATATTCTGGCCAAAGAATACCAAATTGGCGAGTGAGATAGGCTGACCTGCACTCTCCTAGTGCCCAAAGGAGCACTCGCCCAACCTTGTGGGAAAGCAATCAGGCCCTTAGGCGAATGCGAGCTTCATCGCGCACTCGCCCCATACTCGCGCCTTTGCGTGCATGCAGGAGGATATCTCGCTGAGCCAGGCGAATGGTTGCCCAAGCTGGCACTCGCCCTTCAGAGGGAGCCTAGGAGGCGAGTGCACGACTCTCCGAGTACTCGCTCCTTTAGGCAAGTGCTGCCTTCATGGACCACTCGCCCAGTGGGACCTAGAGATAGAATTACCTAGATGCCCTCAAAGGTCTGCGTTTAGCTCCTCAGAACATCGGAGTTTGGTTGTTGGCAGACCACTACGGGCTGCATATAGCCGTTTAGAATAGCGAAGCCATGCTATTTGCAAGCCATATTTTGAAATCTATAAATAGAACCAAGAGGGTACCTCAGATGACATGCTTTCAAGCTTTCTCATTCTCTGGTCTTGTTTGGAATATTGCCCTCAATGTTCTCTGGATTTGAAGAGGCATCACCATTAATACTAAGAGCATAATTATATTTGATGTATGTTCAAGTTTAATATGTGTAGGATGTTCCTTAGAATAAGTTTATACAAGCTGTCTAAGTAGTAGTGACAAGTGGTCATAAGTGAAGAATGTTAGAGAGACAGAAATTTGTCTAAGTCCACAGGCGTTGAGTGAAGCCAGTTCACTCAACGCCAGATATCAAAAAAACGCTGAGTAAAGCATGGACAGTCAAAGACCAACAGTTTTCAAAGCAGATATGCAGCTAAGTCCACAGGCGTTGAGTGAATGCAATTCACTCAACGCCATATTGTTGAAAATTATGAAGTGAAAGTGGTTGATTAAGAAGACCACGCGGACTGGGCGGTCTGAGTTCGCGGCCTGGGCAGACTGATGTTGTGTCCTGGGTGGACAGTGGCCAGGGTGGACTTGGTGGCTTTGGTGGACTATTGGAGCAGCCTGAGCGGCCTGTCTATGGCGGTCTGGTGGCGTGTTCAGATAGCTTGGCCTGCAGTTCTGCAGATAGCATGTTCTTGATGTAACCGGGCGGATTGGCAGTGAGTCCGCGGGTATGTGGCAGACTCAGTTGAAGTCTGCGGTGTCCACTGTGGCGGATTGTGTGGAGGTCGTGAGATCGACATTAGTCCTTGTCTTGATCTCCTGTGATGCGGCGGGTGATAGTCGCATTCATGTGGCAGACTGTTCTTGGAGCTAGCGGCCTGGCTTCGTGTCCGCCGAGCTCGCACCTGTTGTTTGGTGATGCTGGACTTGGTCACACTTTGTGACAAGTCCAGGGTGTTCGCAGTGTCCGCCGAGTCCGCTGTTGACCGGGAGATCTGCCTGTTGGTCGTGGACTCCTGTGGCAGGCCGGCGCAGTGTTTGCGAGCTGTGCGGGCTGGTGCCATGTCCGCTTGTAGCATGCGGACTGTCGCTGTGTGTGGGATGTTGTTGTGTCTACGTGCTGCGATGTGTGCGGACTGGTGTAGTGTCTGGCTGGTGGCAGACTGACTTCTTGACTTGGTGCCTGGCATGTTGGCTGGTCCGGCTTAGTCCTTGCGGACTCGGCAGACTGGGTTTGTGCTAGCTGCGAGATGGGGTGGTGACTCTATTCACTAGGGCGGTGATCACACTCCTCACCCCGCCTATAAATAGACCTCCCGACACTTCTACAGTAACAGAGTGAACAGTAAATTGAGCGAAGATCAATTGTTGTGGACTCGGTTTTTCAGGTCGCGCGGTTTGAGAAGTATTAACTTGTTATTGTTTATAGGTTGTGCGGCTAGCACTGTGAAGCTAGGTGTCTGGTTCTGATCATGATCAGGAAGCAGTGAAGCTTGCGGACCGAGATGGACGCTTCACGTCAAAGGACTGGAGGCTGGTGCATAGTTTGTTGGGAACTAAGCTGAGTTTCAGCACGACCTTCCATCCACAGACGGACGGTCACTAACAATACTGTGGGGCACACCATGCAATCGTACGATATTATCCACATAGAGTTCGGCTAACTTTTCCACCAGATCTTCCTTCCTATTTGGAATGAAGTGCGACACTTTTGTCAACCTATCTACGAACACCCAGATGACGTTGTTTCCCCTCTGCAACTTTGGCAAACCATGCACAAAATCCATAGAAATGTTGTCGAATTTCCATTCCGGGATAGACAAGGACTTTAGGAAACCGCCGGGCTTCTAGCACTCTGCCTTCACCAAGACACAAGTTTGGCACTTGGCATCATAAAGTGCTACATCCTTCTTTAACCCTGGCCACCAGAATAACTTCTTCATGTCTCTATACATCTTCGTGCTTCCCGGCTGGATTGAGTACTTGGTATGATGAGCCTCGTACATCAACTCCTCCCGAAGATTATCCGCACTAAGGACACATAGACGACCGTCCTTCCTTAGCAGTCCATCCTCATCCGCAAACTGGGAATTTGACCCATCCAAAGATTCATCTAAGATCTGCTTCATGCTGCTATCATGAACCAAAGCCCGTCGAACTCTATCAGCCAGGTCATACTGCACCTCTTTCCAACACAATATTGCCCCGGCACTAGACTGCTTATCGACGCAGGAAATCTCTAATGCCTCCAAATCATGGACCAAGCTCTCATCATGTACCGACAACCAACTGGCCTGCGTAGGAGCCCTGCGGCTCAACGCATCCACCACCGTGTTTCCTTTCCCAGGTACATAATGTATCTCGAAGGTGTAGTCCCCCAAGAACTCCATCCACCTCCGATGTCTCATGTTCAGATCCTTTTGATCTAGCAGGTACTTCAGGCTCTTATGGTCGGTGTATATATCGACCTTCACCCCGTAGAGATAGTTCCTCCACAGCTTTAGAGCAAATATCACGGCCGCTAACTCTAAGTCATGGACTGGATAATTCCTCTTGTGAACCTTCAACTATCGTGATCCATAGGCTATCACACACCCATATTGTAGCAGAACACAGCCCAAACCACTGCCCGAAGCGTCACTATTAATCTCAAACCCTTTGGTTCCACTCAGCGAACATAAAATAGGCGTCCGTGGTCAACCACCTCTTCAACTCTTCAAAAGCCTCCTCATACTCCAGCGACCACATGAATTTTTGATCTTTCCTTGTCAACGTCATGAGTGGTAACACTATCCGCGAGAAGTTCTCTACGAAGCGTCTGTAGTAGCCGGCAAGCCCCAGAAAGCTCCGGACTTCCGCCACTGTAGTCAATACAGGCCACTCCCGTATCGCTGCTATCTTTGCCGGATCCACCGCTATCCCTTCTCCACTAACAACATGACCAAAGAACGCTACTGAGGATAACCAGAACTGACACTTGGAGAACTTAGCATACAACTGATTCCTCCTCAACGTCTCCAACGCCATGTGTAGATGCTTGTAATGGTCCTCCTCACTCTGCGAGTATACCAAGATATCATCGATAAATACTATCACGAAACGATCCAGGTATTCTCTGAACGTCTTGTTCATCAAATCCATAAACACGGATGGCGCATTGCTCAGCCCAAACGGCATAACTGTGAACTCGTAATGCCCAAACCGCGTGCTGAACGCTGTCTTTGGGATGTCGCTTTCCCTTATCCTCATTTGGTAGTAGCTGGACTTCAGATCTAACTTCGAATATACTATTGACCCAACCAACTGATCAAATAGATCGTCAATCCTTGGGATCAGATACTTATTCTTCTTCGTAAGCTTGTTCAACTCCCGATAGTCAATACAGAGTCGCAAGCTCCCATCCTTCTTCTTAACGAAAAGAACCGGTGCGCTCCAAGGCGACGAACTTGGACGCACATACCCTTGCTCCAACAACTCCTGCAGTTGTACCTTCAACTCCGCCATCTCTCGCGGTGCTATCCGATACGGAGAGCGTGACACCGGTTTGGCACCCGGTACCAACTCAATTGTAAAATCAATATCCCGCTGAGGAGGGGCTCCTGGGAGATCATCTGGGAACACATCAGGATACTCAGACACAACTGGGTTACTGTCCAGACTTAGCCTAGGTGTTGAAGCCTGCACTAAGGTGACAAACAGCTCTGCTCCAGACCGAACCGACTTCATCACTTGAAGGGCCGACATCAAAACTTTACCCGACCCCTTCATGCCCGCAAATGTAGTCTCTCGTTCAGTATGTAGTCCCAACATAACCTCTTTTCGATTGTAATCGATGTAAGCTCGCTGCTCCGAGAGCCAGTCCATACCAAAGATTACGTCGAACTCCACTAACAGTAGAACCGACGCTCATAAATCAAACTCCTGGTCCCCAATCTGAATCTTTACCACACAGAACTTATCCGCGCGCATTGAGCACCCATTGGGCAACAACACATCCAACTTGTCTTTTGCCATCGAGGAAGGGACCCCGATGCGCGACACGAATCTTTTGGACAAGAAGGAATGTGAAGCCCCCGTATCAAATAGGGCTCTTGCCGGACAATCGAAAATCAACACAAAGCCTAGCACCAAGAATAATAAGCTAACATATAAAAAGAGGTAACAACTACAAAAAGTTAAACCGCTAAAATTTAACTCATACCTGTCACCACGTCATCTTGTTTTATGGCCTCTTGCAGACCGAGATTATAAACTCGAGGCTGGGCTGCAGCATGATGGGATGCGGTTGACTCCACCGCCTTCCCTTTCTCTTCATAGGTCGCTCCAGGCTTCCTCTCGGACTTTGCACGTCCGCTCCAACACTCACGAGCAAAGTGCCCCATCTTCCCACAGTTGTAACAAGCTCCTAGGACTCGACTTGTAGTTTCCCCCGACGCACCAGATGAAGGGGATGAGTTCGAAGTCCTCTGCTTCTTGTTCCATCTGCAGAATCCTGATTTTGTACTTGGCACTTTGAACTCTGCCTTCTTTTCCCCTGGGTCCTTCTTCTCTTGTACTTTCTTTACGACCGTTTCCAATGACCAGGCCGACTTGACAAAGACTAGGAAGCCCTGCGCCTTAGGCCCAGCAAGGAGTAACTGTAGGTCGCCGCGTAGACCCTCATAGAATCGGTTGGTCTTCCTCTCTTCTTCCGTAAACATAGCAACAGCATACCGACCCAACCGTGTAAACTCGTGGAGATACTCGTCCACGCTTCTGGCTCCCTGAGTCAACCCAAGATACTGATTTTCCATCTCAAGCTTCTGAGCAGAGGGTAGATATCAAGCCAAGAACAATCTTGAGAATTCCTCTATCGGCACATCAGCAAGCTGCCTTCCCACTAAGAGATGAAACTCTAACTCATCCCACCACAGCCTCGCCTCGCCAGCCAAAAGGAAGGTCGCTATGGTGGTCTTCTGCCACTCCTCAGTTAATGTGGCCGTCAAGATCCTCTTTATCGTAGAAAGACAATCCTCAGCTTGAGCTGGCGTTCCAACCCCATCAAACACCGGAGGATTAAAGCCCATTACATGCTTGAGCTGTCTCTCTGTAGCCCTCCTCACCTCTACCTGATCCACTGCCACGCACTCCACCACTCTCGGCTCTGCCGCCCTAACCGGTTCTTGCTCATTCATAAGAGGTGTGTGGTGCATTTGCCCTGCAGGTAGGGCATTTATCATTGCAAAGACTGCTTCAGCCACCAACCTGATGGTTTCCGCCGAAGGAGGTATTGTAGGCACATCCCTCGGTGCACTACTTTCCGTCGATTGCGGATGCTCTGATTGACCAGCATCGCTCCTAGCTGCCTATAATAGCAAAGAACCTAGATTAGACAACACACAAATTGCTAAAAGCAATCATTAGAACACTCAGGTTCCACAAAACAAGCGTATTTTTCATTCCAAAGTGGACATTCATGAATTCTTTTTGATGTTATAACGATGACGCACATATGTGCTCACCACCCCTTAAAAGAATTCGCCCATGAATTAATTTAAGCCGGACCTTAACCAGAAGTATGATACCAAATTGTAACACCCCCATCCGTCGTATGACATATAACAGAAGGTCCAGCTGGAACCTGACGGCATAAACCACGGACAGTCGGAAGGGTTACGTATGAATAACCAAACTATCCAATTAAGACTACTCGTCCTAACACACAACATTCTAGCGGAAGCTTTTAAACAGTTGAAAGAACCCATAACCGTAATCCAATAAACATGAATGTCCACAACCACTACAACTGGAATAAAATACAAATACACTGAAAGGTACCTGGCCTTATGGCCTTACAAGAGTTCACTTAATAAAATAATGGTTTCCATACATCGGCTCGCAGGCCGGCCACACATGACAAAATAAAGAACAACTATTCTCTTGGGCCTTTGAGGGCCAGCTCAGTAACATGGGCTCCAGTCCGCTATTTTGCACTCGGCTCCGCAGCACCTGCAAGCGACATTCCACCACACGGTGGAAAACAAAGTAACAGTCAACCAAAGCCGACCAAATTTTAACGACCCCTCCCCTAAATCGGAACGGCGGTGCTCCTTCCCTGCAATTCATTAGCCTAGCTAAACAATATAGTACAAACATACTTCTCCACAGGTATAGGCTCGCACGACCAAACACCACGTGCACTCAGGGCACATTATCGGTGAATCCTGACACTTCAGCGTCTTCACCACCACCCCCAAGATGGCAACAACATGAGCATTTTAGCCCTTCTAACCACTGTCTAAGGCTCCCGACTATGCCAACGGCCAGTCCCCATCAGTGGGTCTCTCGCACCGAACCACATAGCCCAGGTCCGATTCCACTTGCCCGCTGCTCATACCGCCTAGTCACCTTAAGACCTACGCGCGGGCCAAGCTTCTCTCGGATCCTAACATTTCCAAACAATCACATAACCCAGTTATGTTCAAGGCCGGTTCCCAGACCGCCAAGTTAGCAAAACAACAATTTCGCTCAGTTTTCCGAGTGCGCCTTGGAGTTAATCCCCAAGGATCCCTGCTGCAATCTACCGCGTAGAAACCCGAAAACCCAAAGCATGGAGTCATCTCTGGCAAACCATAACAAATGCAACATCACCGATCCAGACCAACATGTCCGGGTAGGCTTCATACACAATGTCTATGTCCGTACTTTGATTTCGCACTCTATATGCAACACAAGGGGGGCTCATTCACCTCAACCCCAAGGAACACCGCACACTCGCCGCACAGTCGCAGGAGCGGGTTTCCCTATACAAAATGGAAGAGAGCTTCACATGCTCAAGTAGAGAATCGTTACCCTTGTAGTACGTTTCTGCGCCATGGAAATCTATCCGGATAGAAGTCTTCGCAACGGGATTTCCTCCACGGATCAGCTCTCGGTTCTCTAAACAGTGCTCCGATGCTCCGCCGGCAGCCAGAATCTTCCTCAAACTTCCTCCTTGCTCTCTCTTCTCTCCAACACCTTGGAAAGAGAATGCTAAAGAAGAAATGAGAAGTTAATCCCTCATTCCCGGCCTTAACATAGCAGGAACATCACTGGGCCTTCAGATATTAATTAAAGAAAATGAACGGCTCAGATCTGCACAAAAATCCCCAAACCTAGGCCGAACAAGGCTTGGCACACGGCCGTGTCCCAGGCCGTGTGCCTCAATCCAGGCACGATCGTCGAACACAGAGACTCACACGGGCTAAGACATGCCCGTGTCTCAATTGACACGCCCGTGTCGGGTCTTGACACGCCCGTGTCTTGGGACCGTGTCACAGAAAACAGCCACGCCAACCGACACGACTCTTGGGAACACGAGTACTGACACAGGTAGGCACACGCCCGTGTCAGCTGACATGCCTGTGTCACTCTGTCGTGTTTCCTGCCGTGTCCTTCTCTGGACAAAGCCGGGCAACAGAGGGCTCCACACGGGCTTGGACACGCCCGTGTCCTAGGACGTGTACCCCTAACCAGGCACCAAAAATTCCTTTTTTACACGACTAGCTCGATTTCAATTTTCGGGGCGTTACAAGAAGTCCTTGACAGAACTTGCCTCACTCAACGCCAAAAACAGAAGGCGTCGAGTGAACTCACCTCACTCAATGCCAAAGGGGGAAGACGTCGAGTGAACTCACCTCACTCAACGCCAAAGGCGGGAGGCGTCGAGTGAACTCACCTCACTCAACGCCAAAGGCGGTAGGCGTCGAGGGATCTCGCCTCACTCAATGCCAAGGGAGGGAGGCGTCGAGTGATCTCGCCTCACTCAATGCCAAGGGCGGGAGGTGTCGAGTGATCTCGCCTCACTCAATGCCAATGGCAAGAGGTGTTGAGTAATCTCTCCTCACTCAACACCAAGGCTGGAAGGCATTGAGTTATCTCGTCTCACTCAACGCCAAGATCCCGTCTTGCGTGGTTGGCTCGACGAACACTTGGGAGGGGCTCGCTACTGAGCGACTTTGCTCCTGTCGATCTGGCAAAGCACTGATCCTGGAGGGGAACCCGCTCATCGAATACAGGGTTACACACAATCCCCGTTCTTTGCGAGCTTCCGCAAAGTTCTAAAAGAAATAACCAACCCCAAGTATTTGATGAGCGCTGCAGGAGCGAGAGGGAATCTTTTGGTGAGGTCCAAAAGCAACTATAAATATATGCCCCCTACCTGGGCGACCCTTGCCATTCCCTTTTACTCTGATCCTGTCGAGATGCCTCTCTCCAAGGAGCTCCAAGAGAGGCTTAGCCACGCCCGACAGCTCAATGCTGCTCGTGCTGCTGAGCTGACCTCCCTGTCGCCCAAGACTTTACCGCACGAGCCGCCAAAACACGAGCCTGCCAAGAAGGCCAAAACTGCCCCGAGAGCTACCAAGTCCGTCTACCGTGACCTGGCCTGAACCCAAGATCATGGCCTCGCTTCCTCCTCTAAGACAGCCGCTAAACCAAAGGGAAAAGAGATCATTGACCTTCCTGCCAACTCGGACACTCAGCACAATGGTGCTGAAACGGCTGTGTCGCGAGTAGACTCACCTCGCAGCAACACGCTCCCCCAATCCTCTCCCGAAGGCCACATAAGAAACCTATCGCCTCCCTTCGGTGCCACTAGGCTGGGCTCGCTACTGATGAAGTCGCCGGCCCGTGAGCCGCCTCGGGTTCCAACCCTCGATCGTCTACACGTAGGGGAGGTTCTGGGGACATCCCCATCCCGAACTTCAATCTAATCTCCCCAAGCTCTCAAGATCTGGGTCACGGTAAGGCCCTTCACCCTCCTCTCACTTGCTCATTTCAGGGTTAGCCAAATTCTTCTCGGCAGCCCCACCTCGGCGGGACCATCTCGTGAAGATATTCTAGTATCTATCATTTCTGCAAACCTCAGCTCCTCATCTGAATTATGTTGTTCTTACAGGCCTTCTTGACCAATCCGAAGCTGAAGAATCTTACGAGCCAGCTCACCACTCTCCACCTCTTTCGCCCAATGCGATAGAGGATTTCCTGGACGCCTCCCGGGGCCCTGCCGAGCTGAGGAGGCGAACTGCGGAAGTCCTTAAGAAGCAGTAACTCGCACTGCGCCAGATCCAGGAGAACAACTCACTCGACAATCATCGGTTGCAGGCGCTAGAAATGGACTACGTGTTGCTGGCAGACGAGGTCTGGCACTGCTCGACGAGTGGGATGACTTCTCCTACACCGCTTATGGAGAGAATCAATGAGAACATACAGCTCATACAATAAGACTTGGAGCTAGTCTGTGAGTTCAACAACCCACGACAACCTCTGGGGATGGGGACGCGAGGCCAGAATAGATGGAAATGGCTCCCTAGCTGAGCCTACCAGCACTCACCCCCAGTTCCCCCAGCTCGCCTATTATAATAATTTTGTGGAACTGATTGTTTGACGTTGTCCTGTAATAACTTAACTGTTTTTCTAGATTTAATTTCTAATGCTTGTGACTTGTGAACTGCGTTATGATATAGACTCGACTCGCATTAGGGTAGAGCAGTTCGCAGGGTTTGGCAAGTTGGGGATGGCGAGTCGGACTGACCAGTCAGCTCGATAATTAAATTACTTTCTATAAATAGCCCCCTCACCTACCCCCAGACTATCACCTTTACTGCAGACTCATACCCCCTTCTGTTGCCCTTCTCGCCAATTGCACTTGCACCAACGTTTTAGTAAAGATGGGCAGGATGCGGCCTGATGCTGACGGAAGGTCCAAGTGTACGAGGCAATTTGCCGAGTACACTTTCTATGAAGGGAATACTACCGAGTAGGATCTGGCGGAATTTATTGCCGACTAAATCCCATCGGGTTTTACCGCACGCCGACCCCGGAGGGGTGAGGTGATCAATACTTTCTTCGCTGATGAGCTCGCCTTCTGAAAGAATTGGTTTCAAGATATCCTAAACACCAAGAGGGGGGGTGAATAGGTTCAATTCCTTTTTATTAAGGCAGACAATATATTTTACTAGCAATTCATCTATGCAACAACTATCACAGCACAGATTGAAAGAAAACACACACACAGCATACACACAGATTTATAGTGGTTCCCCAAGTGATGGGTACATCCACTTTCCCCCTTCGTCTATCTAGCAGTATACTAGATTCGGCCTAACTTCCTTCTTCCTTCTCAGATCCTTAGATCTTACAACTCAGAACCCAGAATAGTTCCTACATCTTAGACTTCAGCAAGTCCTACAACTCATATTCTTCTAGAGAATCCTGCCTCAGAGTGAGTCCACACTCATACAACTTAGGCAATCAAGCCCTACCTCATCCTTTTCCCTATGCCTACAACTCAGAGAAATTAATCCCCTACCTCAGGCACACAGCCCTACCTCAGCCTTTATAATCTTAGGCTTACAACTCAGAGAGATAACTCTCTTACACTCAGATCTATAAAAGATCCTACAGAAAAATTGATAACAAGATGAATAATTCCTTCACCCAGGTATAGAGAGAAAGGGGTGAAGGCTTCTTGATCAGTTCTTGATAGATCTGATAGCTTAAGATCCAACCTATCTTAGCCTCTTCAAGGCTTCTTGAATCTGAACAAAGTAAGTTTGATCTTCTTGTGAAGTTGGAGATGATCTTCAATCCAGCTTCCTTCAGAATTTGATCTGAAATCTTCTTGCAGACTTGTTAAGAATCTGCCTTCTCTTCATGACTTGAAGATGACAAGTCCTATTTTCTTAGATCTCTCTATCTTCAGATGCACTTTCTGATGATAGAACATGTCTTTATATAGATCCTTCTGAGGTTACCGGCTGATCCGGTTCATAACGGCCTTCTGACAGCTCTGACAGATGCAACAGCTTTGTTAGTTATGACAGCTGTCAAGTCTTCAGTCTTGACACCTGATGCCTCAATATACTTTATCTCAGCAGAACAATGTCGAGACAATACTCCAAAAGTGTCAACACAAATAGACCATGTGTCGACACAATTTTTGATGATATCGACATAGCTTTCATAGTGTCGACATAACCCTTCTTTATCTTCTTGACACAGCTTCTATGGAATTTGTCGACATAAGTCCTGTTTGTCGACACAACAGCTTCTAGTCTCGACAAAGTTGGTGTCGACAGAATTCTGGTGTGTGTCGACACAAGTCCTGTGTGTCGACATAATTGTTGTCGACAGAATTCTGGAATGTATCGACACAAGTTCTGTGTGCCGATACAGTTGTTGTCGACCGATTTTCTGGGTGTCGACACAAGTCCTGTGTGTTGACACAATCTGGCTCCTGGTGTCGACACAACCTTTCCCAATTGTCGACACAATTCTTCTCAAGTGTCGACACTTGTACTTAGAAACTTTTTCTGCATTTCCTTAACCTGCACATGGAAACTCAACGCAACATCAAAAACACATTGATGAATATCATTGAGTTAGGCGAGGCTTCTCCAAATCAGGTACACATTTTCCAATGTACTCAACAATATCCCCCTATTTGGAGAAGTCATAACCCTTAGTCAATGATATACATCACTTATAATAAAACAAATATTATGATGTAAGCATTTAATTCAAAGACAAGAGTAACCATAGACAGTCATTGCATGTAACAATATTATCTCAGAATATGTTATAACATAATGAACATGCATCATAAAATTTTAAGTATCCAATATCAAATTGAGACTAAACCAAGGAATTTTATTAATATATGTTCAGAATAACAATGATTTAGTCCAAAATTTTACATTGACCAAAGCCTAGACCATCTAATTCTAGGATTGATCATGCTCCTTGATAACAATTCCTTTGCCAGACTGAATTCTAACTTGTACATTAGTTTCTATGTCATCAGCTGGCTTCTTTCCTTTCAAATCCTTCTTCTTAAGTTCTTCAGCCTTGACCTTTTGCCTTTCAAAATAATGATAAGGCTTTGGAAAGTATTTGCTAGGCTCCACAGAAGTAGCAAGTATCTTCCCAGCTTTGAGATCTCGTCTAAACTGATATATGACATCTTGCCGCTTCTGATATTTGCTCCACTCTTGTTCAGAATACCACTTGCCTCTATCATGCATGTTGTCTTTAACGGCTTGCCAGGCAGTGAGAATAATGTTTCTGGAGGTGTGACTCCATTTTTCAAAATCAGGTTTTAATTCAGCCTGCTCTCTAAACCTTTTCTTAAAAAGTTGAGCTTCTTGCTCTCTTTTCAAAGCAGCTTTAGGCATTTCAACCTTTTCAATAATGACATTGTGTGCCTCCTGTGGAGGACTATACATTTGTTGTAGTGCATATTGAATTCCCTCAAAATTAGAAAGAGGATAAATGATTTGAGCTACTTCCTACTGAACCCCTTCATGGTAAGCAGGTTGAATGCCTGACTAAGCAGTGTTGTCATCATCACAAAGGGTTGGATATAAAGCACCAGTGCCACTTGACTTGATTCCGTTATCGCCATCTTATAAGTCAAGTCAATTTGCACAGGATTTTGCCTCCCATATTCATAATTTGCATAAACACATAAATGAAGTGCTAACCACACAATATGCATCTTATCAAGTTCACGCTAACGTACAAAAAAGAGAGTCTCACTTTAAGGTTGGCGATTTAATCTTGGTGTGTCTCGTCCCTGAATGGATGCCTTCAGGCACTATAAAAAAGTTGGCGAATCGGCGAGCCGGGCCTTTTCAGATTTTAAAGAAATTAGGAGAAAACGCATATTTTTTAGAGTTACCCACTCTTTAGGGTATTTCTCCTTTTTTTAATGTTTCTGATTTAACGTCATATGTTTCTCCACCACTTAAGTTATCTAACTGCCCTTATGATTCCATTGCATTTTCTAATGGGTTGGGGGGTGAGTTTGTTTCTGGATCGCTCTCTTCTTCGGTCTCCAATGGAGGTACATTGATTGTTGATGAAGAAACTTTTCCTCCTTTATTGCCTAATGCTTTTCCCAGGTTTCCCAGGACCAACTTTTTGCCAGACAGGAACATCAAGGATAAAGTGCTTTCCTCTCCAAGTGGTGATGTTCACCGCTACTTGATTCGATGGCATGATCGTCCGGCCTCCGATGACTCTTGGCTTCCGGAATCGGAGGTGACTCTTTTGGATGATGCTCTTTTGCGCCGGTACATTCAGGACAACTCATCATTGATGAGTACTTTCGAGCGGGGGAGGATTGATGGAGACGGAGACTCCAACATGTGGAAGATGATGAAGGCTTGCTCGCGGAAGATCCTTCACATCTCCAACAAAAGACTTGTGGCGTCGTGGTGATCTTGTGGAGCAACACTACAATCTCCGCCCTCGGCGCAAGACAACATCTTAATTTTTATTTTAATTTATTTGCTATTTTCTGAGCATTACTATTTCATATAATGTTTAAAACTATGGTGTGTGTTATCTTTTTTATATTTGGGTTGCATGTAGCCAAACCATTGGATGTAAGCCTATATAAGGACATGGTGTGTTTATTTTCATTTTAAGTTGAATGAAAGCAAGTTGATAACCCTAATTCCCCTCTTGAGAATTCCCTCCTCCTCCTCCTTCAAAATTTTGGCAATAACCTCTCTCCCCTCTCCAAGACGCAGACCCTATTCCCGCTTCTCCCTCAAGTGATCGGCCACCTTTCTCTTTCAAAACCGTCGGCCCTATTTCCTCCTCTCCCTCAGTAGTGCTCGGCCACCTCCCCTCTTGCCGCCACCTTTCCTCTCTCCCAAAATACAAAACTCACGGCCACCCTAGCCTAAACCCAACAACCCTCCATAAAACCAAATTCTGACCACCCACTTCCTTGCCAACACCAGCCAATCTTCAAACATCCTTGGGTGGATCTCGGCCAAGGTGTGAAGCGACGAAGGCAAACGAGTTTCATCTCCATCTGGCGTGACTCCGGCGGAGCCGTTGAAGGACGATCCAGAAAATAGTGAATCAGAATCATCCATTCTGATTGGGTAAGGAAACCTTTCTACTTTTGGTGTTTTGCCCTCTAGATTTTTCAATGTGGTGGATACTTTGGCGTTATCTTGGAAACGTTGAATTTTTAGTGCTTTCTTCAATTGATTTTGTTGTTCATCCTTATTTTGTTTAATTTCGGAAAGGTTTGGCGAACCTTCGTATTCTTTTTGTTGGGAAAGATCTACTATTTTTCGAATCGTTAATTTTGGTAGATCTCTTTTGGTACAACCTTCGCTCGATCGGACTGGGTGGGTCCTTTTAGCCGGAAAGAATATTGACCTATAACCATTTATTCGATCCTAAGCGGTTTGGCTACCCATACAATACATTTAGTTGATATAATTGCTTGCGTGTATGCTGCGTTTGTAAAATTATGCGAGTGTAGAATTTGATCTTCGTAAGGAAATCGTGTTTAGTCCCTCGTCTTTATGGTGTCAACGTGTGGGTCTGCATCAAATCTCGCCTCACTCAACGCCAAGGGCGGGATGCGTTGAGTGATCTCGCCTCACTCAATGTCAAGGACGGAAGGCGTCAAGTGATCTCGCCACACTCAATGCCAAGTTCCCGGCTTGCATGGCCGGCTCGGCGAACACTTGGGAGGGGCTCGCTACTGAGCAACTTTGCTCCTAACGATCAGGCAAAGCACTGATCCTGAAGGGGAACCCGCTCATTGAATACGGGGTTGTACACTCTTAGGTAGCTCATGGTCAAGACATCTCACGAAACCATAAACCGACTTCCCGCCGAGTCAACCTGCAGATTGCTGACTTTTCCAAGTTGACCTTTAGGACGAACTTGCGTCGTTCTCGCCGGATAGGCTCACGCGTGATGATAACCTTTGCCTTAGAATTTGTTGCTTAGGAGTTTGGCTCTCGTGCCATTCTCCCCCCTGACTTACACGCGCATATAACATAACTTAAAATAAGGCCTTGTGTCATTCTTGCCACACAGGTTCACGTGCACTTAAAACATAACTTAAAATAAGGCTATGCGTCGCTCTCGCCGCATAGGCTAATGCGCTATTAGAATATTCAGCTTGCAAGATCCACCATCAGGCACCCTCATTCGCTTGCAGCCTCTATGATGGCCTTAGTACTTTCCCCCAACTTACACCTGAGTGTTTATCCTGTTGATTGGTGGGATCCCTGGCGGCGAGATCTCCTTGAAGTCCTGTATTTCTTCCCAAAATTCCATAAACCCCAAGCCTTATTGACTGGCAAGAGCAGCTTGAGATTGTGTTCCAAAACACTTCACAACATCTTCCGAGGGCCCAACTTCCCTATCAGCTAGATGAGAGCCTGACAGCAGGAGATGAGAATCAATCAAACATATTTCTTTGGCCAACTATCGGGAACTACCACCGACCCAATCAACTAGATGAGAGCCTGGCGGCGAGCATTGAGCATCAACCCGACTTTCCTTTTGTCCAACCATCGGGCACTACCACTAGCCCCATCAGCTAGATGAGAATGTGATGGCGGGCATTGAGCATCAACCAAACTTTCCTTTTGGCCAACCATCGGGCGCTACCACCAGCCCGATCAGCTAGATAAGAGCCTGACGGTAGGCATTAGGCATCAACCAGACTTTCCTTTTGGCCAACCACCGGGCGCTACCACCGACCCAATCAGCTAGATGAGAGCCTGACGACGAGCTTTGAGCATCAACCAGACTTTCCTTTTCGACAACACCGGGCGTTACCACCGCACCAATCAGCTAGATGAGAGCCTGACGGTGAGCGTTGAGAATCAACTGGAAGGGTGACACCCACTGAGTGACATCCAGCACTGCCAACTTGTGAAAACTTGACAGCGGGATCTGCTCGGGGTCTGGGTAGACTCCCTCGAGTGACATCCAGCCATGTCTGCTAGTGGAAGACTGGCAACTTGATCTGCTCGGGGTCTACTGAGTGAACTCTACACCTGTTCGTATGAATCATTGCAGAAGAAAATTGGAATTTCAAGAAGCTTCATATTAGAAAAAAGATGTTATGTACATGGCTTTTAAGGATAAAAGCACTTCAGGTCATCACCACTCAATGTGTGACTTAGGATCTCGCCCTCCACATTCCGTAGGCGGTACCTGCTGACCTCAACACTTCTTTGATGATAAACAAACCTTCTTAATTTGGGTTGATCTTTCCTGCGGCAGTTGATCTTCTTACAGCATCTAAATTTTTCAGGACCAAGTCCCCTTCCGCGTACTGCTTGATTCTAACATGTTTGTCAAAGTACTTAGCCATCCACCGTCTGGCTTCTTCTTGCTTGACGACAGCCACATCTTGGAGTTCTTCTATTAGGAAAGGAGTGTTGCAGCTCATCCTCATTATCAACCCTTCATTCTTCCCTTCCTTCCTCTACTTCCACCACCCGTGGTGTCCTGATCTCGAACTGGATTGGGAGCATAGCTTCACAGTTGTGGGAGAGTTTAAAGGGGGTTTCCTTGGTGGCTGTGTTAGGGGTGGTCCTCAGGGCCCAAAGGACTGAAGAAAGTTGCTCCACCCAACTTCCACTAAGGTTCTCAACCTTCTTATTCAATAAGTTCACAATGATCTTGTTCGCCACCTCCACCTACCCATTGCTCCTAGGTTGATGAACCAATGCGAACTGAAGATCAATCCTGAGTTGGCCGCAAATTCTGATAAACTCCGCGCTCGCAAACTGAGGCCCATTATCCATGACAATGGTCTGAGGCAACCTATGCTTACAAATGATCTCCCCCCCCCCACACACGAAGTTCCGGATTACCTGGGAGGTCAAATTGGCTAGTGCCTTAACCTCTAACCACTTAGAAAAATAATCGATCATGACTAGCAGGAATCTCCTCTGCCCACTGGCTTTGGGGAAAGGTCCTACAAGATCCATCCCCCAAATAGCAAAGGGCCAGGGCACAGTGATGCTCCTGATTCTTTGGGCTGGTAGTAGCTGGAGAGGGGCGAACAACTAACACTTCTAGCACTTATTTGCGAACTCGGTGGCATCCTTGCTCGGGGTTGGCCAGAAATACCCTTGCCTTATAATCCTCCCCTCCAGGGTCCTACTTCCCGAGTGACTCCCACAGTACCAGGAATGAACCTCCTCCAAGATCCTCGGAACTTCCTCTTCGGCCGCGCAAAGCGCCAAAATCCCTGAGAGAGTTTTCCGGTATAGCCTCCCATCGCGCATCAGATAATATGTCGACTTATATTTGAAGCGATTCTTATCCAGGTCCTTTGGGAACTCTCCTGGGGACAAGAAGGTTATAAAGGGGTCCATTCAGGAAGTGCATTGATCCACCTCCATCAGCACCCCCTCTTCAATGGAAGGGCAGATGAGGTCGGTAAGAGTTCCCCCGTGCAGGTTCTGAACATGGCTAGCTGATCTACCTGCTTATTCTCTTCATGCGGCACACGTCTGATGGAGAAGGTTTGGAACATGCCGATGACCCCGTTCACCTTTGCTAGGTATAGTTGGAAAGTAGGCTCCCTCGCCTCGAGCTCACCATTGATCTAGGAGGACACCACCATGGAGTCCGTTAGAACCTCCACATCTTGTACCCCTAGCTCCCTTGCCAGCCGAAGCCCTGCGATCACTGCCTTATACTCCGCTTGATTGTTAGTGATGGGAAAATGAATAACCATTATTTGCTTGATCCTCGTCCCTTACGGTCTATCTAAGATCACTCCTTCCCACAAGGAGTGCCTCCCTGATGCGCCATCCACCTTCACCCTCCAAGGAACTAGGTAAGTGAGCTCGGCCTCCGCCACTTCAACCACATAATCGGCTAGGAAGTCGGTCATTTCCTAGGCCTTGATCGAGAGGTGAGGGACAAAGGAGATATCAAACTCGCTCAGCTCTACCGATCATTTTGCTAGCCTTCCGGAATGCTCCACCCCATCGAAGATGTTGCGGAGGGGATGGTCAGTCACTACCTAGATAGAGTGTGACTAGAAATACGGACAGAGCCTCCAGGCGGAGATGACTATGGTGAAAGCCAACTTCTCCAGGATAGGGTACCGAAGCTCTGCCTTCCTCAGGACCCTACTCACATAGTAGATTGGCAGTGACTTCTTTCCCACTTCCTGAACCAAGACAGAGCTCAGGGCCTCGACTCCATCACCAGGTAGAGGGACAGATCTCCCCCCTCCTTCGATCCCTGGAGCAGAGGAGCCTGGGTCAGCTTCCTCTTCAAGGCTTGGAAGGCTCCCTCACACTCCACGGACCACTCGAATTTCTAGCCACCTCTCAACGCATTGAAGAATGGCGAGCACTTCTCTCCAACCCAGGAGAGGAACCAGCTCAGCCCTGCCAGCTTCCCTGTCAGGCGCTGGACCTCCTTGGCGTGCCGAGGCGATCCCAACTCCATGATGGCCCTTACCTTATCAGGGTTAGGATCTACACCTGCGGGAGTAAGGAGATGGCCTTGGAACTTTCCCTTGCTTGACCCAAAGACACACTTCAAAGAGTTCAACCTCATTTTATATTTCAGCAGGGTGACGACGGTCTCTTTCAGGTACTGGAGGTGAGAGACAATGGCCTGACTCTTGATCATAAGATCATCCACATACACATAATGGTTCCTCCCCTTCTGCTCCCGGAAGACCCAGTCCATCATCCTTTGATACGTTGCCCCTGCATTGTTTTTGCCCAAAAGGCATCATTTTATAGCAGTGGCACCCATCCCCGGTGATGAAGGAGGCATCTTTAATGTCGGGCAGGTGCATTCTGATTTGATAATAACCTGAAAAAGCATTTAATAAATTCATTAGAGAGAAACCGACGATTGAGTCAACCAGCGCATCGATTCGAGGGAGGGGGTAACAATCCTTAGGACATGATTTATTTAAAAGAGAGAAATCTACACACATCCTCCAGCAGCCATCTCCTTTTTTAACCATTACAACATTGGAGACCCACCTCCTCCCGGATGGGCTCGGCCAGCTTGTCCGCGATAAACCTCTTCTATTGCCGAATGGGGCGAACCTCCAAATCCATGTTGAGGCGGTGGCATGCAACATCTGCAATGATCCCAGGCATGTTAGTCGCGCTCCATGCGAAGATGTCGATGTATCTTTGGATGCACTCCAGCATCCTCCCCTACTATTCTGGGCTCAGCACT
Source organism: Platanthera guangdongensis (assembly GCA_039583875.1). Taxonomy (NCBI): domain Eukaryota; kingdom Viridiplantae; phylum Streptophyta; class Magnoliopsida; order Asparagales; family Orchidaceae; genus Platanthera; species Platanthera guangdongensis. The sequence continues at coordinate 162,105,764 of CM077147.1, read as the reverse complement.
CCGCTAACATGCACCTTCTCCACCCTGCCTTCCCGGGTGAGAACCTCCATCTCCACTACCTCCTCTACTGCCTCCAGCTGGGATTGGTCTACCCACTCGCCCACAACCTCCTCGCATGGGACAAAAGCTTCCTCCTCAGCCTCTTCCATGGCTATCACCTCAGCCGGCTCCTCCTACACTTCCTCCGCCACCTCCATATGGGTGCAGACCTCATACTCCTCCACCTCCATCTCCTCAGCTCCGCCTACGGCCTCCTGGCTAGACAGCTCCTCCATCCACCTCTCCATCTCCTTGGCTCCTCCTTGCCAGGAGATTGAGGCTCTATTTGTTTGGGCGTTTCGCTGCTCCGTTTTGGGCAAACGCCGCCAGAAGGAGGGTAAAAAAATGAATCTCCGACGGTGTTTGCTCTTTTTCCACCCGCCCGCCTTGAGAAATGCCCCAAAAAGCTCCGTTTGGAGTAACCACCTTCCCCCTCTAATTCGAACACTCTGTTTCCACCCGCCGGATTGACCTACCACCGCTAAACCAAATGAAGCATGAGTTGACCGCAGTCACGTATCATTCCCTCTCTACCATACGGTCTCCCCGGACCTGGACCTGGATGCCCTCAGCATTGAACTTGAGGCACTGGTGGAATTAGGAGGGCACACAACAGAAGGCGCTGATGAGGGGCCGTCCAAATATGGCGGCATAGCTTCTTGGAGGGTCCATGATGACGAACCGGCAGTTTCTGGACTGGCCATCCGGGGTAACATGGATTCCCACTCCTCCTTCCACTTCCTTCTTCTCCTTGGAGAATTCGAAGAGAGGCCTATCCGAGGCCAACACCCTCCTGGCCCCCACCTTCATGGTGTCAAACGCCTTTTTGAAGATGACGTTGATGGAGCTTCCATTGTCCACGAGGATCTGGGAGACAGTGAAGTTTTTGACGGCGGCCTAGACTACCAACGCATCGCAAAACGGATCCTCGTGGTTTGGCATGTCCTTCCTAGAGTGAAAGTGCAAGTTAGATCTGATATACTCTAGAGGGGGGGGGGGGTGAATAGAGTATGGTGCTTACTAAAAACTTTTTACAACTGTTGTTGTAAATCTAAGTGAACGGGGAAGCAAATAATATAAAGTAAATGTAAACACGGAGCAATCACAGATCACAGCCAGAAAAAAAAGAAAAACAAGCAACTAGAAGACACAAGGAGCTATAGTGGTTCCCCAATCAATCTGGGTACATCCACTCTTCTACCACCCTAGGTAGGAATCCACTGCAGGATGAGTTGATCAGGTGTCCTGGGCACCAATGAGTTTTGATCAGGTCCCCAAAAACCAAACCCTCAAGTCTTTTGGAAGGAGACTTGCAACCAGAAAAATTTTGGAGGGATTTAAAACCCTGTACAAGAATGAGAGAGAGGGTGATAGTGTCTTATCTGTCAACAGTCAGAGAGAAGACTTGTGGATTGATGTAGCAGCTCTTACTCCCCTTGAGATCTTGAATTGGTCAGGAATGCTGGAGCACTGCTTCAGGGTGATAGGCCTTCAATGACCTAAAATGCCTGGACCAGAACTGCTTCAGGAACTTCTTTGACAGATTGATTGATTGTTGTCCTTTGAAGTTATCCTGTGAATAGAGAGAAGAAGACTTTTGATTGAATTTAGTTGTTCTTCTTCTTCTTGAGAGAGTTCTCTGGTCAAGGCTGATTGCAGTCAAAAACTTTTTATTTGAATGATTGTTCTTCTGCAACTTTTGAGTATCTTCTGTACTGTAATTTTTGAACTCTGCTTGATTCTCTATTTTCTTGTTTGTCTCTGTGTCTGTCTGACTAAGGGATATTCAAACTTTTTTGAATTGTCGAGCAGTAATTACAGTCGGCCTTGGAAAGAATCAGCCATCAATGACTTTCCTAACTGTCACATGGAAAAACGGCATGTAATCGTCCATAGTCAATGCGCGTTCTAACGGTAACATTCTGAGAAGATCTGACATTAAATATTCAGGAATCAGCGCCAAGAAACGGGACGGGAACCTTGAAGAAAACCTAATCTGGATTCGTCGAATGAAGAACACATTTCGTCGAGCTGAACTTGTGTTCGTCGAGCTGAGCTTGAGTTCGTCGGGCTGAGCTTGATAGAGTTCGTCGACCAGACAATCTTCATACATCTGACAGACATTCTTCATTCGTCGAGCTGAGAAACAGAATCGTCGACCTGAGAAAAGTTCTGCACTTGGACAAAATATCCTGCATCTGCTGAAATGTTGTGTTGACATAAGCTGGTGTCGACAGATTGATCTTGGTGTCGACACAAATCCTCTGGTGTCGAAAGAAGCTGGTGTCGACTGAAATCCTGGTGTCGACACAAGTTAGTGTCGACTGAAATCCTGGTGTCGACACAAGTTGACTGGTGTCGACACAAACCCTAAGTGTCGACACAGATTCTCTGAGTCCAGAAATCATCGAGTAGAGATTATCATTCGTCGACCTGAGAAGCTGACTTCGTCGACCTGAGAAGCTGTGAACTTGAGGTCCAAGTTCGTCGAGCTCAGAATATAATTCGTCGACCGAAGCTTGAAGTTGGACTTAGAAAAATTTGAAGTCTTTCTGACTTTGGCTTGAAGCAGAAACTGAATTTTCATCGAAGAGAGAACTTAGATCGTCGAGCTCAGCACTACGAATTGTCTCACGATCGTCGAGCGCAGAATTCCTTTCGTCGATCTGAGTTCGACGAATGTCGAACTCACTTTACTTAGTCTTGAGAAACTTGTGAGTCTGGAGTCTCTGAGGGTCTTGATGCAAGCTGGTCCATCTGGAGTTGAGCCTAAGTACTTAACCTAGACTCTAGGACACAAATTGACCCGGGCTATACAAGAGGGGTCACATCCTAAGTCAGTGAACTTAGCCCAAATCAACTAGGGATCCAACAATCTCCCCCTATTTGGGTGAGGTCACTAACAGAGACTCAAAACAGAAAAACAAAGCAAGAAAAGAAATATATCTGGCAGAGAATTATAACACATGCAACAGATATATATATACACAGCTTTGCTTAACAGATAGCACAGTTTAAAAACAAATAATAGACAGAAATGAATCAACAAGAAAAGTTACTTCTTTTGCTTCTTCTTCTGAGGTTTGTCTTCTGCTATCTTTTCTCCTGGCTTCTTGAAAATGATTTCTCTGTTAGGATTTTGAGCTTGAGCCACTGTCATGGTCATATCAGCCGCCCCAATAATTTTCAATGAAGTAGCCCTGGGGACAACTACTTCTGGATGAAGTTTCATATAGTCATCAACATTAAACAATTTGTTACCTTTGTCAAATCTTTTCAGCTCTTCCTTTCTATACTTTGACATGGTTGAAAGACCAAAAATATCTTTTCCTTCTGCTTTGGCTTTATTTATCAAGGATAGACCAATCAGCTCTTGGTATCTAGCCATTCTTGCTGTATTAGCAGTCTCTGGATCTTCAAAAGGAATTGGAGGGGAGTCTGGCTTCTTTGGGATTTCAGCTTTTTGTACTTTAGAACTTTGTTGCTGCTGCTGCTTATGTTGTTGATTACCTGAGGAGGATGGCCTCTGCTGTCTGCTTCTAGAAGATCTCCCTGATTGTCTTTGATAAGTTTGCATTGGGGTAGATCTCTGGGAGCTAGAGCCACTGGCACCAGCTGCTGGAGGAGGAGGAGGAGGATCCTTCCTGTATCTGTGCACTGGAGGAGGGGAGTATCTCCTGCTTCTCTTTCTATCTTTCTGCTGGTTTTTGTAGAGCCACATCCATGCTGGCATTCCCTTATATGGAGTCACATTGTGCAGAATGTAGTAGGGAGTGTCTGCAGTGGGATTTAGCTTGGGAGGAGGAGCAGCCTTTCTCTTCTTTGCCAACAATCTCTTTTTCCTGCTAGCTGCATCCTCATCAGAATCAATTTCATCATCACCAGATTCTGAATCCTGAGGGGTATCATACAATGAATCCAAAGCTTTTAAAGCTTTATTAGAAATAACAGTCTTTGCTGGAGGAGGGGCAGAAGGTTCAGGAATAGGAGTATCAGCAACAAAAGAAGAATTATCTGTATAAGATTCAGAAACAAAGGAGACAGATCTATCAGCTACTGCCTTTTTCTCTTCTTCAATGTCTGCCTGAATAAGATCATCTAGAGTAGGCATTGGAGAGTCATCCATAATAAAGTTTGGTGCTGAAACTGGCACTGGAGTATCTTCTGGAATGACCTCTGGGCTGGAAGCTGAGAAGGAGGCTGAAGCTGAGAGAGCAAAATTGTCATAGAGTTGCTTGGCAACTGCTGGACTGGCTGGAGAGGTATAAGGTACCATAGCCAAATAAGGCTTAGAGAAATCTGCTGGAGGGAGTTTCATATATACAGTATCAAAACTTCTCAACAAAGCTGATAAATTCACTGTGGGATTTAAATAGAAATCACCAACAGGAGTTATTTGAGCAACTGACTCATCCAGATAAATGTAAGTATCCATAAATTGAATTAACTCAGACATCTCAGCATCAAAGTCTGTCAAAATTGTGGTATCTTCATCTGAATCTGAATCTGCTGGAGAGGGAACTGCTGTGATTGCTGCTGCTGCTGCTGTATCTGCATCTGCTGCAACTTCATCACAGAGCATCTCCCCCTGCCTGGGTAGAGGAAGACCTGGAGCCAGGCCCCTAGATGAAGATGGGACAGCAGATATAAGAGAGATCTGGGCAGATAAGGAATTGATGGAGGTCACAAGAGGTGTAATGGCCTCTTGGATCAAGGATTGGATAAGAGGGGTGAGCAAGGAAATGAGGGTAGATGGATCAAATGGGGAAGGGGATGGAATGAGAGGAGGAATAACAGATGGAGTGGGGGCATCTTGCATGATTGCATCTGATGGTATATCATAAAATGGGATGGTGGATAAGTGTTGGGGAAGAGGAGACTGAGGAGGTGTAGGAATAGGAATGTCCTGAGGGGAATCTGGAGGAGTGGGTTGATGATCAACTGACAAGGGGGAAGATGGAGGTGGAGATGGAATGTTTGTCAGGTCAAGTGGTGGAGATGGAGGAGGGGTAGGTACATGAGGAGGCTTCTTTGGAGGAAGAGGTGCTGGAATAGATGGTTGAGATGGAGGAACCTCTTCAACAGGATGGGGAGCGGCCTTTACAGCCCTTGTGCTCTCAGAAGTTTGGAGGGAGGAGGAGGAAGCCTTTGATAGCTTGGAGATGGTCCTCTCCCACCTGCCAAATAGAGCGCAAGTGAGGCGCTTGCTGGCGTTTATGAAGATGGTCGGGGAGACCATACATTCAGCAGCCTTCTCTTTGAGGAATATACCCAATATTCTGCTAAAGCAGACTTCCTTTTTACTGTTCTTCTTCTTGATCAATTCAAAGAACACTTTGCTCCAATCAACCTGTCGCTTATTCACTACTGCACACATTATCAGAAATTGGTGACGGGTGATATAGTCGTGAGCAGAGTGCTTGGCCATCAGAATCTTTCCCGTAATATCTGCCAAAAATTGATAGGCGGCGGATAATTGCTTTTTCAACAACTTATTAGGGTTGTTCCTAGAGAAACCCATTAATTTTAGCATATCACTGAATTCCTCAGAATCCATTTCCATATTGTCTTCTCCATTCACTAAGCCAAATATTTCAGAGAGAACTGCGGGAGAGAGGGAAACAACAGTGTTCCCTATATTGCCGGTCAAAGTATCTTCGTCAGAAACAGTAGATGTATATACCCATTCCCGTATTTCTGTTCCATGAAGTTTGATCCGCCTGGTCATGAAGTCCTTTAAACTAAGTTCTTCCAATAGTTCTAGGATGTATAGAAAGATGGGTTCAGAATGTTGAAACGACTCAAAGTCCATGTCGAAACCGCTGTCAAACTTCATTGCAACCAAAGCACCTGAGGGAATTGCCATTGATGTCCTGCAAGAAAAAAACAGAGAGAAACGGCGATCAAGAGCAAGGGAACTGAAAGCGTGGGACAGAGGTCGAAGAAAAACCTAGATATAGGATTTTCAGAATATGAATCGACAAACTCCGTTCCACGAGAAAGAAAAATTCTTCGAACTGAGCTCGACGAAATAAAATATAGACAGATAATTCGTCGATCTCATCCAGAAGAATCGAAAACAGTTCGTCGATCTCCGTTCGATGAAATGTCTTCATAAAGCAAAGTTCGTCGATCGCTGGTCGACGAAAGTTGTTTCCCCACACAGAGAATTCGTCGATCTTCATTCAACGAGAATCTCTCAAACTTTCCCTAATTCGTCGAACTCCATTCGACGAACTCTGGAAAATTCGTCGAATGCAGACAGAAACTAGGTTAACTCTTCTCCATCAATCATTCCCAGTTGATTTATAAAGAACAGATGAGTTTTCTCATCCAAAGGCTTGGTGAAAATATCTGCTCTCTGTAGATCAGTAGGAATGTGGATCAAGTTAATTTTCTTTTTGTTCACATTATCTCTAATGAAATAATGTCTTATTTCAATATGTTTGGTCCTAGAATGGTGTACTGGATTCTGTGCTATAGCAATAGCACTAGTATTATCACAAAATAAGGTTGAATTATTTAAGTTGACACCATAATCTAAGAGTTGGTTTTATATCCATAGTATTCGTGAACAGCAACTACCAGCAGCCATGTATTCTGCTTCTGCAGTTGATGTTGACACAGATGTCTGCTTTTTGCAAAACTAGGAGACAAGTCTCATACCAAGGAACTGGCATGTTCCAGAGGTACTTTTCCTGTCCACTCTACATCCAGCATAGTCAGCATCTGAGTATCCAGTTAACTCAAACTCTGACTCTGCAGAATACCAGAGTCCTAGATTAGGGCAACTCTTTATATATCTCAAAATTCTTTTTAGGAAAATAAGGTGAGATTCTTTAGGGTTCACTTGGAACCTAGTACAAAGGCATGTGGCAAACATTATGTCAGGTCTGCTAGCTGTTAGGTATAATAGGGATCCAAAAATTGCCCTATAAATTTTTTGATCTACAGGTTTCCCTGCTGCATCAGAATCCACAATAGCATTTGTAGTCATAGGGGTTTTCATCCCTGAAGCATCACCCATCCCAAACTTTTTGATAAGCTCTTTAGCACACTTAGCTTGGGAGAGGAAGATACCATCTCGGAGCTGCTTCACTTGGAGACCAAGGAAGTAGGAAAGCTCACCCATGCTACTCATCTCAAATTTTGAATGCATGAGGTCAGCAAACCTCTTGCATAATTTGGGATCAGTAGACCCAAAAATAATGTCATCCACATATATTTGTACTAACAGTATTTGGTCCTTATGATGTCTAGTGAAAAGTGTTTTATCTATGGTTCCTCTTGTAAATTCATTCTCTAAGAGAAAGCTTGCTAGGGTCTCATACCAAGCTCTTGGAGCTTGCTTTAGACCATAGAGAGCTTTATGCAATTTAAAAACAAAAGAGGGTTGAGTTGGAGAGATAAAACCTGGAGGTTGTTCTACATAAACCTCTTCTTGAAGCACTCCATTTAGGAATGCACTTTTGACATTCATCTGGTATACCTTGAATCTCTTGTAAGCTGCATAGGCAAGGAATATCCTAATGGCCTCTAAACTTGCAACAGGGGCAAAGGTTTGGTCATAGTCTATTCCTTCCTCTTGTCTGTAGCCTTGAGCAACAAGCCTAGCCTTGTTCCTCACTATGTTGCCTTGAGCATCCAACTTGTTTCTGTAGACCCATTTGGTTCCAATAACTGGATAGTTATGGGTCTTGGAACCAAATCCCAAACTCTACATCTCTCAAACTGATTGAGTTCCTCTTGCATTACAATGATCCAGTGGGGATCTTGCTCTGCCTCATGTATGGTGAGAGGTTCAATTTGAGAGAGAAAACAGGCATGCATCAAGTCTTGGTTGAGTTGATGTCTTGTCTGTACACCTACTGAGATGTCTCCAATTACTTGAGATCTGGGGTGATCTCTAAGTGTGACAAGATCAGTTGGTGGAGTTGGTTGAGCAACAGCTTCAGTATTTAATTCTTCTTGGGGAATGATACTAGCTGTTGGGGGAAGTTCAGCCACTTTCTCTTGACTTTTCTCATCACTATCTTCAGCATCCTGTGGAGTGGGATGGTTTGATACCTCTTGGGTAAGGTTCAGTCCATCCATATACTCACACAGTGGTGGAACCTGCAAAGATCTAATGGTAGAAATTTCTTTCTCCTTGTATGACAGGTTAGTCTCATCAAAAGATACATGAACAGATTCTTCAATTTTAAGAGTTGATTTATTATATACCCTATAAGCTTTACTTGCCATGGAGTATCCCAGAAACACTCCTTCATCAGCTTTTGCTTGAAATTTTGTTATGTATCTCTTGTCATTATTGTGAATGTAACAAATACAACCAAAGATTTTAAAATAATCTACTTTATGTTTCTTCCTTTGAGTAATTCATAGAGAGTCTTGTCCTTCAGTTTATGTATTAAACTTATATTCAACACATAGTTGGAGGTGTTCACTGCCTCTGCCCAAAAGGGTAGAGGAAGATGAGCATCTGACAACAATGTAGTGGCAGATTCAATAAGGGTTCTATTTTTCCTTTCAGCTACCCCATTTTGTTGAGGAGTTCTAGGAGCTGAGAAAGTTTGTCTGATCGCTTCACTCTGACAGAACTCTTGCATAAGAAGAGAATCAAACTCTGTCCCATGATCACTTCTGATCAGGGCAATGTGAGTGTTGAACTCAATCTGTATGCATTTGAGAAACTCTGTCAAACACTTAAAGTTATCAGACTTCTTCCTCAGAAAGAACACCCATGTGAATCTAGAGAAGTCATCTACAACCACTAAAGTATAATATTTCCCTCGTAAGCTTTGTACTGTAATGGGTCCAAAAAGATCCATGTGTAACAGATACAAAATCCTAGGTGAATCACTCTTATTAAGTGACTTGAAACTATTTTTGGTTTGCTTGCCTAATTTACAAGCCCTGCAGAGTCCTTCCTTCTTGTAGGGGCCAGATGGTAGTCCTCTAACAAGATTGTCCTTGGATAGCCTACCAATGGTTCTAAGGTTTATATGTCCTAATCTCTTATGTCATAGTTAATTAGGTCTACTAATAGAGTTAAACAAGAAAATATATACTTTAGTTGAAAGAAAGTCTACTAAATAGATGTTACCTTTCCTTTTACCTGTCAACACAGTTGTGTTGTCCTCTGATTTGATCTTGCATAAGGATTTGCTGAAAGTCACTTGGTAGCCTTCATCACATAGTTGACTGATACTGATCAAGTTGTGCTTTAGTCCTTCCACATAGGCTACTTTCTTGAATGTGACTGTGCCAATCTGCACTGCACCATATCCTTTTGTTAGTCCAAAGTTTGAATCACCAAATATTACTTTGGGTCCAAGCTTGGCCTTGAAGGATGTGAAATTGTCCTTGTTTCCTATCATGTGCTTTGAGCACCCACTATCCAGATACCATTGTTGGTTTGATGTTGGATAGGTCTTCACCTACACATAAAACAATTTACTTATTTTTGACCCGGTTTACCTTGGGCCTAGGTTGATAACATTTGAATTCAGAAATAAAAGACATCCCTGGTTGGATCTTATAGCCTTCAGGATGATATCCCCTTGGAAGTATTATCCATTCAGTATAAGGGTTAAATCTTTGGGATGAAGAACCTCTAGGATTGAACTTTGATTTGCCTTTGAAAGAGTTTTCAAAACTCTGAGCTCTGTTCGACGATCTCTGAGCTGAGTTCGACGATCTTGGGTCAGATCGTCGAGCTCCGTTCGAAGATCGACCATGCCAGAGTTTAGGGTTCAGGATTCGTCGACCTGAGTTCGACGATTTAGCCTGAGATCGTTGAGCTCCATTCGACGATCGTCGAGCTCTGTTCGACGAATTCTGTTGAACTTTGGTTTTCTTAGATAGATCAGAATTCTTCCTAGCTACCTCTATAACTCTCTTACCTTTATCAGAGATAAATTTAATTGGGGTTGATAATACTATAGGTTGGCTGGATGAAGCACCCAAGCCCAGTGTACTGTTGAATCTTGAGTTCACTGTGCTTGTGATGTCCATTAGTTTGATACTTCTCCCATTGAGGGATTCTTCAAACTTCTTGGCCTGTGATAGTTCACTTTTCAGTGAAGCTATCTGCTCCCTACAACATTCCAACTCCTCAGAGAGTTTGAGGTTTTCTGATTTTAAGGTGCTTTGTTCAGATAGTTGATTTCTGAGAGAAATAATTTCTTTTTCAGATTTCAATAGATCTAAACAAAGTGCCTTAAACTCACATTTAAAGTCCTCTGAATTGAAATCAAATGAGTCTATTACCTGGTCCTCTTCAGATTGAGTCCCTGATTCAGATTCTGACTCTTCTACATCAGAATTTTGTTGTGAGGCATTGATAGCCATCATGTAGAATTATTTTTCTTCAGCATCATCTTCATCATCACTTGAGCTGGATGAAGCTTCAGATTCTTCTTCTGTCTCACTCCAAGATTCAGCTACAAACCCCTTCCTGGTGTGTTTGTTCTTGCTGGAGGAGGGTTTGTCATTGCTGTTCTTCCTGAAGTCTTTATCTTTTCTTCTCTCCTTCCTGTCCTTTTTGTCCTTATACTGATTTTCTGGACAGTCAGACACCATGTAGCCTGGTTTCCTGCATCCAAAGCAAATAATCTCTTTGTTATTTGATCTGTCATACCTTGGCTTGTCATGCCCTCTGGAAGACTTTTTCCTGAAATCTTTCCTGGCCATTTTGTAGAATCTTTTGGCCAGTAGGCTTAGCAGCTCCTCATTGCCTGTGACTTTGTCTTCAGGCTAATCTTCAATGGCTTTGAAAGCTATTGACTTCTCTTTTCTGACTGCTGGTGAAGCAGCCTTCTGCTCTTCTTCTCTATTTTTGATGAGCAGCTCATAAGACTTGAGCTTGCCCAAGAGAGCTTCAGTTGTGATCTCATTTAGGCTTCTGGCATCCTTGATTGTCCAGATCCTTGAGTCACAAGTGCTTGGGAAGCACATTAAGATTTTATCATTTAGCTCAGTCAATGAGATCTCCTTGTCCAAAGTTTTCAGCTCATTGACTATGGGACTGAGTCTATTATACATGTCTGCTACTGACTCAGCTTCTCCTTTCTTGAAATTCTCATACTGGGTTATGAGATGAGATCTTCTATCTTTTCTCTAAACAGCAAATCCTAAGACTATCTCAGATACCTTATCCCAGATGTCCTTTGCTGAGTTGCATTCAGCTACTTTTTGGAATATTTCATCAGACATAGTCTGAGCTAAAATATTCATAGCCTTTGCATCTGCAACTTTCCATTTCTTGATTTCAGCATCTGTTCTTGAAGGAGGTGGAACATCACTTGTACTTGTATTTTCTGGGGGTCTTGGACACACTGTCAAAACAGAATTGAAAATGTCTTCGTCAATAGAGTTCATGTACAGTCTAATCCTTGCCTTCCAAAGTGCAAACTTAGATAGATTGCACACTGGAGGTCTGGTGCTAGCATAATCTTTGTTTTGGGCCATGTTCTGTGAAGAAATAAATCTAAAAAAAACATAAACAAGCAGATCTAACTAGAGGGATCTTTGGGTTCAGGTGTTAGCCTGTGCAACCACTAAGGTGTGATATTTTAACCAACCTGGAAGATGTGGTATTTTTAACCAACCTGCCTCTGATACCAATTGAAAGTGCAAGTTAAATCTGATATACTCTAGAGGGGGGTGAATAGAGTATGGTGCTTACTAAAAACTTTTTACAACTGTTGTAAACCTAAGTGAACAGGGAAGCAAATAATAAAAAGTAAATGTAAACACGGAGAAATCACAGATCACAGCCAGAAAACAAAAGAAAAACAAGCAACCAGAAGACACAAGGAGCTATAGTGGTTCCCCAATCAATCTGGGTACATCCACTCTTCTACCACCCTAGGTAGGAATCCACTGCAGGATGAGTTGATCAGGTGTCCTGGGCACCAATGGGTTTTGATCAGGTCCCCAAAAACCAAACCCTCAAGTCTTTTGGAAGGAGACTTGCAACCAGAATAATTTTGAAGGGATTTAAAACCCTGTACAGGAATGAGAGAGAGGGTGATAGTGTCTTCTCTGTCAACAGTCAGAGAGAAGACTTATGGATTGATGTAGCAGCTCTTGCTCCCCCTGAGATCTTGAATTGGTCAGGAATGCTGGAGCACTGCTTCAGGGTGATAGGCCTTCAATGACCTAGAATGCCTGGACCAGAACTGCCTCAGGAACTTCTTTGACAGATTGATTGATTGTTGTCCTTTGAAGTTATCCTGTGAATAGAAAGAAGAAGACTCTTGATTGAATTTAGTTGTTCTTCTTCTTCTTCTTGAGAGAGTTCTCTGGTCAAGGCTGATTGCAGTCAAGAACTTTTTATTTGAATGATTGTTCATCTGCAACTTTTGAGTATCTTCTGTACTGTAATTTTTGAACTCTGCTTGATTCTCTATTTTCTTGTCTGTCTCTGTGTCTATCTGACTAAGGGATATTCAAACTTTTTAAAATTGTCGAGTAGTAATTACAGTCGGCCTTGGAAAGAATCAGCCATCAATGACTTTCCTAACCGTCCCATGGAAAAATGGCATGTAATTGTCCATAGTCAATGCGCGTTCTAACGGTAACATTCCGAGAAGATCTGGCATTAAATATTCAGGAATCAGCGCCAAGAAACGGGACGGGAACCTTGAAGAAAACCTAATCTGGATTCGTCGAACGAAGAACACATTTCGTCGAGCTGAACTTGTGTTCGTCGAGCTGAGCTTGAGTTCGTCGGGATGAGCTTGATAGAGTTCGTCGACCAGACAATCTTCATACATCTGACAGACATTCTTCATTCGTCGAGCTGAGAAATAGAATCGTCGACCTGAGAAAAGTTCTGGACTTGGACAAAATATCCTGCATCTGCTGAAATGATGTGTCGACATAAGCTGGTGTCGACAGATTGATCTTGGTGTCGACACAAATCCTCTGGTGTCGACAGAAGCTGGTGTCGACTGAAATCCTGGTGTCGACAGAAGCTGGTGTCGACTGAAATCCTGGTGTCGACACAAGTTAGTGTCGACTGAAATCCTGGTGTCGACACAAGTTGACTGGTGTCGACACAAACCCTAAGTGTCGACACAGATTCTCTGAGTCCAGAAATCGTCGAGTAGAGATTATCATTCGTCGACCTGAGAAGCTGACTTCGTCGACCTGAGAAGCTGTGAACTTGAAGTCCAAGTTCGTCGAGCTCAGAATATAATTCGTCGACCGAAGCTTGAAGCTGGACTTAGAAAAATTTGAAGTCCTTCTGACTTTGGCTTGAAGAAGAAACTGAATTTTCATCGAACAGAGAACTTAGATCGTCGAGCTCAGCACTACGAATTGTCTCACGATCGTCGAGCGCAGCATTCCTTTCGTCTATCTGAGTTCGACGAACATCGAACTCACTTTACTTAGTCTTGAGAAACTTGTGAGTCTGGAGTCTCTGAGGCTCTTGATGAAAGCTGGTCCATTTGGAGTTGAGCCTAAGGACTTAACCAAGACTCTAGGACACAAATTGACCCTGGCTATACAAAAGGGGTCACATCCTAAGTCAGTGAACCTAGCCCAAATCAACTAGGGATCCAACACCTAGAGAAGGTAATCTTCTCATCTGGGGTGGGGTTAGGGATGTGGAGCCAACACTCTGCCAGTACATGGTGTGGAGGCTCGCCTTGCGGGCGGCCTTAACTCCCCCCATATGGATCACTCTGATCCCTTCTCGGCCTCTAACATCGGCCCGATCCTCACACATGTCCTCCTCTACCCCTGGCAGGACCTTTTATTTCTGCACCTCCTGACAGTGCTGCTGCTGTTGGGCTTGCCCTCCAGCCCCCCTCATCTCCAAGAACTCTGGATAGGTAGTTGTAGCATGCCCTTCCTCCTGGTGGAAGTCATAGTAGGGCAGCTCTGCTCTACCCTCCATCCTTCTCCTCTGCACTCCTCTCCTCCTCCTCCCCAGAGCTATCTCCATATCTTGGTATTGATTGGGGAGAGGGGGCCTTTGGCCCCGCCTCTAACTTGGAGGGTTGAACTGGCCTTGCCCCCCTTGGCGGTCGTCTCCTCCATGGAAACCTCTCCTCAGCCCCTGGTCATGCCGCTTTGGCTTCCTCCAGCCTAGCCAATTATTCGGCTCCTTGTGGCCCTATCCCGATTGCTGCTGCTACTGTTACAGCTCCCTCTTCCTGGCCTCTGCCCTCTTGGCCTCCTGCATCTTGCCACCTCTTGGCTCTTTCTCCTCCTCTGCAACCCATCTGGCTAAATTCCTGGAAAACGCAGGGTTGGACACCTCCCCCTCTACTTCCCGGGCATCCCTCTAAATCAGCTCCTCAAAGGACAGCGAAGACACCCTCTTCAGCTCCATCTTGAAGAATCCCTGCTAAAGCCCTAGGGTGAAGGCCGCCAAGAGGGTGTGCCCCGTCATCTCCTATACTTGGAGAACCTCCTCTTGGAACTGGTCCACATAGCTCCCTAGAGTCTCATTCACTCCCTGCTTGACAAGAAACAGGGACTCCAACTCCCTCTAGATCCTCTTGAAAGTGGTGAACCTCAATAAGAACCCTCGATGCAAGTCCTTGTAACATTAGATGGAGCAGGACAGCAGCTGATGGAACCAATCCCTTGTCTTCTCCTTGAGGATGATGACGAAGAGTCGATACTTGAAGTAATCTAGTGTCTGACAGATAGAAACCACATCCTCTAACCATTGGATGTGTTGGAACGGGTCGTCCCTCCCGGTGTAGTAGGACATTTCTGTCTCGCGAAACCCCTATGAAACTGTGGCGGATGAGACCAGCTTGCTGAAGAGACTCCCTTCCCATGTCGGGTGAGCCGGGCGATCTCGTGCCTCCATCTCGCCGGGACATCCTGCATTCGCCGAGCCAGGGAACAAGACTCGCCCTGGGAGATCTCGCCCGTAGAGTTCTCGCCTGCTACCTTCTACCGCCGCTTACTTCCCAGGCCGCCGAACAAGATCGTTCTCTCCTAGGGCTGGGACTGCGACCACTAGGGCTGGGGGTGTCGAGCACTCACCGTGAGTGGTGACTGCGAAGGTTATAAGGTTCCGCATCTCTTGCCGGAAATCCTCAAACATGCTTAGAGTGGCGAGAGGGGGAGGGGGTGGCAAGTCGGCCTGGTCAGAACCTTGCCCTTTGCCTCCAGAAATTGAGATCGCTAAGGTTTTCGGTGTTAATCATTGTCCACGCTCACCACACCAAAATGTTGAAACCGGGAACCGACTTCTATGGAGTCTGAGCCCTTCTGGAAGGGGTGACTATACACTTACTTTGCCTAGCAAGCTTGGCTGACTGAAGACTTAGAACTTGACACTGACCCAGTGCTCCAACACGGAGGTCCCACCACACACCCGAAAGATCTTAGAGTGCTTCCCCTCCTTAGCCTGTACTGAGCTGAGGGCACCTCAGAAAGCGCTATAATACAAGAGAGTAAGTGAACTGGAAAGCTTGCCTTCTGAGGTACCCCCTTGGGCCTATTTATAATTTTTAAAACATGTCCTGCAAATAGCGCAACTCCACTATTCTGAATGGTTATATTAAATCAAAAGTGGTCTGCCAATTGCCAAACTCCGATGTTCTAAAAGGCTATATGTAGCCAAAAGTGGTCTGTCAATAGCCAAACTATGCTCTCCTAAAAGGCTATTTACAGCACTATATGGGGATCCATGTAATTTTACTTTTGGACCCCACTGGGAGAATGGTCCATGGGAGCACCACTTGCCTAAAGGGGCGAGTGATGGGTAAGCCAAGCCCTCGACTCAACCGCACCCCATAATGGGCGAATGTGGTTCTGGAAGGATCTCACACTACTCAATGCGTAAGAGCAGAAGGCACTGACAGGACAAGCTCCACTTGACGCTAAGGAACTGAAGGTGCAGACATGACATGCTCCACTTGACACCAAGAAACTAAAGGCACTGAATGCACTCGCCTCACTTAATACCAAGGATCCGAAGGTGTTGAGTGCACTTGCCTTCACTCGATGCCAAGGAACTAAAGACGCTGACAGGACAAGCTCCACTCGACGCCAAGGAACTGAAGGCGCTGAGTGCACCTACCTCACTCAACACCAAGGAACCGAATGTGCTGAGTGCACTCCCCTCCACTCGATGCCAAGGAACTGAAGGCGCTGACAGGACAAGCTCCACTTGACGCCAAGGAACTGAAGGCACTGAGTGCACCCGCCTCCACTCGACACCAAGGAACTGAAGCCGCCGATTGCACCCACCTCCACTCGATGCTAAGGAACTGAAGGCGCTGAGTGGGCAGAGGAGGTTCTTGTTGGTCATGATCAACTATTTTTCTAAGTGGTTGGAGGTCAAGGAGCTGGCCAAGGTGACCTCCCAGGTGATCCAGAACTTTGTTTGGGGGGAAATTATTTGTCGGCACTGGTTGCCTCGGGTAATTATCACGGACAATGGGCCACTGTTTGCCAGCACAAAGTTCATCAGTTTCTATGGTCAGCTCGAGATTGATCTTTGGTTCGCGTCGGTCCACCACCCCAGGAGTAACGAGCAGGTGGAGGTGGCGAACAATATAATTGTAAACTTGATAAAAAATAAAGTGGAAACCTGAAGGGAAGTTGGGTGGAATAGCTCCCCTTGGTCCTTTGGGCCCTAAGGACCACGCCCAACACAGCCATGGGAGAGACCCCCTTAAATATCTCCCACGACTTCGAAGTTGTGCTCCCTATATAATTCGAGGTCAGGACATCACAAATAGTGGATGCGGAGGAAGGCAGAGAAGAATGGAGGGCTAAGAACGAAGACGAGTTGCAGCTCTCCCTAGATATGGTGGAGGAGCTGCGTGACTTGTCAGCCATCCGGCAGGAAGAGGTCAAGCGGCGGATGGCCAAGTAATTCGACGAGCACGTCCGGATCAAGCAGTTTGGAAAGGGAGATTTGGTCTTAAAGAAGGTCGATGCGGCCGGGAATTCAGCAGTCGTCAGCAAATTGAATCCTAACTTGAAGGGTCCTTATGTTAGGAGTGGCGATGACTTAAAACGCTTTTATCCATGAGAGTAATTGTTGGGTACATTGGTCAAATGTACCTGATTTGAAGAAGCCTCACCCATCTCAATGATATACATCATAATGTATTTGATGTATATTTGAGTTACTTGTGCAGGTTAAGAAATCACTGGACAGAAGCAAAAAATTTCTAAGTCCATGTGTCGACACCCAGAGGGAAAGTGTCGACACTTAAGAAAGCCTGTGTCGACACCCAGACAAGCAGTGTCGACACTTGGAGTCATTGTGTCGACACCTGGGATGCAGAGTCGACACCAGACAGAAAGTGTCGACACTTGGAGCTGTGTCGACACTCAGTGAAGAAAAGTGCAGACAGAAAGTGTCGACACAAGGAGCTGTGTCGACACTCAGTGAAGCTGTGTCTACACCAGAAAGTGTCGACACTTGGAGCTGTGTCGACACTCAGCAAAAGTCTGCAGAGTCTAAGTACATGTGTCGACACTCAACACAATGTGTCGACACTATGCAGAAGAGTCAGCATTTGAAGTAAGTGTCGACACTCAACACAATGTGTCGACACTCAACAGAAGAGTCAACATTTGAAGTATGTGTCGAGACCCAGAACAATGTGTCGACACACAGCTGAAGACTCAACACTTGAAGAAAGTGTCGACGCATGGAGCTGTGTCGACACTTAGCAAAGAACAGAAAGAACAACAAATTATTCTAAGTACAAGTGTCGACACTATGGGAATGTGTCGACACTCAGCTGAAGTCTCAACAACAAGAAGGTGTGTCGACATAAGGAGCTGTGTCGACACTCAGCAAGATTCAACATAGAAGACTATGTGTCGACACCAAGAAGCAGTGTCGACACTTGACAGATTCAACACAAGTAGATGTGTCGACACAAAGGAGATGTGTCGACACATAGAAGAATTCAGCAAAAGCTAGAAGAACAAGTACTTGTGTCGACACTCAATTTCAGTGTCGACACATGCAGAAGAATCTGTGTCGAGACATACAAGGAATTGTGTCGACACCTTGTAGACTTGTGTCGACACTTATACAACATGTGTCGACACTTGGTCTATAAGTGTCGACACTTAAAGACAGAAAGTCTCGACACTTACTGACTGTTAGAGATATTCAAGAAGTGACTGGTTGACATGACAGCTGCCGATCCAGCCGGTCTACAGCAACTGTCAGAGATGTCAGAAGTCAGTTATGAACCGGACCAGCCGGTTACCATGAAGAAAGCCTATAAATAGGCACCCACAGTTTACAGAAACGTGGAGGAGAATAATTAAAGTAATTGATCAGATTATTCAAGTAATCTGTAAAGTGATACACAGAGTAATAAACACAAGAAGATCTTGCAGTCCAACTGCAGATCTAAGAAGTTGGAGAGAGAGGGCTCCTTCCAAGAAATCAGCCTTTGGAACTAGGCTGAGAAGAAGGATTCAGATTCAGTCTGGATCTTAAGTGGCAGAGGTCAAGGAACAACTGCAGAGGATTCAGCCTTATTCAGTTCTACTCAAGAAGCTTTGAAGAAAGCTAAGTCAGGATGAATCCAGCTGAGTTCTTCCAAGAACTCATCAAGAATCTCTCAACTCCCCTCCTGTAATTCTGAGTTGTAGAGTCATTATCTGTATTACATTTGTAACTTGTAGGATCCATTGGATCTGAGTGATTGTAAGCCTATATCTATAAAGGCTGAGGGTAGGGCTTGTTAGCCTGAGTGTAGGAGATATAGATCTCTGAGTGTAGGCCTTGGATTGGCTGAGTGTAGGCCTTGATCGGCTGAGTGTAGGCTTTGGGATAAAGCTGAGTGTAAGGCTTTGGGCCTGAGGTAGGAACCAATTTGGGTTCTGAGACAGTGGAGAAGTTAGGCCGAATCTAGTACACTACTAGATAGGCGAAGGGGGAAAGTGGATGTACCCATATCTTGGGGAACCACTATAAAACACTGTGTGCTGTGCTGTGTTTGTGCTGTGGATGATCTGTGTTTGTTTGATTATTGCTGATTGCTGTAATAAACTAGTTAGAAATCTGTGATATAACTATTTGGCTGCCAACAAAGTTAGAAAAGGATTAGGTCACCTATTCACCCCCCCCCCCTCTAGGTGTTTAGGTACCATATCTTTCAAGTGGTATCAAAGCGAGGTTCCTCAAAACAAGGACTAACAGTCTAAGGAGATCCTGTTTGGCAGAAACAGTCTAAGTCAGAAAACAGCTTCAAGAAAATCAAGAACCATGGGTTCCTTTGAAAATCATAAAGAATTGGGTTCCATGAAATTACCTATTTGCAGAAAGGAAATTTTTGGGATCTGGAAAGAAAGGGTAAGGCTATTTATGGAGGCCTCAGACCCAAGAATCTACATCACAGTTAAGGAAGGGCCCTATGTGCCCATGAAGATTTCAGTATTGGATGCAAATCAGAGAACTCCAAAGGATTTCTCTGAGATGACCAAGGATGAGATTGTCCTGGCAACCATGGACAAGAGAGTACAGAACATAATAGTTAGTGCCATTGATGATGCCACCTTCCAGAACCTAATTCACTGTAAAACAGCAAAAGAGATGTGGGATACTCTCATTATCTATATGGAAGGTTCTGAAGAAGTTAGGCAAGATAGGAAGTCCTTGCTTAATCAGGAGTATGAGAGCTTTAGGCAAGGAAAGGGAGATAGCATCACTGAATGCTACAAGAAGTTCTATAGAATAGTTAATGAACTCATGTCTTCTGGAAGAGAGTTCAGCAACTATGAACTGAATGACAAATTCCTAAGGTCCCTAACCAAAGATTGGGACACCAAGATCTGTGCAATAAGAGAAATGGCAAAGTTGGGAGAAATTCCTCCTCCTACACTGTTTGGCAAGTTATTGTCATATGAGATGCAGCTGACAGTGAGGAAAGAGGAGGAGAAATCTACTAGGACTGAGCACAAGGAAAGGACTGTTGCTTTCAAGACAGAAGTTCCCAGAAAATGCAGGACTAAGTCATCAACTCCACCTCCAGAGGTAGTTGAATCTGAGTCAGAAGAGTCTGTCAGTACAAAGTCTACAAGCAGTGAAAGTGATGAAGACTTTGCTGCCTTCACTAGACACTTTCAGAAATTCCTGAAGAAGAAATAGTGGAGGTCCATACCATCTACTAACAAGGGAAAAGAAGTCTTGTATCAGGAGAAAAAGCCTTCAAAGAAGGACAGAAAAAAGACAAAGACAAGCAAGGCAACTGGATCAAAGATTGTGTGCTACTGCTGCAATAGACAGGGTCATGTTATTGCAGATTGTCCTGAGAAAAGAAAAGAATCCAGTGACAGGAAAAAGACTCACTTCAAAGGGAAGAAAGAGAAGTCTTTTGTTGCTAAGAATGAGAAGACTCTTTCAGATATTTCTTCTTCAGACACTGATACTGATTCTGAAGCCTACATAGGGCTATTTGCTGAAGAAGAAGAAGAAGAATTTATGCAGATCTTGGAGTCAATTTATAAACAAGAAGATTGCCAGTACCAAGGACTGATGGCATTGACTGAGAGTACCAAAATCCTGGAGCAGCCAGGACCCAGTCAGGTACAAAGTTCAAGTTTAAATTCAGTTTCTTGTTCTAGTTCAGAATCAGATTTTTCTTCATCAAGTGATGAGAATATATCTGAGTCTGAGGAAGATATTCATCAGCTTATAGATGAATATAAGGTACTGTTGCAAGCCTATAAGAAAAGCAAGACCCTAGCTAAAAGTCAGGCAAAGGAGATTGCTGATCTCAAGGCTGTTGCAACAGACTTTGAGAAGGAATTTGATCAAAAACTGAATGAGGTAGCCAGGCTGAAACACATTACTGTGATTTAGATGGGAACTATCACTTATAAGAATGATCAAATTAAGAGACTGGAGATCAATCTTTAGAAAGAGAGAGAGCTTGTTGCAAGGTTTTCAAAACCTAAATCAGTGCTGCCTTTAATTGATGAATTTGTTCATCATAAAGGCAAGGCTGGACTGGGTTTTGTTAGACCTGCAGGGACTGAGCAGTCCAAGTTTAAGTCCAAGGGCAAAGCCCCAACATTCAACAAGCATGCTGTAGTCAAGACAGCAAAGGTTGTACCTAAGCAAAGGTACAACAAGTTTGAATGCTGGTGCTATGTCAAGATTGGCCATTTTGCAATGGACTGTTGGCACAATGCCAGTGCCAAGATGAGTAGCAAGTTACCTGGTGGAAAGCCAGTAGGTAGCTTTGTCAAGTTGCAAACTAACAATCACCAAGGACCCAAAATTACTTTGGGTTCTAAGGTCCATTAATTTGTTTTGCAGGAGAATCCAAGTGGCCATAACCCAACATGGTACTTGGATAGTGGATGTTCCAGACATATGACTGGAACAAGGGGACTACTGAAGGACTATATTCCAATCAAAAATGGTCCTAAAGTGACCTTTGGTGGTTCTGAAAAAGGAATCATCAAAGGGTTTGGTAACATTTCTTCAAACCTTGTTACCATTACTCAAGTGGCTTATGTTAAAGGGTTGAAACACAACCTTATAAGTATAAGTCAGTTAAGTGATGTAGGGTATGACATCTCATTTGTTAAAAATGGTTGTCATATCAAGAGGTCAAGTGATCAAGAGATCATTTTGACAGGATATAGAAAGAGGAATGTCTACTGTCTAGACATTATGATTGAGAATAATGGTTCTCCAGTTTGTCTTGTAGCTGATAAGACAGTCTCTCATTGTGTCAAGTGGCACAAGAGGCTAGCTCATCTTAACTACAAGACTATTAGCAAACTCTTTAGCAAAGAGTTAGTGAGGAATGGTCCTCAAGTTAAGTGTGTTAAAGATGGCATTTGCTCAGCTTGTCAAAAGGGCAAGCAGACTAAATCCACTTTTAGGAGCATAGATAACAAAGATGCTGTGAGGTGTTTATACCTCTTGCATATGGATCTCTTTAGTCCAATGCCAGTTCACAGCTTAGGTAGGAAGGTCTATACCTTTGTAGTTATTGATGACTACTCAAGGTTTTCCTGTGTGTTCTTCTTAAGGCAGAAATCTGAAACACCTAGTGTCTTCTACAGCTTTGTCAAGCAAATTCAGAATGAACTAAATAGTACTGTGGTCAAAATTAGAAGTGACCATGGTACTGAGTTTCAGTCTGAAAGCATGACAAAACTATGTGAAGACTTTGGGATATTTCAAGAATTCTCTTCACCTAGAACACCTCAGCAAAATGGCATTGCTGAAAGGAAGAATAGGACCTTGATAGAGGCTGGTAGAACCCTACTTAGTGATACATCACTGCCAGAGTATTTCTGGGCTGAAGTAGTTAACACTGCATGTCATGTGATAAATAGGGCTACCATCACTAAAAGGTTAAACAAGACCCCCTATGAAGTAGTGAAAGGCAGGAAACCAAATCTATCCTATTTTAGGATCTTTGGTTGTAAATGCTTCATACTTAACAATGGGAAGTCTTACTTAACAAAGTTTGCTGCCAAGTCCCAAGAGGGAATATTTGTTGGGTACAGCAATAATAGTAAGGCTTATAGAGTCTACAACTTGACTACACAAGTTGTAGAAGAATCAGTGCATGTAGTTTTTGATGAGACAAAACTAATTAACAATGAGTTGTCTAGCAATGTATGCAGCCCCACAGGTTTGACAAAGAAATTAGACAAGCTTACTATAGAAGAAGTACCAGCTGCAAGACAGCGAGTTGAGGAGAGTAGCTGTTGTCCAGGGGGAGAACTACATGTGCCAATAGCTGAAGAAATCCAAGGTATACAGCATGATGCAGATGCTGAAGAGCTTCAACCTGAAGCTAGGATGCCTCCAGCCCACAGGCATCTTAGAGATCATCCAGTAGAGCTGATTATTGGAGATCCAAGACAAGGAGTTCAAACCAGGAGCAGATACATGAATGCAGCAATCTACTCCAGCTTTTTGTCTCAAGTTGAACCTAAGAAATTTGAAGAAGCTATACTAGATCCACAATGGACTGAAGCTATGCAAGAAGAGCTTAATCAGTTCAAAAGGTGCAAGGTTTGGGAGCTGGTTCCAAAGCCTAAAGACCACAATGTAATAGGAACTAAGTGGATCTACAGAAATAAGATGGATGAACAAGGGGTCATCATAAAGAATAAAGCAAGACTGGTTGCAAAAGGATATAGGCAAGAAGAAGGTATTGATTTTGATCAAACCTTTGCCCCAGTAGCCAGACTGGAGGTCATAAGGATGTTCTTGGCCTATGCAACCTATCAAGGATTCAAGGTTTACCAGATGGATGTCAAGTCAGCATTCTTAAATGGTAATTTGAAAGAAGAAGTCTATGTGGAGCAGCCTTCAGGTTTTGTTGATCCAACTCAACCTCATTATGTCTATAGACTTAGGAAAGCATTATATGGGTTAAAGCAAGCCCCTAGAGCTTGGTATGAAACACTATCTAGTTTCCTCATTGAGAACAAGTTCTCAAGGGGGAAAATAGATAAGACTCTATTCCTTAGGGAATCTAGAGGCAAAGTCATACTTGTCCAAATATATGTAGATGACATTATATTTGGGTCTACTGAAAGTAGCCTTTGCAAAAAGTTTGCAAAGCTTATGCAAAGTCAGTTTGAAATGAGTAGTATGGGAGAGCTGAAGTTTTTCTTGGGTCTCCAAGTTAAACAGACTGAGAGTGGTTTGTCCATTTGTCAGTCAAAGTTCACCCTAGAACTCATAAGGAAGTATGGTATGGATTCATCCAGTACCATGAAGACTCCTATGGGGTCAAGTATGTCTCTTAGCAAGGATGATGCAGGGAAACGTGTAGATGAAACCTTGTATAGAGGGATAGTTGGCTCCCTATTATACTTGACTGCTAGTAGGCCTGACATTATGTATGCTACATGTCTTTGTGCCAGGTATCAAGCCTGCCCTAAAGAGTCTCATATGACTGCAGTCAAGAGAATTTTGAGATATCTAAAGGGCACTCCCTATCTAGGCCTCTAGTACCCTAGGAATGGAGATTTTGATCTAATAGGTTATTCAGATGCAGACTTTGCAGGATGCAAAGAGGATAGAAAGAGCACTACTGGAACCTGTCAATTCCTAGGTGGAAGACTAATTTCATGGAGCAGCAAAAAGCAGACTAGTGTGGCTATCTCCACAGCTGAGTCAGAATATGTGGCTGCAGGAAGTTGCTGTGCTCAACTTCTATGGATTAAACATCAGCTAGAAGACTATGGATTTCAGGTAAGTAGAACTCCACTTTACTGTGATTCTACAAGTGCTATTTCAATAGCTAAAAACCCTGTATCACATAGTAGGACAAAACATATTGAAATTAAATATCACTTTCTTAGGGAACATGTAGAAAGAAATGATATTGTACTTGAATATGTTAAAACAGATGAACAAATAGCTGATATGTTTACTAAGCCACTAGAAGAAGCTAAGTTCAATAGATTCAAAATTGAACTAGGAATGATCAACTTAGACTAAGTTTACAGAACTAGAAAATTGACTAAGTAAAAAGGTGTCGACACATAGACAAGTCTATGTCGACACAGAATAGTAGTGTCGACACTTCAGGAAAAAGGTGTCGACACATCTAGGATGTTGGTGTCGACACTTCAGAATGTTAGTGTCGACACATGACAAGTAGGTGTCGACACATCCAATATGGTGTCGACACTTATGTTTTACTCAGAATTTTTCTAAGTAAAGTCTCGACAATGTGTCGAGTTATGTTGTGTCGACACATAATCAAGTGTCGACACATAAAATCTGTTGACTAAACTTGTGTCGACACATATGTGTCGAGACATTATAAGTCAGTGTCGACACTGTCGACACTTATTGCCAGTGTCGACACATGTTAAGCTAGCTGTCCCGCCTGTTCAGCTTCAAAATCAGAAAGGTATAAATAGGGTTCTGTCTCTAATTGTCGACACGCTTTCAAAGTTTCGAGACCAAAACTATTGTGTCGACATTTCTCTTTTCTCAAGACTAATTCTCCAAACCCTAATGGCTCCCAAGCTCGAGGAGAACGTTAACGAAGGCCATGAACTTGTGCGCGGCGCGTTCAATGATGGAGATCAAGAAATTCAATCCGTGGTAACCCTAGTCAGCGATTCTGGACTAGAATATTTGGTTTCAGAACCAACCAAGATCTGGAAGAAGGAAGTTCTTGAATTCCTTACTGGAGCTACAGTTGATGACTCTGGATATAGAATCAAATCCAGAGTGCATGGATCCAAAGTCAAGGTCTCACCAAAAAGTCTGAGAAAGGTACTCCAGCTACCTAAGACTCAAGATGAAGAAGAAGTTTCTACATCCAAGACCAGGGAAGCTCTTACCTGGTGTGGACTTGATCCAAAGCTGAAGATTGGTTCTGTCTTTAACAGGAAAGGCATGAACAGTCAAGTAAAATTCCTGTCTGAAATTGTGGGAAAGGTCATTCTCAGTAAGCCTGGAGGGCATGACAGGGTGTCAGCCTCAATGTTCAATGTCATGACACGAATTATCTTCACCCTAAGAACAGATTGGTCAATGGTAATCTATGAGAAAATCAAGGAGAGCTTGAAGAAACCCAACCTGGGCAGAATACTAAGTCTCTACCTAGCTGGTACAATACCAGAAGTCATGAGCAATGCTGCTGGAAGCAAGATTAATCACATGAGAAAGATGGATTCCAGGATATTTTCTAGGTGGGAAAGGGTGCTGTCAAAGGAACTGCCCACTCCAGAGAAGCCAGTTACTAAGAAAGATTCTCCTCCCAGGAAGAAAAGGAAAACTGCTGTTGTGTCACAAGAGTCATCCAGCAGTTCTGAAAGTGAAGAACAGGTGGTGTTCACACCTGATGAGCAAGAGGAAGAGACAGTAGTAAAGACTCCTGCTCCTCAAGAGACTGCTGAGATCCAGGGGGAGCTGCCTCAAGCTAGCCCCATCCATAGGGATCCCAGCCAGGGGGAGCTTCCAGTAGTAGAAGAACCATCTACTCTGGACAGTGAGCAAGCCACCATCATTATTCAAGAGGTACTCACTGACTTAAAAACTTTTGAATATCTTATAGAAGATGCTGATTTGTCTGATGTTCCTCAGCAAACTCAGCTACCTAGCCAAGCTCCAGATGTTGTTCTTGAAGACACATCTGCTGTTGTGCAAAATGTTCCAGATACTACTCAAGTAGTTGAAGAACCAAGTACTTCTCATGCACAGTCACCTCCTGAATACACAATGGAAGACCTCTTTCTGAATTTAGATCAAGAGGATTTTGACATGGACAAGGTTGCTGCTGAAGATAAGAGTGCTGCTGCTGAGGGGGAGCACATATCAGTTCTGAATGAGCCTTTAAGGCCAGAGACTGAGAAGACACTTGATGTGCAAGCAGACAAACCTGAGAGCCCTAAGAATAGAGTTGATATTGCCAGCACTTCTGCCTCTGAGGATGAGGAGAGTGCTAGGGCCAAGAAGAAGAAAATCTATGTTTTTAAAAGAAGAAGTCAGAATTACAAGAAAGCCTTGCAATCCATTGCCCCACAGCCTATAGTTCAACAAGCTCCAACAATTGATTATAGTGCTATGATGATTGCCATGCAGATCAAGTTGGATGAGCAAAGGAAGGCAATAGAGGCTTATGTGGATGAAGGGCACAAGTCCCTACAGTTTGACCTTGCACAAGATATCAAGTCAATAAGGTTTGAAATGAACCTGAACAAGAAGGAGATGATTGACTGCTTCCACAAGGGTGGGAATGCAGTAGTCTATTTGGCAACTCACCAAGAGAAGATCAAGGCTCAGGTAGATGATGTAGCATTAAAGCAAGGATATGTGCTGGAGAATCAGTTAAGAATGAATGATAATTTGACTGCCTCCCACAATGCTATAGTCACTGAATTGAAGAATAAGTCTGCTGAACCTTCTACATCTGCTGCTGCTGCAAAGGCTGACTTTGATAAAATATTCCAAGCTGAGCTTACTGCTGTCAAAACTGCAATGCAAGATTCCCAGAAAGCAATCTCTGAACAACTTACAAAGCTCAAACCATTCTTTAAAGAGGGGATCAGATATTTGGACAGCCAGATAAGGTTCCAAAAGGATGATGTAAGAGATCATGTTGCCCAAGAAGTCATAAAGGGGGAGAGAGTGTTAGTCAAGGCCAGTTCTGAACATGCTAAGTGGATATCCAATTCCATCAGGGCTACACTTGGATATCCTCCCCTGTGTGATGACAATGAAGTTGCTGAATCTGGACTGAACCCTGCATACTTTGGAGGTGAGCCACAAGAAGTAGCTCAAGTCATTTATCCACCTCTAAATTTTGAAATGATTCAAGCAGAGGTGAGCACAATGTATAGCCCACCTGAGGGCAAGGACAATGTCCATTTAGAAAAGGTTGTTCAACCTATAACAGCAGCTATGCAAGAGGCCTTAGACAAAGAAGAAGAGGCAAGGTTGTCAAAGAAGAGGTTTAGGGAACAAGCTGAACTAAAGCCAGACTTTGAACAATGGAGCCCTACCTCTAGAAACATAATTCTTACTGCCTGGAAAGCTGCTAAAGACAACACTACTGATAGAAACAAGTGGTTCTCTGAAGCAGAATGGAGGAAGCATGAGATCAAGCAAGAAGCCATTATTCAGCACAGAAGGAAGGCTAAGATGGGAAAGCTACCTCCTACAGCTGTGGAGCCTAGCAAGTACTTCCCCAAGCCATACCACTATTTTGAGAGACAGAAAATCAAGGCTGAAGAACAAAAGAAGAAGGACTCAAAAGGCAAGAAGCCTGCTGATGCTGAGCCTACTGCTGCTGCTGCTGCTGCTGTCAAGGCTAAAGTCAAATCTGGCAAAGGAATTGTTATCAAAGAACCTGATCAGAAATAGATTAGGAATTAATTTGAAGATTGTTGTAATCTTTTATATGAGAAACATTTTTTTAAATCATTAAAGATGTATTAGAAAAATGTTAGAACAATTTATGATAAATATATTTTCATGATTGTTCTGAGTATGTGTCTATTTCTTGTTCATTCTGCAATGTTAAATGTGTCTATGTGTGAAGTTTTACATGTTCATGGTAACCCTGCTGATTATAATCTGCTTTACATCATTTTTTAATTTTTAATTATGAATGGTGTATATCATTGACTAAGGGTTATGACTTCTCCAAATAGGGGGAGATTGTTGGGTACATTGGTCAAATGTACCTGATTTCAAGAAGCCTCACCCATCTCAATGATATACATCATAATGTATTTGATGTATGTTTGAGTTACTTATGCAGGTTAAGAAATCACTGGACAGAAGCAAAAAGTTTCTAAGTCCATGTGTCGACACCCAGAGGGAAAGTGTCGACACTTAAAAAAGCCTGTGTCGACACCCAGACAAGCAGTGTCGACACTTGGAGTCATTGTGTCGACACCTGGGATGCAGAGTCGACACCAGACAGAAAGTGTCGACACTTGGAGCTGTGTCGACACTCAGTGAAGAAAAGTGCAGACAGAAAGTGTCGACACAAGGAGCTGTGTCGACACTCAGTGAAGCTGTGTCTACACCAGAAAGTGTCGACACTTGGAGCTGTGTCGACACTCAGCAAAAGTCTGCAGAGTCTAAGTACATGTGTCGACACTCAACACAATGTGTCGACACTATGCAGAAGAGTCAGCATTTGAAGTAAGTGTCGACACTCAACACAATGTGTCGACACTCAACAGAAGAGTCAACATTTGAAGTATGTGTCGACACCCAGAACAATGTGTCGACACACAGCTGAAGACTCAACACTTGAAGAAAGTGTCGACGCATGGAGCTGTGTCGACACTTAGCAAAGAATAGAAAGAACAACAAATTATTCTAAGTACAAGTGTCGACACTATGGGAATGTGTTGACACTCAGCTGAAGTCTCAACAACAAGAAGGTGTGTCGACACAAGGAGCTGTGTCGACACTCAGCAAGATTCAACATAGAAGACTATGTGTCGACACCAAGAAGCAGTGTCGACACTTGACAGATTCAACACAAGTAGATGTGTCGACACAAAGGAGATGTGTCGACATATAGAAGAATTCAGCAAAAGCTAGAAGAACAAGTACTTGTGTCGACACTCAATTTCAGTGTCGACACATGCAGAAGAATCTGTGTCGAGACATACAAGGAATTATGTCGACACCTCGTAGACTTGTGTCGACACTTATACAACATGTGTCGACACTTGGTCTATAAGTGTCGACACTTAAAGACAGAAAGTCTCGACACTTACTGACTGTTAGAGATATTCAAGAAGTGACTGGTTGACATGACAGCTGCCGATCCAGCCGGTCTACAGCAACTGTCAGAGATGTCAGAAGTCAGTTATGAACCGGACCAGCCGGTTACCATGAAGAAAGCCTATAAATAGGCACCCACAGTTTACAGAAACGTGGAGGAGAATAATTAAAGTAATTGATCAGATTATTCAAGTAATCTGTAAAGTGATACACAGAGTAATAAACACAAGAAAATCTTGCAGTCCAACTACAGATCTAAGAAGTTGGAGAGAGAGGGCTCCTTCCAAGAAATCAGCCTTTGGAACTAGGCTGAGAAGAAGGATTCAGATTCAGTCTGAATCTTAAGTGGCAGAGGTCAAGGAACAACTGCAGAGGATTCAGCCTTATTCAGTTCTACTCAAGAAGCTTTGAAGAAAGCTAAGTCAGGGTGAATCCAGCTGAGTTCTTCCAAGAACTCATCAAGAATCTCTCAACTCCCCTCCTGTAATTCTGAGTTGTAGAGTCATTATCTGTATTACATTTGTAACTTGTAGGATCCATTGGATCTGAGTGATTGTAAGCCTATATCTATAAAGGCTGAGGGTAGGGCTTGTTAGCCTGAGTGTAGGAGATATAGATCTCTGAGTGTAGGCCTTGGATTGGCTGAGTGTAGGCCTTGATCGACTGAGTGTAGGCTTTAGGATAAAGCTGAGTGTAAGGCTTTGGGCCTGAGGTAGGAACCAATTTGGGTTCTGAGACAGTGGAGAAGTTAGGCCGAATCTAGTACACTACTAGATAGGCGAAGGGGGAAAGTGGATGTACCCATATCTTGGGGAACCACTATAAAACACTGTGTGCTGTGCTGTGTTTGTGCTGTGGATGATCTGTGTTTGTTTGATTATTGCTGATTGCTGTAATAAACTAGTTAGAAATCTGTGATATAACTGTTTGGCTGCCAACAAAGTTAGAAAAGGATTAGGTCACCTATTCACCCCCCCTCTAGGTGTTTAGGTACCATATCTTTCAGTAATAAAATGGTTCTCTTTCACATTCTTACTTCTTATTGATGGTTCATTTGCTCAACATGAGGAACATGGATGGTGCTGGCCAAGACGATAAATCCAGTTGATGCTCAACACCCGCCGTCAGGCTCCCACTAGCTGATTGGGCCGGTGGTAGCACCCGGTGGCTAGCCAAGATGACAAGTCCAGTTAATGCTCAACACTTGTCATCAGGATCCCACTAGCTGATTGGGCCAGTGGTAGCGTTCGGTGGCTAGCCAAGATGATATGTCTGGTTGATGCTCAACACGCATCATCAGGCTCCCATTAGCTGATCGGGCCGGTGGTAGCGCCCGATTGCTGGCCAAGATGATATGTCCGGTTGATGATCAACACCCACTGTCATGCTCCCACTAGTTGATAGGGTCGGTGGTAGCGCCCGATGGTAGGCCGAGATGATATGTCTGATTGATGCTCAATACCCGTCATCAGGCTCCCACTAGCTGATTGGGCTGTTGGTAGCACCCGGTGTCTAGCCAAAGAGATATGTCTAGTTAATTCTCAACACCCTCCGTCAAGCTCCCACCAGCTGATTGGGTCGGTGGTAGGGTCGGTGGCTGGTCAAAGATATAAGTCTGGTTGATGTTCAACACCCGCCGTCAGGCTTCTAATTGCTGACTGGGTCGGTGATAGCACCCGGTGGTTAGACAATATGAGAGTCGGGTTGATGCTCAACACCCGTCGCCATACTCCCACCAGCAGATTGGGCTAGTGGTAGCGTCTGGTGGTTGGTCGAAAGAAAGAACTTGGTTGTGCTCATCTCTCATTGTCAGGCTCTCACCTAGCTGACAAGGCTGTTGGGCCCTTAGTGGGCATTGTAAAAAGCTTTGAAGCTAGGCCCAGAGTTGCTCCTGTTGTCAGGATCTCACCTACCTGGCATGTCTGGAAATTCCTCGTTGGAATCTTGGAATGAATAAAGAATCCTAAGGGGATCTCGCCATCGTAGATCTCGCCAATCAATAAAAGGCATTCAAAGGTAAACTAAGGGCGAGTGTCAAGGCCACGATGAAGGCTACAAGCGAATTCCCGGGAATGGGTCTCGCTAGTCGAACATGGTGGGCGCACATGAGCCAATTTAATGAGAATGGAGCGAGAGTTGAATCGAAACGACAATTTCTAAGTTAAACGTTGTCAGTGCGCGTGAGCCAATATGGCGAGAACGGTGCGAGACCATAGTCTAAGCGTCGAGTTCGAGAAGTCGAACAATCTAAGTGTGCATGAGCCAATTGGGCGAGAACGACAAGAGACCTAGTTATATATGTCAAGTTAGCGAAATCAATAGTTTACAGGTTAACGGGCAAAAGGTTGATGCGTAAGCCAATTGGGCGAGAACGACGTGAGACGTAGTTATATATATCAAGTTATCAAAATCAATAGTTTACAGGTTAACGCGACGAAAGGTTGATCTATGGTCTTGCGAGGTGCCTCGACCATGGGCTTCCTAAGTTGAAGCGCGAATGGAGTGTGTTTTCGCATGACAGATCATTCAAAGTTAGAACAAAAAAAGAAGATAGAAAAATTTCATAGCAAAATCTTATCGTTTTCATTCATTAATTAACTGTTACATCTCGTAAAAGAAGGGCAATGCCCAAAAAGAAAAAAATACAAAAGAAATACAAGCAAGAACTTCAAGGCGATGATGTTGATTGCTCTCTCTTGTCGGAGGCATCGTCAGCACAGACTACGGGTTCAGGGATGGGCATGAAGATCTCTGGAACCAAGATCCGACAGTCACCTTCTCGCCATCGCCCTTCAGGAATCCAGTCCTCTGTATCGTCTAGAGTGAGTGATTTGTTATCGCGATGGCATTCTCTTGCATCATCATCTCCAGCTCGTGTCACGAGTACATTAGAGCTTTCTTCTTCTTGGTCGGGGGAGGGGGAATCAGAGAGCCAATCCATTGTTGATTTTGGGCCTTTAGCCCCCAATTCTCCTCCTCGAGTTAGGCAATGCGCGCGTCCATTTGAGCAGCAGTCGCGGCATCCTGCAAGCCAACTAAACGTTAGAGCGAGAAGGGTGTTCAGTGAATGAACTTGATGGGAGAAAGCTTACCACTCCACCTACTCGCCCGGCATGTTCGTTCTTGGCAGCAGTGAGTTGCTATTTCAGAGTCGCCACTTCTTTGGAAAGTGTTGACTGCACTTCGCTGATGTCTGCCACCTGTCGTGATAGGCCGCGGCGAGTCGTCATATGGGCAAGCTCCATGGCGTGAAGTTGGGCTCGAAGGATTTCATTGGCGAGTGACTGCATGCACGCATCGTCGTAGTAGGCGGCACTGTCCCGCCCATATAGCCCGAAGGCGAGTGCGTAGGCTTGGTAGGAGACAGTCTCGCCATCCTACCAGGAGGGGAGGATAGTGGATACATGGGTCATGTTGACCTCTCGATCCCAGAGTAGCAAGGGCTCACCGACGTCATCCAACAACTTCTCGCCCAGGCCAAAGTTCCCATGGCGTCGGGGCTCCACCTTCTCTGTCGCCGCAGAAGTCCCACTGATCTCACCAGCTGTAACACCCCCTATCCGTCGCATAGCATATAGCAGTAGGTCCGGCCGGGGCCCGACGCCATATACCACAGACAGACCGGGTGGTTACTCAATGGAATACCATCCAACCAATCCAACGTCCTACACAGAGCATTCTAGCGGAAGCAATTAAAATTGTTGCATTAATAAAGAACCCAACACTAGCATGAATGTCCACTAATACGCCAAAAAGGAATGAAGTACAAATACACAAGTATTCGCCTTAAGGCCTTACAATTGTTCTCCTCATATTACATGTTTTTCAAACCTCGGCACGCAGGCCGTCCATACATGAATAAAAGAAAACACACAAAAATTAGGCCTTCGAGGGCCGGCTCAGCAACTTGGGCTTTAGCCCGCTATTTACCGCTCGGCTCCGCAACACCTGCAAGCACAATCCACCATAACGGTGGAAAATCAAAGCAACGGTCAGCCATGCTGACCAAATTAAAACGATCCCGTCCCCAATTCGGGGCGGCGACTCTCCTTCCCTGCACTTTATTAGCAAAACCAAGCAGTATATAAATACATCGCATCACAGGTGTTGGCACGTACGGCCACACGCCCCATGCTCTCAGGGCATATTCTCGGTGATCACGGTCTAAGCCCGCCGACTCACCACCGTCCCCGGGACGACAATCTCTCGTGAGCATTTGGTCTTTCTGGCCACTGCCTAAGACCCTCCATCTATGCCAACGGTAAGTGCCAAGTAGCTTTAGGTCTCTTTAACCGAACGACATAGAGCGGGTACAGTTCCGCCTGACCCGTTGCTCACACCGCAACGTTAATTTAAAACATATGCGCGGGTCAAACTTTCTCGAGTCCTAAATCGTATACAAACATCACATAACCCAGTTATGTTCAAGTTGGCTCCCAGGCCCACATGATGGCAGAACCACGCATCCACCTAGTTTTTCGGGTGCATCTTGGAGTTAATCCCCAAGGCTCCCTGTTGCAATCTACCTCGTAGAAAACCCGAAAAACAAACATTCGCACGGAGGCTTCTCCGAACACTTATGCAATGCAAAATCACCGATCCAGACCAACTTGTCCGGGTAGGCTTCACACATCATGCCTATATCCATTCTCGATTACGGACTCTACATGTACACAACATGGACTATTCATGTCCACCCGAAAGAACGCCTTAAACTCACTACAAACTCGCGAGAGCGGGCTTCCCTATGCAAAAGAAGTAGAGCTTCACATGCTCAAGAAGAGAATCGTTACCCTAGAGTTCTTACTTGGTGCCATGGGAATGTAAGCGGATGAAAAGCACTGCACTCTCCTTGCCTCCGTAGATCCGAAGTCAGTTCGCGATTTGGAGCTCCGAAGCTCCGTCGGTGACCGGATCTAGGCTTCTTCTTCCTCCTTTGCTCTCCCCTCTCTCTTGACTTAGAAAGAGAACCACTCAAGTGAAATGAGGGTTTCAAAGGCCCAATCCCGGGTATATCCTAGTAGGAACATTCCCCAACCGTTGGATCCCAAAATAAGGAAACGAATGGCTACGATTCATAGCTGAAAAGTAAAACCTGGGCCGAACACGGCCTGCGACACGCCCATGTCCAGGGTCGTGTCCCTCATTCTCCGTCGAAATCGACGTGTCTCGAAAAACACACGGGCATCCGACACGCCCGTGTTCGACCTGACATGCCCATGTTCCAATTGACACGGCCGTGTGTTTGGCCGTGTGCGCCCATCGACACAGCCTCGAAAACAACCCGAGACTCACACGGGTCCTGGACACGCCCGTGTCCTATTTGACACGCCCGTGTCAAACCCGAACACGCCTGGGCTCCAGGCCCATGTTCACTGTCTGGACACTTCGTCGAGCGAAGTTCGTCGACCACACGACACGGCCTTGGACACGCCCGTGTCCTAGGGCCGTGTTCCCTGTCTCGACACATCATCGAGCGAAAATGTCGACTCCCTGGGCCGATCGTCGACACGAGCCTAACACGCCCTGGGACACGCCCATGTCCCAGGCCGTGTCCCCCTGCCAAATTCCAAATCTAGCCCAAAATGTCTCTCGTCGCTCTTTCGAATTTCGGGGCGTTACAACTCTCTCCATCTTAAAAGAATTTTGTCCTCAAAATTACATAAAGGAAAGAAACATAAAACTTAAACGACACCTAAGCAAAACAACTCCGGGTACTCCTCAAGCATAGTCTGCTCTCTCTCCCAAGAGAGCTCCTCCCAACCGCAATTGTCCCAACGGACCTTGACCATCCTGATCTCTTTATTACATAGCTGCTTGACTTACGAGTCTTCAATACGTACGGGCTTGACCTTCGTCGTCAGCCCACTATCAACCAGCACTTGATCGACCGCGATCACTTGCGTAGGCTCTTGTACCGCCTTCCGTAGCACCGATATATGGAATACATCATGTATACCACTAAGCTCCACTGACAGCTTCAACCGGTACGCTGCTTCACCAATCCGCTCCAGAACCTCAAACGGTCCAAGGTACCTCGGGCTTAGCTTATTCAAGCGCCGCACCCGCGTGACACCCTTGAACGGCTTGATCTTCAAGTACACCCAATCGCCAACAGCGAACTCCACGTTCCTGTGCTTGGCATTATAGTACTTAGCCTGGCGGTCCTGAGCGATTAGCAACATCTCCCGAATGGTTCTCACCAAAGAAGTAGCATCCTCCACCTCTAATCGCTTATACAACTTTGATTCACCCGGTTTCCAACCAGGACAACGACCTGCGACATTTGCTACCATAAAGGGCCTCGAAGGGCGTCATTTGAATGCTCGCCTGGTAGCTATTGTTGTAAGCGAATTCCACCAAGTATAGGTGATCTTACCATTGCTTTCCAAAGTCCAGGTCACACATGCGAAGCATGTCTTCCATTGTCCTATTGGCCCTCTCGGTCTGCCCATCCGTTTGCGGACGAAAGACTGTGCTAAAACTCAGCTTTGTTCCCAACATCTGCTGCACCAGCCTCCAATCATTGGACGTGAACCGCCCATCTCGGTCACTCACGATGCTGCGGGGCACACCATGAAGCTGTACAATATTATCCACATATAGATTTGCCAATTTCTCAACTGGATCATCCTTCCTATGCGGAATGAAATGTGACACCTTCGTTAGACGATCTACGACCACCCAAACGGCGTCGTTCCCCTTTTGTGACCTTAGCAACCAGTGCACAAAGTCCATAGTAATGTCGTTGAACTTCCACTCCGGAATAGGCAAGGATTTCAAGAATCCTCCCGGCTTTTGGCCTTCCGCCTTCACCAAGGCTCAAGTTTGACACTTCGTCACGTAGAGCGCCACATCCTTTTTCAGTCCTGGCCACCAGAACAATTTCTTAACAACGCGGTACATCTTCGTGCTCCCCGGGTGAATTGAGTACTTGGTATGATGCGCCTCGTACAATAATTCCACCCGCAAATTGCCCACGCTTGGGACGCACAGACGACCGTCTTTCCAAAGTAATCCGTTCTCCACAACGAATTGGGAATTTGACCCATCCAGAGCCTCTATCATGAGTTGCTTCATGTGGACATCCATATTCAACGCCTGCCGAATCCAATCAGCCAGGTCATATTGGACTTCAGTCCAATTCAATACTGCTTCAGCGCTTGATTTCTTATCAACGCAAAAGATCTCCAACGCCTCTAACTCCCGAACCAACCGCTCGTCATGGACCGACAACCAATTGGCTTGAGATGGGGCCCGACGACTCAACGCGTCCACAACCGCATTACCTTTACCAGACACATAGTGGATCTTGAATGTATAGTCCCCCAGGAACTCCATCCATCTATGCTGCCGCATATTCAGATCTTTTTGATCAATCAAATACTTCAGGCTCTTGTGATCGGTGTAGATATCAATCTTCACACCGTACAAATAATGTCTCCACAGCTTCAAGGCAAAAATCACGGCCGCTAACTCCAAGTCATGGACCGGATAGTTCCTCTCGTGCACTTTCAGTTGTCTCGAGCCATACACTATAACGCTTCCATGTTGCAGTAGCACGCAACCCAAACCACTGCCCGAAGCATCACTATAAATCTCATAACCTTCGGTCCCACTCGGCGAACTCAACACAGGCGTCGTGGTCAACCGACATTTTAACTCCTCAAAAGCTCGCACGCACTCCGGCGTCCAAACGAACTTCTGCTCCTTCCTCATCAAAGTAGTGAGAGGTAACGCTATCCGCGGGAAGTTCTCTACAAAGCGCATATAATAGCCGGCAAGCCCCAGAAAGCTCCGGGCTTCCGCTACCGTAGAAAGCTCAGGCCACTCTCGTATCGCAACAATCTTCATCGGATCCACTGCAACACCTTCCCCACTCACTATATGACCGATAAACGCTACTGAGGACAACCAAAACTCGCACTTCGAGAACTTAGCGTACAATTGATCCCTCCTTAGCGTCTCCAAAACCAAATGAAGATGTCTGAAGTGATCTTCCTCACTCTGCGAGTACACCAAAATATCATCGATGAAGACGATTACAAAATGGTCCAAGTACTCCCTGAACGTCTGGTTAATCAAATCCATGAACACTGACGGCGCATTCGTTAGCCCAAACGGCATGACTGTATACTCGTAATGCCCGTATCTTGTACTGCACGCTGTCTTAGGGGTATCACTCTCCCTTATCCTCAGCTAATCGTAACCAGACTTGAGATCCAACTTAGAGTACACCGTCGACCCGACCAACTGATCAAAAAGATCATCGATCCTTGGGATTGGATACTTGTTCTTTTCCGTTAGCTTGTTTAACTCCCGATATTCAATAAAAAGTCTCAAAGCTCCCGTCCTTCTTCTTTACAAAGAGGACCGGTGCGCTCCAAGGCGACAAACTTGGACGCACAAACCCTTGCTCCAACAACTCTTGAAGTTGCACCTTCAGCTCCGCCATTTCCTTAGGCGCTAGCCGATACGGAGATCGTGACACAGGCTTTGCACCTAGCACTAGTTCAATCGTGAAATCTATCTCCCGTTGAGGCAGGGCTCCAAGAAAATCGGCGGGGAACACATCAGGGTACTCAACTACCACTGAAATACTATCCAACGTAGGCTTCTGCTTTGCAACCTCCAATAATGTGAAGAACAGCTCTGCACCAGCACGAACCGCCTTCACCACCTGAAGAGCAGACATCAACGTCTTACTCGACCCCTTTCAAGTCCGTAAAAGTCGTCTCATGACTTGTTCCTAACTTGACTTCCTTGCGATTTCGATCAATGTATGCTTGCTGCTCTGAGAGCTAGTCCATACCAAAGATCACGTCGAGCTCCCCTAGAGGTAGTAACGACACTTGTAAGTCAAAGTCTTGACTCCTTGACCACACCTAAGCGCAACAGATTCTACCCGCGCGCATTGAGCACCATTGGACCATAACGCATCCAATTTGTCTCTTACCATCGAAGGAGATACTTCGACGCGTAATATAATTCCTAAATAAAGGAATGCGAAGCTTCGTTTACACGAACAGTGCTCTCGCCGGATAAACGAAAATCAGAACAAAGCTTAGCACAAGTAGTTCTAAGCTAACATGCACAAGGGCGACAAGTATTAAGGTTAAACTGCTATAACTTTAAACCATACCTATCCTCATAGCGGCGTGCTTTCTCTCGGACTTTAGGCACCCACGGGCATAATGCCCCGACTCCTCACAGTTGTAACATGCGCCCGGGGATTGGCCTATAGATGCCCCCGAAGCACCGAGAGGAGGGGCCAGACCCAAAGTCCTAGCCTTCTTATACCACCTAAGATATCCAGACTTTGAGGTGTTCGACATTTTGAATGCCGTTTATTTTGCACTAAAGTCCTCAACTGCTCCTGACATAGCTTTCTTAGTCTTCTGAGCACCATTCCAACACTCTCGGGAAAAGTGCCCTTTCTTTCCACAAGTATGACAAGTGTAAGTAGCTTTGCTAGTCGATGTTGTAGCCCCCTTCTCCAGCATTCTACCGAATGCAGCTCTTATGGGGCTTGCATAGTTCGATACCATGGTCGATGGCATCGAGTGAGTCTTCCTCAAGTCTGCTTCGAAAGATCTAGCCGACTCCACCAAGGCTCGGAATCCCAATAATTTTGGTCCTAGCAGTAGGATTCGCAGCTCGCCACGCAGACCATTATAAAATCTATCGACTATAGCCTGCTCGTTCTCCAACTCAAAGCATGGGTAGCAGCTTATTATAAGAAATGCTTGCAAATATTCGTGAACTGAGTGCGCTCCCTGCACTAAACGCATATTCAGCTGCTGCCCCGATGGTCTACCAAAAGTCATCTGCTCCATCACGCCACCCGGCGTTGAAGCCACAACAGGGGCACAGGGTTGTACATTTCTTCCATGATGTGCACTCGTCACAGCGAACACCGCTTCAACGATCCTTCTTACGGTTTCAGACGAAGGAGGGGTCTCAAACACCTCACCGGGTGCACTATACTCCTCAGAAACCGGACATTCTGGCGGCCCAGCAACGCTTCTGGTCACCTATAGTTGTACAAAACACCGTTAAGCGACCAAACAAAATTGCAAAACGCAATTATAGGAACACGCAGGTTCCTCGAACACGTGTATTTTTCATCCCTAAGAGGACATTCATGGGTTCTTTTGCTGTTATAACGATGACGCACACACATGTGCTCACCACCCCTTAAAAGAATTTGCCCACGAATTAATTTTATGCCTGACCGAAACCAGTAGTCTAATACCAAATTGTAACACCCCCTATCCGTCGTATAGCATATAGCAGTAGGTCCGGCCGGGGCCCGACGCCATATACCACAGACAGACCGGGTGGTTACTCAATGGAATACCATCCAACCAATCCAACGTCCTACACAGATCATTCTAGCGGAAGCAATTAAAATTGTTGCATTAATAAAGAACCCAACACTAGCATGAATGTCCACTAATACGCCAAAAAGGAATGAAGTACAAATACACAAGTATTGGCCTTAAGGCCTTACAATTGTTCTCCTCATATTACATGTTTTCCAAACCTCGGCACGCAGGCCGGCCATACATGAATAAAAGAAAACAC
Organism: Platanthera guangdongensis; assembly: GCA_039583875.1. Classification (NCBI taxonomy): domain Eukaryota; kingdom Viridiplantae; phylum Streptophyta; class Magnoliopsida; order Asparagales; family Orchidaceae; genus Platanthera; species Platanthera guangdongensis. The sequence continues at coordinate 162,065,929 of CM077147.1, read as the reverse complement.
ACAAAAATTAGGCCTTCGAGGGCCGGCTCAGCAACTTGGGCTTTAGCCCGCTATTTACCGCTCGGCTCCGCAGCACCTGCAAGCACAATCCACCATAACGGTGGCAAATCAAAGCAACGGTCAGCCATGCTTGACCAAATTATAACGATCCCGTCCCCAATTCGGGGCGGCGATGCTCCTTCCCTGCACTTTATTAGCATAACCAAGCAGTATATAAATACATTGCATCACAGGCGTTGGCACGCACGGCCACACGCCCCGTGCTCTCAGGGCACATTCTCGGTGATCACGGTCTAAGCCCGCCGACTCACCACTGTCCCCGGGACGACAATCTCTCATGAGCATTTGGTCTTTCTGGCCACTGCCTAAGACCCTCCATCTATGCCAACGGTAAGTGCCAAGTAGCTTTAGGTCTCTTTAACCGAACGACATAGAGCGGGTATGGTTCCGCCTGACCAGTTGCTCACACTGCAACGTTAATTTAAAACATATGCGCGGGTCAAACTTTCCCGAGTCCCAAATCGTATACAAACATCACATAACCCAGGTATGTTCAAGTTGGCTCCCAGGCCCACATGATGGCAGAACCACGCATCCGCCCAGTTTTTCGGGTGCACCTTGTAGTTAATCCCCAAGGCTCCCTGTTGCAATCTACCTCGTAGAAAACCCGAAAAACAAACATTCACACGGAGTCTTCTCCGGCCACTTATACAATGCAACATCACCGATCCAGACCAACTTGTCCGGGTAGGCTTCACACATCATGCCTATATCCGTTGTCGATTACGGACTCTACATGTACACAATGGGGACTATTCATGTCTACCCGAAGAACGCCTCAAACTCACCGCAAACTCGCGAGAGCGGGCTTCTCTATGCAAAAGAAGTAGAATTTCACATACTCAAGAAGAGAATCGTTACCCTAGAGTTCTTCCTTGGCGCCATGGGAATGTAAGCGGATGAAAAGCACCGCACTCTCCTTGCCTCCGTAGATCCGATATCAGTTTGTAATTTGGAGCTCTGAAGCTCCGCCGGTGACCGGATCTAGGCTTCTTCTTCCTCCTTTGCTCTCCCCTCTCTCTTGACTTAGAAAGAGAACCACTCAAGTGAAATGAGAGTTTCAAAGGCCCAATCCCGGGTATATCCCAGTAGGAATAACCCCCAACCATTGGATCCCAAAATGAGGAAACGAATGGCTACGATTCGTAGCTGAAAAGTAAAACCTGGGCCGAACACGGCCTGCGACACGCCCGTGTCCAGGGCCGTGTCCCTCATTCGCCGTCAAAATCGACGCGTCTCGAAAAATACACGGGCATCCGACACGCCCGTGTTCGACCTGACATGCCCGTGTTCCAACTGACACGGCCGTGTGTTTGGTCGTGTGCGCCCATCTACACAGCCCCGAAAACAACCCGAGACTCACACGGGTCTTGGACACGCCCGTGTCCTATTTGACACGCCCGTGTCAAACCCGAACACTCCTGGGCTCCATGCCGTGTTCACTGTCTCGACACTTCGTCGAGCGAAGTTCGTCGACCACACGACACGGCCTTGGACACGCCCGTGTCCTAGGCCGTGTTCCCTGTCTCGACACATCGTCGAGCGAAAATGTTGACTCCCCGGTCCGATCATCGACACGAGCCTGACACACCCTGGGACACGCCCGTGTCCCAGGCCATGTGCCCCCTACCAAATTCCAAATCTGGCACAAAATGCCTCCTGTCGCTTTTTCGAGTTTCGGGGTGTTACACCAGCCTCCTTCCCAGCAGTCTCGCCAGCGGCCGGAGTACTCGCGGGAGGATTTGAGATGATCTCATTCCCTTTGGCGAGATCTACAGTTTTTGGCTTCTTGGGAGGTGGTGGAGGAGGAAGTGTTTTGGGTTTCCACTTTTGGTTGCCTGATTTCGGTACTGACTTTGGTTCGCTTCTACATGCCGCAGCGGCGGCCTCCGCACGTGCCTTCTCGGAGGTGAGTGTTGTGCTGCTCGGGTAAGGCAGGTTTAGGGGAAGATCTCGCACGCCGGCATATGTATCATAAGTTAGCAAAGTTACATTTTCCTTGAGATAAAAGATTGTGAGAACTACCTTCCCCGGCGAGTAGAGGTAGGAGCGAGTCGACGTTCCTTCTCAGATAGGGAACGTCAAAGTCCTTTCTGAAAAGGTATTGATATAGCTTGGACTCGTGGCCGCCGAGAGATGGAGGATAGTAAGTTGACTCTTCCTATTATACTGGCGAGGGGGGGGGGGGAGGTTGCCGAAATCCCTGGAGATGAAGATGAACTTCCGAATCCAGTGATGGTTCTAGTTGGCGAGACCTTTGGCCTTGAGGTTGTTGCCGGATAAGAATGCGACCCCGTCCCTCTTGGCGTGGAAGTTGAATAGTTTGCGGAAGACGGGAATAATGAATTGTATCTGCTCCCCCCGTAAGTAGAAGACGAATGCTACTAGCAAGGCGATGGAGTTGGGGTTGAGCTGTGTGGGAACAACGCCGAAGTAGCGCAAGGCCTAGCGAATCTCTGACCAGATGGGGAGGCGAAAACTCACATCAAAATGTTCGGCGGGAATGGCGAGCTCGTAGGGCGAGAAGTGGTTGATCGACTCATCCTTCCTTGGGTGTCGCGCAGTGAAGCCCGGTGAGACATAAAGGCCCACAAGCGAATGGTACTCCTCTTCGGTTAGGTTGCAGTTCATGAAAGGGTAGCCGATGAATGCGACTGCACATTTGGTTTGACTGTCAGTATCTCCTATCATCTTGCGAGAAGTGGGAAAGAAACGTAAAAGTGCGAGTGCAAGAGAAGGAAAAGTAGACAAAAGGGTTGGAAGTTATTAAAAGCAATGGTTAATGCGGTAGATGAGGGGTTTATTTATAGAAAATTTTGGGCAGGAAAGGATCCGAGCAGGAAAAGTGTGGATAGCCGTTTCCCCAGATCCCTCCTAAAACCCTGTTGAGATCTCGCACTCCCTCACTCGTCGCCGAGATAAAGTTGAATACTATAAATCCTTAAAAATAAGTTCAAAAATAAAACATGTGTGAAAACAAAAGAACAGATGGAGAGAAAGTTTAAGCGAGATAAAAAAGAAAAATACACAGTTTCATTGTCCATTAGCATTCGGCATAAGAACCGAAAATTAATACAGATAGATTAAAAGAAGAGAGAAGGAAGGTGAGAGTCAGTAGGCCCACTATGGGACGTCACCACCGTCCCCAGCCCCCTTCCTGCCCTAGGCATCATACAATAATACTGCAGTGCATGAATGGTATGCAGCTCCTGCTAGGAAAGACACATTTGATCTTCTGTTCACGCGACATGGATTTCGGGAATCCCCTCCCGCCTTTGGCGTCTCCCACCAGCTCGGCAATCAGTTGCATGTAGTTGTTATCCAGGCAGAGCAGCCGCTCCTCGGCAGAGTTTTGGTTCTCGCAAACCTGGCTATAGAGTTTGTGCAGCATCAGGGCATGCTTCCGTAAAACCTCAGTCATCAACCGCTTCAGCACCTCAACATCCTTCGGATCGCCCTAAAAGGCGGTGATGGATTCAGGCGATGGGGGAGGAGAGAACTCCTCCTTGTCAATGTCGACATCGGTCGACGAGATCTCACGGTAACCTGCAATGGATGGTGTTAGATGTGCATGATCTTCGTTCTTTTTAGAGGGCGAGTGTGATTGGTTACCTAGCCCGGTATCCGCATCCTTGCCCGAGTGCCGGCGGGAAGTGATGGGCCTCCCCTCAAAAGGAGTGTCGAAGATGATATGTGCCTTCCCAAGCTCGGGGCGCAGAATTGTCGGCTCAGCAGTGGTAACGTCGTCTTGAGAAGTAAGGTTGGGCACGTCGTTCGTTGTAGGTAGTTGGCCGAAGGCGGGATCCAGGGCCGTCAGGCGAGCATGGGATTTGGGCATTATAGCACCCAGTCCCGTGGTCCCAAAGGCGGGAGCTGCAAAAAACATGGGTAAGCAAGCTGATAAGAGGCGAATGGGTAAATGGGGAGTTACCATTGTCTCGCGGGATATCCTTCGGTTTATGAGGGGAGGTGATCTCGGGGGCCATCTCATCATTGTCATCATTAAGCAAGTGTGGTTCGGCACTGGCCTCCCCAACCCACTTCTCCTTTGTTAGGATCTGCAAGCGAACACATCTACAACTATTTTTATCCCAGTAAGGAATGTAAAGTGAGTGAGGATACCTGAGGGATCTCAGAGTGGGAGGGTGCCTGTGAGATGGACTCATCCCTGGCCAGGTCGTGTCTAACTATCTTGGCCTTCTTCGTTTTTTGGGAAGAGCTCGGGGATTTTTGGTCAAGCCGAGGGGCGAGCGAGCCCATCAAGGTTTTGGTCTCGACTCGGGAAGTGGTAAGGCTATCTTGGGCTTACTTCAAGAGCGACATCGAGTTGGAGGCAAGAAAACCAGGAAAAATGGATGGGAAAAATCGTATGTCCCTGATTGGATATTTATAGATCCAGGGAGGGGCCCATGAAAGATTCTCTTACAGGTCAGCAAGCACTCATCAAATACTTGGGGTTTGATGATTCTTTCCAAGCTTTTCAAAAGCTTGCAAAGAGCGAGGATTGTGTACAACCCCGTATTCGTCGAGTGGGCCCCTCCGACAGGTTCAGGCCATTGTAGGATATTCAAGCCCAAGAATACCAAATTAGCTGGTGAGATAGGCTAACCTACACTCACTCAGTACCCAAAGGAGAACTCGCCCATACCAGTGGGAAAGAAATTAGGCCCTTAGGAGAATGCGAGCTTCATCACGCACTCGCCCCATACTCGCGCCTCAGTGCACATGCAGGAGCAAATCTCGTCAAGCTAGGCATTCCCAAGCTAGCACTCTCCCTTCAGAGAGAGCCTAGGAGGCGAGTGCATGACTCTCCTAGCACTCGCTCCTTTAGGCGAGTGGTGTCTTCATGGATTACTCGAATAGTGGGACTAGAGGCAGAATTACCTAGATGCCCTCAAAGGTTTGTGTTTAGCTCCTCAGAACAGCGGAGTTTGGCTGTTGGCAAACCACTTTGTGCTACATATAGCCATTTAGAACAGCAGAGTCATGTTATTTGTAGGCCAGATTTTTAAATATATAAATAGACCCAAGAGGGTACCTCAGAAGGCACGCTTTTAAGCTTTCTCATTCTCTGGTATTCTAGCGCTTTCTGAGGTACTCTTAGCTCAGTACTGGCTATGGAGGGGAAATGCTCTAAGATCTTCCGGGTGTGTGGTGGGACCTCTGTGCTGGATCCTTGGTGAAAGAAACAGTGCCTAATCACCTAGAGGAGGGGTGAATAGGTGACCTATCTCTTTTTAAACTTTAAATGCAGAAATATAATACAGTAATTGCAATTCTACAAGTATCACAGCACAGCAACCATACAAGCATACATTCACAGAGAGCACACAGGATTTATAGTGGTTCCCCAAGGTCTGGGTACATCCACTTTCCCCCTTTGCCTATCTAGTAGTGTACCAGATTCGGCCTAACTTCTCTACTTCTCCTCAGATCCTCAAATCTTACAACTTAGAACCCCAAACAGGTTCCTACAACTCAGAGTGATCCCACTCCTACAACTCAGGCACCAAGCCCTACCACTCAGTCTTCAACAAGACCTACACTCAGGCACAACAGCCCTACCTCAGCCTTCAACAAGTCCTACACTCAGAGAAATGATTCTCCTACACTCAGGCTCACAAGCCCTACCTCAGCCTTTATAGATTTAGGCTTACAACTCAGATCTATACATGATCCTACAGAAATTAGAAAACTACAAAGTATATAACCACAACTCAGATAGAGAGAGATGAGTTGACTGGTTTCTTGATGAGTTCTTGAAAGAACTTGGCTGAGATCAACCTCCCTTGGCTTTCTTCAAAGCTTCTTGAATTATAACACAGTAGGGTTGTATCTCTATGCAGATGATCTTCAATCAACTGTTGACTTGAGATTCTGATTTCAATCTGAATCTTCCTTATCAGCCTGGTTCAACAGCTGGTCTTCTTAGTAGGAGCTCTCTCTCTCCAACTTCTTAGATCTTCTTTTGAAGGTCTACTTCTTGTTGTGTTATTTTTCACTTCATTGATCGATCCTTCCTTCTGTTGAAGGAATAAGCCTTTATATAAGCTTTCTTCACGGTGACCGGCTGATCCGGTTTCTAACAACATTCTGACAGCTCTGACAGTAGCAGTTGACCGGTTGAAATGGTAGCTGTCAAGTCATCCAGTCACTTCTTGAAATCTCTGTCACTGTCTGAAAGTGTCGAGACAAATAGTCTTTATGTGTCGACACAAATAGACTAAGTGTCGACACAAGTAGACTAAGTGTCGACACTAGCCTTTATGGTGTCGACACAACTCCTTGTGTTGTTGTAACAGCTTCTCGACACTGCTTCTTCAGAATGTGTCGACACTGATCCTGTGTGTCGACACAAGACCTTCTTCTTCAATACTTAGTTGATTTCTGCTAAGTGTCGACACAACTCCTTTGTGTCGACACATCTTCTTGTGTTGAAACTTGCTAAGTGTCGACACATCTTCTTTGTGTCGACACATGCCTTCTGTGTTGAAACTTTTGCTGAGTGTCGACACATCTCCTTTGTGTCGACTCATTCTTCATGTGTTGAGACTTTGCTGAGTGTCGACACATCTCCTTTGTGTCGACAATTGTACTTAAACTTTGTTGAAGTTTACTGAGTGTCGACACAGCCTCCTAGTGTCAACACTTGTACTTGAACTTTGTTGAAGTTTGCTGAGTGTCGACACAGCCTCCTAGTGTCGACACTTTTGCTGTCGACAAAGTTTCTCTGGGTGTCGACACTGCTTCTAAGTGTCGACACTGATTATGTAGACAATTCTTCATTGTGTGTCGACACTACCTGTATGTGTCGACACTTTCCTTCTGGTGTCGACTCTGCCTTCCTGGTGTCGACACAATTACTCCAAGTGTCGACACAGCTTCTCTAGGTGTCGACACAAGCCTCCTTAAGTGTCGACACTTTTATTCTGGGTGTCGACACATGGACTTAAAAACTTTTTTGCTTTCCTTGCAATTACTTAACCTGCACAAATAAACTCAAAGCACATCAAATACACCTTGATGTATATCATTGAGTAGGGTGAGGCTTCTTCAAATCAGGTACATATATTCCAATGTACCCAACAATCTCCCCCTATTTGGAGAAGTCATAACCCTTTGTCAATGATATACACCATACATAACAAATTTTCAGTATGATGTAAAACAATATTATATGATAGGGAAAATACCTAAACATGTATGAACAGAACATGTATAAAACAATTATCTCAGAACAATTAATGTAATAGATTTTAACATGTAACATTGTTCTTACAACTCCAAACATTTTCATTTATCAAAAGTTTACATAGAGTTTAATACAAATGATTACAAATTGTAAACTTAAGAAAATGCTATCCTATGGCTGCTCTGGTTCCTTGATTACAATGCCCTTTCCAGATTGAATCTTTGCTTGAACTGGAGCTTCATTGTCATCAGCAGCAGCAGGCTTCTTCCCTTTAAGATCTTTCTTTTTCAGCTCTTCAGCCTTTATCTTCTGCCTTTCAAAATAGTGATAAGGCTTAGGGAAATACTTGCTAGGCTCCTGTGCATTAGGAGGTAGCTTTCCCAGTTTAGCCTTCCTTCTATATTGTACTATGGCCTCTTTTCTATTCTCATGTTTTCTCCACTACAGGTCAGAATACCACTTGCCTCTATCCAGGACATTGTCCTTAGCAGCCTTCCAAGCAGTCAATATGATATTCCTGGATGTGGGGCTCCATTGTTCAAAATCTGGCCTTAATTCAGCTTGTTCTCTGAACCTTTTCTTAGATAATTGGGCCTCTTGTTCTTTTAACAAAGCCTCTTGCTCTTTTAAGATTGCCTCTGGCACAGGCTGGACAACTTTCTCAAGAATTATATTCTGATTACCCTCAGGAGGACTATACATAGACTGTACCTCCTGATGTATCATGTCAAAATCTGCAGGAGGATATATCACTTGAGCCACTTCAGCTTGCTCTCCTCCAAAGTATGCAGGATTTATTCCAGACACTGCCACATTGTCATCATTGCATAAAGGTGGATATCCAAGGGTGGCTCTGATGGAATTTGAAATCCATTTGGCATGATCAGAGCCTGCCTTGACTAATACCCTCTCCCCCTTTATGACTTCTCTCTCTATGTGATCCCTCAGATCATCTTTTTGAAACCTGATCTGGGCATTCAGATAGTTAACTCCATCTTTATAAAAAGGTTTCAACCTTTGGAGCTTTTCAGTGATTAGCTTCTCTGAATCCTGGATGGCAGATGTAACAGCATTGAGACCTTCTTGTAATGCCTGATCAAATCCTGCCTTGGCTGTAGTCATGGCTGCAGTGTGGGCAGTAGCTAGATTCTTCATTTCAGTGACTATCACATTATGTGATTCAGTCAAGTTTTCATTCATTCTTATTTGATTTTCTAGAACATATCCTTGCTTTACTGCTAGGTCATCAAGTTTTGTCTTTATCTTCTCTTGATGTATATCCAGATAGACCACTGCATTGCCTCCTTTATGGAAACAATCAGTCATTTCTTTGTTGTTGAGATTCACTTCAAATCTGATAGATTTGATGTCTTGTGCAAGATCAAACTGAAGTGACTTATGACCTTCATCCATATAGGTTTGTAAAGCCTTCCTTTGCTCATCTAGCTTGATTTGCAATGCTATCCATCAGAGAACTATAATCAGTAGTGGTGGCAGGCTGTGGAGCAATTGTCTGTAGGGCTTTCTTATAGTTCTGGCTTCTTCTCTTGAAGACCTGTAACTTCCTTTTCTTGGCTCTAACAGCCTCTTCATCTTCTAATGCAGAAGTACTGACTATGTCTACTCTATCCTTAGGACTTGGATGTGAATCCTTCTCATTCCTTGGTAGCCCTTCAGCATCTCTTGGCTCCTCGGTCTCCTTGCTTGCAATTTCCTCTAAAATCTCCATATGCTCCCCCTCAATATTGGCCTTCTCCCCCTCAACAGCAGCTATTTCTATCTCAAGGTCTGTCTGTACAAGATCAGGGAATAGCTCTTCTAATGTAAATTCCTGTTGAGGATGGGCTGGAGAATCTCTGATCTCATCAACCACTGTATCAGTAATTGATGTGTCCTCCATGACCACATCCTGGGGTTGTCTATGTATCTGGGTTTGCTGATTAACATCAGGTAATGAATCAGTCAAAACTTCATCCTCAATATGGAAATTTAATTGATTTACTTCAGTAATTACCTCAAGAATGATTTGGGTAGCCCTTTCACTCTCTAATGGAGTTGGCTCATCCATATGTAGAGGCTCCCCTTGGAGTGGATCCAGGAGAATTGGGCTAGCTGATGGTAGCTCCCCCTGCCTTTGTGCATCTTCTTGTCTTGCTGGTGTCTGTCCATCATTTCCAGTCTCTTCATCATCAGGACTAAAGACCACTTGCTCTTCAGAGCTGCTGGAGGATTCTTGAGCCACAATGGCTGTCTTCTTTTTCTTCTTCTGAGGTGTTTTCTTTTCTGGAGATGACAGTTCCTTTGTCAGCACCCTATCCCACCTTGAGAAAATTCTCAAATCCATTCTCCTCATGTGGTTTATCTTTGAACCTGCAGCTTGGTTCATCACTTCAGGTATACTGTCAGCTAAGTATAGACTCAGAATTCTTCCCAGATTGGGTTTCTTCAAGCTCTCTTTTATCTTATCAAACATGACTGCAGACCAATCAGTATTAAGTTTGAAGATTATCCTTGTCATCAAACTGAACATATAAGCTGAAATTCTGTCATGTCCTCCAGGCTTGCTCAGAATTACCTTGCCAACTATTTTAGATAGAAACTTTCCTTGTATGTTCATTCCTTTTCTGTTGAAAACTGATCCAATTTTCAGATTTGAGTCTAATCCACACCATTTCAATGCCTCTCTGGTCTTAGAAGCAGATACATCTTCTTCCTCTTTTGTTCTTGGTAGTCGAAGTACCTTTCTTAGATTTTTCTGTGTGACCTTGACTTTTGTCCCATGGATTCTGGACTTAATCTTGAGTCCAGATCCATCAAGAGTAGCTGCACTCAAGAATTCAAGAACTTCCTTCTTCCAGATCTTGATTGGTTCTGATACAAGGTATTCTAGTCCAGTCTCGGCAATTAGGGTTACCACACCTTTGATTTCGGGTTCCGCATCATCAAAGGCGTGTCGCACGAGCTCATATCCTTCATTAATGTTCTCTTCTAGCTTGGGCGCCATTAGGGTTTGAAGAAATTTTGAATTTAGAGAAGAGATATGTCGATACACAAGTTTGGTCGCGAAACTGAGGTGAGTGTGTCGACAAACAATGGGGAAAATCTACTTATACCTTTCTAAAATTGAAGGTGAAAAGGCGCGTTAACATACTTGAATTGTGTAGACACTGTTGAAAAGTGTCGACACTTACTTATAATGTCTCGACAACTATGTGTCGACACAAATATAGTCGACAGAATATATGTGTCGACACTTATATATCTCAGCTCGACACTTAGTCGAGACACTACTAGACTAATTCTGTGTAAATCCTAAGTGTCGGCACCACCTTGGATGTGTCGACACCTACACTGCATGTGTCGACACAAATTCTCTGAAGTGTCGACACAGACTTCCTAGATGTGTCGACATCATTTCTCTGAAATGTCGACACCACTTCTATGTGTCGACACAGACAACTCTGTGTGTAGACACCATTTTACTTAGCTAATTTTTTGTAAACTATTCTAAGTTTATCATCCCTAATTAAATTTTAAATTTATTGAATTTGGTTTCATCTAAGGGCTTAGTATACATATCAGCTAACTGATTATCTGTATTTATATACTCTAAGGAAATGTCTTCTTTTTCTACATGTTCTCTTAGAAAATGGTATTTTATTTCTATGTGCTTAGTCCTAATATGAGAGACAGGATTATTTGTAATAGAAATGGCACTAGTAGAATCATAAAATAAAGGTGTTCTACTTACTTGAATACCATAATCTTCTAGCTGATGTTGAATCCATAGAAGTTGAGCACATCAACTTCCTGCAGCCACATACTCTGATTCTGCTGTGGAGATAGCCACACTTGTTTGTTTCTTGCTACTCCATGACACCAGCCTTCCACCTAGGAATTGACAAGTTCCTGTAGTACTCTTTCTATCTTCCTTGCAGCCTGCAAAATCTGCATCTGAATAACCTGTCAGTTCAAAATCTCCATTCCTATGGTACCAAAGGCCTAGATAAGGAGTGCCCTTAAGATATCTCAAAATTCTTTTAACTACTATCAAATGAGATTCTTTAGGGCAAGCTTGGTACCTAGCACAGACACATGTAGCATACATGATATCTGGTCTACTAGCAGTCAAATAAAGTAGGGAGCCAACTATCCCTCTATACAAAGTTTCATCTACGGGTTTCCTTGCATCATCTTTGCGTAGAGACATGCTTGACCCCATAGCAGTTTTCATGGTAGTGGATGATTCCATACCATACTTCCTTATCAATTTTAGGGTGAACTTAGACTGGCATATGAATAATTCATCTTCAATCTGTCTAACTTGGAGACCCAAGAAGAACTTAAGTTCCCCCATACTGCTCATTTCAAATTGTCCTTGCATAAGTTTTGCAAACTTTCTGCAAAGACTATTTTCTGTAGACCCAAATATTATGTCATCTACATATATTTGGACTAAGATAATCTTGCCTCTGGATTCCCTAAGGAATAGAGTCTTGTCTATTTTCCCCCTTGAGAATTTGTTCTCAATGAGGAAACTAGACAGGGTTTCATACCAAGCCCTAGGGGCTTGTTTTAACCCATACAAAGCCTTCCTAAGTCTATATACATAATCAGATTTAAGAGAATCTACAAAACCTGATGGCTGCTCTACATAGACTTCTTCCTTCGGGTTTCCATTCAGAAAAGCTGACTTAACATCCATTTGATATACCTTAAATCCTTGATAAGTTGCATAGGCAAGGAACATCCTTATTGCTTCCAGTCTTGCTACTGGAGCAAAGGTTTGATCAAAATCAATACCTTCTTCCTGCCTATATCCTTTTGCAACTAGTCTAGCTTTATTCTTTATAATAATTCCATTCTCATCCAACTTGTTCCTAAAGATCAACTTAGTTCCAATAATGTTGTGGTCTTTTGGTTTAGGAACTAGCTCCCAGACCTTGCATCTTTTGAACTGGTTCAACTCCTCTTGCATGGTCTCAATCCAATGAGGGTCTAGGATTGCTTCTTCAAATTTCTTTGGCTCTACTTGGGATAGAAAGCTTGAGTAGAGAACTGAACTTAGATTCCTGCTCCTTGTTTGTACCCCTTGACTGAGATCTCCAATAATTTGATTGGCTGGATGATCTTTTAAATGCCTATTTGCTGGAGGCAGCCTGTCTTCAGGTTGTACACCTTCATTCTCTTCATTTAGTTGCACTTCTTGATCCTCTTCAGATTCAGGAGTATCCTGTACTCCCCCTGAACAGCAGCCACCTTCTTCTACTTGCTGACTTACAGTAGGACCTTCTACAATAGTAAGCTTGTCCATCTTCTCAGTTACACCTGTGGAGCTGCAAACACTTCTAGGCAATTCATTGTTAATGAGTCTAGCTTCATCAAAAACTACATTAACAGACTCTTCTACAACTTGAGTAATCAAGTTGTAGACCCTATAAGCCTTACTATTGTTGATGTACCCAACAAAGATCCCCTCTTGGGATTTGGCAGCAAACTTGGTTAGATAAGACTTACCATTGTTAAGGATATAGCACTTGCAACCAAAGATCCTGAAATAGGATAGATTTGGTTTTCTGCCCTTCACAATCTCATGGGGGGTCTTCTTGTGGCTCTTGGTGATATTAGCCCTATTGATTACATGACATGCAGTATTGACTGCCTCAGCCCAGAAATATTCTGGGAGAGAAGTGTCACTCAATAGGGTTCTACCAGCTTCTATCAAGGTTCTATTGTTCCTTTCAGCAATGTCATTTTGCTGAGGTGTTCTTGGTGAGGAAAATTCTTGAAAAATTCCAAACTATTCACACAGTTTTGTCATACTTTCAGACTGAAATTCAGTACCATGGTCACTTCTGATTTTGACCACTGTACTGATCAATTCATTCTGAATTTGTTTAACAAAACTATACAAGATGCTTGGTGTTTCAAATTTTTGCCTTAGGAAGAACACCCAGGAATACCTTGAGTAGTCATCAACTACCACAAATGTGTAGACCTTCCTACCTAGGCTGTGAACTGGCATAGGACCAAAAAGATCCATATGCAAGAGGTATAGACACCTCACAGTATCTTTGTTCTCAAGGCTGTGAAAGGTGGATTTAGTCTGCTTTCCCTTTTGACAAGCTGAGCATATCCCAACCTTTATACACTTAACCTGAGGACCATTCCTCACTAACTCTTTGCTAAAGAGTTGGCCAATTGTCTTATAGTTAAGATGAGCCAGCCTCTTGTGCCATTTAACACAATGTGAGACTTTCTCATCAGCTACAAGACAAATAGGAGAAACAATGTTCTCACGCATAATGTCTAGACAATAGACATTTCTCTTCCTATATCCTGTCAGAATGATCTTTTGATCACTTGACCTACTGATATAACAACCATCCTTGACAAATGAGATGTCATATCCTAAATCACTCAGCTGACTTATGCTAATGAGGTTATGTTTCAAACCCTTTACAGAAGCCACTTGAGTAATTGTAATTAGGTTGCTAGAAATGTTACCAAAGCCTTTGATGATTCCTTTTTCTGAACCACCAAAGGTAACTTTACGACCATCCTTGATTGGTGTATAGTCCTTCAGCAATCCCCTAGTTCCAGTCATGTGCCTGGAACATCCACTGTCCAAGTACCATATAGGGGCATGGCCACTTGGACTCACCTGCAAAACAGATTACTTAACCTTAGAACCCAAATAATTCTTGGGTCCTTGGTGCAGGTTAGTTTGACTTTTAACAAGACTACATGAAGCTCTTCTAGCAGGTAGTTTGCTAATCTCCTTGACACTAGAATTGTGCCAACAATCTATGGCAAAGTGGCCTACCTTGCCACAACACCAGCACTCAAATCTGTTGTACCTTTGTTTAGGTACAACCCTGGCTGTTTTATCTACATCAGGCTTCTTGTTGAGTACTGGGGCTTTGCCCTTACACTTGGACCTAACTGTCCTGGCAGGTTTTGTAAACCCCAATCCAGGCTTACCCTTTTGAGGGATAAACTCATCTATCAAAGGTAAAACTGATTTTGGTTTAGAAAAACTTGCAACAATCTCTCTCTCCTTCTGAAGTCTAACCTCCAGATTCCTAATTTGATCATTCTTAAATGTAATAGTTCCCATCTGAATAACTGTAATGTTCTTCAGCCTGGCTATTTCATTTAGTTTTTGATCTAACACTTTATCTGAATCAGCAGCTGCCAACTTAAGATTAGCAATTTGCTTAGTCAGTGTTTTGACCAGATTTTTGCTCTTCTTAAGTGCCTGCAATACATCTCTATATTCATCCATCAACTGATGAATATGTCCCTCAGATTCAGACTCACCCACATCACTTGATGCAGATGTATCTGATTCTGAATCAGTACTATAATCTGAAAACATTGTACCTTACTTGATCTAGGCTGATCCTGGATCTTGTCTCCTTCTGTTAAGGCCATCAGTCCATTGCACTGAATGTCCTCATGCTCATAAATTGAGTTCATTAGCTGCAAGAACTCATCTTCTTCCTCTTCAACAAACAAGCCTATATAGGCTTCAGCTTCTGAATCTGTTTCTGATGATGATTGATCAGTCAGACTTTTGTCCTTCTTGGCAACAAAGGACCTTTCCTTATTGCCCTTGAACTGAGTCTTCTTCTTGTCAGTTGACTCTTTCCTCTTTTCTGGACAGTCAGCTACTATATGTCCTTGTCTATTGCAACAATAGCAAACTATCTTTGAGGATGTATTTTTACTTGGCTTGGACTTTCTTTTGTCATTCCTTGATGACTTCCTGTTCTGATAATAGTCATCTTTAGGCTGTAAAGTGGATGGCTTAGACCTCCACTGCTTCTTTTTCAGAAACTTTTGAAACTGTCTTGTAAAGGCAGCAAAATCCTCATCAATTTCACTGCTGTCTGAGTTCTGGTTTTCTGAATTTTCTGAAGCAGTCTCAGCAACTATTTGTGGTGGAGATGGAGACTTGCTTCTATACTTCCTAGTGGCTTCAGTCTTGAAGGCCACAGACCTTTCCTTGTGCTCCACTCTAGTAGTCCTCTCTTCCTCCTTTCTAACCATTAACTGCATTTCATAAGATAGAAGTTTTCCAAACAAGGTTGGAGGAGGTATATCAGCTAATTTGGTCATTTCCCTAATGACACAAATCTTGGTATCCCAGTCCTTAGTCAGGGATCTTAAAAACTTGTCATTCAGCTCATAGTTGCTGAATTCTCTTCCATAGGACATCAACTCATTAACAATCCTATAGAATTTCTTGTAGCATTCAGTAATGCTATCAGACTTGCCTTGTCTGAAGCTTTCATACTCCTGATTTAACAAAGACTTCTTGTCTTGTCTTACCTCTTCAGATCCCTCCATGTAAACTATTAGAGTGTCCCACATTTCTTTTGAAGTTTTACAATGTATTAGGTTCTGAAATGTGGCATCATCAATTGCACTTACAATAATATTCTGGGCTCTCTTGTCCATAGTGGCCAGAATTATTTCATCTTTAGTCATTTCTGAATAGTCTTTGGGAGTTCTCTGATTTGCATCCAGAACAGATACTTTCATTGGCACATATGACCCTTCTTTGACTGTGTTGTATATTCTTGGGTCAGATGCTTCCATAAAGAGTCTAACCCTCTCTTTCTATATGCCAAAAATCTCTTTTCTGCAGATTGGCAATTTCATGGATCCTAGCTCTTTGTTATTCTCAGTTGAACCCATTTTCTTGATTCTTGATTCTGCCTACAGGATCTTTACTCAGACTGTTATGTCCTTTGTGAGTAACCTCCCTCTGATACCACTTGAAATAAACAGTGCCTAATCACCTAGGGGGGGGGTGAATAGGTGACCTATCTCTTTTTAAACTTTAAAGGCAGAAATATAATACAGTAATTGCAATTCTACAAGTATCACAGCACAACAACCATACAAGCATACATTCACAGAGAGCACACAGGATTTATAGTGGTTCCCCAAGGTCTGGGTACATCCACTTACCCCCTTCGCCTATCTAGTAGTGTACCAGATTCGGCCTAACTTCTCCACTTCTCCTCAGATCCTCAGATCTTACAACTCAGAACCCCAAATAGGTTCCTACAACTCAGAGTGATCCCACTCCTACAACTCAGGCACCAAGCCCTACCACTCAGTCTTCAACAAGACCTACACTCAGGCACAACAGCCCTACCTCAGCCTTCAACAAGGCCTACACTCAGAGAAATGATTCTCCTACACTCAGGCTCACAAGCCCTACCTCAGCCTTTATAGATTTAGGCTTATAACTCAGATCTATACAAGATCCTACAGAAATTAGAAAAATACAAAGTATATAACCACAACTCAGATAGAGAGAGATGAGTTGACTGGTTTCTTGATGAGTTCTTGAAAGAACTTGGCTGAGATCAACCTCCCTTGGCTTTCTTCAAAGCTTCTTGAATTAGAACACAGTAGGGTTGTATCTCTATGCAGATGATCTTCAATCAACTGCTGACTTGAGATTCTGATTTCAATCTGAATCTTCCTTATCAGCCTGGTTCAACAGCTGGTCTTCTTAGTAGGAGCTCTCTCTCTCCAACTTCAGAGATCTTCTCTTGAAGGTCTACTTCTTGTTGTGTTATTTTTCACTTCATTGATCGATCCTTCCTTCTGTTGAAGGAATAAGCCTTTATATAAGCTTTCTTCACGGTGACCGGCTGATCCGGTTTCTAACAACCTTCTGACAGCTCTGACAGTAGCAGTTGACCGGTTGAAATGGCAGTTGTCAAGTCATCCAGTCACTTCTTGAAATCTCTGTCACTGTCTGAAAGTGTCGAGACAGATAGTCTTTATGTGTCGACACAAATAGACTAAGTGTCGACACAAGTAGACTAAGTGTCGACACTAGCCTTTATGGTGTCGACACAACTCCTTGTGTTGTTGTAACAGCTTCTCGACACTGCTTCTTCAGAATGTGTCGACACTGATCCTGTGTGTCAACACAAGTCCTTCTTCTTCAATACTTAGTTGATTTCTGCTAAGTGTCGACACAACTCCTTTGTGTCGACACATCTTCTTGTGTTGAAACTTGCTAAGTGTCGATACATCTTCTTTGTGTCGACACATGCCTTCTGTGTTGAAACTTTTGCTGAGTGTCGACACATCTCCTTTGTGTCGACTCATTCTTCATGTGTTGAGACTTTGCTGAGTGTCGACACATCTCCTTTGTGTCGACACTTGTACTTAAACTTTGTTGAAGTTTACTGAGTGTCGACACAGCCTCCTAGTGTCGACACTTGTACTTGAACTTTGTTGAAGTTTGCTGAGTGTCGACACAGCCTCCTAGTGTCGACACTTTTGCTGTCGACAAAGTTTCTCTGGGTGTCGACACTGCTTCTAAGTGTCGACATTGATTATGTAGACAATTCTTCATTGTGTGTCGACACTAACTGTATGTGTCGACACTTTCCTTCTGGTGTCGACTCTGCCTTCCTGGTGCCGACAAAATTACTCCAAGTGTCGACACAGCTTCTCTAGGTGTCGACACAAATCTTCTTAAGTGCCGACACTTTTATTCTGGGTGTTGACACATGGACTTAGAAACTTTTTTGCTTTCCTTGCAATTACTTAACCTGCACAAATAAACTCAAAGCACATCAAATACACCTTGATGTATATCATTGAGTAGGGTGAGGCTTCTTCAAATCAGGTACATATATTCCAATGTACCCAACACTTGGGTCAGTTTCCAATCCTAAGTCCTCGGCCAAACAAGCTCACTAGGAGAAGTAAGTGTGCGGTCACCCCTTTTTAGGGTCCAAACTCTATAGAAGCCGGCTCTCAGTTTCAATAGACATGAGGTTCGTTTTATGGGTAGTGGCAAAGGAACTTTATCCGTTCACACCAAAGAACAAGGGGTCCATTCTATTGATGTTGGTAAAGGACCTTTGCCCATTTACACCACGGAAGGACGTGAAGTCCATTCTATGGGAGGTGGCAAAGCACCTTTGTACATTTGCGCCTCAAAAGAACAGGAGGTTCATTCAATTGGAGGTGATGAATGAGCTTTGTCCGCTTGTGTGTGATGAGTACATTTTATATAACATATTTCATACTCATCTGGACTTATTTTCATGCTTAGATGCGTCACTTTTATGAAACTAATGCTCATATTTCAATAAAAACATAAATTAGACATGAAGCATATTTATAGCCAATTGTGGAGTGCTACGCATGCTCAATCGATTTTGGGGAGAGTGTGTTGCCTTCCCCATCATCTTCACTTATGAATTTGGCAATATTGCTACACTGTCTGGAGGTCATTCACCTCAGCAATACATTTGTGTGCTTGCAGGAAGATTACACGATTAGAATTCAATTCTGCTGAATACGTACGGTCGTGTGTGTGTCCTCCGCACATGCTCGTTAAGACATTGCATGTGTAAAATCCTTCCTCCCAGTAATTGTGCACGACCGAGGAGAGATTTTATGCCCAGGACTATCGCCTTACAATGACGCCAACTAACGAGTTAGTTGTCAGCGCAAGACGGTGACCCTGCCGACAAGTATGATCATATACATGAACAATGAGAAAAGAAGTAATAAAAACCAGTCCATAACATCACAACATAGATATATAATTATCAAATGAAGGGAAAAGCCCACAATGAGATAACAAACGAGAAGAGTAATAGGGCTTATACCCAGTACATAACAATAACACAAAATTCTCTCTCTCTCTCAACTACATGCGGAAGCTAAACAAAATACACATCAACCTATCACCGGGTAGTAGTAGCAGTACGTGGCAACTGCTCCTCCGATCCATGTAACTCAATCTCTGGCTCCACCTGGTCGAACTGGTACGACATCTCCACGCGTCCCTAAAATGATATGGTCCGCTGACCGTTAGTCAAAACACTAAGTCATTACCATCCTCACCTCACCCCCGCGACTCTTATACACCACACAAGAGGAAGAAAGCGGAGGACCAATAGTAATATAATACACAAACATGTGACAATAGTATTTACATTTAATTCTAGCAGTTCTATACTAGTATAAGCAGCAACAAATGCAGTCGTAATGAGCAGTAACAAAGTACAATACAAAAATAGTAAGGAAGAGCTGTATAAATTTAGGAAAGTAAAAGCAGCTACTCTATAATTACATAGTGCACCTTAACTTATACGAATGCTCATACAAACGTTTAAGTTAAAGTTTCCAGGTAACTCATCATATAAAAGAGCTCATACTAATTTATATGATGAGGGTCTAGAAACATAAGCTAAATTATATTATCTACAAATGCTATGCTATGCGGTGCAACACAATGATTATAATGCAACTCAGCCACCCAACTCTATGTGCACAGACCTTTCAAATATTACCCAATTTTTGTAGGTAGCTAGCCTCTCAGGTACCAACCATCGTGGCTCACGGTGGCAGTGGAGCGGGTATCTCCACTCCTATGCGAGCAGGCACACTACCATGCCTAGACCTTCCATATGCCTTAACGCTAAGAACACAACAGCGGTGCCCCTACGAACTCCTGTTGGAAGTCCTCCAGGTTTTATGGTCGAATGTGCGTTTAGGGGGTTAGTCCTCCAGACCTCAGTATAAACAACATACTCATCCCCTCCAAAGACCTGCACACCTCACTAGAGCCAACATACTTCTGTTAGTGTGCCGACTGGACCAGTACCGAATGAACCACCACAACAAGCACAGACTAGGTATGAAAATACTTACTCGAGCCTCTAGCTCGCAAGACCTTCCCATCCTCAAGACTTATAAGTCACCGAGCCTTCAGCTTGTAGGACTAACATATCCTTAATTTATCTCTACCCCGAGCCTCCAGCTTGCAAGACAAATGAGTCTTGAATCCCTCCAACCCATACACGGGTGAGGTTATTAAGTTATCCCTTCAACCTATTAGACAACTCTTGTCTAACATTTAGTTGTTCATATATATTTAAGGTTGATCTTGGACTTACGATGGTCTACCCGATGAAGGGCTCGCAGCGGTACTAGGAACTATGATGGGATTAACCCCATCGTTTCCTTTCTCAAGATTTTTAGTTTTGTTAGTGACAACCCTTTATCAAACCATCTCACATAGTTACTCTTAGAAAGTCTATGATGATTTACGCTTTATATAAGGGAATGACGATTTTTCGTTAATCCCGAACTTAACTACGCCCATTAGGGTCCATGTACACTAACTCACACCACCTCTGGGTAAATCCCTTAGGACTCCAACCAACACCACTTCGAGATCCTAAAAATACCCCAACCTGAATATAACCAATTTGTATCACATCTAACAATCGCCCTCTTGACTTTATTATATACAGCCCAAATAATCGATATGAGTCTAAGGGTTGTAACCACCAAACATTTTATCGAAATGACATATGATTAATTTTAGGGGTATGAATACAAACTTATGATGAAGTTCCAAAGTACCACAATTTTCTAAATTAAATTGACCACAATTGAATTTTCATAAAATAAAAGTCATTAGTAGATTTGAACATGAATGATCACTTCTAAGAGTCCAAAAAGTACCAGATAATTTTCACAATCTCACAATGATAAATAAATGGTATGTACCAAATTTTACATCATTCCAATAAAATTTGATATTTAATTTCTAATTATAAAAATCTGATCCACTAGGTCATGTTGTGCATGAAGTACTATAAATACTCATCACATAATTCCAAAAAACTTATTGGAGGTTACAAATGATAAATAATTATTTATTCCAAAAATGTATAATTTTATAACTCAATTTGAGTACAAATATCTCAATAATATAGAATGGGAAAATGGTAATTATAACTGCAACTCTAGGATTCTGACTTTAAAAAATTCCAATTAATTTATCTAGTGTGTATCATACTAAATCATTGTTATTGGCAAGGTTTCATAATTTTACGACTATTTTAGTTGCCTTAATTTCATTAATACAAATGTTTAATAAAATACTAATTAATTCATTTGCTAAGAAAATCAACTCCAAATATTCTAAAACTTCATGGGGAGATCTACTTTTACTAAATAAGTGCATGTATAAAATTTCATTAGTTTTGACCAAGCCAATCTTGCTAAATTCATAAGATACACCTTTTAGCTAAATGCACACCACATATCACAAGCATAGTCTCATGCATTGGAATTACACCCACATGCAAAGCTCCAAATGACTTGAAATTTTTACCATGGATTTATATTGCCCTATTTAGACTCCCACCAAAATATGGGGTCCATATAATTATTTTCACCAAAATATTGCACTTTTATGAAAAATCACATTTTTCCTAAAACTATAGGAACATGTCCAAAATTTCCATTGTTGGACTATAGGTGTATCCATGGTATATTATTACATACCCCAAATTTCAAGTCAATCTTCTTAGCCAATTAAAAGTTATTAAGGAAATAATGACGGTCTTACCCAAAAGACCAGTCCCACAATAATTGCCCTACAGGGAGTTACATTTCCCCAAATGACCTGATTTCAATTTCTAATTACAGTAGTCTCATATGAATACCTTTTTCATGTTGTGCACTTTTCATGGTTCAGCCCCTAAGGGCCCCATTTTCTGGTTCAAAAAGTGCATATTAAAGGGAAAAATACACTATATAATTAATTTATTAAAATATTGGACGGCTATGATTTCGTCTTCAACCTCCAACCTAAAATAGAGATTAGCCCAACCTGGAGCCATTTCCAAGGCCATATGGCGGTGATCCAGCCCCCTCCTTGGATAGACACCACAACCACCACATCCATTGAGGGGCTATCGTCGGGCAGCGGCTCGGCCGCCGGAGTGGCGATTTTCGATGAACCCAAGAGGAAGCCCAAACCCGATTTTCATGGAATTTCAAAATAGAGACCAACTCCTTTGAGCCTGATTTCAATCCATAATGATCTAAGATATAAGCACAAGGGGAGAGGAGGAGAAGCATGCCTGATTTCAGGCTTGGATGTGGCTACTCCGATGGGTGGCCATGGATTTTGGTGTTTTCCGATGAACCTCTGTCGATCTCGATTCTCCACCAAAAGCTTTGATGTAAGAATCGATTTAAACTACTTGAGGCCTTCTAAATGTGATGAAAGGATCGAATTTAGCTTAGGGGGCCTCTATACAGGAGATCCATGAATGGGGGGTTTCGGCCATGGCCATTTATGGCCTCCTTGATGGTGGAGGACCTATAACTACTGGAAAACTCCTCTTCATCTGGGGAGATGAAAGAAGGGGTTGGGTAGGTAGAAAGGTGTGTCACTTGGCCTCCCTCCATTATTTCCCCCCTCCAAATGAAACTTCCCCCATAATTATCCTATTAAATCCTTATTAAACTCACCTAATTCAGATTATTTAATCTAAAAAATATCATGGGTTGTAGGATGGGCCTTGGATAAAGCCTTAGCCCAATTGAATTGGTTTGGACTCCCATTTATCCTTTAGGGGTTAATTTGACCATGATTGACATTGGGGTTGACTTTGGTCAACTTGATAGGTTGACTGGTCTAAGGGGGTGTGTCTTGAGTCCCTTAACACCACCCAATGTTGATTGGATCATGGTGATGCCCCAATCGGGCCAATTATACCAAATAGCGTGATTTGACCTAAATAGGGTCAAGTTTGACTTTGATCAAATTTGTCAACTTGGTGACCCCATGATGGGGCTTTTTGGTCACCTGAGTCTCCCTTGATGTCCCAAGACTAGGGGCAAGGTCACTTTTAGGTTTTAGGGCCAATTGGACCTCTTAGGTGAAGGTTTGACCTATATTGACCTAAAGTTGACTTTGGCCAATTTGGCACACTTGACTGACCTAGTCTTGAGTCCATTGCTCAGTTGCCTTTCTCTTAGGTTTAGGGAAGTGTTAGTGAGGTTACCTTGAGGTGGTGAGTTCATGTGAGTATGAATTAGCCTACGTTGACTTGTGTACATTAGGGGTGCACTTAACAATTTCTCTAAGTTCAAGCTGAGCTAGGGGGACACTAGGGCCTCCATTTACCTCTCAAGCTTTAACACTAACTTTAGGGGGGCCCAGAAGTGTGGGGGATGTTACATGATGTTTCTAAGATAAAGTTCATAAATCCAATAAAAATAAATTAACAAACAAACATAAATCTTAAAATAAATTCATCACCACAACACACATAGTACTCTCATCATACAAGACTATGAGAAATTAATACATATTAATAGAAAAACAACACACAACTAGAATGATCTTACACAATATGATGTTTGATGATGAAATGCTATAGTAATTTTCCTCCCGATTTTCCTTTTTCCAAGAGTCATCTCCTCCTCCATGGTATGTATGTATGCCCTAGTCGTCGACTTACTCTCTTCTCCTCTAGCCGATCCCCACTTTCAGCTCTCCAAAATCGATTTAAATTTGATCCCCCATTCCCCCTTGCATGCCACTTTTAAGTAGATCACCAAAAGATCCTTTTTCTTTTATAAAAAATATTCACTAAATGGAAAATCCTTTTAATAAAATTTAATTGTTTTTCTTGTAAAATTCCTACCCCTTTAAGATTATATTTTGCCCATTTATTGCTTGCCAAAATTGAACCATAGCCCCTCTTTTTCGGATTTGCAGATGGTGCCCATATCTAAATTTTAAATTTGAAATTCTGATTCCAATTATACATCAACTTTTGCGGAAATTGAATTGGTTTAGCTCCCTTTCTTCAAGTCAAATTCTTCAAAATTTCTAAAATAAAAACATAGTAAAATGATGATAATATTCATGCTTATTCATCATGTTGAATTAATAATATTTTTCTCATTTAAATTCATTTTTCAAATATATTATTCATAAATATTAATAAAATGGGCTCAAATAATTTCTTTTTAAGAAGTTATCATTGACGGTGAGTTAAGCGTTTCTGTGGGCTGTGTCATCAAGCATGGGCGTGTCAAATAAAATAGGGGTATGACATGAGTTGAATCGACTAGATAGACTTGGATCAGCGGGATGAAGACTCAATCGACAAGTCCCATACCTACACCCGCGTGACATGGATGTCGCAACCGTGTTGTTTAGAACACGGGCATGTACTATTCAAAACTTCATGAAACTGTCTCTTGAATAAGGCATGAGATCTGGACTTGATCTTTAAGATGACATGCCTTTGTCCACGGTTGTGATCGAGGGCGTGTACATGCATTTTGACCCAAAATGTCCAAAAACCTTGTAAAACAAAATTTAAATTAAATTATATAAATATTTATAAACTAAAATAAAAAAAATAAACCAAATTCATATTAAAATAAAACTAAATACTATACTAAAAATACGCATAAAACTACTTATCATTATCCCAAACTACAAGAATATCTGACTCTAGAATCAACATATACTCAACCTAAAGATATATGATGACGGTTTTATTTGACACAGAGTCATGATAAAGGCATTTATCTTAATAATTGGACTAGAATCCATAGTTCTTTACTACTGCGCCAAATATAAGGTATCACATCTTAGGCACTTGTTTAAGCCTACAGATTGATTTTGTTCAGTTTTCACAGTTTATATTTTAAATATTTCTGGTATAACCTTCTAATTATCCCATATATATTTATTTATTAAGCTCTCATTTTAAGAAAACTGTCTTTACATTCATCTAATGAACTACTAGACGTACTTTGAATCTAGTTATTGACCCAACATTGTTTATTTTTTCTTCAACACCCACTTGCACCCAATGAATTCAGCTATTTTAGTTATGTTAATTAGATGTCAAGTGTTCTTTTATAGTAGTATGTCCATTTCAACACCAATTTCTTCTGCCCACATCATGAAATCTCTGAATCTCATTCTTTCTTGATAGAAGAATGAATTATACTCTCAATAGTAGGTTAATAAACAAAGTTTTCACTAAAGTTTTTAGGGATTCTTTATTATGTAGACACTATAAAAGAAAGAGTTTCAAGATCAAATGATGGGTAGCGGTGTTAGATGGGTTAGATTTAGATTCTACTGTAGATTTTGAAATCATGTCTGTAAACTAAGATTTGTTAAAGCCTTGTTTTTTGACAGACTTATTTTCAAAGAACACATCATCTTTAGACTCTATTACTATATTAGTGGATTGATCTATAAATAAACTAGCTTCACTATCTTCTGCTCTATCAATATATACACAGATTGTAGTCCTATGTGACACTTTAAGTCTCTTAAGGTCTTGTATTCTTATATAAGTTATATTTCCACAAGTCATTAGAATATCATATCTACAAGTATGCTTATGCCAAACTCATAAGGTGCAAAAGTAAGCTTATAGTGAGACAATCAATTTAGAATTTGATTTGCACTTAATATGGTTTTTACCCAATATGAGGTAAGCATGTCATTAGTAAGTATAAAAAAAATTAGCATTTTTTGTTAATGTCTTGTTCTTCCGCTCAACAACACCATTTCACTAGGGTGAGTAGAGAGCAGTGATTTCAAGTATTATATTCTTAGAGACACAAAATTCAATGAATCCTACCATTGTGTATTCTTCCCATCTATCACTTCTAAATCTCTTAATTTTAAGTTTTACTTGATTTTTCAACTCAAGATTTGAAGATCTTAAAGGTCTTAAATACTTCATCTTTCGATTACAATACATAGACATTACAATATCTAAAGAAATCGTCTATGAATATTATCATATACTCATTTCCACCTCTAGTGACATGACTTCTAAAATCACACAGGTCAGAATATATCAACTATATAAGTTGTGTACTAGAAATTGACATAAAGATTTTTTAATGATCTTTATTTGTGCACACCTCACACCTATCAAATCGAATAGATATGTATAAAGGGATGTAATGATTTGTAGCTAGATTACATATTTATTGTAGTTCACATGTCTAAGTCTTTTTATGTAATAACTTAGTATTAATAAAATTTGAACTAACATGGTTAATGCTATCAATGTTTATGCTAAGTCTATACTTTTCATTTATTATATAAGAGCAACCAAAATAATGTAAATTAACATTTATAATTATTCTGCTCTTTATAGTTGTAAATGACATTTTAGCCCTATCTAGCGAATTCATAGATATTAATTTTTTCTTTAGAGAAGAAACTACTCTAAAATATTTTAAAGTAATAATTTTACCTAAAGAGAGTACCAAGTATGTTCTACAGACTTGGGCCACAAGAGTCTCTCCTTCATTGCAGTTCTCCATAGTGCCCTTGACTGTTATAACCTTGGTGAGAGGTCCTATCATTTGTAACATGACAATTAGCTCCATTGTATAGCCACCACTCAGAGGACACTCTACTGCGACCACTCCCCATCATAACAACAAAAGATCGAGGTTTAGAATTATCCACCATTATGTTTGCCTTATTCTGAGGTGCATCCTCCTTAGGCTTCTTTAAAATCTTGCAGTCTACAGCCTAATGGGCACATATTACATAGTTATGGAACTTGTCATTCTTCTTTTTGAAATAAGGCTTTTTGTTCTATAATTCTGTTAAGGATTCTTCTTTAGAAGCTGGTGTCTTCTTATGAGGCTTGATAGAATGCGAAACTAAGTTAGCAACCTGATTGGTTTGAATAAATTGCTCTATGCACTTTCTAGCAGAGTTCTGATCCAAAATGTGAATGAACTATTTGAATTCATCATGCACAATCTACTCATTCACTCTGTGCATTTCAGTTTTGAACGAAATCCATTCAGGAGACAACTTGCTAAGTACTAGACGGACAAAGAGATTATCAGACTTGACAACATTCAACTTATTCAGCATGTTTTTCAGGTCAATCAGAGGTGAAGTGACTGTCGAATTAACATTAAATTTAAAATTGAAAAACTTCTCGACAAGAAGAGTTTTTGGAAGTCTCTCCTACATTTAGAAATACACATTCAAGCGATCTCAAATCTCCTATGTGGGTTTATACTCAGTGTAAGTCATGAGAAGATGAGGATTCAAGAAATTCAGAAGGTAAACCCTGTAGAAATTCTCATCTTTATTCCACTGCAATTTATTTATTTATTCAATAGTGAAGGAAGATTTAGTGAGTACCGTGTAGAAAATTTTGTGCTCTTTCGTGTCGAGTTGAATGTGCAATTTTCAATCATAGAACTTAGTGTCGGGTGACTGGAGTTTCACTATATCGTAGGTGCTACGCTTTGACTATAACACTTGGTCTGGGAGATGTTGATCCAGTACACTTGAGAACCACTCCAATAATTAGTTTTCACCTTCAAGTACAATAGTGGAGATGAGTACTACAAAACCATAGAAGTTGTAGCACACGACTAAGAGAATCTTCATCGAACTTGATCCTCCTCCTCTAGATCACACTAGATCTTCAAACTGAAGCCTAAAAATTAAAGAGCCAGGATATAAAAAGGTTTGAGCCAAGATATAGAAAGGTGTGAGCGACGAGCAATGGATACACAAGGGAAACACAAAGAAAATAATGGAGACACAAAGAGATCTGAAGTACATCTCAACAGAGCAGAGAAATGTAGGGGTTGAACCTTTGAGCGACCGGGGAGCGCTGACAAGGGAAATAAAAAGATGGTGAGGCAAACTCTCCAGCGGGTAGGGAAAAGACCTCATTTTGTTTGGCTGCTGTGCTAGAGATAGGTGACAATAAGGATGAATCACAACCTTCCCTTGAGCGACATCGATAAAAATTACAAGAGAATTCTGGGATCACCAATTCCTACCCTGAAATCTAAGAGCGGCACAGAACAACGATAGATTAGGTCGTGACAGGGAGAATCACTAGCAGTTGCGATTCACATTTCTGATCAACCTACGGCTCACAAAATCGAGAGATGGAAAACCCTTTCAGGTGTTTAGAACAAGTGAAAATGAGAGATAGCAGAAGTAAAATGCTAAACATTACTTTAAGATTGTTGGGGCTCCCCACTCAAGTATTCTACATGTGTCCATCAAAGTTTGGAATGACCCTTATATAGTACCTTCTGTTGAAATTTTTAAAGTGAAAGTTGGCGGCCAGAGCGGTCTATCCGCGCTATCTGTACGGACAAGGGGAGGCAGCTAGCCAAGTCGGCTAGCATTTTGGAGGCAGCTAGTTCAATAAAGGTAACCAAGAGGATAGGATGTTTATCCACGGAGTTCAGCAGGTTGCAAACTCGTCTTCATTTTGCTGTCTGGGTTGAGGACTGGACTGGAGCTCGGGAGATCGGCATGATGCATGTCTTGGTCTTGCTCTGGTGATGCGGTTTGGTATAACTGCACAGTTCGCCAGTTAGTGCGAACTGGTATTGGTGTCCGTCGGTTTGTGCGGACAAACCCTTGTTTCTGATGATGCTGTGTTCACACTAGGGATGGTTGGTAGTATGAACTTGGTATGGATCTAAACCAAGTCCAGGTTGGCTCAATCCGAGAGGTTTTGCAGTTAGCGCGGACTATTTTCTTTGTCCATCGAGTTCGGCAGTTGTTAGCATTGTGCCTTGGTTGTGGACTCGGGGTTTTGCAGACTGGAGCAGTCCACGATGGTGTGCGGACTACTGTGTCCGCAGGTATGTGGATTGGTGGTTTTCCACTATGTCCACTGATGTTTTGGACAGGTCAGTAGTCTGGTTGTACGACCTTGTTGCGGCTGACAGGTTTTGTGTTCGCGGCTGTGCGGATTCACTCAGTGCTCGCCGTGAGATAGGGTGGTGATCCTATCGGCTAGGGCAATGATCACACTCCTCTCCATGCATATAAATAGGACCCCCTGTCACATCATTAGAACAACTGAATGAACAGTAAGTGAGCTCAGGCAGTTGCATTGAGAATCCAGGTACTTGGTTCTGACTTCGGTCAAGGATTAGTGCGGACTCTTCGGTTATCAATCAGTAGTTAACAGCAGGTCACGGTTTGCGTCCAGGCGGTCTTTTCTCTTCGACAACATTTTTTCCAGTTCAATAAGTTGTCCTCTTCTGACGGCTTGTTCAGTTCGGCAGTAGTAGTTCATGACAATCTGACGGCTAGGCAACCTTATAGTTAGGCGGCTTGCAGATCAACAGACAGAGTTCAATATTGGAATAACGGGTTATCCGCGTGGCTAGGTTGTGGTCTTACGACTTAGCGACTTCAGCAGACTCCGTAGGCAGCTAGGCAGGGTCGGCGGCTTCTCATTGAGACCACGCAACATGTTTTGTATCTTCTTATTTTTGCTTCCATTGAGTATATTAGCGAATCATGTCTCGCCATGTATGCCTCGTTTTGTAAAAATTGTTTGATAGTACAAGATTCTTTCTCTTTTACTACATCTGGTTTACTTAGCTTTGGTTTGGTTGGAGTGTTCTTGGGCCTAGTTTGCTTATTTCTGCGGTTTATAAATTTTTTTCGTGGTATCAGAGCTTACAGAGGCATGAACAGTGTTCAACCGTCAGTTTGCTTCATTGCTTCTGTAAGTATAAGTGAACCAGGGTTAGTGCAATGGTAGGAGGATTTGCAAGCGATCTTGAAATAGAGCTTCTTACATCGACTAACTTTAAAAAGTGAAAGTCATGTATGGAAATTTATCTTTTGGGCAAGGACTTGTGGGAGGTCATCTGCGAAGATGAGAGACAAGAAGTTACTGCAGCCGCTAGCAATGCTAATGTGGTTAGATCTTGGAGGAAGACTAATACGAAAGCAGAGTTTACTCTAAAGCGGACTATCTTACCAGAACTCTTCGACCACATCATCGGAAGTCGGTCAGCAACAGAGATTTGGACTTCCCTCGATGGGCTGTTCAATAGGAAGAATGTAGCTCGGCTACAATTCCTGGAGAATGAGTTGGCAAGAGCCACTCAAGGAGATCTGCACATCTCAACATTCTTCCTAAAGATGAACTTGTGCGCTGAGATTTCAACATTGGATTCTGATGAGTCTATCTCAGAAGAGAAGCTGAAGAGACACATAATCAGCGATTTGCGGAAGGAATATGTGGTCTTTATTACTTCCGTTGAAGGCTGGGTCACTCTGTCGTCTTTGCTGGAGCTGGAAAACGGTTAGCTTCGCAGGAGAGCTTAGCTAGACAAATGACTAGAGTCATTATCTCTAAATAAGGTAGTGAGGCGCTCTTCTCAGGAAAGAAGAAGAGATGAGAGAAGAAGAATACTGTTGTTAATGATGATCCTTCAACTTCTTATCAACAAGAGAGGAGCACTACTCCTAAGCAGGATTGGAAGAAGAAGGATAATTGGCTTAAGTGCTACAGATGCAATCAGCCGGGTCACTTCATGAAGGATTGCAAGGTCAAGCTCCAGCTAGGGAATGTTGCATACAAAGAGTAAGCTAGTTTGAGTGCTGAGGAAGACAAATGGGGAAATGCGTTCATGACGGGCACGTGTGCCCGTTCCTTTTACACCATCGACTACAAAGATGACTGGATAGTGGACTCGGGGTGTGGTCACCACCTCACTGGGGACGAGTCGACGTTCTACTCTCTGCGAACATTCTATGATAATGAAGCTATTATAAATGTTAATAATATAGTTCATGCAGCCAAGAAGGAGAGTGTAATTTTTTTAGGTAGTGATAATGGTCCACTTGTAACACCCCCATCCATCGCATGGCATATAACAGAAGGTCCAGCTGGAACCCGACACCATATACCACAGACAGTCGGAAGGGTTACATAAGAATATTCAAACCATCCAATTAAGACTACTCGTCCTACACAGAGCATTCTAGCAGAAGTCTTTTAAAGTTGAAAGAACCCAAAACTTAAATCCAATAAACATGAATGTCCACAACCACACTACTGGAAAAAAACCCAAAATACACTGAAGGGTACATGGCCTTATGGCCTTATAGTAGTTCACATAATAAATAGTGTTTTCCATACATCGGCTCGTAGGCCGGCCACACATGACAAAAGTAAAGTACAACTAATCTATACGGCCTTCTGGGGCCAGCACAGCAACATGGGCTCCAGCCTGCTATTTGGTACTCGGCTCCGCAGCACCTGCAAGCACAATTCCATCGCACTGTAGCAAACAAAGCAACGGTCAGCCAAAAGCCGACCAAATTATAATGACCCCGCCCCTAGGTCAGGACGGCGGTGCTCCTTCCCTGGATTTCATTAGCCCAGCTAAACAATAAAGTGCAACTATATATTTCGCCACAGGTGTAGGCTCGCACGGCCAAACACCCCGTGCACTCAGGGCACATTAACGGTGAATCCTGACATTTCAGCGTCTTCACCACCATCCAACGATGGAAACCATGTGAGCATTTAGCATTTCTGACCACCGTCTAAGGCTCCCAACTATGCCAATGGCAAGTCCCCTTTTCGGGTCTCTCGCACCTAACCACATAGCCTAGGTCCAATTCCACTTGCTCGTTGCTCACGCCGCCTAGAAAATTTAAGTACTACGCGCGGGCCAAGCTTCTCTCGGATCCTAATATTTCCAAACAATCACATAACCTAGTTATTTTCAAGGCCAGTTCCCAGACCGCCAAGTTCGCAGAACAACGATTCCGCTCAGATTTCCGGGTGCGCCTTGGAGCTAACCTCCAAGAATCCCTGCTGCAATCTACCGTGTAGAAACTCGAAAACCCAAAGCACAGAGTCTTCTCCGGCAAAACATATCAAATGCAACATCACTGATCCAAACAATACACGTCCGGGTAGGCTTCACACACAATGTCTATGCCCATACTTCGATTTCGGACTCTATATGCAACACAAGGGGGACTATTCACATCAACCCCAAGGAACACCACGCACTCGCCGCACACTCGCGGGAGCGGGATTCCCTATGTAGAAAGAAAGAGCTTCACATGCTCAAGTAGCGAATCGTTACCCTTGTAGTCCACTTTGGCGCCATGGAAAAACTACACGGTCAGAACTCTTCGTAACGAACTTTCCTCCACGGATCCGCTCTCAGATCTCAAAACGGTGCTCCGATGCTCCGCTGGCGGCCGGAAAACCCTTCCTTCTTCCTCCTCTTTCCAACTCCTTGAGAGAGAGAATAGTTGGAGAGAAATGAAGGATTAACTCCCCTATTCCCAGCCTTAATAGAGCAGGAAACCATCTGGGTCGTTGGATCTTATTTAAAGAAAACGAACGGCTCAGATCCGCTCAAAAATCCCCAAACTTGGGCCGAACACGGCTGAAAGTCCACCTAGTGTCAGCTATGTGCACCTATGGGGGGGGAATAGGTGACGAGTAGCGCTTTTGCGGAATTTACGAACGTACCTGCACAATAAAAATAAAAAGCACAGCACACAGAATACACAGGCAATTTATAGTGGTTCCCCGACTTGGGTACATCCACTTTCCCCCTTCGACCTATCTCCCCAACAAGGGACGACTCGGTCACTTCTCCAACAGGATTGAAATCCAATCCCTGCACTAACGGAAGGAACCCTTCCACACGTGAGAGTCAACACTCCCACAAAACGGGTTGCACCCAACCCTTACAACACGGAACAAAAGTTCCTTTACAACAAAAGTAAATATAGAATGTATACGAGATACAAACTTCTTTCGGAGACTACGGTGTTCCTCTTCGTTCGACGACGTGTTCGTGAAGTCAACGAAGAGTCTACAACCTTGGTCTCTCTTGGAAAGGATCTTCCCGAAACCGGCGGCGGCAATCCGAGCGGCGGCTTGGTTCGGGATCGACGGCAACGACGATGCGCGGCAGCAGTACTTCTGAGATCCAATCTTCGTTGCAAAGCAAACTAGGTCTACCAACGGTCACTCTAGGATCGGTCGTCTCGATCGATTCGGACGGGGGAGTTTTTCCCGGTCAACAAATCGAGAGACAAGGGATCTCTGGATAGACACGTGAGACTCAAGCTTTGCTAAGCTTCTGTCGCCGGAGATCGGGAAGAAATGCGATCAGCAGCGGCGACGGACTTGCGCGAGCGGCGACGGAGGCGGCGGAGAGATTTCGCGATTTTAGGGTTGCACTCGCTCGACTTCTTTCTGTCTGGGTATTCCGTTCAAAATACCCGTGTATAAATACTGTAGTTAACTCCAATATGACCGTTTGTGGGACCCACAATAGAAATCCCCAAATCCCGGTCCAGAGATATAACAGCGGCAGAATCCGGTTCAGGAAGTTCCAGAAAAACGCCAAGTCAAAATCGGTGAGAATCGAAAGTGATTCTCGCCGAGTCGCCGAGAATCAAAGGTGATTCTCGACGATTCGGCGAGAATCAAAGATGATTCTCGTCGAATTTGCCTTGGTTGCACGCACTGCTTTAGGCCAGGTCGAGACGGCGAGAATCAACCAGTGATTCTCGTCGATTCGACGAGAATCACTAGTGATTCTCGCCGAATCGGCGAGAATCACTAAGTGATTCTCGTCGATTCTTACTTAGACGCAGAGGTGCTTGCTTAGAAGTTGCTGGATCGAGTTCGGCGAGAATCAACTTCTGATTCTCGACGAATCGGCGAGAATCCCAAGTGATTCTCGCCGAATCGGCGAGAATCACTTGGTGATTCTCGTCGATTCTAACTTAGACGAAATTTCGTCTTTCCACCTATGAGATGCTCCTTGACCCATCCTTGCTCCTTGTCTTCTCCTGCATATTTACAGCCCTGTGCTTGAAAATAAGTGCACTCCAATAGAGAGAGTACACGTAGGCCAACACACTGATCTGCTCAACGAGGGATTACGTCGTGCAGACCTGTGTATATTGACCTACTGCACCCTGACATTGGTGTGCACTTAGCGTGGAAAAACTGCAAGCACAACTAGAAGGATTTTATCAAATACATAGTCTATTGACCTTAGCTTGTCCAGGGGCTTCTTCAAATCAGGTACATTGTGGATACAATACCCAACAATCTCCCCCTATTTGAAGAAGCCTAAACCCTACAAGCTAAGGTGAATAGAGCAAATGAGAATGAAAACCATAAACTGAAAAGAGAGTTGAGTGAGTTATCCATTACCAATACCAATTTCTTGGGAGCAAGCTTGGAGCCACCTTAGCCTTAGCCGAGAGGGTAATCTCCCCCTTTTCGGCTTCTACAAATCGGGGTCTATAGCGTTTTACCCGTTGCTCCCCCTCAGTTCTTGCACGGGCCTGGAGCCTCTGTAGTCT
Organism: Platanthera guangdongensis; assembly: GCA_039583875.1. Lineage (NCBI taxonomy): Eukaryota > Viridiplantae > Streptophyta > Magnoliopsida > Asparagales > Orchidaceae > Platanthera > Platanthera guangdongensis. Next base: position 162,031,658 of record CM077147.1, on the reverse strand, counting down.
TCATTCCTCATAATTGAGCATCCCCAATTCAGTCTTGAAAAGATTGAACTTGGCCTCGTCTAGGGGCTTTGTGAATATATCAGCAATCTGCTTGTCCGTGGGGACATAACAGAGAGAGATATCCTTGTTCTCCACGTGCTCCCGAATGAAGTGGTAGCGTACTTCAATATGCTTCGTTCTGCTGTGCGACACCGGATTGTTGGCAATGGCAATTGCACTGGAGGAGTCGCAGTACATGGGTACTTCCTTGAACTGAAGGTCGTAGTCGGCTAACTGGTTTCTGATCCAGAGAAGTTGTGCGCAACAGCTTCCTGCCGAGATATACTCTGACTCTGCTGTGGAGGTTGCAACACAATTCTGTTTCTTGCTGTTCCATGAGATAAGCCTCCTGCCGAGGAATTGACACGTCCCGGAGGTGCTTTTCCTGTCATCCCTGCTCCCTGCAAAATCAGCATCTGAAAAGCCTATTAGCTCGACATCATTGTTTCTCGGGTACCACAAGCCAAGATTAGGAGTACCTTTAAGGTATCTCAGAATTCGCTTTGCAGCGACATAGTGAGATTCCTTAGTGTTCACCTGATATCGGGCACAGACACATGTGGAGAACATAATATCCGGTCGACTGGCAGTAAGGTAGAGCAGGGATCCAATGATGCTTCTGTATTTGGTTTCATCGAAAGGTTTACCTTTCTCATCCTTATCCAGAGACATGGTGGATCCCATTGGAGTCCTCATAGAGGTTGCACTCTCCATACCGAATTTCTTAAGGAGTTCATTTGTGAACTTCGTATGAGAGATGAAGATTCCATCCTCAGACTATTTCACTTGAAGTCCTAAGAAATACTTGAGCTCTCCCATACTGCTCATTTCAAACTTTCCTTGCATAAGTTTAGAAAACTTTTTGCAAAGATTGTTGTCCGTTGAGCCGAATATTATGTCATCGACATAGATTTGCACCAGCAAAATCTTGCCTTTGACTTCCCTGAGAAACAATGTTTTATCTATTTTACCTCTGGAGAACTTGTTCTCAACAAGAAAACTAGATAAAGTCTCATACCAAGCTCGTGGAGCTTGTTTCAACCCATATAAGGCCTTATTAAGAAAATAAACGTGATTGGGATAAGTAGGATCGACAAAACCTGGGGGTTGAGCGACGTATACTTCCTCTTTCAGGTCTCCGTTCAGGAATGCTGATTTCACATCCATTTGATAGACTGTGAATCCTTTGTGTGAAGCATACGCCAGGAACAACCTGATTGCCTCGAGCCTTGCTACTGGTGCAAAGGTCTGGTCGAAGTCAATCCCTTCCTCCTGTCTGTAACCTTGAGCCACCAGCCTGGCCTTGTTCTTTACGATGACACCATGTTCATCCAGCTTGTTTCTGAAGATCCACTTCGTGCCAATCACATTCTGCTTGTATGGTCTGGGAACCAGCATCCAAACATTGCAACGTTCGAATTGATGTAGTTCCTCTTGCATGGTCAGAATCCATGCCGCATCCTTGTTCGCCTCGTCGAACTTCTTTGGCTCAACCTGTGACAGGAAGCTAAGATGCAATACTTTGTTAACTGTACCTCTTCGAGTTCTGACACCAACACGAGGATCCCCGATGATCTGATCTCTAGGATGATCTCTCACGTGCCGGAGCTCTAGAAGTCTGGCGTCTGGAGCTTCAACTACTTCTTGGGCTTCTCTTTCTTCTAAGAGATTTGTCCCATCTTGATCTTCAACATTTTCAGATGACGTAGAGGTGGAAACTTTGACGTACTTGGGAGCGTCATCTTTAGCGGTCTCATCCAGACTCAGCTGTTCAAGTCTAGCACCTGCATCTTCAAGAATACTACTGGAAGAATTGCTGTTAAGCAAACTTCCTTCATCAAATACAACATTTATTGATTCTTCTACCACTAGGGTTTTCTTATTGAAGACCCTATATGCCCGACTATGGGAACTATAGCCCATGAATATGCCTTCGAAGCATTTTTCACCGAATTTAGTACGCGGGTACTTCCCATTATTCAGTACATAGCATCTGCAACCAAAAATCCTCAAGTAGGACATGGTTGGTTTCCTGCCTTTCAGTAGCTCGTAGGGCGTCTTATGATGATGCTTGTTGATCAATGCTCGGTTTTGTACATGACATGCCGTATTGACACCCTCTGCCCAGAAGTATTCCGGGAGAGAAGCGTCTTTCAACATTGTCGTGCAGGCTTCAATGAGAGTTCTATTTCTCCTCTCCGCAACTCCATTTTGCTGAGGAGTGCGCGGGGAGGAAAACTCATGAAAGATACCTTGTTCTTCACAAAATTCTGTCATTGCACCAGATTCGAATTCTGTTCCATGGTCACTTCTGATTTTGACCACGGAGCAGTTAAATTCGTTCTGAACCTGCTTGACAAAATTAGTGAAGATGTCAAACGTATCTGACTTTCGTTTCAAAAAGAACACCCATGTAAACCGAGAATGATCATCAACTATCACTAGCGTATAGGACTTGCCTCCCAAGCTATGAACTTGCATTGGACCAAACAAGTCCATATGCAAAAGGTAAAGACATCGGGAAGAGTCTTTGTCAGCGATGCTCTTAAAGGTAGCCCGAGTCTGTTTGCCCATCTGGCATGCAGGACATGGGCTATCTTTGATGCACTTGATACTGGGAGCATCCCTTACCAAGTCCTTAGAAAACAGCATACTAATTGTCTTGAAATTAATATGTGTCAATCTCTTGTGCCATTGTTCACAAAGAGATGCACTGCCTGTTGCCACAAGGCATACGGGGGTAGATGAATCTAAACTGAGAAAATCTAAACAAAAGATATTTCTGCTCCTAATGCCTGATAATACCGTTTCAGAGAGGTACGTGAAATTATCAGACATTTATCCTTGCAGAACTTAACGCCATAACCTTTATCACATAACTGACTTACACTGATCAGGTTATGGTTTAACCCTTCAACATAAGCCACGTCGGTGATAGAGATTATACCGTTGGAAATCATACCATAACTGAAAGATATGGTACCTAAACACCTAGAGGGGGGGGGGGTGAATAGGTGACCTAATCCTTTTAGAGTTTTGTTTGGCAGCACAACAGCTATTTCACAGAATTCTACAGCTAACAGCAATTACAGCATAAACACAGTAATTTCACAGCACAGCACAGAAGACACACTAATTTTATAGTGGTTCCCCAATCTTTGGGTACATCCACTTTCCCCCTTCGCCTATCTAGCAGTGTACTAGATTCGGCCAAACTTCTCCACTAACTCAGAACCAAACTAGGTTCCTACCTCAGGCCCAAAGCCTTACACTCAGCCAAAAGGCCTACACTCAGCCACCCAGGCCTACACTCAGCCAATTAAGGCCTACACTCAGAGTTCTTCAACTCCTACACTCAGGCAACAAGCCCTACCCTCAGCCTTTATAAAATAGGCTTACAATCACTCAGATCCAATGGATCTTACAAGATGTAATTGAAATAAAATTGCTAACTCTACAACTCAGAAAAGATGAGAGGAGTTGAGAGTTTCTTGAAGAGTTCTTGGAAGAACTCAGCTTGATCCAAACTGACTTAGCTTTCTTCAAAGCTTCTTGAGTAGAACTGAATTAGTCTGAATCTTCTGCTTCTTGAAATCCAGATGACTCTGAATTCTTCTTCTCAGCCTTAGTTCCAAAGACTGAATTCTTGGATGGAGCTCTCTCTCTCCAACTTCTTAGATCTGCAGTTGGACTGCCTGATCTTCTTGTGTTGATCCTCAGTGTATCACTTCTTGATTTAATCTGATCAACCACTTCAGTTATTCTCACAACATGTAATGATAATGAACAACTTCTATATATCTTTCTGTAAACTATGGGGCCTATTTATAGGCTTCCTTCATGGTAACCGGCTGGTCCGGTTCATAACAGACTTCTTACTTCTCTGACAGTTGATGTAGACCGGCTGGATCGGCAGCTGTCATGTCAACCAGTCACTTCTTGAAATTCTCTAACTGTCAGATAGTGTCGAGACTTTCTGTTCTTAAGTGTCGACACTTATAGACCAAGTGTCGACACAAGTAGTGTAAGTGTCGACACAAGTCTACAAGGTGTCGACACAATTCCTTGTATGTCTCGACACAGATTCTTCTGCATGTGTCGACACTGAAATTGAGTGTCGACACAAGTACTTGTTCTTCATTCTTTAACTGTATTCTTCTAAGTGTCGACACATCTCCTTTGTGTCGACACATCTTCATGTGTTGAAACTGTCAAGTGTCGACACTGCTTCTTGGTGTCGACACAAGTCTTCAAATTTGATTCTTCAGCTGAGTGTCGACACATTCCCTTAGTGTCGACACTTGTACTTAGAATATTTTGTAAACTTTTCTGTTCTCTGCTAAGTGTCGACACAGCTCCTTGTGTCGACACTTTCTTCAAGTGTAGAGTCTTCAACTAAGTGTCGACACATTGTGCTGAGTGTCGACACTTTCTTCAAGTGTTGACTCTTCTGGTTGTGTGTCGACACATTGTGCTGAGTGTCGACACATTCTTCAAATACTGAGTCTTTAGCTAAGTGTCGACACATTGTGCTGGGTGTCGACACTTACTTCAAGTGCTGACTCTTCTGCATAGTGTCGACACATTGTGTTGAGTGTCGACACTTGTACTTAGATTCTGCAGACTTTTGCTGAGTGTCGACACTTACTTCAAGTGTCGACACTTTCTGGTGTTGACTCAGCTCTTCTAGGTGTCGACACTTCTGCTAAGTGTCGACACAGCTTTTCTGCATTCTTCTACACTGAGTGTCGACACAGCTCCAAGTGTCGACACTTTCTGACTGGTGTCGACTCTTCTTCCCAGGTGTCGACACAATGACTCCAAGTGTCGACACTGCTTGTCTGGGTGTCGACACAAGCTTTCTCAAGTGTCGACACTTTCCCTCTGGGTGTCGACACATGGACTTAGAATTTTTTAGCTTCAGTCCAGTGTACCTAACCTGCACAAGTAACTCAAACAAACATCAAATACACTATGATGTATATCATTGAGTTAGGTGAGGCTTCTTCAAATCAGGTACATTTGACCAATGTACCCAACAATCTCCCCCTATTTGGAGAAGTCATAACCCTTAGTCAATGATATACATCACTCATAATTAAAAATTATAAAATGAAGTAAAACAGATATATGACAACAGAGTTAAACTTAAACATGTAATAAAGCACACATGTATACTCATACAACATTGCAGAACAATTAAGAAACATACATATTTCAGAACAATCATACTATATTTATCATATATTGTTCCAATATTGTTCCTTATACATTTTCAATGAAGTACTACAATGTTTTTCACTTAACAGATTACAACAAGCATCAAGTTAATTCCTAATCTATTTCTGATCAGGTTCTTTAATAACAATTCCTTTTCCAGCTTTAACTTGAGCTTTTACAGCAGCAGCAGCAGCAGCAGCAGTCTTCTTCCCTTTGGAGTCCTTCTTCTTCTGTTCTTCAGCCTTGATCTTTTGCCTTTCAAAATAATGATAGGGCTTAGGAAAGTACTTGCTAGGCTCCACAGCTGTAGGAGGTAGCTTTCCTAACTTAGTCTTTCTTCTATATTGGACAATTGCTTCCTGCCTACTCTCATGTTTCCTCCATTCAGCCTCTGAGAACCACTTGTTCCTCTCATGGGCATTGTCCTTGGCTGCTTTCCATGCAGTGAGAATGATGTTCCTAGAAGTAGGGCTCCACTGTTCAAAATCAGGTTTTTGTTCAGCAAGTTCCCTGAACTTCTTCTTTGATAGCCTAGTCTCTTCTTCTTTGTCCAAAGCCTCTTGCATAGCAGCTGTGATAGGTTGAACAACCTTTTCCAGAATAACATTGGGCTTGCCAGCAGTTGGACTATACATTGTGCATATATCTGCATGAATCATTTCAAAATCTGGAGGTGGATAGATTACATCAGCCACTGCCTGTTGCTCACCTCCAAGATATGTTCCTTGAATACCAGATTCAGCTACTTCATTGTCATCACACAGGGGAGGATATCCAAGTGTAGCCCTGATTGAATTTGAAATCCATTTGGCATGCTCAGAACTGGCCTTGACTAACACTCTCTCCCCCTTTATGACTTCTTGGGCTACATGATCTCTCACATCATCTTTCTGAAACCTGATTTGGCTATCCAAATACCTTATGCCCTCTTTAAAGAAAGGTCTTAGCTTGGTAAGCTGTTCAGAAATGACCTTCTGGGAGTCCTTGATGGCAGTCTTGACAGCAGTTAGTTCAGCTTGAAAGAGTTTATCAAAATCAGCTTTGGCAGCAGCAGAGGAGGTTGATGGTTCAGTAGACTTATTCTTTAGTTCAGTGACTATGGCATTGTGAGATGCAGTCAAATTATCATTCATCCTCAATGATTCTTCCAACACATAGCCTTGCTTTAGTGCTAATATCTTCTACCTTCTCTTTATGATTTCTTGATGTTTAGCCAGATAGACCACAGCATTACCACCCTTGTGGAAGCATTCATTCATTTCCTTCTTATTCATGTTCATTTCAAACCTTATTGATTTGATATCTTGAGCTAGATCAAATTGTAGAGATTTTTGGCCCTCATCAATATATTTTTCTATGGCCCTCCTTTGCTCATCCATCTTGACTTGCATTGCAACCATTAGGCTAGTATAATCAGTTGATGGAGCTTGTTGAACCAGTGAGTGTTGAGCAACAGTTTGGAGAGCCTTCTTATAGCTCTGGCTCCTTCTTTTGAAAACAAAGAACTTCTTCTTCTTATCTTGCTCAGCTTCATCATCTTCAGATTCTGATGTACTGGCTATATCCACCCTATCCTTAGGGCTGGATGGTTTTTCAGTGTGCACATCTTGTGCCTTCTCAGTATCTAGCCTTATAGGCTCTACTTGAATATCCAAATTCTCCCCCTCAGCAGCAGCATTTTCTCTGTATCAGCAGCATTCTTTTCCATATCAAAATCATCTTGATCTAAATTCAGAAATAGATCTTCCATTGTGTATTCTGCTGGAGACTGTGCAGGAGATGTTCTGGTTTCATCAGCTACAACAGATGTGTCTTGGAGAACAACATCTGGTTCTTGAGTTGCTGGCTGATTTTGCTGATGGTCATCAGACAAATCAGAATTTATTATAGAAAAATTCAAAGTATTAAGGTCAACAAGTACCTCTTGAATGAGGAGGGTGGCTTGCTCACTCTCCAGTGTAGATGGTTCTGCTACACCTGGAAGCTCCCCCTGGATGTCAGCTGGCTCCTGAGGAGCAGGTGACTTTTCTGCAGCCTTATCCATTGGACTATCAGGAGTGAAGACCACATGTTCTTCACTGCCTGAGCTGCTGGAGGACTCTTGAGGCACAGCAGCAGTCTTCCTCTTCTTCCTGGGAGGAGAGTTTCTTCTGAATTTGTTTCTCTGGGGTAGGTCAATTCCTTGGACAACACCCTTTCCCATCTAGAGAATATTCTTGAGTCCATCTTCCTCATATGATTGATCTTAGTTCCTGCAGCAGTGCTCATTACCTCTGGAATTGATCCAGCCAGGTAGAGACTTAGTATCCTGCCCAGATTGGGCTTCTTCAGGCTTTCCTTCACTTTTTCATAAACCACCATTGACCAGTCTGTTTCAGATTGAAGATGATTCTGGTCATGACTTCAAACATGGAGGCAGACACCCTGTCATGTCCTCCTGGCTTGCTCAGTATTACCTTGCCCACTATTTCTGACAAGAACTTGCCTTGATTATTCATACCTTTTCTGTTAAAGACTGATCCCACCTTCATCTTTGGATCCAGTCCACACCAAGTAAGAGCTTCCCTGGTCTTAGAAGCAGTTACTTCCTCTTCATCTTGAACTTTAGGTAGCTGAAGTACCTTTCTTAAAGACTTGGGTGAAATCTTGACCTTGGTGCCATGCACCCTTGACTTAATTCTGTAGCCTGAGTCATCTACAGCGCGCCAGTAAGGAATTCAATGACTTCCTTCTTCCATATCTTCGTTGGTTCTGAAACCAAGAACTCCAATCCTGAATTGGCAATTAGGGTTATCACTGATTTGATTTCTTGTTCGCAGTCGTCGAATGCGCCACGCACCAGTTCATATCCTTCGTTAACGTTCTCTCCAGCTTGGGAGCCATTAGGGTTTGAAGATTTAGTCTTGAGATGAGAGAAATGTCGACACAAGAGTTTAGGTCTCGAAACTTTGAAAGCGTGTCGACAATCAAAGACAGAACCCTATTTATACCTTTCTAGTTTGAAGACGAACAGGCGGGATGGAATCCTAAAGATGTGTCGACACTGGCAATAAGTGTCGACACTGACTTATAATGTCTCGACACATATGTGTCGACACAAGTTTAGTCAACAGATTTTATGTGTCGACACTTGGTTAAGTGTCGACACCACTATACTCGACATGTTGTCGAGACTTTACTTAGAAAAATTCTGAGTAAAACTTAAGTGTCGACACCTTATTTGATGTGTCGACACCTACTCGACATGTGTCGACACTAACATTCTGAAGTGTCGACACCAACTTCCTAGATGTGTCGACACCATTTTCCTGAAGTGTCGACACTTACTATTCTGTGTCGACATAGACTTGTCTATGTGTCGACACCTTTTTACTTAGCCAATTTTTGTTCTGTATACTTAGTCTAAGTTTATCATACCTAGTTCAATTTTGAACCTATTAAACTTAGCTTCTTCTAAGGGCTTAGTAAACATATCAGCTATCTGATTATCAGTTTTAACATATTCAAGTGCAATATCATTTCTTTCTACATGCTCCCTAAGAAAGTGATATTTTAATCTCAATATGTTTAGTTCTACTATGTGATACAGGGTTATTAGCTATGGAAATAGCACTTGTAGAATCACAATAAAGTGGAGTTCTACTTACCTGACATCCATAGTCTTCTAGCTGATGTTGAATCCACAGAAGTTGAGCACAGCAACTTCCTGCAGCTACATATTCTGACTCAGCTGTGGAGATGGCCACACTGGTTTGCTTCTTACTACTCCATGAAATGAGTCTTCCACCTAGGAATTGACAGGATCCAGTTGTGCTCTTTCTATCTTCTTTGCATCCTGCAAAGTCTGCATCTGAATAGCCTGTTAGATCAAAATCTCCATTCCTAGGGTACCAGAGGCCTAGATAAGGTGTGCCCTTTAGATATCTCAAGATTCTCTTGACTGCAGTCAAGTGAGACTCTTTGGGGCAGGCTTGATACCTGGCACAAACACATGTAGCATACATAATGTCAGGCCTACTTGCAGTCAAGTATAGAAGGGAGCCAACTATCCCTCTATACAAGGTTTCATCTACAGGTTTCCCTGCATCATCCTTGCTTAGAGACATACTTGACCCCATAGGAGTCTTCATGGTACTGGATGAATCCATACCATATTTCCTTATGAGTTCTAGGGTGAACTTTGACTGACATATGGACAAGCCACTTTCAGTCTGTTTAACTTGGAGACCCAAGAAAAACTTCAGCTCTCCCATACTACTCATTTCAAATTGACTTTGCATAAGCTTTGCAAACTTTTTGCAAAGGCTACTTTCAGTAGACCCAAATATAATGTCATCTACATATATTTGGACAAGTATTACTTTGCCTCTAGATTCCTAAGGAATAGAGTCTTATCTATTTTCCCCCTTGTGAACTTGTTCTCAATGAGGAAACTAGATAGGGTTTCATACCAAGCTCTAGGAGCTTGCTTTAACCCATACAATGCTTTCCTAAGTCTATAGACATAATGTGGAAGAGTAGGATCAACAAAACCTGAAGGCTGCTCCACATATACTTCTTCTTTTAAATTACCATTAAGGAATGCTGACTTCACATCCATTTGGTATACTTTGAATCCTTGGTAGGTTGCATAGGCCAAGAACATCCTTATGGCTTCCAGTCTGGCTACTGGAGCAAAGGTTTGATCAAAATCAATACCTTCTTCTTGCCTATATCCTTTTGCAACCAGTCTTGCCTTATTCTTAATGATGACACCTTGTTCATCTAACTTGTTCCTGTAGATCCACTTTGTTCCTATCACATTGTGATCTTTAGGCTTAGGAACCAGATCCCACACCTTGCACCTTTTGAACTGATTAAGCTCCTCCTGCATTGCTTCAGTCCACTGTGGATCTTGTATAGCTTCTTCAAATTTCTTTGGTTCTATTTGAGACAGAAAACTTGAATATACTACAGCATTCTGATTTCTGCTCCTTGTCTGAACACCTTGTCTTGGATCTCCAATGATCAGCTCTACTGGATGATCTCTTAGATGCCTGTTGGCTGGAGGCATCCTTACTTCTGGTTGAACTTCTTCAGCATCTTCATCAAGCTGAGTTCCTTGTACTTCTACAGCTCCTGGTACATGTAGTTCTCCCCCTGGACATAAGCCATCTTCTTCTACTTGCTGTCTTGCAGCAGGTACATCTTCTATGGTTAGCTTGTCCATCTTCTTAGTAAGACCTGTGGGGCTGCACACACTACTAGACAACTCATTGTTAATTAGTTGTGTCTCATCAAAAACTACATGCACAGACTCCTCTACAACTTGTGTAGTCAAGTTGTAGACTCTATAAGCCTTACTATTATTGCTGTACCCAACAAACACTCCCTCTTGGGACTTGGCAGCAAACTTAGTTAAGTAAGACTTCCCATTGTTAAGTATGAAGCATTTACAACCAAAGATCCTAAAATAGGACAGATTTGGTTTCCTGCCTTTCACTACTTCATAGGGGTCTTGTTTAACCTTTTAGTGATGGTAGCCCTATTTATCACATGGCATGCAGTGTTAACTGCTTCAGCCCAGAAATATTCTGGCAGTGATGAATCACTTAATAGGGTTCTACCAGCCTCTATCAAGGTCTATTTTTCCTTTCAGCAATGCCATTTTGCTGAGGTGTTCTAGGTGAAGAGAATTCTTGAAATATCCCATAGTCTTCACACAGCTTTGTCATGCTTTCAGACTGAAACTCTGTACCATGGTCACTTCTAATTTTGACCACTGTACAGTTCAATTCATTCTGAATTTGCTTAACAAAACTATAGAAGACACTAGGTGTTTCAGATTTCTGCTTTAAGAAGAACACCCAGGAAAACCTTGAGTAGTCATCAACAACTACAAAGGTGTAGACCTTCCTACCTAAGCTGTGAACTGGCATTGGACCAAATAGATCCATATGCAAGAGGTATAAACACCTCACAGCATCTTTGTTGTCTAAGCTTCTAAAGGTGGATTTAGTCTGCTTGCCCTTTTGACAAGCTGAGCAAATGCCATCTTTGACACACTTAACTTGAGGACCATTCCTCACTAACTCTTTACTAAAGAGTTTGCCAATAGTCTTGTAATTAAGATGAGCAAGCCTCTTGTGCCATTTGACACATTGAGAGACTGTCTCATCAGCTACAAGACAAACTGGAGAACAATTGTTCTCAACCATAATGTCTAAGCAGTAGACATTTCTCTTTCTATATCCAGTCAAAATGATCTCTTGATCACTTGACCTCTTGATATGACAACCATTTTTAACAAATGAGATGTCATACCCTACATCACTTAATTGACTTATACTAATGAGGTTGTGTTTCAAACCTTTAACATAAGCCACTTGAGTAATGGTAACAAGGTTAGAAGAAATGTTACCAAACCCTTTGATGATTCCTTTTTCAGAACCACCAAAGGTCACCTTTGGACCATTTTTGATTGGGATGTAGTCCTTCAGTAGTCCCCTAGTTCCAGTCATGTGTCTGGAACATCCACTATCCAAGTACCATGTAGGGGTATGGCCACTTGGATTCACCTGCAAAACAAATTAATGAACCTTAGAACCCAAAGTAAACTTGGGTCCTTGGTGATTGTTAGTTTGCAATTTGACATAGCTACCTGCTGTCTTTCCAACAGGTAACTTGCTACTCAACTTGGCACTGGCATTGTGCCAACAATCCAAAGCAAAGTGGCCAACCTTGCCACAGCACCAACATTCAAATTTGTTGTACCTTTGCTTAGGTACTGACTTAGCTGTCTTAACTACAGCAGTCTTGTTGAATGTTGGGGCTTTGCCCTTGGACTTGGACTGATCCTGAACAGTCCTAGCTGGATTAACAAAACCCAGTCCAGTCTTTCCTTTATGATGAACAAAATCATCAATCAAGGGTAGCACTGATTTAGGTTTTGAAAACCTAGCAACTAGCTCTTTCTCCTTCTGAAGATTAATCTCCAGTTTCTTAATTTGATCATTCTTAAATGTAATAGTACCCATCTGAATCACAGTAATGTGTTTCAGCCTGGCTACTCATTAGTTTTTGATCATAATTCTTCTCAAAATCTGTTGCAGCTGCCTTGAGATCAGCAATCTCCTTTGCCTGACTTTTGGCTAGGATCTTGCTTTTCTTATAGGCTTGCAACAGTACTTATATTCATCTAAGAGCTGATGAATATCTCCCTCAGATTCAGAAACACTTCCATCACTTGATGAAGATGAATCTGACTCTGAACTAGAACTGGAATCAGAACTTTGAGTTAAACCTTGTACCTGACTGGTCCTGGCTGCTCCAGGTTTTTGGTACTTTCAGTCAAAGCCATCAGTCCTTGGCTCTGACAGTCTTCTTGCTCATAGATAGATTCCATGATCTGCATAAACTCTTCTTCTTCTTCAGCAAATAGCCCTATATAGGCTTCAGCATCTGTCTCAGTGTCTGAAGAAGACATGTCTGAAAGAGTCTTCTCATTCTTTGCAACAAAGGACTTTGACTCCTTCTTTCCTTTGAAGTGAGTTTTCTTTTTGTCACTGGATTCCTTTCCTTCTTTCAGGACAATCTGCAATTACATGACCCTGTCTATTGCAGCAGTAACACACTATCTTAGACCCAGTTGCCTTACTAGTCTTGGTCCTTTTCTTGTCCTTCTTTGAAGGCTTCTTTTCCTGATACTGAACTTCTTTCCCTTTGGAAGATGAAGGTCTAGACCTCCACTGTTTCTTCTTCAGGAACTTCTGAAAATGTCTGGTGAAAGCAGCAAAGTCTTCATCACTTTCACTGCTTGTAGATTTAGTGCTAACAGACTCATCAGATTCTGATTCAACTACCTCTGGAGGAGGAGTTGATGACTTAGTCCTGTTCTTTCTAGGTACTTCTGACTTAAAGGCAACAGTCCTTTCCCTGTGTTCAGTCCTTGTTGACTTTTCCTCCTCTTTTCTTACTGACAATTGCATCTCATAAGATAACAACTTGCCAAACAGTGTGGGAGGAGGAATTTCTCCCAACTTTGCCATTTCTCTGATGGCACAGATCTTAGTGTCCCAATCTTTGGTTAGGGACCTCAAGAACTTATCATTCAATTCATAGTTTGTGAACTCTCTTCCATAGGACATGAGTTCATTAACAATTCTGTAGAACTTTTTGTAGCATTCAGTGATGCTATCTCCTCTTCCTTGCCTAAAGCTCTCATATTCTTGATTAAGCAAGGACTTCCTATCTTGTCTTACTTCTTCAGAACCTTCCATGTAGACAATGAGGGTATCCCACATTTCTTTTGCTGTTTTACAGTGAATAAGGTTCTGGAAGGTGGCATCATCAATTGCACTAACTATTATGTTCTGTGCCCTTTTGTCCATAGTGGCTAGGACAATTCATCCTTGGTCATCTCAGAGAAATCCTTTGGAGTCCTCTGATTTGCATCCAATACTGAAATCTTCATGGGCACATATGGCCCTTCTTTGACTGTGATGTAGATCCTAGGGTCAGAGGCCTCCATGAACAGCCTTACCCTTTCTTTCCAGATTCCAAATATCTCTTTTCTGCATATGGGCAGTTTCATTGAACCCAACTCCTTATGATTCTCTGAAGAACCCATGTTTCTTGATTTTCTTGAAACTGTTTCCTGACTTATACTGAATCTGCCAAACTGGATCTCCTCAGACAGTTAGTCCTTTTTGAGGAACCTCGCTCTGATACCACTTGAAAGATATGGTACCTAAACACCTAGAGGGGGGGGGGGTGAATAGGTGACCTAAACCTTTTAGACTTTTGTTGGCAGCACAACAGTATTTCACAGATTCTACAGCTAACAGCAATTACAGCATAAACACAGTAATTCACAGCACAGCACAGAAGACACACTAATTTTATAGTGGTTCCCCAATCTTTGGGTACATCCACTTTCCCCCTTCGCCTATCTAGCAGTGTACTAGATTCGGCCAAACTTCTCCACTAACTCAGAACCAAACTAGGTTCCTACCTCAGGCCCAAAGCCTTACACTCAGCCAAAAGGCCTACACTCAGCCACCCAGGCCTACACTCAGCCAATTAAGGCCTACACTCAGAGTTCTTCAACTCCTACACTCAGGCAACAAGCCCTACCCTCAGCCTTTATAAAATAGGCTTACAATCACTCAGATCCAATGGATCTTACAAGATTAAATTGAAATAAAATTGCTAACTCTACAACTCAGAAAGATGAGAGGAGTTGAGAGTTTCTTGAAGAGTTCTTGGAAGAACTCAGCTTGATCCAAACTGACTTAGCTTTCTTCAAAGCTTCTTGAGTAGAACTGAATTAGTCTGAATCTTCTGCTTCTTGAAATCCAGATGACTCTGAATTCTTCTTCTCAGCCTTAGTTCCAAAGACTGAATTCTTGGATGGAGCTCTCTCTCTCCAACTTCTTAGATCTGCAGTTGGACTGCCTGATCTTCTTGTGTTGATCCTCAGTGTATCACTTCTTGATTTAATCTGATCAACCACTTCAATTATTCTCACAACATGTAATGATAATGAACAACCTTCTATATATCTTTCTGTAAACTATGGGTGCCTATTTATAGGCTTCCTTCATGGTAACCGGCTGGTCCGGTTCATAACAGACTTCTGACTTCTCTGACAGTTGATGTAGACCGGCTGGATCGGCAGCTGTCATGTCAACCAGTCACTTCTTGAAATTCTCTAACTGTCAGATAGTGTCGAGACTTTCTGTTCTTAAGTGTCGACACTTATAGACCAAGTGTCGACACATGTTGTGTAAGTGTCGACACAAGTCTACAAGGTGTCGACACAATTCCTTGTATGTCTCGACACAGTTTCTTCTGCATGTGTCGACACTGAAATTGAGTGTCGACACAAGTACTTGTACTTCATTCTTTAACTGTATTCTTCTAAGTGTCGACACATCTCCTTTGTGTCGACACATCTTCATGTGTTGAAACTGTCAAGTGTCGACACTGCTTCTTGGTGTCGACACAAGTCTTCAATTTTGATTCTTCAGCTGAGTGTCGACACATTCCCTTAGTGTCGACACTTGTACTTAGAATATTTTGTAACTTTTCTGTTCTTTGCTAAGTGTCGACACAGCTCCTTGTGTCGACACTTTCTTCAAGTGTAGAGTCTTCAACTAAGTGTCGACACATTGTGCTGAGTGTCGACACTTTCTTCAAGTGTTGACTCTTCTGGTTGTGTGTCGACACATTGTGCTGAGTGTCGACACATTCTTCAAATACTGAGTCTTTAGCTAAGTGTCGACACATTGTGCTGGGTGTCGACACTTACTTCAAGTGCTGACTCTTCTGCATAGTGTCGACACATTGTGTTGAGTGTCGACACTTGTAATTAGATTCTGCAGACTTTTGCTGAGTGTCGACACTTACTTCAAGTGTCGACACTTTCTGGTGTTGACTCAGCTCTTCTAGGTGTCGACACTTCTGCTAAGTGTCGACACAGCTTTTCTGCATTCTTCTACACTGAGTGTCGACACAGCTCCAAGTGTCGACACTTTCTGACTGGTGTCGACTCTTCTTCCCAGGTGTCGACACAATGACTCCAAGTGTCGACACTGCTTGTCTGGGTGTTGACACAAGCTTTCTCAAGTGTCGACACTTTCCCTCTGGGTGTCGACACATGGACTTAGAATTTTAGCTTCAGTCCAGTGTATTCCTAACCTGCACAAGTAACTCAAACAAACATCAAATACACTATGATGTATATCATTGAGTTAGGTGAGGCTTCTTCAAATCAGGTACATTTGACCAATGTACCCAACAATAACCTCTGGTGACTCCTCGATCTGACCCTCCAAAGATGACTTTGGGTCCATTCTCGACTGGAGTGTAATCGCGCAGCAGGCTTCTTGTCCCGGTCATATGCCGGGAGCATCCACTGTCCAAATACCAGATCGGCGTTTTGGTGGCCTTTGGACATTCCTGCAAAACAAATTAATTTGCCTTAGGAACCCAATCGAACTTGGGTCCTAGATTCCTGTTAGCACACTCCCCCTCGGTTGTTAACCCTACGAGTGGTTGGTCTCGCATTGCTAACATGGGGAGTCTCGTAGTTCCTTGGATTAAACCAACAATCCACGGCAAAGTGACCGACTTTGCCACAGCACCAACAGTCAAATCTGTTGTACCTCTTCCTCTTAGGCTCCTGCCTTACCCTGGGAACGGTGGGTACTGCTGGGGCCTTGGATCTGGAGGTGGAGGCCTCATGGTGACAACAGTCGCATGACTTTGTCACCTTCTGTATAACAGGCTTGGCTTTTGGTGCCTGCTTTCCATTATGGCCGCTAGAGACAGACCATAATTTCCTATGTGGATTTCCTCATAAGGTGCCTTGAAGGCACTCTCACCGAAGTTCCGGGAAAGTTCCAACATCATACCGGCTCTTTGGCTTTGCAACCGAGGGCCGGAAATGATGCCCAAATGTTGACTACAAAGTCGTGTTGGTTGCAAGGAAAGTCAGGCTTTCTGAACGCAACGGACTAAGAGGAGCCTTACCCTTTTCATTAGCAGAGGCCTTCTTGGCGGCCTTTTTCTTCCTCTGGTTCTTGTTTCTCCTAGATGAAGAACCAGATACCCCTATATGCCCCAAGCCAGCTCCTTTGGCCTGAGCAGAGAAGGTATCAACGACTGGAAGAACTGTTTTTGGCATGGAGAAGCTCTTGACGATCTTCCTTTCTGCCGCAAGTAGTTCTTCCAACTTGTCGACTTCCTCCTGCTTTAGATCAAGGAGCTTCAAAGACTCTGAATGCTTGGAAGTCAGGTCAAGTGTTCCTGTCGGAGAGAGATCAAGCTAGTGACCTCTTCCCTTAGGGATACACACTCACCCTTAAGGAATTTTACTTCCTTCTTCTCAGCCTTCAGTCTCTTTCGGCACTCATCGAAAGTGTTGAGCAAAGCTCATACTTCTCGAGGAGCTCAGCTTCACGGGCTGAAGGGCCATCCTCAGGTTCATCATCCTGAGACTCAGGATCAGAGTCGGAGTCAGAGAGAGGGGGTGTGAGCTTTTACCTTCCCAGTAAATGGGGGGACATTCTCCTTCTGAGTCGGAGCGACCCACCAGCCCGAAGTAGGCTTCCTCATCATCACTGGAGTCTGAGGAATCAGACTCACTTAGTGTCTTTGGCCTTCTTGCGATGTAGCTCCGCTCCTTCTTCTTATCTCTGGAGGATTTGAGCTCCTCTCCTTTCCCTTTTTCTCTTTTGCTTTGATGGCAGTCGGCCACGACGTGTCCTGGCTTATTGCATCCAAAGCAAATAATATCAGAAGAACGATGTTTGTTAGGTTTAGATGCATACCTGTCAGAAGAATAATTTTTCTTCTGATGCCTGGAGGAGGAGCTGTCTTTCTTTCTTTGATTCCTCATCTTGAGGAACTTCTTGAACTCTCGGTGATGAGGGAGAAATCCTCCTCCGACAGCTCTGAGCCGGAGGAGCATGGTTCAGAGTCCTCCTCCTCTTCCTTATTCCTCGCACGGTATGACATCGCACCCTTGCCCTTTCTGGAGTAACTGGCTTTTAGGGCCACAGTCTTTTCTTTTGCAGCAGCCTTCTCTGCTTCTTCCTCTGCCTTCCTGGTGTTCAGCTGAAGTTCATAGGACATCAGCTTCCCAAACAGGATTTGTGGATCAGTTTCTGCTAGTCTGCCAAATTCTCTGATGGCGCAGATCTTTGTGTCCCATTCCTTAGTAAGGGACCTAAGGAATTTGTCATTGAGTTCACCATTGGTGAACACTCTTCCGTAGCCCTTGAGGGCGTTGACAATCTTTAGGAAGTTCTCGTATGTGACTCCGATCTCTTTCTTAGGCCCTTGCCTGAAGGCCTCATATTTTTGGTTCAGGAGGGATCTCCGATCATCCCTCACTTCATCCGTGCCCTCCATTAGGATGATCAGGCACTGCCAGATCTCCTGAGCAGTCCTGCAGTTGCTGAAATTTTGCATCATGGAATCATCAACTGCGCTCACCAGAATGTTTCGTGCCTTCTTGTCCAGTCCCACGAGCACCATCTCGTCTTTGTCCATTTCAGAAAGTGTCTTCGGCACCTTCTTGGTGGGATCGATGGTGGAGGCCTTGGTGGGGACATAAGGTCCCTCCTCCACGATCATGAAGAGTCGAGGATCGACTGCTTCCATGTAAAACCTGATTCTTTCCTTCCAGATCGGAAAGTTTAGCCTGGTGCATACTGGGATCTTGCCGGAGAACTTGAGCCCGTCCATAGTAGATATTTGTCTTCTTCTTGACACTAGGGGCAGGATTCAACTCAAGGTGTTGACCTTTTGATGAGTAACCTGGCTCTGATACCACTTGAAAGTCCACCTAGTGTCAGCTATGTGCACCTATGGGGGGGGGGGGAATAGGTGACGAGTAGCGCTTTTGCGGAATTTACGAACGTACCTGCACAATAAAATAAAAAGCACAGCACACAGAATACACAGGCAATTTATAGTGGTTCCCCCGACTTGGGTACATCCACTTTCCCCTTCGACCTATCTCCCAACAAGGGACGACTCGGTCACTTCTCCAACGGGATTGAAATCCAATCCTGCACTAACGGAAGGAACCCTTCCACACGTGAGAGTCAACACTCCCACAAAACGGTTGCACCCAACCCTTACAACACGGAACAAAAGTTCCTTTACAACAAAAGTAAATATAGAATGTACACGAGATACAAACTTCTTTCGGAGACTACGGTGTTCCTCTTCGTTCGACGACGTGTTCGTGAAGTCAATGAAGAGTCTACAACCTTGGTCTCTCTTGGAAAGGATCTTCCCGAAACCGGCGGCGGCAATCCGAGCGGCGGCTTGGTTCGGGATCGCGCAACGACGATGGCGCGGCAGTAGTACTTCTGAGATCCAATCTTCGTTGCAAAGCAAACTAGGTCTACCAACGGTCACTCTAGGATCAGTCGTCTCGATCGATTCGGACGGGGAAGTTTTTCCCGGTCAACAAATCGAGAGACAAGGGATCTCTGGATAGACACGTGAGACTCAAGCTTTGCTAAGCTTCTGTCGCCGGAGAAAGGAGATCGGGAAGAAATGCGATCAGCAGCGGCGACGGACTTGCGCGAGCGGCGACGGAGGGTGGCGGAGAGATTTCGCGATTTTAGGGTTGCACTCGCTCGGCTTCTTTCTGTCTGGGTATTCCGTTCAAAATACCCGTGTATAAATACTGTAGTTAACTCCAATATGACCGTTTGTGGGACCCACAATAGAAATCCCCAAATCCCGGTCCAGAATATAATAGCGGCAGAATCCGGTTCAGGAAGTTCCAGAAAAACGCCAAGTCAAAATCGGTGAGAATCGAAAGTGATTCTCGCCGAGTCGCCGAGAATCAAAGGTGATTCTCGACGATTCGGCGAGAATCAAAGATGATTCTCGTCGAATTTGCCTTGGTTGCACGCACTGCTTTAGGCCAGGTCGAGACGGCGAGAATCAACCAGTGATTCTCGTCGATTCGACGAGAATCACTAGTGATTCTCGCCGAATCGGCGAGAATCACTAAGTGATTCTCGTCGATTCTTACTTAGACGCAGAGGTGCTTGCTTAGAAGTTGATGGATCGAGTTCGGCGAGAATCAACTTCTGATTCTCGACGAATCGGCGAGAATCCCAAGTGATTCTCGCTGAATCGGCGAGAATCACTTGGTGATTCTCGTCGATTCTAACTTAGACGAAATTTCATCTTTCCACCTATGAGATGCTCCTTGACCCATCCTTGCTCCTTGTCTGCTCCTGCATATTTACAGCCCTGTGCTTGAAAATAAGTGCACTCCAATAGAGAGAGTACACGTAGGCCAACACACTGATCTGCTCAACGAGGGATTACGTCGTGCAGACCTGTGTATATTGACCTACTGCACCCTGACATTGGTGTGCACTTAGCGTGGAAAAACTGCAAGCACAACTAGAAGGATTTTATCAAATACATAGTCTATTGACCTTAGCTTGTCAGGGGCTTCTTCAAATCAGGTACATTGTGGATACAATACCCAATAACGGCTTGGCACACGGCCGTGTCCCAGGCCGCGTGCCTCGATCCAGGCACGATCGTCGAACTCAGAAAAACCACACGGGCAAAGACACGCCCGTGTCTCACCTGACACGCCCCGTGTCGGGTCTCTCTTCGACACGCCCGTGTCCTGGGGCGTGTTACCCATAACCGCCACGCCAACAGACACGACCCAACTGAACACGGGTACTAACACGGTTAGGCACACACCCGTGTCAATGACAAGCCCGTGTCATTAGCCGTATTCCTGTCCTCCTGTGTCCTTCTCGGGATGAAAACGGCCAAAAAAATCACCAGCCAGACACGGCCTTGGACACACCCGGTGTCCCAGGCCGTGTACCCCTAAACCGGCACCAAAAATCCCTTTTTAACGCGACCAACTCAAATACAACTTTCAGGGCGTTACAAATCTCCCCCACTTAAGAAATTTCGTCCCGAAATTAGTAAAGGTACACAAATCTAAATATACCTGAGTGGAATAACTCGGGTACTCCTCCAATATAGCTTGCTCTCGCTCCCCAAGAAAGCTCCTCACGTCCACAATTATCCCATCGGACTTTAACCATTTGGACTCCTTGTTGTGGAGTCTTTTGACTGCAATATCTTCAATATGTACTGGCTTGACCCTTGTTGTTAACTCATAATCAACCGGTACTTGATTGTCCGCAATGATCTGCGAAGGCTCTTGCACCGCCTTACGCAATACCGACATGTGGACACATCATGTAGCCCACTCAACTCCACTGACAGCTTCAATCTATACGCTGCCTCGCCAACACGCTCCAGGATTTCAAATGGTCCAGGTATCTCGGACTCAGCTTCTTCAAGCGTCGAACCCGCGATACACCCTTGAACGACTTGATTTTTAGATACATCATGTCGCCACACTGAACTCCGCATTCCTATGCTTGGCGTTATAGTACTTTGACTGTCTATCCTGAGCGATCTTCAACCGTTCTTGAATTGTCCGTATCACTGAGGTGGCATCTTCCACTGCTTGACATTTGAAAAGCTTCGACTCATCCTGTCTCCAACCAGGACAACGGTATGCGACAATTTCTCCCGTACAGGTCCCGAAGGCGCCATTCCAATACTCCCTGAAGCTGTTGTTGTAAGCCAACTCCACCATATACAGGTGATCCTCCCAATGCTTTCCGAAATCTAGCACGCACATGCGAAGCATGTCCTCCATAGTCCTGTTGACCCTCTCAGTCTGACCATCCGTGTGCGGATGAAAGATGTACTGAACTTTAGCTTAGTACCCAACAGACTATGCACCACCTCCAGTCATTCGACGTGAAGCGTCCATCTCGATCACTAACAATATTGTGGGGCACACCATGCAATCGTACAATATTCTCCACATAGAGTTTGGTTAACGTTTCCACCAGATCTTCCTTCCTGACCGAAATAAAGTGCGACACCTTTGTCAACCTATCTACGACCACCAAAATGGCATCGTTTCCCTTCTGTGACTTTGGCAAACCATGCACAAAATCCATAGATATGTCGTCGAATTTCCATTCTGGGATAGGTAGGGGCTTCAAGAAACCTCCGGGCTTCTGGCATTCCGCCTACACCAATGCACAAGTACGACACTTGGCCACATAAAGTGCTACATCCTTCTTCAATCCTGGCCACCAGAATAATTTCTTCATGTCTCTATACATCTTCGTGCTTCCCGGGTGGATTGAGTACTTGGTATGATGAGCCTCATACATCAACTCCTCCCGCACTAGGAACGCATAGGCGACCGTCCTTCCTTTGCAACCCATCCTCAACAGAAAACTGAGAATTTGACCCATTCAATGATTCATCCAAGATCTGCTTCATGCTGTTATCCTGAACCAAAGCCTGCCGAACTCTATCAGCTAGGTCACACTGCACCTCTGTCCAAAATAGTTTCGCCTCAGCACTAGACTGCTTGTCGACACAAGATATCTCCAAAGCCGCAACTCATGGACCAATCTCTCATCATGTACCGATAACCAGTTGGCCTGTGCGGGAATCTTACGACTCAACGCATCCGCCACTGCATTTCCCTTCCCAGGCACATAATGTATCTTGAAGGTATAGTCCCCTAAGAACTCCATCCACCTTCGCTGCCTCATGTTCAGATCCATTTGGTCCAACAGGTACTTCAAGCTCTTATGATCGATGTAAATATCGACCTTCACACCGTACAGGTAGTGCCTCCAAAGCTTTAGAGCAAATACCACGACCGCTAACTCTAAGTCGTGGACCGGATAATTTCTCTCGTGAGCTTTCAATTATCGTGAACCATAAGCTATCACTCTCCCATGCTGTAACAAAACACAGCCCAAACCACTGCCCGAAGCATCACTATAGATCTCGAACCCTTCGGTTCCACTTGGCGAACATAAAATAGGCGATGTGGTCAACCGCCTCTTCAACTCTTCAAAAGCCTGTTCGCACTCCGGAGACCACACAAACTTCTGATCCTTCCTTGTCAACATCGTGAGTGGAAGTGCTATCCACGAAAAGTTCTCTACGAAGCACCTGTAGTAGCCAGCAATCCCCAGAAAACTCCGGACCTCTGCCACTGTAGTCAAAGCAGGCCACTCTCGTATCGTCACTATCTTCGCCGGATCTACAGCTATCCCTTCTCCACTGACAACATGACCAAGGAACGCTATCGAGGATAACCAGAATTCAGACTTGGAGAACTTAGCATACAATTGATTCCTTCTCAACGTCTCCAACACCATGTGTAGATGATTGTAGTGATCCTCCTCGCACTGCGAGTACACTAGGATATCATCGATAAATACTATCACGAAACGATCCAGGTACTCTCTGAACGTCCCGATCATCAAATCCATAAATACGGATGGCGCATTCGTCAACCCAAACGTCATGACCGTGAACTCGTAATGCCCAAACCGCGTACTGAATGATGTCTTTGGAATGTCGCTCTCCCTTATCCTCAACTGGTAGTATCCGGACTTCAGATCTAACTTCGAATACACAGTTGATCCAACCAACTGATCAAATTGATCGTCAATCCTCGGAATCGGATACTTATTCTTTTCTGTAAGCTTGTTCAATTCTTGGTAATCGATACAAAGCCGCAAGCTCCCATCTTTCTTCTTAACAAAGAGAACTGGTGGCTCCAAGGCGACGAACTTGGACGCACATAACCTTGCTCTAGCAACTCTTGAAGTTGCACCTTCAACTCTGCCATCTCTCTTGGCGCTATCCGATATGGAGAGCGTGACACCGGTTTGGCACCCGGTACCAGCTCAATAGTAAAATCAATCTCCCGCTGAGGAGGGGGTCCTGGGAGATCATCTGGGAACACATCAGGATACTCAGACACAACTGGGATACTGCCAAGACTTGGCTTAGGCGTCGAAGTCTGCACTAATGTGACAAACAGCTCTGCCCCAGACCGAACTGCTTTGAACACCTGAAGGGCTGACATCAAAATCTTACCCGACCCCTTCATGCCCGCAAAAGTAGTCTCCCGATCAGTGTTTAGACACAACTTAACTTCCTTACGGTTGCAATCAATGCATGCACCCTGCTCCGAGAGCCAATCCATACCGAAGATTACGTCGTACTCCGCTAACGGCACAAGTGACGCTCGCAAATCAAACTCCTGGTCTCCAATTCGAATCTTCACTACGCAGATCCTATCTGCGCGCATTGAGCACCCATTGGGCAACAACACATCCAACTTGTCTTTTGCCATCGAGGATGGAACTCCGATGTGTGATATGAATTTTTCGGACAAAAATGAATGCGATGCTCCCGTATCAAACAGGGCTCTCGCCGGAAACTCAAAGATCAACACAAATCCTAGCACCAACAAAAGTAAGCTAACAAATACGAAGGTAACAACTATAAAAGTTAAACCATTGTAATTTAACTCATACCTGTCACCACGTCCGCTTGCTTTATGGCCTCTTGCAAGCCAAGGTTATAGACTCTAAGCTGGGCTGGAGCATGGTGGGACGCGGTTGACTCCACCGCCTTCCCTTTCTCCTCATAAGTCGCTCCAGGCTTCCTCTCGGACTTTGAACGTCCGCTCCAACACTCACGAGCAAAATGCCCCATCTTCCTGCAGTTGTAGCAAGCTCTTGGGACTCGACTAGTAGTTGCCCCCGACGCACCAGCCGAAGGGGCTAAGTGTAACATCCCATTTCCAACTAGACCCCTAAGAGTGGTTTTGGCCATGACTAGGTCATGACAAACCCTAGGAAGCCAGAAATGGGCCAAGAGATAGGAGGCCAAGGTGAGGATCACCATGGTCTGCAAATAGTAGAATTTTGAACAATGGTTTAGAATGACAATGGGGCTTCACCTTAACCCCAAGACCCTACCACAACACCCCTAATACCTGGGAGACCCATTAGAGCCAAAAGGACCCATTAGGGTCAACCCAAGAGGCCCAGTTGACCAAGGTCAACCCTAGCCCTAAAAGGGGTCAAACTAGCCTACTTAGGGCCAACTGACCTACTCCTAACTAAAGGACCCCTCCTATGCCCTCCTAACCCTAAAGTGAGATCTAATGGTCACTAAGGACACATTGGGGTCAGCCCCAGAGGCCAGGTTGACCCAAGTCAACTCAAGCCCTAACCTGGTCAAAGTACCCTTACTAAGGGTATGTGACCTCCAAAGTACAGGGTAACCCTACATAACCCTACCTGGACCCTAAGGGAAGTCAATGGGTCACCCAGGACCCATAGTGGTCAACTCAATTGGTCATGTTGACCCAAGTCAACTCTAGCCCTAAAATGGTCAAAGTGCCCTTACCAAGGGACATGTGACCCCCAAGATGCCCAACCAACCCTACGCAAGTCTTCCTAGACCTCAAGGGAGTCAAATGGGACACCAAGGACCCATTTGGGTTAACTCAAATGATCATGTTGACCAAGGTCAACTCTATTCTAGTGTTAGGTCAAATTAGCCTAAATGGGCTAACCCAAGCTCAAACCCATTTCCCCCACTTGGGCTAACCTCATTTTATTATTAATATGAGTTAGTGGGCTGCCAATAGGCTGGAGGAGAGATTAAAATTCGGCCATGGTGAGTAGGAGAGAGAAAGCTCCACTTTTCTCTTTAATGGAGGAGAGAGAAAGTGAGAAAAGAGGCCATTCATGGCCAAGGGAGATCAAGGGCCTCTCCAATTGATTCCAAAGGCTGAATACATTCCCCCTCATCAGTTTTAAGGAGTTTAATAGCCATGGCCAGCCATTCAAGGTGGCTGAAATCAATTCCTCCAATAGGGAAGAGAGAGAAAGAGAAAGAGAAGGTCATTCATGGTGGGGAAGGTGAATCACCCCTCCATTCTTCACCAATTAATTAGTATTCATCTCCCCTATCAGTTTTGAGGAGTTTCCAAATGAATTGGGACAAAGGGGAGGTGAATTTCCATGAGTTTTCTCCAAAACCGAAATTCCAATTCATGACCATTAATGGATTTGAAGCCATGACCCTCCCTCTCCTCCAACCCATTTGATGCTTTTAAAAGCTTCCCTGGGCCAAGAGGTATCGTTTCCACCCTTCACCTAAAGAAACCGGGCGGTTTGGTAGTGAAGTTGCAAGCTTCGGAAAGCTCCACCACCGGCCATGGCGCACCGCCACCACACTCGACGACAAGCTCGGTTAAAGATCCTCCTCTACTCCTTCCGTGGGTAGATCTTAGGAATCGTTTAGGACAAGAATCGTACTCAATTGAGCCGATCCAAGTTTTCATTTTCATGGTTTTTCCAAAAAAAAAAATGGTGGTCGGGTTCGCCGGAAACCACCCCTCCGGCGGCCGTGCCGCTGCCCGGCGATAGCCCCCACCTCAATGAAGGTGGTGGCGGTGGTGGCCGGCCAAGGAGGTGGCCGTGTGGCCGGGAAATGCACTTGGAATAAGCTCCAGGTTCGGCCAATCATGGCCCTTGGCTGGAGGAAGAAGATGACCAGGAGCCCCACGATTTGCTTTAAGATTCGTGCATCATCATTTCTTTTATTTAATTTTGATTTCTGAATTTTCTGTCCTGTTTTCTGGGCTGTTTTGCATTAATTATTAAAATTACTTAGGCCCACCTGGTGGGACAACGTTCAATATGAAAGTTGTAGCCCTATGGGTCTACTGTAATACAAAATTGATTTGGACCAATTTGGCCCTGTGGTTGGACTAGGGCACCCATTTTGGTGGGACCTGTACCTAGGGCTGACCTGAGATTCAAATGGATGCCCACCCTTCATCCCTTGTCCAAATTGGCTGAAATTTGTACAGAGGATCATTCTTATCTATACCTAGGGCCTGTCCAAAAAATGGGAATTTTTGGAGAAACTATTTCTATAGTTTTTATAAAAATTTAATAATCCATAAATAAATTACATAGGTGTCCTAAACATCTCCAAACCCTCCCAAATTTTGGTGAGTGGTCCCTGAGTTCATTTTAGGTATCTGTATAAAATATCATTTTATTTGGATGTGTTTTGAATAGGTTTTGACTCAACCCTAACTATACCTTAAAAAGCGCATTTTGGTCAAAAGGTGCACTTTTGATTTTGAGTGACCAAATCACCTCAACAGAGGCTGAAATTTGGGTCACTGACTTGCTATGGCACTTATCACCTCCCCATGGAATATGGGATAGAGAGGAATAGATTTGCCCTAAGTTCCTAGGTCAAACCATAAGGAGGGACCCTTTGGCCTTGTGAAGGGCATGAGTCCTAAACACCTTGGATGAACACCAAATTTTGCAAGGAGGTTCCTAGGATATATAGAACTCTCTGTTAAAAATATTAGCTAATTTTGAAAGGATAGGGGCCCCAAAACCCTAACCCTAGCTTAGGTCCTAAAACTTGTAGTGTAGGTTTAGGTTAGCTAAACATCTTGAAACTTAACCAAATTTGGGTAGTGAGGGGATTAGGGTATTTTGAGCCTCTGATAATTTACTTGAGGAATTTTGGACAATATTTATAGCACTTCATTTGTAATCAATAGTAATGCCCTAATTAATATTTTGGCTATTGTGGTCTCACTGCCCATAGAGAGGGTATGAAACAGGGGCAGAGTCAGTTTTAGGCTATAATAATCTTGTATGAATTTTGTTAGAATTTTTGGATATCTATTTAGGGCATCTACTTCACAAGTGCTTTATTTTGATTACATATTAATAATTCTTGTCAGAGGTCATTACTTACTGAAAAATCATGAAACTTCCTGCATAGTGTTTTTAGCTCAATGTTATCATATGGAAAGTTTTGTGGAAATATTTGATGACTGATTAGCATACTTTGCTCATTAACCCTTAAATTAGAGAGTTCATAAGAAAATCAAATATAGCCTTATTTCCAAATGATAAATATGAAACTTTTTCTAGGGTACTTATAGCCATCACAGTCATCCTGAATTTTCTCTGAATTTTTGGAGGTGTTAGTACTATAGAATCTTTTAAATGACTTTTTATGGGGCATTTTTGAAATTAAATTTAAAGGCCTAAACCCTGCTGAAAAATTGGAAGACTTAGGATTTAGAGTTGATTAGGCATTTTGTAATTATCATAAATTTAGTGGATTATTATCTTGTCTGAAAATGGTACTTCATGTTCTAACCTGGGCCCATAACCCACAGGTCGGAGGATCGAATTGGCCGGCAGAATCGGCGCTTTGTGGTGATGACCCTTTAGGGCGTGAAGGAGTCACCGCAAAACGACGGTTCTGGGCCTAAGACCACGGTGTCGAAAAAGAAAAAAAAAAGGGGGTCTTACAAGTGGTATCAGAGGAGACCTCGATCGAAAAGTAGCAGTCCACAACCCTGGTCACCCCTGCACGAGTTTAGTTTGGGGACAAACTAAGCAGCAGAAGCAGTGGTGTGCCCATAAGGGAAATCACATTTAAAAGTCCACTGTATCTTGTCCATTCTTTCCATTTGTATGCTATCTAACAATTGGAATCCTTCTTTGTAGCCTGCGGCAAACCCTGACCCTAGCAGGGAGCACTTTAGGCTGCGAAGGTCTCATCTTATAATTCTTTAGTCAATGAGTTAGACTCAACCCACTAGGAGACATGACTAACCATGATAACTTATAGCATGCCCTAGTTTGAAATATACTTTGGGTATGAACTTGGTTAAGCTATGGAGATACCTAAAGAGAATAAAGGAGGACTATAGTACGAGAATGGCTACCTAAGCCATAAACTCAGGTAGCCCTACAGTCCCTATCAAGTATTACTCAAACCGGAAGGACTGCTTTAAGGAGAATTGAGACCAATAATCCATTAGCAGAATGGTAGAAGACATATAGTCTCAACCCTCATACCAGTAACAAGATTACTTGGAGACCACCATCACGACAAACACCGAAGGTCGGATAGGAATTCAGTTCGGAAGAGACCTAGTTGGGATTGGGAACATTTTGACCCAGATAAGATTGTCGTAAATATGACTCAGAAGGTTTAAAATATGGAGTATATCAGCAGATTCATGTTGGAACCCCAAGTCAAAGATTGATGCCCTAGGGATTGTGCACCCAGCTAGGACGCATATAACATGGTAATATCAAAGATACTCAGCCCAAGGCAGGTAGAGGCTTATCTTTGTTTATTGGGGCGTGTCTTTTGTTTATTGGGCAAATTAGTTACTGACTTGGGTTTCCCTTAGATCTCATCTAGAAAAGTTTGCGTCGTGAATATAGTGAAATGGATGTAAACCAAATTCGGTGCTACTCTGGAGTATTCGTAGGGATAAGAATCTGATTGCGAAGTGGAGATTTATAGAGTCGTTGTCTACCCGTATAAGCGAGAAATTTAATCATCGGAACTTTGGTGTATCTCGGAACGTGTATCTCCCTGGAGTGAAGAAGGGTGTCATGGATTTTGTGATGCACGGTGAGGTCCGTCGTCGGATGAAGATTAAGTGCAAGAAATTTTGGGAAACTATTACAGTCACCGCCCGGTTATAGTGGAAGTTCGAGGATATAATTAGGGATTTTCATACACACGATTCCTCATCCGCACTCCGGGCATAATTATAAATGGAACATCAACGATAGACTGGCCGAGATATCTAGGTTCACCCTGACCCGAAAGAAAACTTCTGTAGGTGTTTCTTAAGTTTTGTGAGTAGTTGATCATTATCATGGTGTTGAAACCGAAAAATCGGTCTCACGTGGAGTTCGACCCTTGGGGAAGGGGTGACGCGCACCTACTACCCTCAAGCAAACGATCTAGGCACAAGACTAGGAACACAAGGGACAGACCCAAGGTCTCAGCGTGGAGGACCCGCCGCATACCCGGAAGACTAACTAACTCTTCCCCTCCCCAGCCAAGGGCTGAGCTAAGGCACCTTCGGAGGGCTCTCTTGGCCGACCGGAACATCCAAGGAGGATCTCGAGATCCACTCCCAAACTAGAGGTGCCACCTCGGGTCTATACAAAATGCTCCCCGCCTGTCTTACTATTGGCGCCAAACCGCCCAGCAGCCCTACTCTACGCAGCCCCAATTGGGCCGCCAATAGCGGAACTCCGCTACTCTGAAAGGATGGCAACGGGCCATCAGGGGCTTCCCGGCATCTATACCTCGGGGCCCACATGGGCGGAGCGGTTCACGAACACGCCGCTCGCCCAAGACAGGAGTAAACCGCATATCCACAGAGCATCACAGATATTAAAAAAATATTACAGGAATATAAATTCCATACTCGGCTCGCAAGCCGGAAATATAAACAAAAGGCCTTCGAGGGCCAGCACAAGTTTGGGCTTAAGCCCGCTACTCCCCGCCTGGTACTGCAACACCTGTACGCCAACGTCTCGACGAGCGGCGGCCAACTAGTCATCGGTCGGCTAACGGAAGCGGACCAAACATATTGCGCACACCCCCTTTTGGGGCTTGTGCGCGCATTCCCTGCAAGCGGCTAAATAAACAACTTCCTCGGAGTCTCTCGGGAACCCCAGAACATCACCATCCGGCTCACACATCCGGATGGGCTTCACACAGCATGCCTAAACCCGTACTCCACGCTTCGGGCACTAATGCAATTAACTGCGGGACGTACACGTCAACCCGTCGGGGAGCTCCCTTCCCCCACCCGTTGGTGGAGAGGGGCTTCCGTGCAAATATGTAAACTGAAGGCTTCACATGCCCAAGTTGAAACATCGTTACCCTTGTCGCGTGTTTGGCGGCGGGGACGGGAGAGGAGCTCCGAGTCGATCCTACTGCATGCGGTCGCGTCGGCGTTCGATCTCCACTCCAGGCCGAGCCTCGCTCCAGGCCGAGCCTCGCTCCAGGCCGAGCCTCGCTCCAGGCCGAGCCTCGCTCCAGGCCGAGCCTCGCTCCAGGCCGAGCCTCGCTCCAGGCCGAGCCTCGCTCCAGGCCGAGCTTGTTTCCACCTCGGGGAAGGTCGAGGTGTGCTGCTCCCGGCCGGGAAAAATAGAGGGATGCGGGGCTCGGGTACCTCCTCCGAGCGGCGACCGCCATCACTCGTGCTTAGTCTTGCCTTCACAAGAGCAGAGTCTGTTGCTCCTCTTCTGATTTTCACCCAGCAAGAGAAGCTGTATCTGATCACCGCGGTGAGTTTAACCAGCACAAAAAGACGGAGACCAGCTCCCTGATTCAGCTTCGTGAAAACCAGGTTCGTCGTTCTTTATAACTCCACCGTTGTATAATGGAGCCTCCGGTTGCTGCTTGCACTCAGTATGTGCAAAAATAATCATACCGAGCTCCCTCATAGTCGGCCGCAGGAGCTACTGCGAGGTTTGAACCAGTGAAAGCCCACTGCAAAATTATAGGAAAGAGGAGAGAGAACCTCATGGGGAGACAACCCCTCATTCGTGCCCTTGCTTGGGCGGTGGCCGGAGAGAGATAGAGGGGGCGGCGGCGGCGTTGTCTTGCCGGCGACGAGAGAGAAGGGAAAGGGGCGGCCGACTCCCGCTTTGCCGGCGACGGGAGAGAAGGGGAAGGGGAGGGGCGGCCATCTTCTTTCGCTCCAGCCGACGAGAGAGAGAGAGAGAGAGAGGGGGAGGGGGCGGCTGTGCCCTGCTTCAAGCCGACGGGAGAGAAAGCGCCGGGGCCGCGTCGGCTGCTGCTCCCTGAAAACCTAAACCCCCCGGCTCCTATTTCTTCTTCTTTCTTTCTTTTTTCTGCTCCAGCCCATGCCCCGAGCCCCCACCTTTTTATCTTCTTCCTTTTTTTATATCCAAATCTATAATATATACATAATATATTATTATATATATTATAATATAACATATAATATATACATATATATATTGTATATAAATTAAGAACCCATGCGCATAGAACCTCCGCACGCACGCACGAGTACCCGCGCGGGGTCGCACCGACTCGTCGCCCACAACGCGCCTCTAGGCTGATTTTTGGGGAGGGTCCCACTCGCCCGGCTACGGGGTTGTACACAATCCCCGCTCTTTTCGAGCTTGGCACAAGCTCGGAAAGAATCATCCAACCCACGTATCCGGCGAGTGGGAGCCGACCCAAAAAAAAGAGTTTGAGAGAAACTGAAATCTGCACTTGGAGCATCGATCTCTCCACGACCTTTCTGACCTTTTGAATCGCTCGATACCCTTTGGCTCACTGCTATCGAATTGTCCTTATACCATTACTTACGACGAGTATATAATTTCTCGCGATATCGCGAAACAACAAAGCCGTATCATCTGTATCCTCTTGTACACGCTGAGCTAGTCCTTTCCCCCCAGGTGTGCCTACAGCCCTGCCAGCTAGTGAGAGCCTGACAGCGAGTCCACCCGGGGTCGAGCAGCACTCGGGGTCCCTTACCCCCCAGGTGTGCCTTCAGCCCCGCCAGCTAGTGAGAGCCTGACAGCGAGTCTACACGGGGCCGAGCATCACTCGGGATCCTGCAAAATATCCAAACTCCAAACTCTCTCCCTTACCCCCCAGGTGTGCCTTCAGCCCCGCCAGCTAGTGGGAGCCTGACAGCGAGTCTACCCGGGGCCGAGCGTCACTCGGGGTCCTGCAAAAAACTCTCCAAGAACCAACCCTTTCCCCCCAGGCGTGCCTACAGCCCTGCCAGCTAATGAGAGCCTGACAGCGAGTCTACCCGGGGTCCACTACTACCGCCATCGAGTGACTTCCGGCCCTGCCAGCTAGGTGAGAGCCTGACAGCGGGATCTGCTCGAGGCCCACGGATGACACCGTGTGACTTCCGGACCTGCCAGCTAGGTGAGAGCCTGGCAGCGGGATCTGCTCGGGGTCCAAAACAACCGCCATCGAGTGACTTCCGGCCCTGCCAGCTAGGTGAGAGCCTGACAGCGGGATCTTCTCGAGGCCTACGGATGACACCGAGTGACGTCCGGCCCTGCCAGCTAGGTGAGAGCCTGGCAGCGGGATCTGCTCGGGGTCCAAAACAACCGCCATCGAGTGACTTCCGTCCCTGCCAGCTAGGTGAGAGCCTGACAGCGGGATCTTCTCGAGGCCTACGGATGACACGAGTGACGTCCGGCCCTGCCAGCTAGGTGAGAGCCTGGCAGCGGGATCTGCTCGGGGTCCAAAACAACCGCCATCGAGTGACTTCCGGCCCTGCCAGCTAGGTGAGAGCCTGACAGCGGGATCTTCTCGAGGCCTACGGATGACACCGAGTGACGTCCGGCCCTGCCAGCTAGGTGAGAGCCTGGCAGCGGGATCTGCTCGGGGTCCAAAACAACCGCCATCGAGTGACTTCCGCCCTGCCAGCTAGGTGAGAGCCTGACAACGGGATCTTCTCGAGGCCTACGGATGACACCGAGTGACGTCCGGCCCTGCCAGCTAGGTGAGAGCCTGGCAGCGGGATCTGCTCGGGGTCCAAAACAACTGCCATCGAGTGACTTCCGGCCCTGCCAGCTAGGTGAGAGCCTGACAGCGGGATCTTCTCGAGGCCTACGGATGACACCGAGTGACGTCCGACCCTGCCAGCTAGGTGAGAGCCTGCAGCGGGATCTGCTCGGGGTCCAAAACAACCGCCATCGAGTGACTTCCGGCCCTGCCAGCGAGGTGAGAGCCTGACAGCGGGATCTTCTCGAGGCCTACGGATGACACCGAGTGACGTCCGCCCTGCCAGCTAGGTGAGAGCCTGGCAGCGGGATCTGCTCGGGGTCCAAAACAACCGCCATCGAGTGACTTCCGGCCCTGCCAGCGAGGTGAGAGCCTGACAGCGGGATCTTCTCGAGGCTACGGATGACACCGAGTGACGTCCGGCCTGCTGCCAGCGGGTAAAACAACCGCCATCGAGTGACTTCGGCCCTGCCAGCTAGGTGAGAGCCTGACAGCGGGATCTTCTCGAGGCCTACGGATGACACCGAGTGATGTCCGGCCCTGCCAGCTAGGTGAGAGCCTGGCAGCGGGATCTGCTCGGGGTCCAAAACAACCGCCATCGAGTGACTTCCGGCCCTGCCAGCTAGGTGAGAGCCTGACAGCGGGATCTTCTCGAGGCCTACGGATGACACCGAGTGACGTCCGGCCCTGCCAGCTAGGTGAGAGCCTGGCAGCGGATCTGCTCGGGGTCCAAAACTACTCGACTTGACTTTGCTCGAGATGGAGACATCTTATTTACTTAAGAGGTGCTGGAGAGTTAACTGCACTGATGCTTTTACAAACGGAGGACGCATTCTATTCCTAAGAGAGATGATCTGGAGGTCATCAAATCGGGAAGCTGGCGTCCGAGTCTGTCCTAATAATTCCTCCAATCGGACGAGATATGCTATCGGGGAGACATAGGCCGACGTGCAAGGGGGGAGCTGATCTCGGCCGTCAGTGCAGAGGCTCGGTCTTACAATAGCGCTTAGAGTCCCGAGGCATCGTCCCATCATCCGAACTGGGCTATTTAAAAGGAACGGGTTGGACGTTTCGTATCCTGATCTAATGACAAAGATCACTTTCCGCCATGTCACTTGTGATTGCTTGGAGAGATCGGCCCTTTATCAAATCTGGGAGGTTAGCGTTTAGGCTCGTTCCTGATAATTCCTCTAGTCGGAGGAGAGGTGCGATCGGGGGGACATAGGCCGAAGTACAAGGGGGGAGCTGATCTCGGCCGTCAGTGCAGAGGCTCGGTCTTACAATAGCGCTTAAAGTCCCGCGGCACCGTCCCATCGTCCGAACTAGGCTATTTAAAAGGAACGGGTTGGACGTTGGCTTCCGGAGTCGATCGCGAGGCTAACCCTTGAAGCCCTCAGAAGCTCGAGGCCAATCGGTAATAAAGAGAAAACCGACCGCTACTGAATTATAAGAAGAGATAACATATTACCGCTAGGGAGGAACCCTCTCCGGTCACCCCGGCTCCTAATACCTCTCAGCTTCCCTCTTACTCGATCTTGAGGACAATAACCTCCAGGTTTCTTGTTGATGTAACAAGTGGGGATACACGGGTTTTCATAGGCAGAAGCGTTTCAAATAGGTGCAAATCCTACTCCAAATGCTATGGATCCAAACAACAGCTATGGGAGGGGACAACTCCGAGTACGAGGACCTCACGCACAAAGCATCAACGCATGACCCTGGTTGTCACCTGGTTCCACTTCTATAGCCATGATGTTCGCCTGAGTTCTTCTGTGCTGGTCACTCTCCACGCTCACCGCACCAAAATGTTGAAACCGAAAAATCGGTCTCACGTGGAGTTCGACCCTTGGGGAAGGGGTGACCGCGCACCTACTACCCTCAAGCAAACGATCTAGGCACAAGACTAGGAACACAAGGGACAGACCCAAGGTCTCAGCGTGGAGGACCCGCCGCATACCCGGAAGACTAACTAACTCTTCCCCTCCCCAGCCAAGGGCTGAGCTAAGGCACCTTCGGAGGGCTCTCTTGGCCGACCGGAACATCCAAGGAGGATCTCGAGATCCACTCCCAAACTAGAGGTGCCACCTCGGGTCTATACAAAATGCTCCCCGCCTGTCTTACTATTGGCGCCAAACCGCCCAGCAGCCCTACTCTACGCAGCCCAATTGGGCCGCCAATAGCGGAACTCCGCTACTCTGAAAGGATGGCAACGGGCCATCAGGGCTTCCCGGCATCTATACCCGGGGCCCACATGGGCGGAGCGGTTCACGAACACGCCGCTCGCCCAAGACAGGAGTAAACCGCATATCCACAGAGCATCACAGATATTAAAAAATATTACAGGAATATAAATTCCATACTCGGCTCGCAAGCCGGAAATATAAACAAAAGGCCTTCGAGGGCCAGCACAAGTTTGGGCTTAAGCCCGCTACTCCCCGCCTGGTACTGCAACACCTGTACGCCAACGTCTCGACGAGCGGCGGCCAACTAGTCATCGGTCGGCTAACGGAAGCGGACCAAACATATTGCGCACACCCCCTTTTTGGGGCTTGTGGCGCGCATTCCCTGCAAGCGGCTAAATAAACAACTTCCTCGGAGTCTTCTCCGGGAACCCCAGAACATCACCAATCCGGCTCACACATCCGGATGGGCTTCACACAGCATGCCTAAACCCGTACTCACGCTTCCAGGCACTAATGCAATTAACTGCGGGGACGTACACGTCAACCCGTCGGGGAGCTCCCTTCCCCCACCGTTGGTGGAGAGGGGCTTCCGTGCAAATATGTAAACTGAAGGCTTCACATGCCCAAGTTGAAACATCGTTACCCTTGTCGCGTGTTTGGCGGCGGGGACGGGAGAGGAGCTCCGAGTCGATCCTACTGCATGCGGTCGCGTCGGCGTTCGATCTCCACTCCAGGCCGAGCCTCGCTCCAGGCCGAGCCTCGCTCCATGCCGAGCCTCGCTCCAGGCCGAGCCTCGCTCCAGGCCGAGCCTCGCTCCAGGCCGAGCCTCGCTCCAGGCCGAGCCTCGCTCCAGGCCGAGCTTGTTTCCACCTCGGGAAGGTCGAGGTGTGCTGCTCCCGGCCGGGAAAAATAGAGGGATGCGGGGCTCGGGTACCTCCTCCGAGCGGCGACCGCCATCACTCGTGCTTAGTCTTGCCTTCACAAGAGCAGAGTCTGTTGCTCCTCTTCTGATTTTCACCCAGCAAGAGAAGCTGTATCTGATCACTGCGGTGAGTTTAACCAGCACAAAAGACGGAGACCAGCTCCCTGATTCAGCTTCGTGAAAACCAGGTTCGTCGTTCTTTATAACTCCACCGTTGTATAATGGAGCCTCCGGTTGCTGCTTGCACTCAGTATGTGCAAAATAATCATACCGAGCTCCCTCATAGTCGGCCGCAGGAGCTACTGCGAGGTTTGAACCAGTGAAAGCCCACTGCAAAATTATAGGAAAGAGGAGAGAGAACCTCATGGGGAGACAACCCCTCATTCGTGCCCTTGCTTGGGCGGTGGCCGGAGAGAGATAGAGGGGGCGGCGGCGGCGTTGTCTTGCCGGCGACGAGAGAGAAGGGGAAAGGGGCGGCGGCTCCCGCTTTGCCGGCGACGGGAGAGAAGGGGAAAGGGGCGGCCATCTTCTTTCGCTCCAGCCGACGAGAGAGAGAGAGAGAGAGAGAGAGGGGGAGGGGGCGGCTGTGCCCTGCTTCAAGCCGACGGGAGAGAAGCGCGGGCCGCGTCGGGCTGCTGCTCCCTGAAAACCTAAACCCCCCGGCTCCTATTTCTTCTTTCTTTCTTTTTTCTGCTCCAGCCCATGCCCCGAGCCCCCCACCTTTTTTATCTTCTTCCTTTTTTTATATCCAAATCTATAATATATACATAATATATTATTATATATATTATAATATAACATATAATATATACATATATATATTGTATATAAATTAAGAACCCATGCGCATAGAACCTCCGCACGCACGCACGAGTACCCGCGCGGGGTCGCACCGACTCGTCGCCCACAACGCGCCTCTAGGCTGATTTTTGGGGAGGGTCCCACTCGCCGGCTACGGGGTTGTGAGTATTTGATCATTATCATGGTGTGCTCAAGATGATCGTGTTGAATCAAGATAGATAGTGTACGTCCAAGGATAGAAGATCAGTCCAGGCTTATCTGGGCTCTCGGTTGACATTCAACACAACTCTCCACCCTTGTATGGAAGGAGATGTAGGACTCCGCTTTCATCGATTTAGGACGAAGATCCGAAGGTGTTGGGATCAGAGTTTGTTGAAGACACCGAGGCACAGGTGAGGCTGATCAGAGACAGGATGCTAGAGGCGCAGAGCAGACAGGCTAAGTACTATGACGCCCGGCATCGGCAGGTGGAGTTCCAGGTGGGGGACCGGGTGTTTCTGAAGATCCGGCCCATGCACGGAGTCTCGCGGGTGCGTGGTCGGAGGAAGAAGCTCAGCTCTAGGTACATGAGCCCTTATAGGATCCTGGAGCGGATCGGACCCCTAGCCTACCGGCTGGAGTTACCACCAGAGCTGGAAGCGCTGCACGACGTCTTCCATATTTCTTCGCTGAGGAGGGCTCTGCTACGCCCGGAGCAGCAGATTTTGACCACCGAAGGGCCGGTAGATTCACACCGGTCAGTTCGTTTGGAGCCGGTTAGGATCAACGACCGAGGAGTACGAGTCCTGCGTCGCAAGAAGGTCCCACTAGTCAAGGTCCTGTAGAGGAACCACGGCCAGGAGGAGCATACCTGGGAGCCACAGGACCTGATGCGACAAAGATACCCCGAGCTATTCAGTCAGGTATACCTCTCAGACCCCTCAAGATGTTAATTTATTTTTCCTGCTTTAAGTATACTAAGGGCTGCTCTAGGCAGATAGAGGCTTATCTTTTGTTTATTGGGGGCTTATCCTTGTTTATTGGGATTTTGGGTTGCCGATTGGGCGAAAGGGTCTTGGATCTAAGTTTTCCCGTAAAATCTAATTTAACAAACAAGGCGTCATAATGGGATGTTATAAGACTCTTTCCTTCGGTAGTAAGGTCGTAGGCCCAACCTTGATTTCGGGGACGAAATCTTTGTTTTGTTTATTAGGATTTGTAACATCTCATTTCCAACTAGACCCCTAAGAGTGGTTTTGGCCATGACTAGGTCATGACAAACCCTAGGAAGCCATAAATGGGCCAAGAGATAGGAGGCCAAGGTGAGGATCACCATGGTCTGCAAATAGTAGAATTTTGAACAATGGTTTAGAATGACAATGGGGCTTCACCTTAACCCCAAGACCCTACCACAACACCCCTAATACCTGGGAGA
This sequence comes from Platanthera guangdongensis, assembly GCA_039583875.1. Lineage (NCBI taxonomy): Eukaryota > Viridiplantae > Streptophyta > Magnoliopsida > Asparagales > Orchidaceae > Platanthera > Platanthera guangdongensis. Next base: position 161,993,296 of record CM077147.1, on the reverse strand, counting down.
CCCATTAGAGCCAAAAGGACCCATTAGGGTCAACCCAAGAGGCCCAGTTGACCAAGGTCAACACTAGCCCTAAAAGGGGTCAAACTAGCCTACTTAGGGCCAACTGACCTACTCCTAACCTAAAGGACCCCTCCTATGCCCTCCTAACCCTAAAGTGAGATCTAATGGTCACTAAGGACACATTGGGGTCAGCCCCAGAGGCCAGGTTGACCCAAGTCAACTCAAGCCCTAACCTGGTCAAAGTACCCTTACTAAGGGTATGTGACCTCCAAAGTACAGGGTAACCCTACATAACCCTACCTGGACCCTAAGGGAAGTCAATGGGTCACCCAGGACCCATAGTGGTCAACTCAATTGGTCATGTTGACCCAAGTCAACTCTAGCCCTAAAATGGTCAAAGTGCCCTTACCAAGGGACATGTGACCCCCAAGATGCCCAACCAACCCTACGCAAGTCTTCCTAGACCTCAAGGGAGTCCAATGGGACACCAAGGACCCATTTGGGTTAACTCAAATGATCATGTTGACCAAGGTCAACTCTATTCTAGTGTTAGGTCAAATTAGCCTAAATGGGCTAACCCAAGCTCAAACCCATTTCCCCCACTTGGGCTAACCTCATTTTATTATTAATATGAGTTAGTGGGCTGCCAATAGGCTGGAGGAGAGATTAAAATTCGGCCATGGTGAGTAGGAGAGAGAAAGCTCCATTTTTCTCTTTAATGGAGGAGAGAGAAAGTGAGAAAAGAGGCCATTCATGGCCAAGGGAGATCAAGGGCCTCTCCAATTGATTCCAAAGGCTGAATACATTCCCCCTCATCAGTTTTAAGGAGTTTAATAGCCATGGCCAGCCATTCAAGGTGGCTGAAATCAATTCCTCCAATAGGGAAGAGAGAGAAAGAAGAAAGAGAAGGCCATTCATGGTGGGGAAGGTGAATCACCCCTCCATTCTTCACCAATTAATTAGTATTCATCTCCCCTATCAGTTTTGAGGAGTTTCAAATGAATTGGGACAAAGGGGAGGTGAATTTCCATGAGTTTTCTCCAAAACCGAAATTCCAATTCATGACCATTAATGGATTTGAAGCCATGACCCTCCCTCTCCTCCAACCCATTTGATGCTTTTAAAAGCTTCCCTGGGCCAAGAGGTATCGTTTCCACCCTTCACCTAAAGAAACCGGGCGGTTTGGTAGTGAAGTTGCAAGCTTCGGAAAGCTCCACCACCGGCCATGGCGCACCGCCACCACACTCGACGACAAGCTCGGTTAAAGGTCCTCCTCTACTCCTTCTTCCGTGGGTAGATCTTAGGAATCGTTTAGGACAAGAATCGGACTCAATTGAGCCGATCCAAGTTTTCATTTTCATGGTTTTTCCAAAAAAAAAATGGTGGTCGGGTTCGCCGGAAACCACCCCTCCGGCGGCCGTGCCGCCGCCCGGCGATAGCCCCCACCTCAATGAAGGTGGTGGCGGTGGTGGCCGGCCAAGGAGGTGGCCGTGTGGCCGGGAAATGCACTTGGAATAAGCTCCAGGTTCGGCCAATCATGGCCCTTGGCTGGAGGAAGAAGATGACCAGGAGCCCCACGATTTGCTTTAAGATTCGTGCATCATCATTTCTTTTATTTAATTTTGATTTCTGAATTTTCTGTCCTGTTTTCTGGGCTGTTTTGCATTAATTATTAAAATTACTTAGCCCCACCTGGTGGGACAACGTTCAATATGAAAGTTGTAGCCCTATGAGTCTACTGTAATACAAAATTGATTTGGACCAATTTGGCCCTGTGGTTGGACTAGGGAACCCATTTTGGTGGGACCTGTACCTAGGGCTGACCTGAGATTCAAATGGATGCCCACCCTTCATCCCTTGTCCAAATTGGCTGAAATTTGTACAGAGGATCATTCTTATCTATACCTAGGGCCTTTCCAAAAAATGGGAATTTTTGGAAAAACTATTTCTATAGTTTTTATAAAAATTTAATAATCCATAAATAAATTACATAGGTGTCCTAAACATCTCCAAACCCTCCCAAATTTTGGTGACTGGTCCCTGAGTTCAATTTAGGTATCTGTATAAAATTTCATTTTATTTGGATGTGTTTTGAATAGGTTTTGACTCAACCCTAACTATACCTTAAAAAGGGCATTTTGGTCAAAAGGTGCACTTTTGATTTTGAGTGACCAAATCACCTCAACAGAGGCTGAAATTTGGGTCACTGACTTGCTATGGCACTTATCACCTCCCCATGGAATATGGGATAGAGATGAATAGATTTGCCCTAAGTTCCTAGGTCAAACCATAAGGAGGGACCCTTTGGCCTTGTGAAGGGCATGAGTCCTAAACACCTTGGATGAACACCAAATTTTGCAAGGAGGTTCCTAGGATATATAGAACCCTCTGTTAAAAATATTAGCTAATTTTGAAAAGGATAGGGGCCCCAAAACCCTAACCCTAGCTTAGGTCCTAAAACTTGTAGTGTAGGTTTAGGTTAGCTAAACATCTTGAAACTTAACCAAATTTGGGTAGTGAGGGGATTAGGGTATTTTGAGCCTCTGATAATTTACTTGAGGAATTTTGGACAATATTTATAGCACTTCATTTGTAATCAATAGTAATGCCCTAATTAATATTTTGGCTATTGTGGTCTCACTGCCCATAGAGAGGGTATGAAACATGGGCAGAGTCAGTTTTAGGCTATAATAATCTTGTATGAATTTTGTTAGAATTTTTGGATATCTATTTAGGGCATCTACTTCACAAGTGCTTTATTTTGATTACATATTAATAATTCTTGTCAGAGGTCATTACTTACTGAAAAATCATGAAACTTCCTGCATAGTGTTTTTAGCTCAATGTTATCATATGGAAAGTTTTGTGGAAATATTTGATGACTGATTAGCATACTTTGCTCATTAACCCTTAAATTAGAGAGTTCATAAGAAAATCAAATATAGCCTTATTTCCAAATGATAAATTATGAAACTTTTTCTAGGGTACTTATAGGCCATCACAGTCATCCCTGAATTTTCTCTGAATTTTTGGAGGTGTTAGTACTATAGAATCTTTTAAAATGACTTTTTATGGGGCATTTTTGAAATTAAATTTAAAGGCCTAAACCCTGCTGAAAAATTGGAAGACTTAGGATTTAGAGTTGATTAGGCATTTTGTAATTATCATAAATTTAGTGGATTATTATCTTGTCTGAAAATGGTACTTCATGTTCTAACCTGGGCCCATAACCCACAGGTCGGAGGATCGAATTGGCCAGCAGAATCGGCGCTTTGTGGTGATGACCCTTTAGGGCGTGAAGGAGTCACCGCAAAACGGCGGTTCTGGGCCTAAGACCACGGTGTCGAAAAAGAAAAAAAAAGGAGGGTCTTACACTAAGTTCGAAGTCTTCTGCTTCTTGTTCCATCTGCAGAATCCTGACTTGTTATTTGGCACCTTGAACTCAGACTTCTTTTCTCCAGGGTCCTTCTTCTCTTAAACTTTCTTAACGACCTTCTCCAACGATCGGGCCGAATTGACCAAGGATAGGAAGTCTTGCGCCTTAGGCCCAGCAAGTAGTAGATGTAGGTCGTTGCGTAGACCCTCATAAAACCGGTTGGTCTTCCGATCTTCTTCCATAAACGTAGCACCAGCATAACGACCCAACCATGTGAACTCATGCAGATACTCGTCCACGCTTCTGGTTCCCTGAGTCAACCCAAGAAATTGGTTCTCCATTTCAAGCTTCTGAGTAGAGGGTACAAATCTAGCTAGGAATAATATTGAAAATTCCTCCATAGGCACATCAGCAAGTTGCCTTCCCACTAAGAGATGAAACTCCAACTCATCCCACCATAGCCTCGCTTCACCCAGCAAAAGAAAAGTCTCTATGGTGGTCTTCTGCCACTCCTCAGTTAACGTGGCTATCAAGACCCTCTTTATCGAAGAGAGCCAGTCCTCAGCTTGAGCTGGCGTTCCAACCCCATCAAACCTCGGAGGATTAAAGCTCATTACATGCTTAAGCTGCTTCTCCGTAGCTCTCCTCGGCTCTACCAGATCAACTGCTATGCGCTCCACCACTCTTGGCTCTGCTGCCCTAACCGGTTCTTGTTCATTCGCAGGAGGTGCGCGATGCATTTGCCCTGCAGGTTGGGCATTTATCATTGCAAATACGGCTTCAGCCACCATCCTGATGGTTTCCGCTGAAGGAGGTGTTGTAGGCACGTACCTTGGTGCACTACTTTCCACTGATTGCGGACGCTCTGACCGACCAGCACCACTCCTAGCTGCCTATAGTAGCAAAGACACACGATTAGACGACAAACAAATTGCTAAAAGCAATCATTGGAATACTCAGATTCCACAAAACAAGTGTATTTTTCATTCCTAAGTGGACATTCATGGGTTCTTTTTGATGTTATAACGATGACGCACACATGTGCTCACCACCCCTTAAAAGAATTCGCCCACGAATTCATTTAAGCCTGACCGTAACCAGAAGTCTGATACCAAATTGTAACACCCCCATCCGTCGCATGGCATATAACAGAAGGTCCAGCTGGAACCCGACGCCATATATCATAGACAGTCAGAAGGGTTACATAAGAATATTCAAATCATCTAATTAAGACTACTCATCCTACACAGAGCATTCTAGCGGAAGTCTTTTAAAGTTGAAAGAACCCAAAACTTAAATCCAATAAACATGAATGTCCACAACCACACTACTTGAAAGAAACCCAAAATACACTGAAAGGTACATGGCCTTATGGCCTTACAATATTTCATTTAATAAATAGTGTTTTCCATACATTGGCTCGCAGGTCGGCCACACATGACAAAAGTAAAGTACAACTAATCTATACGGCCTTCTAGGGCCAGCACAGCAACATGGGCTCCAGCCCACTATTTGGTACTCGGCTCCGCAGCACCGGCCAGCACAGCAACATGGGCTTCAGCCCGCTATTTGGTACAATTCCACCGCACTATGGCAAGCAAAGCAACGGTCAGCCAAAAGTCGTCAAAATTATAACGACCCCGCCCCTAGGTCGGGAAGGCGGTGCTCCTTCCCTGCATTTCATTAGCCCAGCTAAACAATAAAGTGCAACTATATATTTCGCCACAGGTGTAGGCTTGCACGGCCAAACACCCCGTGCACTCAGGCACATTAGCGGTGAATCCTGACATTTCAGCGTCTTCACCACCATCCCAACAATGGCAACCATGTGAGCATTTAGCCTTTCTGACCACCGTCTAAGGCTCCCAACTATGCCAACGGATAGTCCCCTTTTCGGGTCTCTCGCACCGAACCACATAGCCTAGGTCCAATTCCACTTGCCCGTTTCTCACGCCGCCTAGACAATTTAAGTACTATGCGCGGGCCAAGCATCTCTCGGATCCCAAAATTTCCAAACAATCACATAACCCAGTTATGTTCAAGGCCGGTTCCCAGAGCGCCAAGTTAGCAGAACAACGATTCCGCTCAGATTTCCGGGTGCGCCTTGGAGCTAACCTCCAAGGATCCCTGCTGCAATCTACCGCATAGAAACCCAAAAACCCAAAGCACGGAGTCTTCTCCGGCAAAACATATCAAATGCAACATCACCGATCCAGAAAATACACGTCCGAGTAGGCTTCACACATAATGCTTATGCCCGTACTTCGATTCCGGACTCTATATGCAACACAAGGGGGACTATTCACATCAACCCCAAGGAACACCACGCACTCACCGCACACTCGCGGGAGCGGGATTCCCTATGCAGAAAGAAAGAGCTTCACATGCTCAAGTAGCGAATCGTTACCCTTATAGTCCGCTTTGGCGCCATGGAAAAACTACACAGACAGAACTCTTCGTAACGAACTTTCCTCCACGGATCCGCTCTCAGATCTCAAAACGGTGCTCCGATGCTCCGCTGGCGGCCGGAAAACACTTCCTTCTTCCTCCTCTTTCCAACTCCTTGAGAGAGAGAATAGTTGGAGAGAAATGAAGGATTAACTCCCCTATTCCCAGCCTTAACAGAGCAGGAAACCATCTGGGCCATTGGATCTTATTTAAAGAAAACGAACGACTCAGATCCGCTCAAAAATCCCCAAACCTGGGCCGAACACGGCTTGGCATACGGTCGTGTCCCAGGCCGTATGCCTCGATCCAGGCACGATCGTCGAACTCAGAAAAACCACACGGGAAAAGACACGCCCGTGTCTCACCTGACACGCCCGTGTCGGGTCTCTCGACACGCCCGTGTCCTGGGGCATGTTACCCATAACCGCCATGCCAACAGACATGACCCAACTGAACACGGGTACTGACACGGGTAGGCACACGCCCATGTCATTTAGCCATGTTCCTGGCCGTGTCCTTCTTGGGATGAAAACGGCCAAAAAAATCACCAGCCAGACACGGCCTTGGACACGCCCGTGTCTCAGGCCGTGTACCCCTAAACTGGCACCAAAAATCCCTTTTTACGCAACCAACTCAAATACAACTTTCGGGGCGTTACACCACTCACCTTGAGGAGTGTGTATCACATACCGGGTATGAATAAGAACCTATTCTCAGTGACCAATGAGGTGTACGCAAGCTATCACGTTCTGTTCAGCCCAATAGAAGTGAAGTTTCTCTGCAACATGGCAGTGGTTAAGGCTGACATTGCTCATGTAGGGAGAAGGGTAAGGGACTTGTTTGTGCTATCAACAAGCTCCTATGTTAATAGTATGAGGACCAATGATAATGCAGCTATCTGGAATGAGCGGTTGGGACATATCAGGATGGACAAGTTGAAAGCCATGGAAATAAGGAGCCTTATGAAAGGATTGTTTAAGTTGTCATCCTTCAGTGATGGTGATGTCTACACGGGGTGTCAATATGAAATGGATTATCACCTTTTGTTTGACAAGTCGTAGACTAGGTGTAAAGTACCATTGGAGTGTATCCATGGTGATCTAATGGAGTCGATTATCACAGCTAGTCTTGGAGGCAGTTGATACATGATGGTGTTTATTGATGACTACACGAGTTGCACTTGGGTGTACTTTATGAAGGAGAAGTCAGATGTGTTCCACTTGTTTGTGGAGTTCAATGAGCTAGTAGAGGGTCGACTTGGCCTGCGGATTAAGAAGTTGAGAACAGACAACAGAGGTGAGTTCATTTCAAATGAGTTCTCTAATTTCTGCAGGAAGCACGACATCTAGAGAGAGCTCACTTGTGCTCAAACTCCACAACAAAATGGAGTAGCAAAGCGCAAGATCCGTCATCTAATAGCAACCTGCAAGTGTTGGCTTCATACCAAAGGTATTTTGAGGCCCTTCTAGGCGGAAGGGTGGCATGTGCCACCTATGTCATCAATCGGATGCCTCTGAGCTCGATCAACATGAAGTCTCCTCATGAAATGATGTTTAAGGAGAAGCCCAGCGTGGAACACCTTCAGGTGTTTCGATCTACCTGCTACATACATGTATCGGATGCTCTCAGGACAAAGCTGGATGCGAAGGCAAGGAAGCTTGTCTTCGTAGGCTATGATGAGTGGAACAAGAGATGGAAGTGTATGGATCTAGTGAAGAAAAAGTTCGTCCTCTCAAAAGACATGGTCTTCGACGAATTGACGTCGTATGGAGGTGGCTCCTTTATGGATCTGCATGAAAGCAGGTCAGATGGCGAGCAGGAGGAGGCTGCTAAGGACCTTCTGGTGGATTTTCCTGTGTGACTAGGAGCTTCAGGTGTTTCTAGCTCCGGGGCGGAGGCTTCTGGTTCAGGAAGCAGGGGGAGCGATACTCCAAGTTTGCCCGAGAACGGAGTTGATTCAAATGAGGCTGCGGAGGTGGTTAACAAGGGTCAGACTCTTTGGAGATCGAAGAGGACCATCAAACCACCTTCTCATTATTGTGAAGGAAACGCAATGAGCTTGGTCACTTGTTTCTTCACAGGCCCTCTAGACGAGCGAGAGTCTTCTAGCTTTGAAGGCGCCACTGGATTCAAGGAGTGGGATAACGTCATGGATGAGGATATGACTGCCCTCAGGAAAAATGAGACCTAGGACCATTTGCCCAAGGTCGATGACGTTACTCCTGTGACATGCAAGTGGGTCTATAAGCTAAAGAAGATGGCGGATGAGAGTATCGAGTGTTACAAGGCTTGTCTTTTAGCTTGAGGATTTTCTTAGTAGTATGGAGAAGACTACGAAGATATGTTTAGTCCTGTTGCAAAGATAATTTCAGTTCAGGTGGTGATGGCCTTGGTGGCTTGCCAAGGTTGGAAGATGTGGTAGTTGAACGTAAAGAATGTTTTTCTTTGCGAGTAAATAGATAAAAACATATTCATGGTTCGGCCACAAGGATACATGTCCGAAGATCATCCAGGATACGTCTGCAAGCTCCGAAAGTCCCTTTACAGTTTGAAGCAGGCTCCATGGGAATGGTATGGGAAAATTGTAGAATACCTCCAATTCTGCGGTTATTTTGCCTCTGATTCAGATTTGAGTCTGTTCATCAAGAAGAAGGGGGAGCTTCATGTCTTAGTTCTGCTGTACGTGGATGATATGATTGTCACGGGAAACTCGAAGGATGAGGTGGCTAGGCTCAGGGCTGAGCTAGCCATTCGGTTCGAGATGAAGGACTTGGGTGAGCTCCACCACTTCCTTGGACTCGAGGTGGAGAGAAAAGAGAGCGGCATACTCGTTTCCCAGAAGGGCTATGTAGAACGGATCATTCAGCGATTCGGTATGCGGGAGGGGAAGAGTAGCTCTACTCCTCCTGATGTTGGCATCAACCTTCAACGAGATGAGGGGAGGGTACTTCCAGATCCTTTAATTTTTCGTGCCCTGGTGGGGAGCCATATCTACTTGACGATTACAAGGGCAGACATTACATATGTTATAGGCTGAGTAAGTCAGTATATGGCGGAACCTTGGAAGCCTCATCTGATGGCGACAAGGAGTATTCTGAAGTACGTGCAGACCACTTCTAATATGGCCTTTATGGTAGAGACACTGGCTTTAACCTGCACGATTATACAGATGTTGATTATGGGAGAGATTCAGATGACCGGAATTCGACATCTGGTTACATCTTCACATATGGATCAGTGTGGTATCTCGTGGTGCAGCAAGAAGAAGGATTCTGTGTGCATCTCTACTATGGAAGAGGAGTGCAAGGATTTGGCCTTGGCAGCTCGGGAAGTCATCTGACTTAGGAGGCTAGTAGAGGACGTACATAAAGAAGTGCGCGGTCCCGCTCTACTACGCGGTAACAATGAAAGTGCCCTTAAACTAGATAATAATGTAGTTTGTCACGCATGGACCAAGCACTTTGAGTTTGAGCACCATTTCATTCGGGAGAAGGTGTTGGAGGGGTCTCTTGTGGCTGACATGTGCGGAACGAGGACAATATCGCAGGCATCTTCACGAAGTCGCTGTCTAAGGGATCATTTATACGGTTACTAGGATTGTAGGGGTAGTCTCCATTTCTCACTTCAAGGGGGAGTGTTGAAATTTTTGAAGTGAAAGTGGGCGGCCTGTCTGTGCGGTCTGTACGGACATGGGGAGGCGGCTAGCCGGGTCAGTTAGTATTTTGGAGGCAGCTTGTTCCTTAAAGGTAACTGGGCGGATAGGATGTTTATCTGCGGAGTTCGTCGGGTTGCGAACTCGTCTTCTGTTTGCTGTCTTGGTTGTGGGCTGGACTGGAGCTCGAGAGATCGGCATGATGCGTGCCTTGGTTTTACTCTGATGATGCGGTTTGGTATAACCGCACATTTCGTCGGTTAGTGCGAACTGGTATCGGTGTCCGCCGGTTTGTGCATACAGGCCCTTGTATCCGCTTGTGTTGTGTTCGCACGAGGGATAGTTAGTGGTGTGGAATTGGTCTGGATCTAAACCAAGTCCAGGTTGGTTCAGTACGGGAGGTCACATATTTAACACAGATTGTTTTCTTCATCTGTCGAGTTCGACAGCTGTCAGCCTTGTGCCTTGTTTGAGGACACGGAGTTTTACGGACTGGAACAGTCCATAGTAGCGTGCGGACTGGAGATGTGTCTGCAGGTATACATACTGGTGTGTTGGACAAGTCGGTTGTCTAGTTGTTCGTCCTTGTCGTGGTGGACTAGATTTTTATTTGCGGCTGTGCGGATTCACTCAGTGTTCACCGCGAGATAGGGTAGTGATCCTATCATGTAGGGCGGTGATCACACTCCTCTCAGTGCCTATAAATAGGACCACTGTCACTTCAACAGAACAACCGAATGAACAGTAAGTGAGCTCAGGCGATTGCTACAGACAGGAATTTGTTTTCGCATTGTTTAAAGAGTTAACTGATTTTTTTACTGTGCAGGTTGTGCGGATAGCACTGAGAAGCCGGAGACTTGGTGCTGACTTCGGTCAGGGATTAGTGCGGACTTTGCGGTTAGCAACTAGTAGTTAGCAGCAGGTCGCGGTTTGCGGCCAGACGGTCTTTTCTCTTCGGCAATGTTTTTGCAAGTTCAATAAGTTGCACTCTTCTGGTGGCTTGTTCAGTTCGGCAGCAGCAGTTCACAGAGATCTGGCGGCTAGGCGACTTTGCAGTTAGGCGGCTTGCAGATCAGCGGACAGAGTTCAGCATTGGAATAACGGGTTGTCTGCGCGGCGAGGTTGCGGTCTTGCAACTTGGATGTTTTAGCGAACTCCGTAGGCAGCTCGGCAGGGTCGGCGACTTCTCAATGAGACCGCGCGGATTGTTTTGTTTCTTCTTGTTTTTTCTTCCATTGGGTACATCGATGAATCATGTCTCGTCATGCATACCTCGTCTTGTAAAGATTTGTTGATAGTACATGATTTTTGCTCTTCCACTGCATCTGGTTTACTTGGCTTCGGTTTGGTTGGAGTGTTCCTCGACCTAGTTTGCTAAATTTCGCGGTTTTCAAATTTTTTTCACCTCTAGCATATAGTCTTGCCCTTAAGTAGACACGCAACCCACGGGTCACTATTGAGTCGGTCTGGACTTGCTCAGACGCACTACGAATTATTCAATAAGAAGAACCGCATTATTCTTTGTTAAGACAAGTGGTGAGTGCTTATTTGTACTCGTAGTCAGAGAAAAAGAGTAAAGTTTCGAGAGCGGGAAAAATTTTAATGTGTATTTTCAAATTTTAACATAAGAGGGGGTGGCTTCAAATATGAAAAATAGACATACATAGATTAGTCCAATACTGCGTACGCAGACATGACCATTCATATGTATAATAGGCCCCGCCCCTCTTATTTTTGATATTACTTTTGAAGTGAAAATGAGTGCTGTGGTTTAATGAAAAGCGAACATATTAATTGATGACCTAAGCCCAGTCAAGACCAAATCCTCTTGCAGCAACACCTCACCATAACAGCATCAAGAAGGAAAGGCTCTCACAGCAACTCCTGCAGTTCGATAAACCTGCAGTGAAAATAATACTGAAATGACACTTAAACAAGACACAAAAGTGTCTGTTTGAATATTCACATTTATTTGTAAAATGTAATATGGGGGACTTTGTCAAACTAGATGAATTTTTACACATGATGCATCATCCTTTACGTGTAAATGAAATTTTTTATACTTAAATCGTATTTTTTTGTAACAAAAAATTGATTGTAAAAAAAATAAATTATGAAATATTAATTATGACATTTTACAATCAATTTAAGTACTTATTTGCTCAAATTATATACAGTTCTGAAAAAATTTCAGTTCTCTTTTTTGAGATTGTAGCAAAAATTTCAACTGGAAAACATATCAACATTCCAGTTGGAATTTGCATTCAAAATCAAAAAATATAACTGAAATTTTTTCAGAACTGTATAGAATATGGACAAATAAGTACTTAAATTGATGGTAAAAATATCATAATTAATATTCCGTAATTTATTTTTGCTACAATTAATTTTTTGTTATGAAAAAATATGATTTAAATATAAAAAATTCTATTTACACATAAAGAATGGTGCATTAGGTGCACCTAAAATTTTTCCGTCAAACTAAGGTATGCTTATATATATATATATATATATATATATATATATATATATATATATAATACAGAGGCGGAACTATCCGCTCGAGCACAATATAAATAAAAAATAACTATATATTTTACTCTTACAAACTATATACATATATATAGTATATTCAATATTGACTACACTACACACGAGCACTCTTCGTATAAGAATAAATAAGAGAAAAGCATATGGATAGAGATACAGGGCTACGCTCGTGAGGAGCAACATTGAGATCTTCGGGCTGTCGGACCAGGCAATCGATGTTCAACGTCGTTGAAATGTGAAAAAGGAGAATGCGGGATGGGGCCTTAGCGCTTTAGCATTCGGCATCACAGAGCAAATGTTTTTGCAGACACTAGGACAACAAGTAGATGCCTCGCACTACGGTGCTTGCGTCCGTGTTGCGATTCGTTCGTCAATGCGTAGTTGTGCCCGCATGAAGACGGGTTATGTCTCCAACCTATACATATGAATACTCAAAATGATCGTAAAAAAAATATATTAATATTATAATATTTATATTGTAAAAAAAATTATTATTTGACGTAAAAAATATTATTTCCGATCTCTCTTTTTCTGTATATCCCTCCCTCTCTCTCTATTGCTCTCTCTCCCTCACTCTCTGCCACCCTCTCTCCCTCTCACTATTCTCTCTCTCTTTTTCTCTCTCTCCCTCCTCTCTCTCTTCCAACTCCCTCCCCTCATTTCATGCTCTCTCTATCATTATCCAATGGCTCTCATTTCATACTTATATTGCTTTATATAATAAAATATATATATGTGTGTAAAAAAAAGTCCTTGAATGTGTGTACTAGAAACTTTGCATAAATAAACAGTAAAGTAGATTGTGTATTAATTACTCTCTTTGTAATCCAGGTACTCTGTGAAAGCAGGAAGGACAGAGACATCGCAGGCCATCCGCTTCCCAATCTCATCTACATGTCCCGTGAAAAACGACCGTCTTCTCCTCACCACTTCAAGGCCGGAGCCCTGAACGCCCTGCTTCGAGTCTCTGAGGTCATGACCAATGCGCCGGTGCTCCTCACCCTCGACTGCGACATGCACGTCAACGACCCCGGCAGCCCACAACGCGCGCTCTGCTATTTGCTCGACCCTGATCTGTCGCCTAACCTCGCCTACGTCCAGTTCCCGCAGAGATACCGGCGGATCAACGCCGGAGATATCTACGGAGGCGAGCTCAGGCGGATCCTTCTCATCGGTTCACGTGGCTTCGATGGACTACATGGTGCTAACTATGTTGGTACCGGCTGCTTCTTCTCACGCCGGTCGCTCTATGGCCCCCCGTCGGCGGCCACAGCTTCAAATTATGAATCGAAAAGCTGCTGTTTTTTGCGGTCGGAGCTTGTCCTGCAGAAAGCCCTTGATGCAGCTAGCTGCAGATATGAGCATCTTCACGACTGGGGCTATCAGGTTCATCTCTAGTTCTCTACCATATTTTTAGAATTCGCAAAATTGGGATTTAAAACCTTAAGAAATCATTCCCCAATACGCAGAGAAGAGAAGAGGTTCATGGGCGGACCTACATAGAATCGAGTGTGGGTGGCCGCCCATACTGAATTTTTAAAAAACTATTTTTTTCAATAATAAGAAATAAGATAGTTGTCATGTTAAATAAGGAATCAACAAATATATAATACTAAGAATATTACATACAAAAACAAGTTTTCTTTACAGCTCAATTGATAAAGGCTTCGTTTGGGAGGACTTATTTTCACCGGTCAAGCGGTCATGAACGCATGAATCGGGACTTGAATCAAGTCCCGGTTCATGCGGTCATGACCGCTTGACCGTTGAAAATAAGTCCCCCTAAACGAAGCAAAAGTGTTTTTTTTATCTATCTTGAGTTCAAATCCTAGAGATTGACATTTAAAGTTTTATTTTTTTCATAAACAAACTCATTATTATGATATTGTTTAAATTTTTTTACATAAACAAACTCTTTAATATGACATTGTTTAAAAATTACTTTTTATAAACAAATTTATTATTACTTTGAAAGATTTATTTTTGTATAAACAAACTAATTATTATATCATTCTTTAAAAATATATTTTTATAAATATATTCATTACTATATTATTTTGTTATTGTTTAAAATTTGTTTTTTTAAAACAGGTTAATTAGAATGTGGCTTAATAAATTTTTTTAATAAATAAGTTCATTTTTATGTTGTTGTATGTTATTTTATTTATTATAAATAAGTATTTAGTGTATATTTTGAATAATTTGTAAAAATTTGAATAATTTTATGTTTCGTCCACACTGAATAAAGCTCTCGCGTCCACCACTGAAGAGGTTGGCAAAATTTTTAATCTTGAGCTTGACCTAATCATTTAGAATTTGAGATCAATGCCTATTAATGGAGCTTGAGTTTCGAGTTCGCGAGTTAGAGTCGAGCTCGAGTTGCTCACAAGTTTTTTAGCTCGTGACCCTTATTTTCTTTATATTTTTAATTTTTTTTTAAAAAATATAAAAAATAAAAAACTCACGAGCAGTCTCGCGAGCATATTAACAACAATATGTGAGCTCGAGCTTCAGTTACTCGAGCTCGAGAAGAGATTTTTTTCGAGCCGACTCATCGAGATTTCGAATCGACTCAACTTAACATTCACCCATAGTCCCCAATCTTTAATTCTTTAAGAAATCAGTCCTTAAAACACATTACCTTTAAATTTTAAGTCTCCAAACTCATTTCAACCATTTTTTATAAATTAAGGCTCATGAACATTAGGATTAAATTGTCATTCGTGAAAGCTCACCTAAAAAGTTTCATCCACATTTATGTTCAAACGGATGATATTTGTTAGGTGATATTTAATGAATGACGGTTTAATTCATGTTTTCAGGACCGCCACCACTGTGTCAAATGGAGACTGGTTTCGTTTGGGGGACTTATTTTCACTGGTTAACTAAGGTCTGGTTCATGCGGTCGTGACCGCTGGATCGATGAAAATAATTAAGATTTGGTTAATGCGGTCATAATCACATGACCGATGAAAATAAGTCCTCACAAATGAAGCCTAAATGTCAAATCATTTTTCTAAGTGACAAAATATATTGGCGTCTAAATGAGATTTCATTTTAACTTCTAGTAGCCTCCTTAAGTATCTAAATCTCTTTTTATCTAAAGTTAAAGATAACCTAATCTCCAATTAGTTTTATAAAAAAAATATTTATTATAAAATAACATATAAAAAAATTTAAATGACTTTGATTTAAGCCTATATCAAAGTATTAGTACTGGATTTGTGCGTTTGGATGTATATAATTTCATTTCACTATTCACTTAAATTAATTAGATAAAAAATTTAGAGGGGTGCTTGTTGCGGGTCACCCGGTCTTTACCTGGTCTGGAAAAATCGGACCGCCCTACTTCGGAATTGGACCGGACGCGAAAACAGCCAAAGTAAATAACAACAAATAACAAAAGACTTTTTTGATGTGGAAAACCACGTGATTGGATCTGTACCGAGGCAAAATCCACTAGTTTCTCTGAGTTTACAGGAATTGAGATTTGATCTCAGAGGGCGAAAAGCCGCTTCGCTGTTACAATTGCAAAATACAAAAATAAGGGATTGAAACTAAGTTCTCAGTGCCTCGATGGAAGTGCTCCGGACTTGGAAATTTGTTTAAGTTCATGGAATCTCGATGCAAGTGTTCCGACCTAAAAATTTGGCTAAGTCTACGGATCTTTGGTGGAAGCGTTCCGGCTGTGAAAATCTCTAAGTCCACGGGGCCTTTGCGCAAGAAGACGAGCAAAGTGAATTCTTAGGCGGAGGATTGACCTAAGTCCACGATCTCGTCTGAAAACCTCAGACCTCTTTCTTGCCTCCAGAGTTGTTTGTCTTCAAATAAAGGTTTTGGGGTCTATTTATAGTTTTCTGAATGGTTACGTCGGTAATTGCGTCGGGGCAGAATTTGTACTAGCGAATGGTGTCGCTCCATTTTGATCACTTGGATCACCAATTTTAACAAAATGACGGAAGTTCCACCCCCCCCCCCCCCCCCGGGCGGTTCGGGCAGCTCGGGCAGGGTGCCCGGACACAGCGGTTGCTGGCGGAGGCCGGAGGCGGCGACGACAACGGCCGGTGGCGGCGACGACAACGGCCGGTGCCGGCGACGACAACGGCCGGTGCCGGCGACGACAACGGCCGGTGCCGGCGACGACAACGGCCGGTGCCGGCGACGACAACGGCCGGTGCCGGCGACGACAACGGCCGGTGCCGGCGACTGGCGTGGCGCTCATTCGTGAAGCGCACGTCGGGTGAGCCCGCGCGCGCAGGGTGCGGACGCGCGCACAAGCTGCTTGCTTGGATCAGGGCCAGGCGAGCTGGCAGTGCACGGTCGCGCATGCGGAACACGACCGACCACGCGCGGGGTGCGGTCATGGGCTGCCGCGTGCGCACAGGTCGCACTCGCAGGTCGCGCTTGCGGTGCGGTCTTGTCGTGCGCACTCAAGGGTGATGCATGTGCGCTTGAGCGGATCTTGGCTTCTTCTCTGGCGTTTCTGAACTCTGGCGTGGTGCGCGCGCCTTGTCTAGTCGGGTGGGCTTTTCCGCATGTCCTCGGTTCAAGTCTTTCTGGTTTGGCGTAGAAATTTAGGGGTGGGCTCATCAAATACCCCCAAATTTTTGTGGTTCGTGAACCGCAAAGCAACGAGCCCAAAATTTTTTAAGCTTGATCATTTCGTCTCAGAGTTATGAGCTTAGAACCAGTCCAACATGCGTTACAAGTTGATTTGTTTCTTGCATGAAATGTCCCCCCGGTTAGAGCTCGACACGGGCATTGATTTTTTAGAATCAACAGTGTTAGCTCCGCAGGTTGAAGGGGGGGGGGGGGTACCTGGGTGGCGATGCCTGCGGTTGAATGCTTACACTTTTCCCTTGCTTATTGCGCAGCGCCAGTAGCGTGTTGTGAAAACGCTCGCCTATGATGTGCTTTGTGTGTTGTGTTGGTGTGGAAGCGTGTTGCTTCTCATACTTCGTCCTCGAGTGCGGCGACGTACGCCATCTTGTTCAGTTGTTGCAAAAAGTTTGCGCTGGTGGAGGATTTTTGGGTGCAATGTGAAGGTAGTTTTGCCCCCTTGTCTCAGCGTCGTGGAAGGACCCGCATGTTCACTAACCACTAGAAGATGCGGAAGGACATGGTGTCCATTTCCATACTGTAACTTAGAATGATTCAATGTTGGTTCCTACCAAGAGCTGGGACAGAGCTTCTGGGGGTGGGGGCCATCGATGACGACTGTGCCTCAGGATGTTGCAATGATGCAAGCTTTTGTGTTTCTAGAACACATGAGTTTTGGGGCCTCGGAGTGGAGCAGTGCCAGATAGCTGAGCGGGCCTTGTGATGACGACAATGAAGATGGGTCCGTCGTGGCGGGGTCGTGCGCGTTGTTAAGCCTTATCTTGTACTTGGCGATGGGCTTTGCATAATACGAAGGATGTGTGGGTGTTCTGTCCCCCGATTAAGTGTTGTCTCGAAAGATGGTGTTGGTGATGAGGGAGCACTTAATTGCATCCGCGTCGTACGCACACTTGGTGTTGTTGGCTTGCGCATTGCCTTTGTTACCTCTTTTGCTTGGTCGTACAAGTTTTTTGTGTGATGTGTTGAGCTTCCAGCTTTCCTTTGGTGTCATCCTTGCGTGTTGAAGATCCCGTCATTGCCATTAGGCGAGGGATCTCAGCAGTTCATGAATCGTTGCTTGTCGGTGCCCACGTATAGGCGATTTGATGTCGTGACATGCATCGCGGCAACCCGAGAGTATCCAACACTTTTATGTTCCTCGTTTGCAGCGAGCTATCGCTGGAGATTGTCGCTAGTTGTTAGTGGAGATAGCTTGTTGCCTAGGCGTGATGAGGTAGGGCGCTTTCTCCCCTTTGCCTTGGCGGTGCAGATGGTCTCAGAGATCTGTTTTTTTTAGGAGGCGGCGACAGATCTTGGTTCATGCGCACCTTGAGAGTTCCCTGGATTTGTCGAAGAGATTTTACTCTCTATTGTCGGGGGAGGACCAGATTCTGTTTGTGTGGTAGTGGTAAAGAACCTTTGTTCGATCGCTTTTTAGAAGGACATGCATCTGTCAGGATAGAGGTGGAGTAGCTGAAGAAAGAGATGGCTTGACTGACCGTGATGTTGAAGGACATTGAGGTTATGCGAGCGTCCGCGGTGGTTGAGTGCAAAGGGTCTCGTGACTTTGAGATGAAGCAATCCCGTATCGCAGAGGAGGTCCACTCTGGGATGATAGCAATTAGGATTGATAAGCGCGATGTTGCGCACCACTTGGGTTTTGGTAGGGGGTTTCAGGCTGCTCCGAGATTACTGATGCATGGTAATCTGGGCGTGGAGAATGCCTCGGATGATGATGTGACGTAGGGGTTCCCGGAATCGGAGACCTCCACGAAGCTAACGCTCTATATACGCGCTACACGTCGTCGATCTACCGCACCTACACAATACCTATCGCCCACAATAGTGTCTCGTCGCAAGAACGCAACACAAATAACAAAGGAGGAATGGTCGACTCGAAAACAACGATCAGAAATTTGAGTCGGAATATTCCCCAAGAAACACAAAGGTTGTCACTCCTTTTGAGAGCAAGACCAAGGCTATAGGGCAAGATCCGCTCAGGCAAATAGGATCCACCCGATCCGAAATTAAAAAGCCTAGCAACGGCGATTTCGATCCAAAACTTGCAACGATTAAATTAATTTTCCGGAGAAAACGAGTGCGAAACCACCACAACTAACGAAGAGAATCACACAAGGGAGAGGGAGGAGATTACCCAACCGGAAAGCTTTTCACACAAGATAACTGTGGGAGAATCACTCTCTCCACGGATCCACCGGCGTCACACCGAAGGGTTTGCAACCTTCATCCAAGGAGTCGCACCGAAGGAAGCCGCATCAGAGTTGCACCGAACGGATGGAGGGAGCAAGGGGGCGGCGGCTTCACACCACAAGCAAGGGGGCGGCGGCTTGGAGAGGTCTCCTCTTGGCCGAAATTTTCAAGGAGAAAATTAGGTTTCAATCTTGTCTCTTTATCTCATAAGTAAGCCTCCTTATATAGGAGTTACAAACAAGCCTTAACCATTCATAATGGAGATGTAATGTCATCCATCCGAATGGCTAAATGCACACCAACATTAAAATTGTTCAAAATTTAAAATAACAAAACATGCAATGAATATAAAATTATCACATAAACATAGGATAATTTTATATTCCAAATATAAAATAGAGTTCAAGAAAATGAAATAAATAAGGCTAATGCTTTGCAGTGGCGGTAGCACGCCGCGGGCGGAAGTTGTAGCGTAACCTTCCGTTAGCGTCATCGTGCTGCCTCAAGTCCTTGAGTTGTATTGCCTTATCAACCGGATCATCATTAACATCGTCAGCATCGTCTTCAACTGGTGGAGGAGGGGGCATGCCATCAATCCTCCCCCGTTCAAATGCACGCATCTCCGTTGCGTGGTCCAAGCGATAGCAGTGAAGGAGAGCGACATCCAAATTTTGCAGCTCCATCTCGAGTACCCAAGAGTCATCCGAAGGGGGCCGATCACGCCAACGGATGAGAAATAGGTGGGTGTCGCCATCAGCAGTGGTAACAGGTTCAGCAGCAAGTATCATCTCTGGAGTGGAGAACGTCCGTGGAAACCTGGGGAACATATTAGCAGTAGGCAGGAAGGAAGGCAACTTACCATCCGATGATATACCTGTGGGGACCGAAAGAGAGAGATCATCCGTACTACCACTCCCCAACCCATGAGAATTTTGAGTGGGAGAAGAAGACGATAAATAAATCAACTCTTGTGGTGGTGACACAAACATCGTTGAATCCGAAACGTTAAAATGGGGGAGATACCCCAATCAGCAGGCAAGTCCAAAACGAAAGCGTTGTCACCTAACTTCTTAACAATCCGAAAAGGGTCGGCGCGCTTTGGTGCTAACTTTTTAACGGTGCCAGTTGGCAAGCGTTCGGGAACCAAACGGACTAAAACTAGATCGCCAATTTTGAAGTTTGACACTCTCCTATGTAAATTAGTGTGCGCTTGATAAGAGTCGTATTGCGTAGTCAAGGTGGCCCGTATACATGCGTGTAAATCATGGATGTGCTGGGCGAAGGATTATGCAAACTGACTTGCCTTATACGTAGGGGCAACGACACCAAGTCAAGCGGCACAGGAGCCTTATATCCGTGGACAATCTCATTCGAAGACAGACCCGAAGACCTATTCTTGGAATTATTGTAGGTTAATTGGGCATGGGGAAGGAGAAGATCTCAAGTGCGCTTGTGATCAATCACAAGGCATCGTAACAAATTTCCTAAGCTCCGATTAACCACTTCTGTCTGCCCATCAGTTTGGGGATGATAGGCAGAGGAAAACAATAATTTTGTTCCCATTAAGATCCAAAGAGTTTTCCAAAAATAACTAGTGAATTTTACGTCCCTATCCGATACTATGGTCTGTGGCACTCCACGGTGACTAACGACTTCTTTAAAATATAGTTTAGCGACGTGAGACGCATCGTTTGTTCTACTGTATGGGATGAAATAAGCCATCTTTGAAAACCTATCCAAAACTACAAAACCTGAGTCGTGACGGCGTAGGCTAATGGGGAGGCCTAGTACAAAATCTATACTAACGTCTACCCAAGGCATGGAGGGAATAGGCAAGGGTGTATATAATCCTACGTTGGTTTTACTACCCTTAGACACCTGACACGTGCGACAACTACTCACTACCTGTCCCACCATAACCTTAAGTTTTGGCCAATAGAATTTGTCCTCGACTAACGTAATGGTCTTATCTCTACCGAAGTGGCCACTCAACCCTCCGCTATGCAACTCACATATGATATGTAGTCGTAACGATGACTGCGGAATACATAGCTTCTCGTTCCTAAACAGGTAACCGTCCTTGATGACGTATGCAGATATCGTCGTGGGGGAGCTATCCTGGGCAGATAAATAGAAGTCTTGGAAGTCAGTACACATGGCGTACTCATCCTTAACCTGCTCAAATCCTACAACATGTACTTCCATAAAGGTGAGCAAAATAGTAAGACAACTAAGGGCGTCCGCGACTCGGTTATCAGCTCCCTTAAGGTGCTTGAGATTAAACGTGTAACCTTGTAAGAAAGCTACCCACTTAGAGTGTCGTGAGCTGATCTTATGCTGGCCGTGGATGAAACGTAAAGCCTCATGATCGGAGAGGATCACAAACTCCTTGGAGAGGAGATAGTGCCTCCAATGGTGTAGACATCGAACTACAGCATAAAATTCCCTATCATAATTTGAATAGTTCAGCTTAGGACCAGACAACTTCTTGCTAAGATAACTAACGGATGGCCCTCCTGGCTCAAGACACCTCCAATCCCTACCCCAGACGCAACACATGTGAGCTCAAATACTTTAGCAAAGTCAGGTAGACGTAAGACAGGTGCCTCAGTCATAAGCTCCTTTATTCGTTCAAAAGCATAGGTGGCGGACTTCATCCACGCAAACTTTCCCTTCTTCATGCAGTCTGTGATAGGCGCCATAATACTACTGAAGTCTCGTATGAAACGACGATAAAACGTGTCTAACCCATGGAAACTACGCACCTCACGTAGGGTGGTTGGCACGGGCCAGTCCTTAATGACCTGAACCTTGCCCGGATCAACTCGAATTCCCGTAGAGCCGACTATATAGCCTAAGAACTCTACCTCCGAGGCATTGAAAGTGCATTTCTTAAGATTGAGAAATAAAGTCTCCTTCCGCAGAGTGGAAAGGATCACTCTCATGTGGGAGATGTGCTCGGCAGTAGAGGTGCTATAAATCAGAATATCGTCAAAGTAGACGACAACGAACTTCCCCATGAATGGCTAAAAGACATGTGTCATCATCCGGGAGAAGGTACTAGGGGCATTGGATAACCCAAAGGGCATCACAAGCCATTCATACAGACCATCTTTCGACTTAAACGTCGTCTTCCACTCGTCGCCCTCTCATATTCTAATCTGGTGATAGCCACTCCGAAGATCTAATTTGGAGAATACGGTGGCTCCAGACAAGACATCCAATAAATCATCTAGGCGGGGAATGGGGAATCTATACATGATGGTGATTTTGTTGATAGCCCGGCTATCAATGCACATCCTCCATGTACCATCCTTCTTGGGAGCAAGTACGACTGGTACAACACATGGACTCATACTAGTCCTAATAAACCCTTTCTCTAGCAAGCCATCTATCTGGGACTGCAACTTCAGGTGAGCTGCGGGGTGGAGTCGATAATGGGGCTGATTTGGCAAGAAAGACCCCGGGATGAGATCTATCGCATGCTGGATATTCCTAAGTGGGGGTAACGTGGGTGGCAACTCATCCGGGTACACGTCCCTATACTCCTCCAACAGTACCCGTAGTTCACTAGGTAACTCATCCAAAATGCTAAAATCGGGCTTCGCACTTAGGAGGACTAGCGCATACATAATTCCATCAAAGAACGGATCCCTCTCAAACTCTTTCCTACCAACTAGATTCAACGTTTTCCGTTCTACCAGAATTGTGGTGTCCTTAGCCAAGACTACGGGCTCCTTTGGGATGGTCGGCCTCAAAGTTATGGTTTTGCCATTGAATTTGAATTCATAAGTGTTGGCTCTACCATAATGTGTAACATCACGGTCGTATAGCCAAGGGAGGCCTAACAACACATGACAAGCGTCCATCGGAAGGACATCACACCACACCTCATCAATGTAGGATTTGAATGAGAGTGGGACCAGACATCGCTTAGTAACGGGTACAGAGATCTTGTTGATCCAAGCGACCTGATATAGGGTCGGGTGTGGTTCCGTGTTCAAGGACATACGTGCAACAGCGTTCTCAGATACGACATTCACGCAGCTACCACTATCAACAATCAGCTTGCAAAGCTTCTCGCCACTCTTAAAAATCAGAGAAAATATGCTCGTCCTCTTCCAATCATCTAATGGATAGGAGTGGTCAAGATACAACACATCACCATAAGGGGGTGAGCGTCCTCTAAGTCACTAGGGACTCCTTCGGGGTCACTCTCCTCTGCGGCCTCGTATACATAATCGTCAGGGTCGGTAGTTGGATCTAATAAGGCTAGGGCTTTCGTCTTTGTTGGGCATTCGTAGGCATAGTGGCCTTGAATGCCGCAAGAGTAACAAGTGGTGTTAGCCTTGCTAACCTTCCCTATAGGGACATACTCACTCGCAGGGTTCTTGGTGTTCCTAGCGGTGATCACGATTGACTTCGACTCGGTGGATTTGAACTTTCCCTTATAAGGGTATGTGGAAGAAGATGCTCCAGTGGTGGACTTGTTCTTCGCTTGAGCGTAACGGGAGTGAGCCTTAGAGGCTAGGTGTTTTTCAATGTCCAAGGCGGCATTGAAAGTCATGTTCAAGTCCATATGCCCATATCGCAAGAGCTTCCTTTGGATATCGGGGTGAAGCCCCTTTCGAAATCTAGATAAAGTGACTTCGGGAATCTCCCTAAGGTCACATCGCACCATACGGTCCTTAAGTTCACACATATATTCAGCTACCGAGTTTGAGCCCTGTCGCAGAGTGGCAATCTCATCGAACATCTGTGTCCGATGGTACGCGGGAACGTACTGATCGGTCAACAGGTTTTTCATTACTGGCCAACCTAAAAGGGGGGTTCCGTGTCCGGTTCCTAACCTTCGCTCCTCATTCAACCAAAACATCTTTGCACGACCTGTTAACTTCATCCGAGCAACTTGGACCTTTTGGGGATCCGTCAGGTTGTGCCACTCGAAGTAACACTCCATGTCCACAGTCCAGTTAAGGAAGATTTGGGGATCTCCCATGCCATCATAAGTGGGTGCATTTATCTTAATGGCCCTAGTAATATCAATGTCTGGCTCGGGGCGGTGTCCTCTAGGGGGAACCCGTGGGGAGTCCCCATCAGAATCCGAATCAGAATTATGTTGGTGTCGGTTGGGCCGGTCAACATTAACGGGTGGCGGGGGTGGCCTAGCTTGATTTTGTAGGATCTGTGTTAACATGTCCCTAAGCTCCGTAATTTCGTTACGCAGCCCTGTTATGGCCTCGGTGTTGGGATCCCCACGTTCATTCGTAGCCATCCTAGACGTAGACGGAGTCGAATATTCCGGTCCGAGCCTAGTGCGCATTCAGGTTTAGAAAAATCTTAGAAAGATGATTTTTCCTAGGGCTGTAGCTATAATGGAAATAAGATATTTTTATAGATTCCTAACGTGAATAACGCGTAGATTGTTAAAAAGTTTTTTTTTGAAATTTCGCTGAAAAATACGGATTTTATCCCGCTATTGGCAGACCCAGAAAATATTTTTTTTGATTTTCTAAAGATCCGATCGACCAACAAGGAACGCAGAGAGGATGTTTGCAACGTGAAAGTTGAAACAACCGCCTCTGATACCAAATTGACGTAGGGGTGCCCGGAATCGGAGACCTCCACGAAGCTAACGCTCTATCTACGCGCTACAGGTCGTAGATCTACCGCACCTACACAACACCTATCGCCCACAATAGTGTCTCGTCGCAAGAACGCAACACAAATAACAAAGGAGGAATGATCGAATCGAAAACAACGATCGAAAATTTGAGTCGGAATATTCCCCAAGAAACACAAAGGTTGTCACTCCTTTTGAGAGCAAGACCAAGGCTATAGGCTAAGATCCGCTCAGGCAAATAGGATCCACCCGATCCGGAATTAAAAGTCTAGCAACGGCGATTTCGATCCAAAACTTGCAGCGATTAAATTAATTTTTCGGAGAAAACGAGTGCGAAACCACCACAACTAAAGAAGAGAATCACACAAGGGAGAGGGAGGAGATTACCCAACCGGAAAGCTTTTCACACAAGATAACTGTGGGAGAATCACTCTCTCCACGGATCCACCGGCGTCACACCGAAGGATTTGCAACCTTCTTCCAAGGAGTCGCACTGAAGGAAGCCGCACCGGAGTCGCACCGAACGGATGGAGGGAGCAAGGGGGGCTGCGGCTTCACACCATAAGCAAGGGGGCGTCGGCTTGGAGAGGTCTCCTCTTGGCCGAAATTTTCAAGGAGAAAATTAGGTTTCAATCTTGTCTCTTTATCTCATAAGGAAGCCTCCTTATATAGGAGTTACAAACAAGCCTTAACCATTCATGATGGAGATGTAATCTCATCCATCCGAATGACTAAATGCACACCAACATTAAAATTGTTCAAAATTAAAAATAACAAAACATGCAATGAATATAAAATTATCACATAAACATAGGATAATTTTATATTCCAAATATAAAATAGAGTTCAAGAAAATGAAATAAATGAGGCTAATGCTTTGCAGTGGCGGTAGCACGCCGCGGGCGGAAGTTGTAGCGTATCCTTCCGTTAGCATCATCGTGCCGCCTCAAGTCCTTGAGTTGTATTGCCTTATCAACCAGATCATCATCAACATCGTCAACATCATCTTCAACTGGTGGAGGAGGGGGCATGCCATCACGATGATGACGTCAATGTTGTGGGATGATCTTGTTGTGCCTTTTTTATGTTTGTTTTCATGAACAAATATCCTCTTTTTCAGATCTTTTGTGTTCTGGTTGCTCCTTGGTGCGCGTACATTTAAAGTAGCGCTTAGCTTATGCGTTAGTATTTTAAACAAGTTGCTAGTGGGAGATATACATCTGCTTGCATTTTGAGAGGATCGTAGTCTACTTAGAAGTTGGTGGCGAGGAGCCCTTGTTTGCTCGTGCCTCAAGGGAACCAGGGTTCGACCAGGTATAGGTGGTGAAAAACCTATATTCATGCCTTAGGAGGACAGGGGCCTATTTGGATGGAGGTGGCAAAGAACCAAAGCTCGTGCCTTTGGAGAATCGATGTTCGTCCGAGTGGAGACAGTGAAGAAATTTTGTTCATTTGCACCTTTGGAGGACCGGGGCCCGTCTGGATGGAGGCGATGAAGAACCTTTGTTCATTTGCATCTCAGGAGAACCGGGTTTGTCTAGGTGGAGGTGGCAAAGAACCTTTGTTCATTTGCGCCTTATGAGAACTTGGGTTCATCTAGGTTGTTGGATATTGTATCCATAATATCCCAGATTTGTGTGAAGTCACCCTTGAACTAAGTTGAATTAGTTATGTATTTGATGTTATTCTTTAGTTGAGTGCTTGCAGGTCATTATTGCTAAGTGTATACCAATGTCAGTTTACAATGAGTCACTAAATACAGGACCATGCAATGTAATCCCTTATTGTGTGATCCATGGTATTGACTCATGTGTAACCTCTCTATTGAGATACACTTCATTTTCAAGTACTAAAGAAATGGAATAAAGGAAAGGTTGTTGGTTTTCAACAAAGCAGAATGAATTTTTATCAGAAAATTTTCTAAGTGTATTTCTCGTGAAGATGAAGTCTGTTTCTCTAGAAGTCTAAGCATTTTTCTCGAGAAAGCAATGTTGTTCACGAGAAATCTTAAAACTTCTCGGAAAATTCTCAGAAACAGCCTCAAGTCCTTTTCTTGAGAAAGCCAGTAGAGTTCTCAAGAAGCCAAGTAAAGTTCGCGAGAAAGCCCAGTAGACCATGTCATTTCTCGAGAAGCTAAGTATTTTTCTCGAGAAATCAATCCTTCAGTTCTAAAAATTTACGTTAAGTATTTTTTTCGAGAAAACTAAGTCATTTCTCGAGAAAGCAAATCATATCTCGAGAAATCAAATCCTTCTCGAGAAATCAGTTCTTCAGTTCAAAATTTGCGTTAAGTATTTCTTCTCGAGAAGACTACGCCATTTCTCGAGAAAGCAAATCATTTCTCTTGAAATCATATCCTTCTCAAGAAATAAGTATTTCAGTTCAAAGAATTTGGTTTAAGTAAATTTGTCGAGAAAGCCATGTCATTTCTCGAGAAAGCAAATCCTTCTCAAGAAATTATAAGTCTTCTCGAGAAATAGTTGCAGAAATTTTTTTTTTTAAATGTCTGACGGGATTCCGATATAACCTAAGTCTCTCATGATTGATCCACATGGATCTTTCCTTAATGATTTCAGACCGTTAGACGAGGTATTATAAGTAGTCCTTTCAGAGGAATCACTAACTCTAATAAGAAGAATAATATTCTGAATCCCAATCACACTTTCTAAATCGGGAGAAGTCGCCCCGTCTTCAACATCGTTCTTCATTGTCGCCATCTCTCGATCCAGCGATTCCAAGAAGTAATGATTCGACAGATCATAGATCCAAGATCTTCAAACATCTACTTGATCGTGTTGGATCCTAAGCATTTCAGATCGACGTTTTCTCGGGATTTCTTCCTCAACATCTTCACCGAGATTTTCAGTTTTCAAAATGGAAGAACCTTGAAGATTTCAGATCTAGAAGTACAATGTTTCTATTATTATTGTAACATGTACTTTAACTCCTGTAGGAACTTTGTCTCCGAGAATGTAGGAAGTTTGTTCTTCCGAGTGTAGATCCTGTTTTGTGGGATCGAGATTGTAGGAGTGTGTTATCTTCGAGTTATAGGAGCGTTGCTCCAAGTTGTAGGATTGCTGTAATCTGAGATATAGTGAAGTAGCTGAGGCTAGCCATGGTGCTAGATTGGCGAGGTGGAGAGTGTACGTACCCAACATTGGTGAATCACTATAAATTCCTTGTGTCTTCTGGATTGTGCTTGTCTATTTTTTGTGATTTATTTCTCTCAAGTTTTTATTCCGCAAAAGATACAGAACTCACCTATTCACCCCCTCTAGGTGATTTAGGTAGACAACTAGGTACTTTCAATTGGTATTAGAGGGAGGTTGTTCACAAAACGTTTCACACCTTGAACAGATCTAGTTCTAGTTGTCGTAGAGATTATCAAGCATGGGCAGATAAAAGGACTTTGCAAAGCTTCTGGTGTGCACCAAGGCTAACTTTCCCATGTGGAAAGAAAAAATAAGATTATTCATGGAAATTGTTGATCCCCGCATCTTCATGATAATGGAAGAAGCTCCATATGTTCCCATGATTGCTTACACTATCGATCCAACCAATAAAGTGCCAAAGAAACTGATGGTTCTTGACAAAGTTGAGATTGCCCTTGTCTCTCTAGACAAGATAGCCAAGAACATCATCGCAAGTGCAATGGATGATTCAATACTGCAGAACCTGATACACTGTCAATCTGTCAAGGAAATATGGCAGTCTCTGATTGTTTTGATGGAAGACACCGAAGAAGTAAGGGATGACAGAAGATGTCTTCTGAACCAGAAGTATGAGGCCTTCAAGCAAGGCCCCAAGGACACAATAGATGATACATTTGAGAACTTCTTCAAGATCGTTAATGGACTGAAGAGCTACGGTCGGGTTTTCACAAATGGAGAACGAAATGACAAGTTCCTAAGATCCTTAATTAAGGAATGGGACAATAAGATATGTGCTATTAGGGAGTTTGGGAGACTGGCTGACACTAACCCCCAGAACCTCTTCGGGAAGCTTATGTCATATGAGCTTCAAATCAACGCCAGAAAAGCTGAAGAAGAGGACAACAGATCTTCATCAAATTAGAAGTCTGTTGCAATGAAGGTAGATAGCTCAAGAAAGGCTAAATCAGCATCTCCTGCTCCCACTCTAAAAGAAAGTGAAGAAGAAGACTTAGAGCCAAGCACCTCGGGCTCAGAGTTATCTGATGGAGAGTTCTCTCTTCTCTCCAGATAGTTCAAGAAGTTTCTCAGTAAGAAGAAATAGATGAGAGGCAAAGACTCATTCAGAAGATCACTTCACGATGGGGATCATCAAAAGAAATGCTACACAAATGACATGTATAAATCTAAACAGAACAAACATTATTCTATTGACATTGTGTGATATTGCTGCAATAAGCCAGTACACGTGATCGACGACTGACCTCATAAGAAGAAGGCGGGTGGAAGAAGAGAAGTGCATAAGTCCTCCCACAACAAAAAGAAGGAGAAGAGCTTCATG
Source organism: Platanthera guangdongensis (assembly GCA_039583875.1). NCBI lineage: Eukaryota > Viridiplantae > Streptophyta > Magnoliopsida > Asparagales > Orchidaceae > Platanthera > Platanthera guangdongensis. The sequence goes on along the minus strand of CM077147.1, from coordinate 161,964,346 downwards.
ACAAAGAAGCAGAAGACCTTCAGTGACACTGACTCATCTGAGTAAAGTGATGATGAAGAAGCCTACTTCAGGCTTATGGATCACTCCTACGAAGAAGAAGCTGACCCCCAATTCAATGGGGAGGTAAATTCTCACATCATTCTTTTAGAGTATGATGCACTAGGCGATGTTCATGAGGACTGTTCCTCTGCTGATGAATCAGAACTAATGACTCAGTATAAAGAGCTTATCAAGGCATGTCACTAGTGTGTGTGTGTGTGTATATATATATATGAGTGACAGTGCACGGGGGACCACCCGTGCCTCGCACGACAGTACCCGGGCAGCGGCAGCAGACTACACCCGCCCCAGCGGAGGCGGGATTCACCCGTCCTCGCCAGTTATTAAATATATATCTATATAATAATTTTTGTATATATATTTTAATTATAAAATATGTTTCTATACTTTTTAAAAAATCTTTTATAGAATTTTTTTATTACTATCTAAAAGTAGAAAAAATATAAAGTTAAAAAAAATTCACACCTGCTGGCTTTTTTAAAAGAGTGTTGTTATTAGCAGTTTGTAAATGGCTATTCACAGTCCATAATTTACATTTGTTGTCTAAAATTATATTTGCAGTCCAAATTATTTATAACTATATTAGATTTTTGAGTTCAAAAAAATATACAGTGTACATGATTAAACTAAAAAAACTTTGAAAATGACCATCTTTTTAAATCATAATCAAATCAAGCACCCAAAAACTAACATCGTAATAATAAAATAGAGCAATCCAATGTAATTTTGTAATTGCAAAATGAAGCTAGCAATCAAGAGATTGGGCAAAATTGTTGATTTTAAATCAATGTCTGCAAGCGTACTTTCATCTGCACTTAATCACTAAAAAATCAACCTATCATATAGAAGAAATTCTCAATCAAACATACTATTCTCATCTTTTTACCTTGAGAACATGTAGAAATGTTGGATTGTAAGTGTAACTCTCCAAAAAAAAGAGAATCGGCATCGTTTGTCATCTGCACATTGAACAAAATAGGAGCATCAAAATCAATGTCGTATACAAAAGAAGACATACGATTTTTTAAAAAAATTTGAAATGCATACCTTCACTTTAGTAGTCACTCAAATTATTGATAGAAGTTGCTGGCTCGATACATTTCATTGCTATAAATTTGACAAATATGGAACATCCTATGCTTCTGCTACCGAATAATACCACAAATCCTAGCTGTCTACCAATGTCAGAACCCATTCTACCAATTCATCTCTACTACAAAACACTATGCTTGTTATGAAGTCTCTCAAAGAGTAACTCCATGCCCTGGCCGATGATAACAACAGTTCACACGAGCTCTTTAACCAAAAAGAGAAAATCATCGAGAAGTTGGAAGGACAGCTTGTCGTCGAAAGAAACTTGTTGAAAGTTTCTCCAAGGCCAAGACAATCCTTCCATTTGTTGCTGAATTCTCTGCTCAGGCTAAAGGAGCTGGCATAGGTCATGTGGCTGCTCCTAGTAAATCTTTCAGGAGGGCCAAGGCTAAAAGGAAAAAATAAGGCTGCTACAAAATCAACCGCCAAAAATAATGGGAAGGGGCGTCTCACTCAGACTTCGTTTAAGAAGGTTATTTTTCCTTCTAACGAATATGATTTTGACAGCTCCTATGGTCACTTGACAAGACCAATTTAGTTTGAACTTGTCAAGGACTATAAGGAGTGGACTCATCCTCAAAACTTTGGAAAAAGTGTCTTAAAGGCACCTTATGAAGAGATCACTCTCCAGAGCTATAGTCCCTATGTTCATGGTCCTAATGATAAGAAAGCTCCAAGAGTGAAACTTGTTGTTCAAAAGCCACTTGAGAAGAAGAAGCCATGTGAGTGCTATCATTATAAGGCTTCTACCTCCAAGTCAGCTGCTCCTACTAGACCATACATTCAAAAGGTCAAGCGGGAGACTTGGAAAAGATACAACAGGTTTGACTGTTGGTGTTGAGGCAAAGTTGGTCACTTTTTTGTGGATTGCTGGTTTAATCCCAGAAAATTTTAAACTCCTCAAGTTAATCACTTGAGACAGACCACTCATAGTGTTAACACTCGTAGGGGGAGTATGCTAACAAGAAACCAAGGACCCAAATCTTATTGGGTTCCTAAGATAAAATGATCTATGATTGCAGGTATGTCCAAATGCCAACAAAATGCCTATCTGATATTTGGACAGTGAATGCTCTCGGCATATGACCGAGACAATAAGCCTACTTCAAAATTATACTCCAGTCAAAGACGGTCCAAAGGTTATCTTTGGTGGCTCTGACCAGGGAATTACAAAAGGCTACAGTATGATTTTTTAATGGTGTAGTCTCGTTCACTGATGTGGCTTATGTGAAAGGATTAGAACATAAACTGATTAGCATTAGTCAATTATGTGATAAAGGCTTCATTGTTACTTTCTCTAAGGATTAGTGCCTGATAAAATCTGCCTCTACTATGGAGACGGTGTTAACAGGCACTAGAAGTAGAAATATTTTTTGTCTTAATTTCCTAGGCTTAGACACTTCTACCCCAGTGTGTTTTGTTGCAAAAGATAGTGCATTTCTTTGTGACCAATGACACAAGAGACTTGCACATAAAAATTTCAAAAATATTAATATGTTATTTTCTCAAGACCTAGTACATGACACACCGACTATTAAGTACATTAAAGAAAGTGCATGTCATACATGTCAAATGGGCAAGCAGACAAGGACTACATTTAAGGGTATTGCTGATAAAGATTCCTCAAGGTGCTTGTATTTACTGCACATGGACTTATTCGGTCCAATGCAAGTTTGTAGCTTATGAGGTACGTCATATATGCCGGTAATTGTTGATGATCACTCACGTTTTACTTGGGTGTTCTTTCTGAAATGAAAGTCAGATACCTTTGATGTGTTCACGAATTTTGTCAAACAAATTCAGAACGAATTAAACTGTTCAGTGGTCAGAATCAGAAGTGATCATGGAACAAAATTTGAATCTGGTGCCATGACAGAATTCCTTGGAAGTCTAGGTATCTTTCATGAGTTTTCTTCCCCGCATACTCCACAACAAAATGGAGTTACATAGAGAAGGAATAGAACACTCATTGAAGCATGTACTATAATGTTGACTGACTCCTCTCTACTAGAGTACTTCTGGGTTGAGGCCATCAATACAGCTTGTCACGTGAAAAACATAGCATTGATCAACAAGAGTCATCGTAAGACTCCCTATAAGCTACTGAAAGTCAGGAGACCGACCGTGTCCTACCTCAGGATCTTTAGTAGCAAATGGTATGTACTTAATAATGGGAAATATCATCGTACAAAGTTTGGAGAAAAATGCATTGAAGGTATTTTTGTAGGTTATAGTGTCCATAGTAAGGCTTATAGAATTTTTAATAAGAAAACTCTGGAGGTAGACGAATCGATTAACGTTGTATTTGATGAGACGAGCTTGCTACATAGCCGCTCTTCCAGTGTTTTCGTTGAAGATGCAGGTTCAAGGCTGAAGGAGTTAAGCCTAGATGAGATAGTTGAAGAAAATGCTCAAAAGTTCATCAAGATCACTCCTCCAACCTCAATTGGAGAGGGAGATCACCAAGATGAAGAAGTTATCCAAGTTGAGGAAGACACTCCAGAAATAGAAGAAGCTCCCGATGCAAGGACTCTAGAGCTCAGACACTTGAGGGATCACTCGGTTGATCAAATCATAGGAGATCCTTGTGATGGTGTAAGAACTCGATGAGGTACTAATAATGAAAATATGCATTTGAGTTTTCTCTTGCAGGTTGAATCAAAGAAATTTGAAGAAGCAAATAAAGACACATCTTGGATAGTTGCAATGGAAGAAGAACTCAATCAATTCAAGCGCTGCCAACTCTGGAAACTTGTACCAAGACCCAAATGTTGGGTATTGTATCCACGATTACCTAGATTTGAGGAAGCCACCTGTCAAGCTAAGATGAATTCACAATGTATTTGATGAAACATCTTAAGTTGTACTTGCAGCTCCTCCACGCTAAGTGCACACCAATGTCAGGGTGTAGTAGGTCAATATACGCGGGTCTGCACGACGTAATCCCTCGTTGAGCAGATCAGTGTGTTGGCCTACGTGTACTCTCTCTATTGGAGTGCACTTACTTCCAAGTACAGGGCCGTTCATATGCAAGAGAAGACAAGGAGCATGGATGGATCAAGGAGCAGCTCCTGGGTGGAAGACGAAAATTCGTCCAAGGAAAATTCGACGAGAATCACCAAGTGATTCTCGCCGATTCGGCGAGAATCACAAGTGATTCTCGCCGAATCGACGAGAATCACTAGTGATTCTCGCCGACTCCTTCTGGCTACCTCAAAACGGTGCCAAGTAAGATTCGGCGAGAATCACTAGTGATTCTCGCCGAACCAGTGGCCAAGCAGCTCATGTATACAAAGTGAAATTCGTTGAGAATCAATAAGTGATTCGGCGAGAATCACTAACGATTCTCGACGAATCGTCGAGAATCACTTGGTGATTCTCGCCGATTCGTCGAGAATCTCCTGCGATTCTCGCCGATTTTCACTTAGCGTTTTCTCAGGTTGCTGCTAGACCGGATTCTGCCTCTAGACTAGTTTGAACCGGACTTATGGATTTCTAGTGTGGGTCCCACAAACGGTCATATTGGAGTTATCTACAGTATATATATTCCAGTATTTTGAACAGTAAAATCACGGAGAAAGAGAAAGAAACCGAGCCTCGACGAAACCCTAATATCGCGATTCCTCTCAGCCGTCGTCGTCGCGCTCGGGCTAGTTGGTCGCCGTCAACAATCGAGATTCCTTCGTGATCTCCGGCGACAGAAGCTTAGCAAAGCTTGAGTCTCATGTGTCTATCTAGAGATCTCTTGTCTCTCAATTTGGTGACCGGGAAAAACGCCCCCGTCCGAATCGATCGAGACGACCGATCCTAGAGCGACCGTTGGTAGACCTAGTTTGCTTCGCTACGAAGTTTGGATCTCCAAGTTCAGCAGCCGCTTATCATCATAGCCGCCGATCCCGAAGCTAGCCGCCGCTCGTGTTGCCGCCGCCGGTTCCGGGGAGATCCTCTCCAAGAGAGACCAAGGTTGTAGACACTTCATCGACTTCAAGAACACGTCGTCGAACGAAGAGGAACACCGTAGTCTCCAAAAGAAGTTTGTATCACGTGTACATTCTATATTTAATTTTGTTGTAAAGGAACTTTTGTTCCGTGTTGTAAGGGTTGGGTGCAACCCGTTTTGTGGGAGTGTTGACTCTCACGTGTGGAAGGGCTCCTTCCGTTAGTGCAGGGATTGGATTTCAATCCCGTTGGAGAAGTGACCGAGTCGTCCCTTGTTGGGAGATAGGTCGAAGGGGGAAAGTGGATGTACCCAAGTCGGGGAACCACTATAAATTTCCTGTGTATTCTGTGTGCTGTGCCTTTTATCTTTATTGTACAGGTACCGTCGTAAATTCCGCAAAAGCGCTACTCGTCACCTATTCCCCCCCCCCCCCCCATAGGTGCACATAGTTGACACTAGGTGGACTTTCAAGTGGTATCAGAGGCAGGTTACTCATCAAAAAGGTTAACACCTTGAGTAGAATCCTGCCACCAGTGTCAGAAGCATGGATCTGGATTATGAAATACCGCCACTCAAACTCCCCGCATGCACAAAGGATTATTATCCCATCTGGAGAATGAGGGTGTCATTTCACCTTGATGCTATCGATCCTCGAGCATCCTTCATCCTGGAAGAGGGTCCGTTTATTCCCATGAAGACCTCCGACTCTGGGATCCAAGTGCCCATGGGCATTGCTGAGATGTCAGAGACGGAACTATCACTATTTCACTTGGATGAGAGGATTCGTCAAATCATTATGGATATCTGGTCTGGAGCCTCTCGCTCTAGATTGGAAAAATGTAGGACGGCTAAATCTCTGTGGATGACGATCTCAGAGCTGATGGGGGAGTCAGAGAAAGCTGGAATATGTTGTCAACCAGACAAGGAAGCCTATGTGGGGGTCCTCACCTCTGAAGATGAAGGCAAGCATCACTCAGACAACATCAGAGCTCCAGTGTCCGTATCAGAGACTGACGAGACCAGTGAGGAAAGCAGCTCGGACGAGGATGAAACAATGGTCACTGATTCTAATGACAATAACACAGATAAGCAGGTAACATCTTCATCCTGCCCCATATCTTTTGACCTTTCTGAAGACAGAAACTGCTCTCCTCCAGAAAATTCTGATTCCTTGAAGAGAGCCCTTCAGGAAAGCAACCTACTTGCTGAGGAGCAAGCTCGAGAGATTGCTCGACTGAAGATCTTGTTGGTTCTCCAATTGGCGTCCAACAAGGCCAAGGTCTCTAAGATCTCAGCTCTAGAGAGTAGTCTGGAGAATGAGAAAAGAATAGTATCAAACTTCTCCAAGGTTGATGCCATTAAGAGAAAGCAAGAAAACGGGTGGATCTCCCGGATTATCAATTCGTGGAGAAATGGGGAAACGGTATTCCGACCCCCCACTCCAGGCAGGAAGGCAACTCATCATGCCTTCAGGTATGACCACAGGAATGGTCGTGGTCACTGCAAGGGTGATTTGTCCCCATGTGGAAACGTCCATAGTGCAAGGGGCGTCATGGCCACCCATGAGGAAATACCTAAGGCTCATTCTGAGCCCTTCGTATTCACTGCCACTGCCTCAACACAGTGTGGATCTGCATGTCCCAGCTCACAGAAGACTTCTCACCACTCGAGGACACGGGATAGAGAGGATAGAAGTCATGATGTCAGGTTCCATGGGGGCCCTGTAAGGGAGATGCCTGAAAGAATGGCACCACCTTCCCGGCCTCATAACGCTCACAACATGCATTCTTTCCACCCTTCCACGTGTCACGATGGAAGAGAAATTTTTGTGACAAGATCATGCCCTATCTCGTTTAGACCTAGGACCGTGACTACATCAGTCACGAGATCAGGTCGGAAACGGCGATACAACATTCACCCATGTTGGTGCTGTGGCAAAGTGGGGCACTTTGCCATCGACTGTTGGCACAACCCCTCTGTGCCTACAGCAAGGGCTTATCCACATTCTCGGGACAGAGGTAGTCTTCCAGACAGGTTTTCTGAAGGAAGGCAGTTGCGTGCTTATGCTAACAGGAACCTAGGACCCAATATGATTTGGGTTCCTAAGGTAAAGTAATTCTTTCTTGCATGGTAGTCTAGGTCCCCGTGAATATGATGGGAACTAGACAGTAGGTGGCTCAAGGCTAAGTTGGAACAAGCGTCTGCAATAACAGATGTGATGTCTATTTGAGCATACTCACTTTGAGCCTCTAATGTGTTCTACCTGTGGGACTAAGACGATGACTTTCAAAATCCCAGGTAATTTTGATCAGTTCAAGGACTTGCGTCATACTGCATCCTCATTTAAAATATATATATATATATATATATATTTCTATCCATGTGTATATTTATACTTCTGCCTATACATGTAAGTGTGCACCTCTAAGGATAGGTTCACTCAATGCATGCAAACCTTCACACATCAATAAAGGGTTAACGAAGATATGTCATCGTGAATCTCGACAACTCACAATTGACATCAAGAAGTCTTTGGAAAAGCCTCATTAAAATCCAAATAGATTGACTTTAGAATACACATGTATTTATCATGTGTATATTGACTTGACATCTGAATATTTCAAAAATGTTGCAAGCTTCTCAACGTGAAAATTCCTAGTCAAGTGACCTCTCAATTTCGAATTAGACAACTGGTATCAGAAACCGAATTAACCAAATCTCCTGACAGACAAATCCCGCCGACCCTTCGCATTCACCCCGAATCCCGACGAATTAGACAAATCCCGCCGAAAGAGTTCTTCCGCCGATTCGCCTTCTTCACGAATCCAGCCTCACGTCGCAGCAGTTTGTCCCGCCGAAAGAGTTCTTCCGCCGATTCGTCGAAACCCGCAGGAGCTCTCCCTCCGACTCGCCGAATCGCTATACATCCTGCTCTAAGGACAACTGCTGGGTGTCCATCTTCTTCCCGTAAGCTCTCGTCGAATCGCGAAGTGTCCCTGTGACCGCAAGGTTCTCGCAAGGTCCATCGTCAAATCGAGAAGGTTCTCGCAATGTTCTAGCAAGGCCGAACCCCACAGGAAACCCTTCCATCCACCGAAGGTCTTCCCGACGCTCCTCAACTCACTTCCATATAAGTCCTTAGGTAACCTCTTCCTCACCCGTACTTGTACGCTCTCACTAGTGATGCCTTCTTTTTGAATGTTCATTAATGCTTAGAGTAGGGCTTCTCTCTCTAGATCTACAATGGATCCAAGGACAACTGCAAGGTTGGTCTCTGGCTGTGAGCTGGTTCGAACTGGGTTTTCTCACGCCTCGGACGAATTCCGCAACATCATTCTAATGCTGGAAGAGGCTGGGCTAACCTTCGTCCTGGAGCACCCTTGCAAAATCCTGGACAAAGAGGTGCTGGAGTTCTTCGCTACCGCAAGACTCCGAGATGGAGACTCCATAATCAAGAGCAAGGTGGCTGGGGAAAAAGTAAAGATGTCTGCCAGCAAGCTGACTCGCTACCTGCAGCTTTCTAGTTCGGAGCAGGAGGACTATCTGGAGGACGAGGACAAAACCAGAACTCTCTTGTTCTGCGGTCTTCCACGAGGAACTCGATCAATAAAGAGAAAGGAGATGAATGAAGAAGGGAAGCTCCTATCTGACATTATTGGAAAAGTGCTCATCTGCAAGCCGGGCTCGCATGACCATATCTCAGGAGATATGTTCAAGATCGTCATAGCTGTTGTCTGCCGCAAGAGGTTCAACTGGGGAGAGTTGCTGTTCGAGAAGATCAAGGACACCCTGGGCACTCCTAGTTTCGGCCGCATCATAAGTCTATATCTAAACCAGCTAAACGGAGACAAGTTCGACATGAGCAAAGGTGTCCCTCTCCACTACTTGAAGAAGATGGATGCAAGTGTGTTTGATCGATGGGAGAGGCGGATCGGGCAGCCTGCCGTGGAAGAGCGACAGGAAGTATCTCCAGCAGTCACCCCCCGTGAAATTCCTGATACCCTGACTGCAGGAATCGAGGGGGAGACTCTACCCCCTCATACAGATGTAGTTTCTGAAATTGCCCAGGTGGCCAGGGATGCGGTGGCCGAAATTCATGAAGTAAGTGAACCTGAGCTGGAGGATGAGGAGGTCCTGAACAGAAACACTCAAGGAACCGAAGCTGAAGCACTGGAGACTGCTGACAGAGAATTGGAAGAGGCTGCTGATATAGATGAATTCTTGGCTGAGGACGGAGAGGAAGATGAGAATGAGGGACATGAAGCATTTGAGACTCCGGATCCTGTTGAACCTCCATCTGACAAGTCTGCACCAGTGGAGGGGGAGTTAGATAAATCTACAGAGGCAGCCAGCATTCCTCCATTAGAGACTGTGATTGTATCCAGCTCTACAGATGCGTCTGCTGAAATGCAAGGCCCACAAGTGCCTCCGGCTATTCCGTTACGAGATGAGCTAGCCACTCACACTGTCAATATCATTCAGGGCATTGTGAATGAACTTAAAGTCTCATTTGATGAAGCCCAGAATAAACTGCTGACTAGGATTAAGACTTCGGAAAATCTGATGCTCAAGAATATGGTGGAAATCAACCATAAGCTGGATGTGATGGAGAAGAAATTTGAAGAGAAGTATACCGTGGCCGGCGAAGCTGTCACACTCTTAATGGCCGGCTTGAAAAAGAATACTGATACTCTGGCTGTCGTAAATCAGAACGCACACGTTGTAGCCAACAACATTCAGAAGTTTGATGGTAATATGGTCACTTTAAATGCCAATCAGCAGGCCCTGATCACTGAATTCTCCAAGACCACGAAGCATATTGATGACTCCCTGCACTCATATGCCAACTGCATAGCTGTCGAAGCCAAAAAGGGAGAGAAAGAGTATATAGCTAAGTTGGCCAAGCTTCAAGAAAGCATGAGCACACACTTCGCCCAATCAAGCAAATATGTCTATGAGAGCTGCTGGTGGATGCTCCAACAGGCGCTAGGTACGTTAGGCGTCGTTCTGCCTGACAATCCTGCCGGTATTCATGTCCCTGAGACATCTAAGGCCGCTGAGGAAGTAAGTGTTGCTGAGGATGTAAGTGCAAGTGCTGCAGATATTCCCACAAATGACGCTGATGCTAGGGCTCTCTCCAAAGCTAAACTGAGGAGCATGTTTGACCAAGAGGCCTTAGCAAAAGCCAGGGGAAAGAGAAAAGTTCAAGAAGGGACCTCCAAGGAGACACAGGCTGCAAAGAGAACTCGAATGAATGAGGAGGATGTACGAAACGAAAGGTGGAGTCCAGTTTCAAGGAACATCATCTTAGACACCTTCTGGCTGCAAGAAAGAGGAGAGATCAATCGAAACGAAGTATATAGCCAGTATGAGTGGGAAACGCACAAAACGTTTGAAGCGAAACGCAACATCTTTTTCAGAAACAACAAGGATGCAGATAAAGTTGCTCCTCCTAGGTATTACCCGAAGCCCAAAGAATACATGGAGAGGCAAAGCAAGAAGTACTTGGCTCAAAATCCTAAGGGTGACTTAGCTAAGGAAAAATAGTCAAAAACTTATAGCTTGTCACTTGGTCTTAAGAACATTTAATGATTATTGTTGTCATAGAAACAATTCTGGATTATATGTGTATATATTTATATTGGTATATATATTTGAATTTGTGAATGACTCAAGTCCTGATCTGATTGCATATATTATCTTGTGCTGCATGTTTAATTTCTGAATGCTATGTTTATTATTTGATATGTGTTATTCATCTTAGCTAGTAGGGTTTTGGCTTCGTCAAATAGGGGGAGATTGTTGGGTATTGTATCCACGATTATCTAGATTTGAGGAAGCCACCTGTCAAGCTAAGATGAATTCATAATGTATTTGATGAAACATCTTAAGTTGTACTTGCAGCTCCTCCACGCTAAGTGCACACCAATGTCAGGGTGCAGTAGGTCAATATACGCGGGTCTGCACGACGTAATCCCTCGTTGAGCAGATCAGTGTGTTGTCCTACGTGTACTCTCTCTATTGGAGTGCACTTACTTTCAAGTACAGGGCCGTTCATATGCAAGAGAAGACAAGGAGCATGGATGGATCAAGGAGCAGCTCCTGGGTGGAAGACGAAAATTCGTCCAAGGAAAATTCGACGAGAATCACCAAGTGATTCTCGCCGATTCGGCGAGAATCACTAGTGATTCTCGCCGAATCGACGAGAATCATTAGTGATTCTCGCCGACTCCTTCTGGCTACCTCAAAACGGTGCCAAGTAAGATTCGGCGAGAATCACTAGTGATTCTCGCCGAACCAGTGGCCAAGCAGCTCATGTATACAAAGTGAAATTCGTTGAGAATCAATAAGTGATTCGGCGAGAATCACTAACGATTCTCGATGAATCGTCGAGAATCACTTGGTGATTCTCGCCGATTCGTCGAGAATCGCCTGCGATTCTCGCCGATTTTCACTTAGCGTTTTCTCAGGTTGCTGCTGGACCGGATTCTGCCTCTAGACTAGTTTGAACCGGACTTAGGGATTTCTAGTGTGGGTCCCACAAACAGTCATATTGGAGTTATCTACAGTATATATATTCCAGTATTTTGAACAGTAAAATCACGGAGAAAGAGAAAGAAACCGAGCCTCGACGAAACCCTAATATCGCGATTCCTCTCAGCCGCCGCCGTTGCGCTCGGGCTAGTTGGTCGCCGTCAACAATCGAGATTCCTTCGTGATCTCCGGCGACAGAAGCTTAGCAAAGCTTGAGTCTCACGTGTCTATCCAGAGATCTCTTGTCTCTCGATTTGGTGACCCGGAAAAACGCCCCCGTCCGAATCGATCGAGACGACCGATCCTAGAGTGACCGTTGGTAGACCTAGTTTGCTTCGCTACGAAGTTTGGATCTCCAAGTTCAGCAGCCGCTTATCATCGTAGCCGCCGATCCTGAAGCTAGCCGCCGCACGTGTTGCCGCCGCCGGTTCCGGGGAGATCCTCTCCAAGAGAGACCAAGGTTGTAGACACTTCATCGACTTCAAGAACACGTCGTCGAACGAAGAGGAACACCGTAGTATCCAAAATAAGTTTGTATCATGTGTACATTCTATATTTAATTTTGTTGTAAAGGAACTTTTGTTCCGTGTTGTAAGGGTTGGGTGCAACCCGTTTTGTGGGAGTGTTGACTCTCACGTGTGGAAGGGCTCCTTCCGTTAGTGCAGGGATTGGATTTCAATCCCGTTGGAGAAGTGACCGAGTCATCCCTTGTTGGGAGATAGGTCGAAGGGGGAAAGTGGATGTACCCAAGTCGGGGAACCACTATAAATTTCCTGTGTATTCTGTGTGCTGTGCCTTTTATCTTTATTGTGCAGGTACCGTCGTAAATTCCGCAAAAGCGCTACTCGTCACCTATTCCCCCCCCCCCCATAGGTGCACATAGTTGACACTAGGTGGACTTTCACCAAATGCAAAAATGTAATTGGAACAAAGTGGGTCTACAGGAACAAGTTTGATTAAGATGGAACCATAATCAAAAATAAAGCCAGACTTGTTGCTAAGGGATATAAACAAGAAGAAGGAATCAATTTTGATCAAACCTATGCTCTAGTGGCTAGACTCGAAGCCATAAGGTTGTTCCTCGCATTTGTTGCTCTCATGGGCTTCACTGTCTACCAAATGGACGGGAAGTCAGCCTTCCTCAATGGTAAAATAAAGGAAGAAGTGTATGTGGAACAACCCCCAGGTTTTGTTGATCCTAAACATACTGATTATGTCTATTTATTATTCAAAGCATTATATGGTTTAAAACAAGCTCCACGAGCTTGGTATGAAACGATGTCTAACTTTCTTCTTGAGAATAAGTTCACAAGGGGAAAGATAGACAAGATATTATTTCTTAGGGAAGTAAAAGGCAAGATTTTGTTAGTGCAAATCTATGTCGACGATATTATCATTGGCTCTACTATTGACAACCTTTGCAAGAAGTTTTCCAAACTTATGCAAGAGAATTCTGAAATGAGCAGTATGAGTGAGCTGAAGTATTTCTTAGGACTTCAGGTGAAGCAATCTGAAGATGAAATTTTTATCTCTCAGACGAAGTTCACCAAGGAGTTGCTAAAGAAATTAGGAATGGATAATGCAACCTCTATGAGGACTCCAATGGGTTCAGCTATGTCTCTGGACAAGGATGAGAAAGGGAAACCTTTTGATGAAACTAAGTATAGGAGCATAATTGGATCCTTACTCTATCTTATTGCTAGCAGACCTGACATAATGTTTTCAACATGTGTGTGTGCTAGATATCAGATGAACTCTAAGGAATCTCACTACATAGATGCAAAACGAATTTTGAGATACCTTAAAGGAACATTAAATTTTGGCTTATGGTACCCAAGAAGTAATGATAACGAACTAATTAGATTTTCAGATGCAGACTTTGTAGGTAACAAAGACGACAGAAAGAGCACTTTCGGGACTTGCCAATTCCTAGGAAGAAGGCTCATATCTTGGAGTAGCAAGAAACAGAATTGTGTTGCAATCTTAACCGCCGAGTCAGAATTTATTTCTGCCGACAGTTGTTGTGCACAACTTCTTTGGATAAAGAATCAATTTGAAGACTACAACTTGAAGTTTAATGGCATTCTTATGTTTTGTGACTCCTCTAGTGTTATAGCAATTGCCAACAATACAGTTTCTCAAAGCCGGACGAAGCACATCGAATTGAGATATCATTTCATTCGAGAGCATGTAGAGAATGGGGACATCAACCTCCAGTATGTTCCAACTGATAGGCAAGTGACAGATATCTTCACGAAGCCGCTGGACGAGGCCAAGTTCTCCTTCTTCAAGACAGAGCTTTGTATGCTTAACATGGAGTCCTAAAAAGTTCACATTTGAAGTCAAGAGAAGATCCTACAATCAACCACTCAAAAAATTCCAAGAGAATTATACTCAGCAAACCTTCAGATAAATTCAAGCTCAGATATGGATTTCTCAGAAACTTATTGAATTTCTCGGAAGATCAACTTATATATCTCGAAAAATCAGTTTATATTTCTCGGAAACTTACTGTATTTCTCGAAAGCTTATGAACTTCTCGGAAAATTACTTGATTTCTCATAAAACAGCTAATACTTCTCGAGAACATTAAAATATTTCTTAAGAAAATTATACTTCTCGAGAAATCTGCAGACTTAATCTTTTGAGAAGAATTCCAACCGTCGTACCTCAGGTACGCTTTTCATAATTCTTCAAAATTTTCAATTTTATATAAATAGAGAAGTCCATAGAATATCCAAATCCACATTTTCGAAAGAGATTTCCTGAGAAAAGCCCTTGAGTTCCGCCGAAGGCCACCGCCGTTCTTCACGCAAACTCCATCGTTTCTTCTCGGAAAAATCAGAGATCTCTCAACTTCTTCAATCTATGGCTCCTAATGCAAAAATTGGTGTCGGCAATGAGTTCGTTCACTCAGGTATTGAAGAAATTTCCGACGATTTCCGCAATGTTATTCCACATCTTGAAACCGTCGGCCTCACCTTCATTCTCGAGCATCCTTGCAAAGTTCTGATTCCAGAAGTTAAAGAGTTCTTCAGAAATGCTAAGCTTAAGAGGAGTGAGAAACTGTTGAAAAGTTCTGTCAGAGATGTAAAGATCAAAATCAAGCCATCCTCTTTAACAGAATATTTGAGATTGCCCTCCATTGATGAGGAAGATTACTTGGAAGAACCCGATTACTCCAGGGCTCTGTTATTTTATGGCCTCTCCCAATACACTAACTCCATTCGAAGACAACATATGAATGATAAAAGCAAGCTGTTGGCAGATATATCAGGAAAATTTCTCCTCTGCAAAACAATTCAATTGGATATATATCCTCTAACTTCTTCTACATGATTATTGTTGTGGTGTATCGTAAAAAGTTCCAATAGGTGCACATGTTATTTGAGAAGATTAAGGAAAGCATAAAATCACCCAATTTTGCAAGGATCATTTCCTTTATCTGAATCAAGCGCACCCTGAACTTTTTGACTTGTCCAAAGGTGTGTCCATTCACCACCTGAAAAAAGTCTCTCTCTCATCCATTACCAGATGGGAAATCTGGATTCAAAATCCAGGCCAATCTCCACCAGCACCAAGGACTACAGTTGATGAGGACAGGACCCCATCTCCTCTTCATATTGATACAGTTGACACATATGTTGCAGCTGTTGAGGGGAAGCCTGCTCCTTTAGTTCAAGAAGAAGACCAGCAAGCTCAGGTACCATAAACAGAATATCATTCAGATGTTGTTGCAAATCAGGTGACAGAGATAGTTCTTACTGATGATGTGATAGTGGAAGAATAAAACATAGCCCAGTCTGCTGATGATAAGAGCACCTCTGTGCATGATGGTGGCTCAGATATGGATTTTGACTATTCCTCTGATCAGGAAAATCTTCATGAAGAGATTCTTGAAGAGATTCCAGAAGATTCTCATCCCTTGGAACATATTCAGTGGGAAAATGTGGAAATGCTCTCTGATGAAGCTGAAATTACCCCAGAACCTGCAGAACCTCCTCTCAAGAATTTAGATTTCTCTCTCCCTATTATTCTTGGTGAGGAAGGGGATGTGATGATATCTTCCCAAAGAGGCTAAAGCTTGGCTGTTATTGAAGAAATACTAGTCTGACAGCTCCAACACTACCTCCTCCATCTCTTCCAGCTCCAGGCATTCCTGATGATACCCTTTTAGGTAAGATTGAATCTATGTTGACCAAGCAGAAAGAATACTTTGACAAGTCTCTCAAAGAGGTAATTGATAGAGTAACTGCTCTTGAGAAAGAAATGAGCAGAGGATTTGCTGAAATTCAGAATAATACAGATGAATTCAAACGAATGCTCAATATTGGTGGCAAGGCTTTGGACCACACTATCACTAGTGTTGGTGAAGTCATGAATCAAGCAGTTGTTGTGGCCAACAATCAGATACAATTGCTGAAGAAAACTAAACAACAAAACTTCAAAACCTGTGAAGAAGTCGAAAAATTCAAGGAAGACTCCATACAGATTCTAACTGTAAAAGTCAGAAAGAGGGAGGATAAGGTGAAGGAAAATCTAGAACGCAAAGTTCAAGAGATGAAGACTCAGTGGGAAAACAAACTGAAAGAGATCAGTACTAATGTAGAAACACAGATTTAGGGTGTTAACATCTATACTTATGAGACTTCTATGTGGATGTACAATCAAATATTTCCAGACTTTCAAGTTGACCCAAATGAGGCTCCACCTCCTCATCTTGATTCTAATGTCTGCAAGCCTACATTTTCTCCCAGACCCGAACAGCATGGAATTCCTCTTGAGCATTATTCTCAAGTATGGACTTCTGATCAGCCAGAGATACTTCAGGACTTACCTCCTGAAGTGCAGGTGCCTAAGAAAAGAAAATATGGTGATGATGCTTCAACCATCTATTCTATTCCAAGTCAAGAAGCTGCTAATAGGAAAGAAAAATAATTTGCTAAATTTTGGAGTCCAACATCCAAGTCATTAATTTTAGACACTCTGAAGTTAGTTGTAAAATTTCATGATAATAAGGATAATCATTACAGTCATAAGGAGTGGAAGCTATATGAAAAATCTATGACAAAAAGAAGGATTTATGATCGTGAATATGACCGAAATAATCCTAATGCTCCTCGTCCTCCAAAATACTATCCCAAGCCTTAAGTTATCAGAAAAGGCAGCAAGAAAAGAAGGAACGTCAACATCAGCAATAGTATAAATAATTCATGATTGTCAGTGTTATAGAATGTTGTGGACCAAGATATTCCTATAGACAAATTCTATATATATATATAATTTTGAATTTTGATGATCTAATTATTTCTTAACTACCATTGCAAATATTGTTTTGTTTGTTAGTTAATTTCTTGATTATCTTGATATAATTCACCTTAGTGTAAAGGGTTTTAACTTCTATAAATAGGGGGAGATTGTAGGGTATTGTATCTACAATAAACTAGATTTGTGTGAAGTCACCCTTGAACTAAGTTGAATTAGATATGTATTTGATGTTATTCTTTAGTTGAGTGCTTGTAGGTCATTAGTGCTAAGTGTAGACCAATGTCAGTTTACAATGAGTCACTAAACACATGACCATGCAATATAATCCCTCATTGTGTGATCCATGGTGTTGACTCATGTGTAACCTCTCTATTGAGATGCACTTCATTTTCAAGCACTAAAGCAATGGAAGAAAGGAAAGGTTGCTGGTTTTCAACAAAGCAGAATTATTTTTTTCAGAAAAATTTCTAAGTGTATTTCTCGAGAAGATGAAGTCTGTTTCTCGAGTAGTCTAAGCATTTTTCACGAGAAAGCAATGTTGTTCTCGAGAAATCTTAAAACTTCTCGGAAAATTCTCAGAAACAGCCTCAAGTCCTTTTCTCGAGAAAGCCTAGAAGAGTTCTTGAGAAGCCAAGTAAAGTTCTCGAGAAAGCAAAGTTTTTCTCGAGAAGACTATGTCATTTCTCGATAAGCTAAGTATTTTTCTCGAGAAATCAAATCTTTCTCGAGAAATAAAATCTTTCTCGAGAAATCAATCCTTCAGTTCTAAGAATTTACGTTAAGTATTCTTTTTCTCTAGAAGACTAAGTCATTTCTCGAAAAAGCAAATCATTTCTCGAGAAATCAAATCCTTCTCGAGAAATCAGTTCTTCAGTTCAAAATTTGCGTTAAGTATTTTTTTTTTCGAGAAGACTACGTCATTTCTTGAGAAAGCAAATCATTACTCGATAAATTATATCCTTCTCGAGAAATAAGTACTTTAGTTCAAAAAAATTTGAGTTAAGTAAATTTCTCGAGAAAGCTATGTCATTTCTCGAGAAAGCAAATCCTTCTCGAGAAATTAAGAGTCTTCTCGAGAAATAGAGTTGCCGAAAAATCTCTTTTTAAACGTATGACGGGATTCTGATATAACATAAGTCTCTCATGATTGATCCACATGGATCTTTCCTTAATGATTTCAGACCGTTAGACGAGGTATTATAAATAGTCCTTTCAGAGGAATCGCTAACCCTAATAAGAAGAATAATATTCTGAATCGCAATCACATTTTCTAAATCGGGAGAAGCCGCGCCGTCTTCAACATTGTTCTTCATTGTTGCTCATATCTTGATCCAGTGATTCCAAGAAATAAAGATTCGGCATATCATAGATCCAGGATCTTTAAACATCTACTTGATCGTGTCGGATCCTAAGCATTTCTAATCGACCTTTTCTCGGGATTTCTTCCACAACATCTTCACCGAGATTTTCAGTTTTCAAGAAGGAAGAACCTTGAAGATTTAAGATCTGGAAGTATAATGTTTCTATTGTTATTGTAACATTTACTTTAGCTATTATAGGAGCTTTGACTCCGAGATTGTAGGAAGTTTGTTCTTCCGAGTGTAGATCCCGTTTTGTTGGATCGAGTTGGTAGGAGTGTGTTATCTCCGAGTTGTAGGAGCGTTGCTCCAAGTTATATGATAGTTGCAATCCGAGATATAGTGAAGTAGTCGAGGCAAGCCGTGGTGCTAGATTGGCGAGGTAGAGAGTGGACGTACCCAATATTGGGGAACCACTATAAATTCCTTGTGTCGTCTGGATTGTGCTTGATTATTTTCTGTGATTGATTTCTCTCAAGTTTTTATTCCGCAAAAGACACCCCCTCTAGGTGATTTAGGGAGACAACTAGATACTTTCATAGGTAGAGGTTGAGACGAACCTTTGTTCGTTCACGCCTCAAGAGGACCGAGGTTCGTGTGGGCCGAGGTTGCAAAGAACCTTTGTTTATTCATATCTCAGGAGGATCGGGGTCCGTCCGGGTGGAGGTGGTGTATATCCCTTATTCATTTGTGCCTCAGGAGGACTAAGGTCCATATGGGTGGAGGTGGCGAAGAACCTTTATTCGTTCGTGCCTTAGGAGGACCAAGGTCCATCCGGGTGGAGGTGTCGAAGAACCTTTGTTCGTTCGCATCTCAGGAGAACCGGAGTTCGTCCAAGTGAAGGTACAGATGGACCTTTGTCTCCCTCGCCTAACGTGTAGGAGGACTTTCGTCGATCTCACCTGAGGTGCAGAAAGGCTTTCGTAAATCTCGCTTGGGAGGGAGGTGCAGATAGACTCTCGTCTACCTTGCCTGAAGGTGAAAAAAGGCTTTCTCCAATCTCGCCTTTATGGTGACCCATCCACGGTGTAGGGGAAACAAATGTTGCATTATTGAAAGGAAGATACATGTGCTCACGGATTTTCTCTCGCGACATATTCTTTGGAAAATAAAGAAAGGAGTAAATAGTTGGGGGTGTGCTGGTTTAAGCTCCGCCTAAACTCTCTTATCCCAGACCGTGACTGAGATGTGCCTGGTGAAGGTAGCAGAGTCATGATGCTTCCTGGTCGTCTCTTACAACGCATATCCCGTCTGAGATGATGAACTTTAGAGTCAGGTGTAGAATGGAGGAGATTGCCTCGAAGATAATTTCGAGGGGCTGACCAAAAATTGAAGCTTATGCCAATCTGGATTCGACCACCATGAACTAGATGTCTTGGGTGGCTTGCCTTGGGATCTCCCTTAGAGTGACGGGGAGAGTGATCCCCGCACGGGCACTGTGGCATTGTTGAAGCCTTATATTGGTTAGTTTGCTTGTTTGAGGCGTTCTGGGTGGATCCTCATGCTAAGTAGCATGGATTTGAAAAAGATGTCCATCGAGCTTTTACTGTCAATCAGTATCCGTCTGACCATGAAGCACAAATCGCCGATTTTTGCGCTGGTGATTAGAAGATCTTGGTGGGGCATGCGCATGCCCTCCAAGTCCTCATCCCCGAAGCTGATGGCGGCATTCGTCACTAGCTTCGGGTCTTCCAAGCCCCTCTCATACAGAGCGATGGAAAGTAGTTAGAAAGGTGAGCCAACGATGGTCCCAACCACCCCGACCATTTTCCTGCCCCTTCCATGTCCTAACACGTCAGGGGCTGATCCTGTCCTGGTTGGTGCGGTGGGGGCCGATTGGGTGCTTGATCCTGTAAGTACATCCCCAAATTCCCCTATCAGATGATACGCTCTATCTCCTCCTTCAGTCAGGTGTAGTCCTTCGTGTCGTGCTTGTTCCTGCGGTGGAACTCGCAGTACTGTGTCTGGTCCCCTCAGTTTGGGGGAAACAACTTAAGGCATCGAAGCGTGCCGGAGTCCTAAATATCCATGAGTATCTACATCCGGGCGATGTTTAACGGGGTGAAATCCTGGTGTCGACAGGAGCCTTGATCCTATTGGATCTTGAGGCGCCCTTAGAGGGGGGAATAAGGGCAAATAAAACTTTTTCTAAATATAAAACTTTACGTAAAATAATTGAGAATGTTACGATGATATTTTGCACAAACCAAAATATATTCAAAATACTCAGAAATTTAATGAAAATGAAATGACAATTTTATTTCATAAGTGATGAAAAAACATAAACCAAGATTTCAATAGAGCGTGAAGTCGAGGCTACAAATGAAATATTTCTTTTGAGTTTTCACCGGTTCTTCTCCCAAGGACCGGTAGGCTAAAGCTCATCTCTCCCTAGATACAGTTACTAGCCTCCCCCTAGATCTCTCCATGACCAAATCGTTACACACAAATCGGCAATTTCCCCTTAAGACACACACGGACCTAGTCGCCACACACAAGGCGGCGAGTTCTCTACCGATTACACTGAATAAAGAAAAGTAACAAAGTATAAATCTGAAAAGCACTTGAAGAAGACGATGAATCCTTGTAAATGTCGTCGGAGTTGTAAAGCAAGAACGGTCTCTTCTATGCTTTTCAACTTAGTTGCACATTTAGTGTAAAGCACTAAATGTTAAACTAGTGTAAAACACTTGATTAAGACGATGAATCCTTGCAAATGTCGCCGGAGTTGTAAAGCACGAACGATCTCTTCTATGCACTTCAACTTAGTTGCACATTTAGGATTTTTTCTGGTTCCACAGAGTTATCAGTCTGAGAATTCTCAACACAAAGGATCCGGGAGATGTGTGTAACGAAATGCACGAAATGTAGTCCTTTTTATCAATCTGAACTATCGCCCCGCGATAGTTAGATATCGCCTGCGCAATATCACCTCAGCCTGCCACGTGGCCTAATATGTAGTAACCGTGTCAGGATGATGGTAATCATGCTAGATCGAGTGCTAATGCCCAGCGATAGGCGGATATCGCCAGACGATATCATTGAATAATACACTGTGCTGAAACCGTTGAGAAAATGGCTGACATTATCAAGTCAATATCGCCCGACGAAAGATAGCTATCGCCAGCAATATCTCTTCCTTTGAAAATTCTGTAGCTCAATGTCAATCCAAAATTATCAGAGTATTTATCTGGAGATATCTGCACATCATAAACACATTATGATCAAATACATTCGTGATTTGTTATTTACAAACCTAGGAATGTGGAACGTATTGTAAGACCCCTTCCCCCAACTTTTACCCGGGTCGGGCCGGAGGGAATCTTACTGCCCAAGACATCCGCCCAGTGCTCCTTAGGGGTAACGACCCACCCTATCTAAGCACTAGGTAGCTTTCTTGCTCGGCTAGAATCACAACATTCACAACACATCAGAGATTTGTGGAAGCATTAACAGGAAAGCAGTACCAAACATATATATACCATCATATATATTTACACGAGTACAAGGTCGTAGCCTAAGAGTTTATATAAGCCCGCGGGCTGTATAAGTACTACATATAACTCCTCACTCTCTATCCTTATTCAGCTCGTCGGTACTCACGTCTCGAAACTCTGAAGATGTCGGGGTGCTTCTGCTCAAGTAGTTCTAACTGCTGGCGCAATCTCCTGCGGCAGCGGGTCACTACGGTGCTACATTTCCTGTAATTGGTTATTTAAATAACCGTTAGTCACAGAGCTAAGTGGATATAAATCTCCTTCCCGGATCCATATCCTGGGGACAAGCACGTACCCACCCAACAAAAGTAAATAGCCGAAGCAAGGGAGAGTTAGTACAGCATTTCATATATATAGGCTAGGAGCAACTATAAAGAAGTGCATAATAGTATGACTGGAATAGCAGCAGCAATGTATATCAGTTATTAATTAAAGCTCCATTAGCATATCAACATGTCAGTTATTCACAACCTGTACCCTATTGCATGCATTTACAGTTGAGCACATACCACAAGCATTCACAGCCGCGCACATCAACCCTATGTCGGCATAGTATGGACCGCTTCTTTTCAAGCAGGGTAGCGAGCCTCGCGGGCCTCACCGATGTGGTCGTCGGTAACAGTGGCCAGTCCTGCCACTTCTGGGGTTGGTCGTACCGCACAGCCCTAGGCCCCAACGTACAACTCTGTGTACTCCTAGATGTGGGCGATATCCGGTGATTCAATATTTTGGTCGACCAGCGGAGGAAAACCTAACGGGGCAATATGATGGTCGGCCACCCGTGGTACCCATCTCCCTGTCGCCTTGAGTCATTGACCTTCCCTCACCGGTATGAACAGTCTGCGGAAGGGACTGACCCGCCACGCAATCAATTTACAAGCAATCAATCAGTCTATATTGCTAACACTTACCGGGTCTATGACAGCCTGCCCTACTATGCTTCAACCTTCGAGTGGCGGCACTCAGCTCAACTTTCGACAAGGAGTGTGGGAACACTATATTTGAGGGTAAACCCGGAGGAGCATCTCAATTCCGGTTATCCCTAACTAAGGCTCAATCTTACTAGACAACTACTAGTCAGAGTATGACCCGCGCTTATAATGGGAAATTGCAGTAATGAAAATGCGGTAATTAAAGCTGCTGATAATAAATGTTGTATTATTTAAGTATTGAATGAAATGTGACCATTACGGAACTGAAGTATTACTATAATGAAAGTTCTGAAATAAACTTGAACAGTACAAGACTAGAGTAGTACTGAATTGAAAGTACTGAACTGAAATGACCTAGACCAGTACGAGACTGGAGTAGTGTTGAATTGAAATGAACTTGATCAGTACGAGACTGGAGTAGCACTGAATTAAAATGAGCTTGACCAATACAAGACTGGAGTAGTACTGAATTGAAATGAACTTAACCAGTACGAGGTTGGAGTAGTACTGAATTTGAAAGTACTGAACTGAAATGAATAAAGGAACAGGACCAGTGCACGATTGGAATAATCATAAAGAAAATGGTTTGTAGTTCAATCGCTCCACCTTGGAGGCTTCGGTTCCATCTCCTATCTTAGGAGACACATTCAGTTCTATTTCAGTTTTTAATAAAGCTTGCTTGAGTTACACAAATTATTAAGATCTGATAGTAATTTGGTTGTGCCTTTTTAATCACAGCTTAATCGAATTAGGGGCTGATTAGGAGTTACACCCTTATTATTCGTCGAGGATAATTTTGCAATTCACTACTCATTCTCTCATCTTCCGAGTGTGCCCAAATTGCACGAAAGTCGAGGCGCTCAACAGTTTCTCGAAATCTCGGAACACCCGGAGTTTGGTCACTTGCCTCGGCCACTTTCGTTGATAAGACAATTTGAATTTATTATTCAAATTAGAAAGGGGGTCGCACGCTCCAATTTTCACTTTCGAGGAAAATGAGCGTAATAGATTTGAAGCGCGACCCTAGGCTCCAAGGAATTAAGGAAAATTCAATTTTGATCCTCAAGTCCCCAAATTTTGATACAACCTTTAAGGGGGTCTATAATGAGCCTATAAAAACTTCATAATTTTTTGAAGAGTTTTAGGCCTTTAATTTAGCCAAATAAATTTCATTTAGGCTTTTAAAAATACCAAATCAACTCCAAAATTTCTCAAAATTTTTGCCGAAGAAGCCCTTGGTATGGAAAACATTTTTCATGTTGATCATTTTGCCCCCAGAGGCCTAAAAATGGCCCAGACAATTTCTCAAAGTTTTGTTATTAATTTGGTCTGCTGATAGCAAATTAAACGATATCATGTGGCTGAGATCGAGCCGGACATCAGACATCTTCTTTTTGACCCCACAGCGGATCGGCTGTGGATCCACTGTGGGGGGCGCTTATGTTGAGGCAGGGGCGGGATTTAATGAAATCCCGACCATCCGATCTTCATCACCAGATCGGACGGTTGCTGCTACTCGCCGGCGGGCAGTCAGGGATAGCCTCTGCCACCGCCGGTCAGTCACCGCCAAATGCCGGTGCTGCCCCCGGTCGGTTTGCCGGGGGTCGACGAGTCCGTAGGTGGGGGCCTGGCGGCCTGCCACCGCCGGCCACCGCCAGATTTGGCCAACCTGAGAGCGGGGTGGCAGTGATTTTTGCTCACAGCGCCACCACACCACCCCGCCTCTTCGGCATTGAGCCCAGCCCCGAAACTACCCCCGGCTACCGTGCCGGGGGAAGGGCTCTTCTCTGGTGGTGGTCCGGCGACTATCCGCACCGGCCGCTGCCGGAGGTAAAACAGGGCAAAGTTGGGGTGTCGGGTAACAATTGGTGTGCGCACGCTTTTCGATGCACGACTGAACTTGATTTGACCATGGTTTGACAACCCATCATCGAAATTAACTGGGACTATTTTCGTTGACTTTGTGTTGACCATACGAATCCAACGCCACTGACCATGCTCGAATCGGAGTTTGTTTGGTAAAAGTCCAAAATCTGTGCGTCGCGACGCGCTAAAATGGTCAAAATGTATATATCCCTCGTTAGATCTCGGATAGCGACACGGCAAGTTCCGATGTGCTTGTATCGACTATACGAGGCCACAAGAACTGACGGAACTCAAATCAGAGTCCTTTATACCTATATCCAAAGTCTAGCTCTCGTGACGTTTTACGAGGAATGGTTACATCCACCACATGACCTCGGGGTCTAACGAAACAAGTTTCGACATGCTCGTATCGACTATACGAGGCCACAAGGACTGACAAAACTCAAATCGGAGTTTTCTAGCTCTATTTCCTGTCTATGGTTATCTTCTACCAGGTCGCGGGTAGGGGGTTTGGGTCACTTTTATTGGGTCCACTAGGGTTCCGGTGGCCCAATAACATTTGGTATGTTACAATCCAATAAAAATAAAAGGATTTTTGTCCCCAAAAATTTGCTCGAAGTAGGGGAAAGAGTAACTTACTTGGGTAAAGAGCTCTGTGTGCTTTTCGCGGACGAGCGCCTCTGGTCCTCAAGTGTATTCATCTTGTCCATGATTTGACCATAATATCTTGACCACTGAGATGGTCTTATTATGTAGATTCTTCACCTTATGATCTACGATTCGGATTAGTTCGAGCTGGACGGATCTGTCCGACCACAGTTGTACTGGTAGTGTAGGTAGATGCTACTCTAGTTATTGGAGAACTCGTCTCAAGGAGGAGACATGAAATACATCATGGAGATTTCCCAGTTCTGGGGGCAGGGCTAATCGGTAGGCAACAGGGCCAACACGTTCTATCACCTGATAGGGGCCCAGGTATCAGGGATCTAGCTTTTTCTGCTTCCTCAATCGGGAGACGCCATGCATGGGCTTGATTTTAAAAATACCATTTCTCCCACGCATAACTCCACCGGTCGGTGTCGTGCATCATAATACTTGGCCTGCCAGTTCTGCGCCTCCCGCATCCATTCCTGGATCAGCCGTATCGTTGTCGTAGTGTCATCAATGTAAGCCACTCCCAAGACTTTTGGGTCCTCTTCCTGAGCCCAAGTAAATGGGGTTCGACAATGTCTCCCATACAATGCCTCGTACGGGGCCATCTTGATGCTAGCCTGATAGTTGTTATTGTAAGAAAACTCAACCAGAGGTAACAAATGCTCCCATGGCTCATTATGTTCTATTATACATAGTCGAAGTAGATCGTTCATTGTCTGGTTTGTCCTTTCTGTCTGTCCATCTGTCTGCGGGTGGAAGGCTGTGCTAAAGGCCAACTTGGTCCCCAAGTATGCCTGCACCCACCTCCAATCCTTAGATGTGAAACGCCTGTCACGATCTGACACGATAGACTTTGGTACTCTATGGAACCGAACTACCTGCTCTAGGAATATTCTGGCCAAAATGTCAACTTTGTAACCCTGTCGATTTGGAATGAATCGCGCTACCTTGGTAAGCCGGTCTATGACCACCCAAATCGAGTCATTTCCAGCACGGGATCGAGGTATGCCGTGGACGAAGTTCATGGAGATATCTTCAAATTTCAATTCTTGTATTGGCAGGGCCTGCAACAGGCCTCCTGGGCTGCGACATTCAGCTTTAACCTTCTGATATGTCTGACACTGGGCCACGAAGTTAGTGACGTCTCTTTTCATCCCAGGCCAATAAATGGTCCTGCGCAGGTCCACATACATCTTGACCACACCAGGATGAATAGAGTATCTTGACCGGTGGGCTTCTTGCAGAATTTCTTCGCGATTTCCTCTGGTAGAGGGAACAAATATGCGATGCTTGAATTGTAGAATCCCGTCATGCAGATTATAATCCTCCTGTGCTCCACCTTGCAGAGATCGAATGATCGGAACTACCTCTGGGTCGATCTTCAGTTCTTCTCGTATCCGATCTCGGATGTTGCATTAGATCTCCATCCAATACAGCTGAGCATTGTATTCCTCTGGATCTCTTCGGGCAACCAGGGTAATTTCCAAGTCTATTAAAGACTAGAACAGCTACTTAGGGATTTGCTCCATCCAACTCCCAGCTATAGAAGGCTGGCGGCTCAAAGCGTCAGCAACTCTATTAGCTTTTCTAGGGTGATATTGGAGAGCGAAATCATAGTCGCACAAGAATTCTAACAATCGGCACTGCCGAAGATTCAGCTCTTTCTGAGTGAAGATGTATTTGAGGCTCTTGTGGTCAGAGAAGATCTCACATCTTACTCCATACAAGTAATGTCTCCAGATTTTAAGGGCGAAGACGAAAGCGGCCAACTCTAGATCGTGAGCCGCGTAATTTAATTCATGCGGCTTCAATTGGCGAGATGTGTAGGCCACGACCTTGCCATGTTGCATCAGGACAGCTCACAACCCCTTTAGGGATGCATCAGTGTAGATCTGGAATCCCTCGGTCCATGCAGGGATCGTAAGGATTGGTGCAGAAATCAGTTGCTTCTTCAGTTCAATGAACGCGGTCTCGCATTCCGGTGTCCATCGAAACGTAACATCCTTTCTGGTGAGGGTAGCTAGGGGTAAAGCAATCTTGGAGAAGCCTTTCACGAACTTCCTATAATATCCGGCAAGACCAAGAAAACTTCGGATATCTGCCATTGTTCTGAGCGGTGGCCAATTTTGCACTGCCTGGATCTTGGCCTGATCTACTGCTACCCCTTTCTTGTTTATAGTGTGGCCCAAGAATCCAAATTCTTCCAACCAAAACTCGCACTTACTGAATATGGCGAAGAGGGAGTGTTCTCGGAGTTTTTGTAGCACCATCTGCATGTGCCTAGTATGGTCTGCCTTGGTCTTTGAGTAGATCAAACTATCATCAATGAAGATGATCACAAAGTTGTCTAGAAACGGCTCGAAGACTTTATTCATTAGGGTCATGAAGGTGGATGGTGCATTGGTGAGTCCTAAATTCATCACCAAAAACTGATAGAGACCGTAACGGGAGCTGAAGGCAGTCTTGGGAATATCTTCCTCCCGGATTTAAAGTTGATAGTAGCCTGATCTCGGAGGCCCTTCTGGAGTTCTTTATTATAAACGTAGATCGAGTTGTTCTACAGGAAAGGTTCCTGCACATCCGACAGGGAGATCTCGAACCGCGACGCGCTAAAATGGTCAAAATGTCTATATCTATCGTTAGATCTCGGATCGCGATGCGTCGAGTTCCGATGTGCTTGTATCGACTATACGAGGCCACATGAACTGACGAAACTCAAATCGGAGTCCTTTAGACCGATATCCAAAGTCTCGCTCTCGTGGCATTTTACGAGGAATGGTTACTGAAAGTTCCTTAACTGAAGGTTAGCTAATCACCTAGACGGGGTGAATAGGTCTTTGAGCTTTTATTGAATCTTTCGCTGATTTCTAATTATACTAACTAGAGATTGTCTTAAGTCCTGCAATAATAAAGAAAAAAAAGCACACAACAAACACAAGGATTTATAGTGGTTTCCCAATTGGGTACATCCACTTTCCCTCTCACCTATCCAACTTACTTGTTGGACTAGGCACAACTTCTCTACTATGCTCCCTAGAGCTACACCTCATGCCCTCAGCCTTACACACAGATTCTTCTCAGAATCCAACTCAGAACCACAAGGGTTCCTACCTCAGAGCTCTACAGAACTCCTACAGCTCAGTGATCCACTGATCACCTACCTCAGACTTATTTCTAAGGCCTACACTCAGGCTTTTCAGCCCTACAGCTTCAGGCACACAACCCTACTCTTAGAGTGCTGCGGCACTCCTACAACTCAGTACCCTTTCGGGTACCTACAGCTCAGCCTCCTCCAAGGCCTACAATCTCAGTGACAATCTTGTCACCTATAGCTCAGTGACTCTTCAGTAACCTACCTCAGGCACAAGACCCTACAATCAGGATGGGAGGACAGCCCTGCCTCAGATCCACAGTTGGATCCTACCTCAGAGAGAAGCACTCTCCTACCTCAGGTAATTAAGCCCTACAGCTCAGATCCTCACTTGGATCCTACCTCAGTGCCCCAACAGGGCACCTACCTCAATGACAAATTTGTCACCTATCTCAGGCACAAAGTTCCCTACACTCAGATTCAGGAAACCTGAATCCTACAGGAAATAAAATGGTAAGTTGAAGAAAATAAAATAACTGACTCAGAGAAATAACTCTGAGTCAACTTTACTGGACTGAGCAGATTTCAGTCCAGCTCACTTGTTGTAGAAGAAATCAGCCTTCTTCTACAGCTATCACTTTTTACTGCTGCACAGATGAGTAGCTACCGCCTTGCTGATGAGATGAATCAGCTAAACTGTTCTATTGAGAACAAACTTGCTGAGCTTTCAAGTGCTTCAGCTATCCTTCTTTGCCTTCAGCCTATCTTGGCTGGACTTTGGCTTTCAAGCTTGATCGGAAGTAAATGTCCAGCCACCTCTTTTCAATTTTTCTTCTTCTGTATACATTTGATTCGTTAACCCTAATCCCTTTTCTGTTTACCCTTTTATATGCGTTTATTTGAATCAACGACACTATAGTATGTGGGCCCACCAAGGATTAGTGAGCGACAACTCCATCAGAAAGGGACAAAACATCTTTCGGTGTTGTAGCAGCTTTCCCGCAACGGCTTCCTGCAATTTTGACTTTGATGACGTCAGCAATGTTCATCAACATCTGGACTTAGAAAATTTTCCAGAATCCCATCAAGTGTTGAGTGGTGTTAAGACACTCGATGCCATCAGTCTTGGCTCTCAGCGCTTCTGGACTTAGAACATTCTCTCGCTTTGTCTCAACGATTTTATCTCAGCGGTCTCAGTGGTTATTCATTATTAGTTGAGACAAGCCTTTATCTTAGCACTTTCTTCTTATCTGCTGTCTCAGCGGTTTTTGCACTTTAACTATCTCAGTGGTTTTGTCTCAGCGGTCTCAGCAGTTTTTCATTATCGGCTGAGACAAGCCTTTATTTCAGCGCTTTCTTCTTATCTATTGTCTCAGCGGTTTTTGCACTTTACTATCTCAGTGGTTTTCCTCTTAATAGTCTCAGCGCTTCCTTCTTCATTAGAAGGGTTGAGTGAATCTGCTTCACTCAATGCTTCTAGACTTATAAAAATCCAGCCTATTTTATCAGCTGTCTCAGTTGTCTTAATGCTTTCTTCTCAGCTGTCTCAGCGGTCTTAACGCTATCTTCTCAATTGTCTTCAATTGTCTCAACGCTATCTTCCCAGCTATCTTCAGCTATCTCAACGCTATCTTCCCAGCTGTCTCAGCTATCTCAGCAGTCTCAACACCTTCTTCTCAACGGTCTCAACGCTTTGCCTTAGACATATTTTCTGTCTTTAGATTTACAAGCTTTGAGCTGAGCTCGATGAACCATAAACTGAGTTCGACGAACATTGATCTTCTCAACGATCTCAGTGCTTTTTTCCTTCGTCAATTTTTCTCTTGATTTAACTTGATAAGAGTTGGGCTAAGCTCGACTAACTGTAACCTGAGCTCGGCGAACTTCGAGCTGAGTTCGACGAATTTTGAATCCCGAGTTCTTAAGCTTAACCCAAGGAATGTTGAGTTGAGCTTGACAATCAGCAAGTTGAGTTCGACGAACTCTGAGCTGAGTTCGACGAAATTTGAGTTTACTGCCCAACTCATTTTTCTTCACCTGTCCAAACATGGACTACCTGCATGCAATAACTAGAGCACACATCAAATACATTATGCCCCTTAGCATGATTGGTGATGTCACTTCAAATCCTGAGGAACATTGTAGGGCACAATTCCCAACAATCTTCCCCTATTTAAAGAAGGCAGAACACACATAACAAATATCGAGATGGGTCTATTGAAACAATATCATGACAACTAGCCATCCCAGTACATGATAACTCCCCCTAGATGAGATGGCTTAACACTATGATTGATAGACTAATGGTACAGGTGAATTAACAATCATTGATAATGTGAAAGTATGATTAACAACAAGAACTTTAGTAATCATTTACAAGGTAAACATTATGATCAAGATGAACCTAATCATTAACTTTAGTCAAACAGTAACAAACTTGTGATTTCAGGATATATATGAAGGAACAACATTTTTAATTATCACAGATATACATTTATCACATCAATATAGTCAAGGTCATCTCATATTAAATTTATTGATAAAGATTTGAAATTTTTACACAGTTGACATTCATTACAAGACATAGATCAGACAAAATAAAAGAAACTTAAGTCTCGCAGTCTTTTATCAGTTAGTCTTTGAAGAACTTTCACCAGCATCCTTGGTTGCAGCAGTCTTCTTCAAGTTATCAGTTTTATTTTTCAGCCTCTTGAAGTAAAGGAATGGCTTTTGAATATATCTGGAAGGTATTTTCTTGGGATTGTTCTTCCTTACCAGATTCTTCTTGAACACTCTTTCCCATAGGGAATTTTTTTCCAAATTTTTACCTATTCCTTAGAAGGATATACACTATCAATATTCTTCAAGATTTGTCCATGGCTTACCCAGGCATTGATAATGATGGATTCAAAGGCCTCACTTACTGTTCATAGTCTTGGTCATCTCTGTTCTCAGCTCTCCTCTTTGCCATGAACTCTTCAGCCATTTGAGTTCCTTCCCTCTTTCTTCTGGCAGCAAGCTCTACATCCTGTGCAATCCTGGCTTGTGCAGGGAAGTCTAGGTCCTCTGGCCTCTTTCTATCCAGGAGGGACAGGTGTAGTGCCACCCTGGTTCCTTGAATAACATTGAAGGCTTGATCTTCAATGAGTGATGTTATCTTAGCATGGCTGCTCTCCCCCTTTTTGCCTTCTTCAGATATTGTCTTTTGCAGTAATGAGGTGTTGGCTTCAGTTTTGTTTGATAAAGATTGGAGTATTCTCTCATTATTAGTAAGCAGCTCATTCCTCAAGTGAATTGCCTGCTCCATGGAGTGGAGTGCAACCTTGGTGACATGCTGATTGACATGGTCTGCTGCACCCTTGATCACTTCATCAGTTGTACTCACATAATTCTTTACATATCCTATGTCAACTGTAGTGAGTTTTTGGATTGTGTCCAAAGATTCCATGAGGGTGGTCAGCTTGATTCCAGCAGTTCCAGCCTTGCAAATCATGTGGTGACCTGCTTGTTTAAGTGTAAAATTTCTTCTTTAGTTTTATTTACTTTAGCTGACATTTCATCCTTCAGTTTGGAAACAGATTGATCAACATACTCCTCGAGCGTTGTGGTCTGATTATCCAAGAGTACTTCAATTTGGTTTAAAAATTCCTCATTGGAGATGAGGGTAGATGAATTATGGCCCATAGGAGGATGTATAGCATTCTGAGCAGGGATCTGAGAAGGCTCCCCCTCAACTACAACACCTATAGAAGGAAACATTTTCTTAGTTAAAGTTGTTTTAACACTATTAATTAAGAGGGAAAGAGTTTTACCCGTAGTGGGTGCAGACTCAACTATCTTATTGACAACTTGATCCAAGTCTGTCAACTCCATCTGATCATGCTCCACCTCAGACTGAGCATCCTTCTCTGGGCTTGACTTATTAAGATAAGTATCTAAAGTCTCATGAGGCTCCCTGTTATCTTCTGCAGCAGGGATGTCTTCACTTGCTGCAATACCATCAGTATCACCCAAGTCTGCTTCATCTTCTACAGTAACCTCTTCTTCAATAGCATTCTTTGGCACTTGTCCTAATCTTGGGCTGTCATGGATTTTATTAACATGAAAAGCAGCATCCTGGAGTTGAATGTTTGTAGAGGATTGGCTGAGAGATAAGTCAACCTGCAGGCCAGCATCAGCTGGAGAGGATGATCCAAGCACTGGTTTAGGGCTGGAAGTTCTTTCTTCCTTAGTGGGTTTCTTCCTTGTACCCTTGGAGGATTTCTTTATTCCTGTAGGTTGGCTCATTGGTAGGACTCTAGAGAATCTATCCAAAGTTTTTATGTCCATTCTTTTTAGGTAGTGAATCTTCACCCCATATTCCTGTTTGAAAGTGTCAGGATAGGTGTTCACTAGGTATAAGGAAATAATTCTTCTCATATTTGGAGAGGATATACATTCTACTATTCTCTGATAGATGAGAGAAGTCCATGAGGTCTTCCTATTCAGTATAATTCTGGTCATGACTTCAAACATGAACCTGGAAATGGTGTCATGTGATCCAGGTTTGTAGATAAGGGCTTTCCCTACAATGTCTGCTAGCAGTTTTCCTCTCTGATTGAAGAATTTCCATTTTAGAGACCCAGATTTGGCCTCATTGTATCCACACCATGAGAGAGCATTGTCTATGTCCGTGTCGGCGAGCTCTTCTTCCTCGTTAGGGTTGACAGAGGGGATATGAAGTGCCTTTCCTAACCTCTTAGGGTTTACCTTTATTTTGATATCTTCAATCTTGGACCTGAGAGAGTTTTGAGATGGGAACATCTTAATGTTTGAGAAAAATTCCACAACCTCATTTCTAAGAATGGTGGAGGGTTCAGAAAGGGTGTATTCTAAGCCTGCGACCTCAATCATCCTTAACACGGCTTTAATCTCAGGAGAGGCATGATTGAATCTATCCCTCACTATTTCGTATCCATCCTGAAGCTCTTTGATGACATTTGGCTCCATTGTAATAGAGCGGCAAGACGCTGAGACAGTTTCGGTCTCGACGGCTAGGGTTAAGGCTTTAGAGAGAGATGTGCCTTTTCGTTTCTTGTCGCCTTTATATGTGTAATGAAAAGATTTAATTAATTTAATTAAATGTTTTCATTTGACTATTAAATTAAGCATTTTAGACTTTACGACTTACTCAATGATTCCTGTTATGATACATGGCACATAGATCTTTTACTATATCCCTCTGCTTTTCTTTTCTTTGTTTCATATATGTTTGATTTGTGATTTCCCTTTCTGATTGGTTGTACAATAGAGTTTTTCTTTTACTTGACAATTTACTAAATCAAATAAAATAAAAGGGGACCTAACCTGTTAATAGGCCAGTTCTATTGACACCCAATTTGTGCATTGTTTTGCCCTAAAGCTTGCTAATAAGTTACTTGAATTTTTTGAGTATAGCCTACAAAAATTAACAGTGTAAAAATTGAATCACTGTTTTTTTATTTGATGTGCTAGCTTAGATTCATCTTGAGCGCAACTAACATAACTTAACAAATGGTTAACTTAATCTCTATATAGGAGGGAGAGACATACCTTGAGGCTTGCTTCCTCTAGCTTTTGAGGATTACTTACTTGACAGCCTCAGCCTTAATTTGTTGCTTTTTCTAGAGCATATTCCAAGAGCAACTATCATGTCCCAGTCATTTTCCTGTAACACTAATTGTCCAAATATCAAGTCTTAAGTGGACAGGTACTTGGATTAACCTGTAAAACAGAATTCATTTTTCCTTAGCCACCCAATGATAATTGGGTCCTAGGTTCTTGTTAGCATCATAAAACATCTGCCCAACTTTGTGCCTGTGCTGAGCA
The DNA here is from genome assembly GCA_039583875.1 of Platanthera guangdongensis. NCBI lineage: Eukaryota > Viridiplantae > Streptophyta > Magnoliopsida > Asparagales > Orchidaceae > Platanthera > Platanthera guangdongensis. The sequence continues at coordinate 161,930,207 of CM077147.1, read as the reverse complement.
CCTTTCTATCCACTAGTCACATTCAGGTTATGCCAATAATCAATGGCAAAGTGACCAACTTTTCCACAGCACCAACATTTATGAATGTTGTATCTTCTCTTTAGGACAACACAGACTTGCTGTCCATGAGAGATGTGAGCAACACCAGACTTTGCTGGATGAGCATTGCATGATGCTGCCCCCTTCTTGCTGAGTGAAGGTGCTGAGGAACTAAATATAGCTGGTCCAAAAAGGGCTTGATGTATTTTTGGATCCTTCCATCTAGTGGAAATTCTCATTTCCTTAGATAGAGGATACTTGGATCAAATTCTGAAGATCTTCTCCTGAACTTTGTGGCAAGAGTGGACAGTGTCACTCTTTCTTGGATCATGTGCCTTCACCCCACTGGTGGAGCACACATTTGATTGATCCTTCTGGAGTGGTGCAAACTTGACAGTTTTAGAAGGTGTATTTGCCTTCTGAAACACTGTCCTCTTATTAGGGAAATCAGATTTGAAATGATGATTGATGTGGTCAACATCCAGCTTCTCAGGGACTTAGTAAGTTGCAACTTTTGGCAACTGACCCTGTGACTGAGAAGGGTTAATCACAATCCCCAATCTCTTTGAGAACTTTTGTTCCAGATATCTGATGTGCTTCTTCTTTTCTTCTAGAAGCATGGTCTGACGCTCAAGATGTTTCTTGAGCTCAGACATCTCATGACTTTTCTTATAAAACTCAATAGATTTATTATTATAGAGAGTTTTATAAGGCTTTAGGATCTCTATTTCCTTGGCTTGCCTTTTGGCAAGTATTATGCTCTCCTTTAGAGCAATTAGGAGTAGTCCAAACTTGTCAATCAATTGATTGACATCAGTCACAAATTCATAGCAATCTTCATCACAAGATGAAGATGTACCAGTATCTGGACTAGATTCAAAGTCAGAGAAAGATGCAGAATTTGATAGAGATTGTACCTTGATTGATTTTGATTCTTCCTGACTTCTATCTTTTGCAGACATTGCCATCAACCCATGGAATCCATAGTTTTCTTCATCCTCCTCATTGTCACTGTCCGAGTATGACATAGGTGCCCTGATTCCTATCCTGGTAGCAGGATATTCCTCCTTTTCTCCTGGATCTGCAGAAACAGATATCAACCCTATATAGGCTTCTTCCTCTTTATCTTCAGAATTTGAGGATGAAGAATCTGTCCAGCTTCTCTCCTTCTTAGCCACAAAGGACTTTTTTTATTCTTCTCATCTTCAGACTCTGAACCACTGTCAGAAAGACTGACTTTCTCTGTCCCTTCCATATAGCCAGTGAGAGAATCCCACATTTCTTTGGCTGACTTGCAGTGGACCACTCTTACGAGGGTTGAGTCATCCATGGCACTCACCATGTTGTGTTGTGCCCTCTTATCCATAAATGCAAAGTTGATTTCTTCTTCAGACATCTCTGCATAACTCTTTGGAGTCAGGATGCTTGTATCTGATGTTGAGACCTTCATGGGGATGAAAGGTCCTTCTTGAACTATTGCAAGGACCCTAGGATCAGAGGCTTCCATGATTTGCTTGACCCTATCTTTCCAAGTCTTAAAGTTTTACTTGTTATAGACTTGAAACTCCATTCCTTGTGGTTCTCTTTTGAATCCACAAGTGTAACCCTTTTAGCTAACCTTGGAGTTATACTCAGATTGTTAAATCTTTTTTTAGTAAACTCTCTCTGATACCACTTGAAAGTTCCTTAACTGAAGGTTAGATAATCACCTAGAGGGGGCAGGGGTGAATAGGTCTTTGAGCTTTTATTGAATCTTTTACTGATTTATAATTATACTAAATAGAGCTTGTCCTTAAGTCCTGCAATAACAAAGAAAAACAAGCACACAACAAACACAAGGATTTATAGTGGTTCCCTAATTGGGTACATCCACTTTCCCTCCCACCTATCAAACTTACTTGTTGGACTAGGCACAACTTCTCCATTATGCTCCTCAGAGCTTACACCTCAATCTCTCAGCCTTACACACAAATTATTCTCAGAATCCAACTCAGAACCACAAGGGTTCCTACCTCAGAGCTCTGCAGAACTCCTACAGCTCAGTGATCCACTGATCACCTACCTCAGCCTTATTTCTAAGACATACACTCAGGCTTTTCAGCCCTACAGCTTCAGGCACACAGCCCTACTCTCATAGTGTTGTAGCACTCCTACAACTCAGTACCCTTTCAGGTACCTACAACTCAGCCTCCTCCAAGGCCTACAATCTCAGTGACAATCTTGTCACCTACAGCTTAGTGACTCTTCAGTCACCTACCTCAGGCATAAGGCCCTACACTCAGGTTGGGAGGACAGCCCTACCTCAGGTCCCCACTTGGATCCTACCTTAGAGAGTAGCACTCTCCTACCTCAGGCACTTAAGCCCTACAGCGCAGATCCTCACTTGGATCCTACCTCAGTGCCCCAACAGGGCACCTACCTCAGTGACAAATTTATCACCTACCTCAGGCATAAAGTGCCCTACACTCAGATTCAGGAAACCTGAATCCTACAAGAAATAGAACGATAAGATGAAGAAAATAAAATAACTGACTCAGAGAAATAACTCTGAGTCAACTTTGCTGGACTGAGCAGATTTCAGTCTAGCTCACTTGCTGTAGAAGGAATCAGCCTTCTTCTACAACTATCACTTTTTACTGCTGCACAGATGAGCACCTTCCACCTTGTTGATGAGATGAATCAGCTAAACTGTTATGTTGAGAACAAACTTGCTGAGCTTTGAAGTGCTTCAGCTATCCTTCTTTGCCTTCAGGCTATCTTGGATAGACTTTGGCTTTCAAGCTTGATCAGAAGTAAATGTCCAGCTGCCTCTTTCCAATTTTTCTTCTTATGTATATGTTTGATTCGTTAACCCTAATCCCTTTTCTGTTTCCCCTTTTATATGCCTTGATTTGAATCAACGGCACCATAGTATGTGGGTCCACTAAGGATTGGTGAGCGCCAACTCCATCATAAAGGGACAAAATATCTTTCGACGTTGTAGCAACTTTCCCGTAATGGCTTCCTGCAATTTTGACTTTGATGACGTCAGCAGTGGTCATCAGCATCTGGATTTAGAAAATTTTCCAGAATTCCATCAAGCGTTGAGTGGTGTTAAGACACTCAACGCCATCAGCCTTGGCTTTCAGCGCTTCTGGACTTAGAACATTCCTTGTATTTGTCTCAGTGGTTTTGTCTCAGCGGTCTCAGCGGTTATTCATTATTAGCTGAGACAAGCCTTTGTCTCAGCGCTTTCTTCTTATTTGCAGTCTCAGCGGTTTTTGCACTTTAACTGTCTCAGCGGTTTTGTCTCTGCGATCTCAGCAGTTTTTCATTATCGGCTGAGACAAGCCTTTGTTTCAGCGCTTTCTTCTTATCTGTTGTCTCAGCAGTTTTTGCACTTTACTGTCTCAGCGGTTTTCCTCTTAACAGTCTCAGCTCTTTCTTCTTCATTAGAAGCATTGTGTAAGACCCCCCCCCCTACCAAGGAGAGAACCCGGTCTTATGCCCAGAACTGCCGCCTTACGATGACACTTAGCGCACACGGGCTAGTCGACACCGCAAGACGTCGATCCTGTCGGCTAGTACGATCATTCAACCTATCGTCCAATCGAGAAGAGAAGTATTATAAGCAATTTATATATAGAGTGCACATCACAGCAGCATCATCATAAAAGTAAAATGAGAGATCCAATAGTCCACAACGAGTACAGAATGAAATAGAAAATGGCTTATGCCCAGTAGATAGTATTCAATCTCTTTCTCACACAATCTAACCAAGCGGAAGCTAATCTCTCATCAGTACACACATCATCACCCGACGCTGGGTTGCAGTAGAAGTAGTAGTAGGTGGTGTCAGCTCCTCATATCCTGTCAGTGCTCCAGCTACTCGAGATCCTAAAATAATATGGTCACAACCGACCGTTAGTCATAAAGACTAAGCCATTTTTTCCTCGCCTAACCCCCGCGACTCCTAGGTACCGAGCAGGAGGACGGAGCGGAGAACAACAAGGGGGTATAAAAGGAAAGCAGGTGACAGTGAATATAATCTATCAAGATTATGTCATAACAAGTATATCTCTACTCTAACAGTTCTATATAGTACAAGTAAAGTAAGAAAGAACTATACCGAAAAGGAAATGTTGTAAGCAAAGTAGAGAACTGAGCAGGAAATAAACTATCTACTACTAATCTATTATCACAGGAGTACCTTAACTTATATGAATGCCCATACAAACTTATAAGTTAAGGTTTCACAAATTTAACTTATCATATAAAAGAGCTCATACTAATTTATATGATAAGGATATATGGTGTGTATGTCCTAAGTATGTATGTATGATATGGTATGCGGGTTATGATTCATACAAGTGCAACTCACCCACACGACTCTATGCGCACAGGCCTTTAGTTCCCACTTTTTGGAGTTAGCTTAACTCTCAGGTACTACCGTTGTGGCTACGGCAGCAATGGAGCGGGCGTCTCCACTCCTTGGCGGGTATACACACTACTAGGCCTAGACCATCCGTACGCCTTTGAAGAACACACCAGAGTCTCCACACACTAAACTGATGGCTAGTCCACCAAACTTTTAGGTCGGGTGTGCTTTTTCGGGGATTGTCCTTCAGACCGCAGTATAAGCAACCTACTGGCCCCTCAAACCCTCAGACCTCACCTGAGTCACCGTACTGCCATAGGTGTGACGATTGGTCCAGTACTGCATGACCCGCCACTAATATGTTTTGTGCACATGCAATTTCTTTCCAACCTAAGTCTCTAGCTCACAGGACAAAACCCGTCTTGTAACCAAACATCCGAGCCTCCACCTCACAGGACAAAACCTGTCCTGTATCCAAACATCCGAGCCACCAGCTCGCGGGGCAAAACCCGTCCTGTAACCTCCAACCCTATACGGGTGAGTTTGCCACCTCATTCCCTTAACCTATTAGACTAGTCTTGTCTAATGCTTATTAGGCATAACAACTTATGGTTAGTCCTTGGACTACCCAGGGCATACCCGGTGAAGGGCTCTCGGGGCACTAAGAACTATGATGGGCTGAAGCCCAAAGCTCCCTTTCTCAAAGACACTTACTTTTATTAGTGTTTACCCATTATTAATACCCAACTCTCAATGTTGTTCTTTAATGAACCCGATGACTCAAGGTATTATTAGGAGAACGATAGTCTTCCGCCGGTCTCCGTTCTAATTACTTTCCTTGGGCTTTGCACTCCAACCTCCTATCATATCTCATGTTTGTCCTAATGTTATGTGTTACTTTATCTAAGCGCAACCCATGATTTAATTCCATCCCAAACGAAGTGTCTTCCATTTCCTTGGGCTAAATGCCCTAATTATTTATCATGAGTTTGTCATGTATGTAATATTGATCATTCAGAATTTTATCATCTTTCTAATTATTTTGGACCATAATTTAAATTAATTAATTAAGTGACCTAGGTCACTTTGAACATGAACTACTCTAACCGGCGGTCCATTATGTCTAAATAAATTATTTGAGGTTCATTTAGGTTAAAAAATGTCTGCTCATCAAAAATCATGATTTTCCAATTTGAATTTCCATATATTTTCTATTTATGATTAAATCCATAAATAATTCATTTTCCAAATGAAGTACTTAAAATATACAACCAAAAATTCCTAGAAAATTACTGGTGATCAAAATTGATATAATAATACTCAGACAGAAATTTATGATCTTAGTCAGTGATTTGGCCTAACATAATTCCATATGGACATCATTACCAAAATGTCACTACTAGGGTTTTCAGCATATGTAATCATCCAAAACTTCTCAAATAATTATATTGGATTTTAATCACAGAAATAGGATGCTATAAATTTTTCCATAATTTTCAACAGTATTTTTCCTAACTTTTAAAATTAATTTCTCAAAGGGTAAAATTGTAAATCTACTATATACACAAGATATAATCATCAAATAGGCTTATAACCTTTTCCAGAGATGTAAAATGTCCTATTAGGGCATGTATCAAATTTTAGAATTTTACAAGGTCAGTAGACCTATAAGGTCAGTAGACCTATATCTCATTTTTATTTCTAAAAGATCTTATTTTCCATTAATTCAAAATAATGGGATTTTTGTTCCCAAAATTCCCACTCCTTCCATAGGAGGTGTAATTTATCCCTATAAGCCTCTTTCTAAAATCCCATGGACACGCATTGGGCCAAAAGGGCTAACTTCTTATTTTTGCATTTTGGCACCATATATTTACATATCTACCTCCACCATGCATGTTGGATTTCCCCAACATACAAAGGTCCAAATGACCTGAAACTTTTACCATGGTTATATCATGACCCAATGGTCATGCCACCCAAATTTGGAGGCATTTGGATGGGAGAATCTTCCTATATTCCACTTATTTAATAAATGATGTTTCTATTAAAACTATAGAAAATACATCCCAAAAATTCTGATTTTTGGACTAGACCTAAGTCTGGAATAAACACATGCATGTCCAAAATTTCATAACATGTGGACTTATGGTTTGGCTTGGGCACTCATTTAAACATTTACCCTAGCCTAGGATCAGTCTTAGTAAAATGTCCCTACAGGGAGCAATATTACTCCAAATTTCAAGTTTAAGGTGTCAAATTAAAGGTAAGACCTATATCTACCTTTTTCATGTTGGGCATCATTTCTGAAAATGCCTCTAAGAGGCCTAAATAATTTATACAAGGTGACTGTATGAACTGAGACAGAAAATAGACTTTTTATTATTCCATAAATTCAAGGGCATCAGTTCATCTTCTCCAATGAGCCTACGGTCCAGATTGCCCCAACCTGGACCAGCTAGATCTTGAATTTTCCGGCCTTCTGGCCGCCTCCGCCGCCGGCGATTGTCACCATCACCTCCATTGAGGTGGTGGCTTGCGTTTCCCGACGACATGGCCGCCGGAGGTGGCTCTTTCGGCGAACCCGAGCAAGGAGAAATGCTCGGCATGCTCCCTCTCACATGTCATCAGGCTCATTTGAGCCCAATATCTCTCCTAAAAGAGCTAGACATCTAGCATAGAAGGAGGGGAGGAGAAACCGACCCTTAGACGAGCTTGACGACGGGTTTGGTGGTGATGCGCCATGGCCGACCCTTGCTCCGGCGAGTTAGCTCGTTTGATGACTCCTCCGGCAAATCCTCTACTCCTTAGGGTTCACTGAAGGTGATCATGGGGTGTAATGGAGGTGAGGCTGGCTGGTTTAATAGCTCTGACTTAAGGGGAGTGGCAGAGCATGGTCGGGAGGCATGGCCGGCCGTCATTGAGCATGATACTCCCCCCCCCCCCCCCATGCCGCCACGTGTCAGCCATATATTGGACCGTCAATCATCGCCATAAATATGTTTTCTTGAAATGATGAATAGATTATATTGTTTTACTGTAGAGATAAATGTCTCATCATCGCTTTATCTTGAACCCGTTTCAGGCCATATACAAGTGAACCGGTCAACATAATTTTTTTGATTGAAAAATTTCAAGTACAAAAGCGTTGAGTGGTGTTGACAGCACTCAACGCCGCCAACAAACTTAAGTCAAGGCATTGAGTGGTGTCGACACCACTCAACGCCGCGTTGAGTGGTGTCGACACCACTCAACGTCGCGTTGAATGGTGTCGACACCACTCAACGCCGCCAGCAAACTTAAGTCAAGGTGTCGAATAGTGTCGACACCACTCCATGCCGCCAGCAAACATAAGTCAAGGCGTTGAGTGGTGTCGACACCACTCAACGCCGCCAGCAAACTTAAGTCAAGGCGTTGAGTCGTGTGGACACCACTCAACGCCGCCAGCAATCTTAAGTCAAGGCGTTGAGTGGTGTCGACACCACTCAACGCCGCTAGCATCCCGCAGCGTTTAAGTAAAAAGGCGTCAAGACCACTCAACGCCACGTTGAGTGGTGTCGAGTTCACTCGACGCTTCGTCGAATGGCATTAAGATCACTCGACGCGTAAAGTTTCCCGAGTATTTTCTATGTTAAATTCGTCGAGTGGCGTCGTGTTCACTCGACCCACTCGACGTTTCCCGAGCTTGAGTCAATTTTATTGTGTCAAAATGTGTTCAAGGGGCCTAGCACGAAATGGGATGTTACACGTTGAGTGAATCTGCTTCACTCAACGCTTTTGGACTTAGAGAAATTCAGCCTGTTTTCTCAGCTGTCTCAGCGGTCTCAACGATTTCTTCTCAGCTGTCTCAGTGGTCTCAACGCTATCTTCCCAGCTGTCTTCAGCTGTCTCAACGCTATCTTCCCAGCTGTCTCAGCGGTCTCAACGCCTTCTTCTTAGCGGTCTCAGCACTTTTTCCTTAGACAGATTTCTGTCTTTAGCTTGACAAGCTTTGAGCTGAGCTCGGCAAACCGCAAACTGAGTTCGACGAACATTGATCTTCTCAGCGGTCTCAGCGCTTTTTGCCTTAGTCAATTTTTCTCTTGCTTTAGCTTGACAAACGTTGGGCTGAGCTTCACGAACTATAACCTGAGCTCGACAAACTTCGAGCGGAGTTCGACGAATTTTGAATCCTGAGTTCTTAAGCTTAACCCAAGGAATGCTGAGTTCCGGGCAAAGTTCACGGATTTATGGTGGAAGCATTCCAGCTGGGAAAATCTTAAAGTCCATGGGGCATCTGCTCAAGAGGAGCGGAGCGAATTCTTAAAAGGAGGATCGGCCTAAGTCCCCGATTTCGCCGGAAAATCTCAGAGTTCTCTCTTGCCTCCGAAGTTGCTTGTCGTCAAATGAAGGATTGAAGCATATTTATAGTTTTCTAGAGGGTTACGTCGGTAATTGCGCCAGAGCAGAATTTGTGTCAGTGAATTTCGATCATTTGGATCACCAATTTTAGCAAAACGACGGAAGTGCCCCACATGCGGTTCAGGCAGGGTGCCCGGAGGCGGCGGCCGCCGGAGATGGTCGGCGTCGATGGCGCGCACGGCGTGCACAGCGCTTGCGCAGGGTGCGTGCATGCCATGCGCGTGCGAGGGGGCGGCCGAGCAGGCCGGTAGTGCACGGCCACGAAAGCAGGCCACGCAAGCAGGCCACGCGAGCAGGGCGCGGCCGCGCAGGCTGGTCTCGCGTGGCCGCAAGCGCATGTCGTGTGCGCGGGGGCCGCACTGGCATGCAGGATGTGGTCATCCACGCGCGGGGTGCGGCGCACTGGCCGGTCGCGCACGGGTTGCACGTGCCTATCCGGTCTTGCCGCGCGCGCGGGTGGGGGCTGCCTGTGCGTGTGAGCGGACTTGGCTTCTTCTCAAACGTTTCCGGGCCCTGGCGTGGTGCGCTCGACTTGTCTGGTCGGGTTGGCTTTTCCGTGTGTCCCTGGTTCAGGTTTTTCTGGTTTGACTCAAAAATTTAGGGGGGGGGGGACCCTTTGGTGCTAGAATTTAAAAAGACTCGTGTATTCATTAATATTTTGCCACCTAGATAAAAATATGACATTTAATTAACAAAGCTCTTAAATGAGGTTTGGTGCCTAAATCTTAAAGGCCCTGGACTCTAGGGATCGATTTCTTAAAGAAAAACAAACGAGGGACTGATTTCTTAAAATTATAAGATTTTAGAAACTGAACTCCCAATTTTACATTTATAAATCTGAATACTATTATGTATCAATAATTGTCATAATTTGTTTGCTCATCATAAATTTTCTTGACTATAGATAGGGTTCAGGTATGGTTCTCTTGTTGAAGACTACTATACTGGTTACCAACTACACTGCGAGGGATGGAGGTCTGTGTTTTGTAACCCAGATAGGTCAGCCTTTCTTGGCGATGCGCCGAGAAGTTTATATGATTCACTCGGTCAGATGCGGCGATGGGTCGTGGGTCTATACGAGGTTGCCTTCTCCAGTTACTGTCCACTTCTCTACGGAACCCGAAAGACTTCCTTGATCACGGGGCTATGCTACATGCATTATGCATTGTGGGCAGTTTGGTGCTTTCCAATAACTGTATATACTCTATTCCCTCAGTTGGCACTTTTCTATGATAAGCCTCTTTTTGCTAAGGTAAGCAAAACTTTAATTTAATTTTGAAAAATATGAATAATATTTCATGAGTAAGCATAAACTAATGAAAAATGGTTGTGATAAGAGATCTCACTCAGTTTATTATATTTGGTTTGAAAAAAATTCCTTTGGGTTATATAAATAACAGGTCTCAGATCCATGGTTCTTCATCTATGCCTATCTTTTCTTAGCCTCCTACGGGCAAGACCTCATTGAGTTCATGGAAGTCGGCGGATTGATCAGGAGATGGTGGAGTGATCAAAGAATGTGGTTGATCAGAGGCATCACTTCCTCCGCCTTTGGAACATTGGACTTCATTATTAGCAAAATAGGGGTCTCAGCCCCGGGGTTCAACTTGACAAGCAAGGCGAACGTGGAAGAAGTGAACAAACTATATGATAGTGGCAAGTTCTTCTTTGGCACATCATCCCCTATCTTCATTTCGATGGGGACTATAGCCATTATAAACCTGACCTCCTTCATTTTTGGTATCATGAAAGCTGTGAGAAGCATTGGCACGATGGATGAGATGTTTCTACAGTTGCTGCTATGCGGATTTGTTGTGGCGAACTTGGTGCCGGTCTATGAGGCTATGTTCTTTAGGAATGATGCAGGAAGAATGCCGAGAAGTGTCACAAATGCATCCATTTTGCTTACCATTACATTCTTTTGTGTTGGTAGAATGATTAGTTAGCATGCTAGGTTAGGGGTAGCTGTGTTTCTTGGTTGATGCAATAAATAGTACACTTATTGAACTTGTGGATACAGTAAATAGTACGGCTATTGAACATGTTGATTAATAACATTACGTTCTTCTTTATGTTGTTAGAATGATATTCTACTTGCGTAGGACTTGCTCTTTCTGTGTTTATTTGTTTGTTTTATTATGAGAATAGCTTTGATGTGGAAGCCACAAGGCCCTTCAACAATGGCAGTGAATGACAGTGCTGGAGGCACAATATTTCAAATATGATTATGAATGTGAGCAAGGTGAAAAATCGACAGGTTTCTTGCAACCGCACCTCTCCATTGTTCATGTATTGGGGTTGTGAGGTGGGAAGGGCAACAAATCATTGCAGCTTGAAGTGCTCGAGGGTCAAGGATGAGTGGATGGAGATAACAAATTACAACTTTGGGGTACCAAAGGAAAGACTTAAATGTTAGAAATTTTTTATTTTGGTAGACTCAATTCATCGAGACTTCCTGATTGAGTTGTGCACGATTATTTGAGTATATTCAATCTCCCAAGAGTGCGTGTTAATTTAGTCGCATGAATGTTTGAATTCTGTTACAGGTGGGTAAGAGTGTCTTGTATATTCATGTTGCAAACCCGGTTCTCACACCAACCGAAATTTTAGCATGATCATGAAATCCAATTTATTGATGGATTTCCATGATTTATTTCATTTGGAATTATAATTGGATTCATTAATTCCATTCATTTTTTGTAACTCCAAATTTTAGGGTCAACCTATAAAGGCTATTGTAAGTGTGCAGGAAGAAGGCGAAATTACGCATTTTTCTGTTGGGATTTCCGGCTGCAGAAGTGCAAGCCCCAGATACAACTAATTACAGAGTTACAGGAAGATGCGTACTTCGCACAATTTTATTAGAACAATAAAATTAATAAGTACTCAAATTAAGATAGCACGCATACGGAGTCCATCGCTTCTATAGAGGAGGACGATGTCATCATTGTAGGAGAGAACATTACTGATGATAGGAGCTAGATTGTTGGTCAGGTGCCTCTGCACATATCTCCCATAATAGAGAGCTGTTTGCGACATACACAAATCATGACTATGGAGTTCTTAAAATGGGTCGATAATAGCTACTCAGACCAACACTATCAAAGATGGTGTATCCACATCTCTATGACATAGAAGACTGAGTCACATTAGCCAAAATGGCCTGAGATGTCACACCAAGAAGAATATGATATCTAATCTATTTGTATATCAATTGTAGAGATGCGACCATTGCATGGCTGGGAATCATAATAGAGTATCATTCCAAAGCCACAGTTCCCCCGGAAGATTTGAGCCGCTGGAGCTCATGCACATAGATGTTTATGGGCCTTTGAAGGTACAAACAAGAGGAGTGTCTTACTTCATGACGTTCATTGATGATTATTCGATAAAACTTTGGGTCTATACTATTAAGACCAAAGATGAAGTCCTCAATACATTTTGAAGATTCCATGCTAAAATGAAAAGACAGTCTGTGAGAAAGCTAAAGTGTATTAAGTCCGACAACGAGGGAGAGTATATTGGTACCTTTGATGAGTATTGTAGAGTAAGGGATAAGACATGAAAAGACTCCGCCCAAGACGACATAGCTGAATGGCATAGCTGGAAGAAAAAATAGGACCTTGATGAAGAGAATGAGGTACATGTTGTCTGAGTCAAAGCTACCTGACATATTTTAGGGTGAGGCTTTGTACACAATTGTAAACGTCATCAACCTCTCTCCCAACTATGCATTACAAGAGGATGTTCTTGATAAGATCTGCTGTGGGAAGGACCCTTCATATAATCACATGAGGGTCTTTGACTGCAGATCCTTTGTCCACGTCCCTCGAGACAAAAGATCGAAGTTGGATTCCAAGATCCGACCATGCATTTTTCTGGGATATGGACGTAGCGGCGAATTTGGCTACATGTTCTTTGATTCAGTGGAGAAGAAACTTGTACGCGGACGTGATGCTATATTTTATGAGGATCAGACTATGGATGATCTTGAGAAGACTGAGAAGCCTGGCTCTCACACTAATATAGAGTCCCTATGATTGGAGGTGACGATACCGAGTGTAGTACCCCCCCCCCCCAACCTTTTGCCCGGGTCTGGTCGGAGCGGTACTATTGGCCCAAGACGTCCACCCAGTGCTCTTAGGGGAAACGGTCCACCCTAACCAAGCACTAGATGGCTGTCTTGCTTGGCTCGAATCATGACATACACAACCCATCAAAGTATAGCGGAAGCATTAACAAGAAACCATTGCAGATTTATATATAACATATTAGAATCACAGCGATTCTAGGGTCGAAGCCTAAGTGTTTAAATAAGCACGTGGGCTATACAAGTGCTACATATAATCCTCATATACTCTCTCTCTCTACGCTGCTCGGCGGAACTCACGTATCTAAACTCTGGGGACGGTGGGGGTCCATCTGCTTGAGTAGACCTAGCTGCTGGCGTAATCTCCTGCGTCAGCGGGTCACTACGGTGCTCCACCTCCTGTGAATGGTTAATCAAATAACCGTTAGTCACAGAGATAAGTGGAAACAAATCTCCTCCCCGTATCCACATCCTAGGGACGAGCACGCACCCATCCAACAAAAGTAAATAACCGAAGCAAGAGAGGGTTAGCACAACATCTTATATATAAACAGCTAGGAGCAATTATAAAGAGTGCAGTATAACCGAAAAAAGCAGCAGTAGAATAAATCAGTTATAATAAGGCTCTACTAGCTCATCAACACATCAGGTTTTCATATCCTGAAATCTATCGCATGCATTCACAGCCGCGCACATACCGCATGCATTCATAGTCGCACACACACTGCAGGCATTCATAGTCGCGCACACAAAACCTATGTCGACATAGTTTGGACCGCTTCGGTTCCAGCAGGGTAGCGAGCCCCGTGGGCCTCACTGATGTGGCCATCGGTAACAGTGGCCAGTCCTGCCACTTTTGGGGGTGATCGTACCGCACAACCCCAGACCCTAATGTACAACCTTATGTACTCTTGGATGTGAGCGACATCCAGCGAATCATTTTTGGCCGACCAGCGGAGGAAAACCCAACGGGGAATATAACGGCCGGTCACCCGTGGTACTCATCTCCCCGTCGCCTTGAGTCGTCTACCTTCCCACACCGGTACGAACCATCTACGGAAGGGACTAACCCGCCACTATTTCACCACAGGCAATTTACAATCAATTAAACAAAGGCAAACATTATAAAACATCGGGTCTACGTCGGCCAGCCCTACTAGGCTTAGACTTCGGGCGTCGGCACTCAGCTCTACTTTCGACAAGGAGCGTGGGAGCACATTATTTGGGGTTATACCTGGAGGACTACCTCAATTCCGTTTATCTCCAACTAAGGCTCGACGACTGCGCGTCAGAGCAGGACCCGGGACTATAATGGTAAATTGCAATGGGAATAAGTGCGGTGATTATGCTGCTTATTTAAAGTGCTGGAATGAAATGTGACTAGTACGAGACTGGAGTAGTACTGAAAAGAAAGTACTGAAATAAGCTTGACTAGTACGAGACTGGAATAGTACTGAAATGAAATTACTGAAATAAGCTTGACGAGTACGAGACTAGAATAGTACTAAATTGAAAGTACCGAACTGAAATAAATAAAGGAACTGGACAAGTGTAAGACTGAAATAATCATAAAGAAAATGGTTAGTAGTCCAATCACTCCATTTAGGAGGCTTCAGTTCCATCTTCGTTCTCATGAGTCTTAGTTCAGTTCCTTTTCAGTTTTTGATAAAGCTTCCTTGGGTTACACCCATAATTAAGATCCGATTATAATTTGGTTGCGCCTTATTAATTACGGCTTAAATAGATCCAGGGTTGGCTAGGAGTTACATTCTTATATCCGTCAGGGGCAACTTCAAGTCATCATTCGTACTCTCATCTTCCGAGCGCGCCATATTCATCTAAGAGTCGTGGCGCTCGACGGTTTAACAAAATCTTGGAAAACCCGAAGCTCAGTCACTTGCCTCGGCCGTTCTCGTTGATAAAGTATTTTAAAGAACTTATAAGGAGTGGTCGCGCACTCCAATTTCCGTCTTTAGGGAAAGTGAGCGGATAAAGGATCCGTGCGCGACCCTAGGCTTTAATATTTTAGGAAAAATACCAAAACATTTCCCCATGATCCCAAATTTTGATACAACCCTTGTAAGGGCCTAAAATGAGCCTTGAAATTTTCTTATAATTTTTCAAGGTGTTTTGGGTATTTAATTTAGCCAAACAAGTTTTATTTTGGCTTTTAAAAATAATACATTAACTCCAAAAAATTTCAAACTTTTTGAGGAGGTAGCCCTCATCATGGGAGACATTTTTTATGTTGGTCACTTTCTCCTAGAGTCCTAGATTTGGCCTAAAAAATCTCCAAAGTTCTGGCCTTTGATTTGGTCTGCCAATAACAGATCTAAATGATCTTGCGGCTAGAATTAAGCCGCAGGGTGTTTTAAATCCTACTGTCCCCACAGCGAATCGACAGTGGATCTGCTGTGGGGGGGGCGTTGATGCTGAGACGGGGGCAGGAAAAGAGGAGATCTGGGCCGTCCGATCTCATAATGAGATCGGACGGTCGCTGCTACTCCCGGCGGTGTGGATGGTGGCGGCCTCCACCACCGCCGGCCAGCCTTCACCAACCTCCATCGCCGGCCCCAATCGACTTGTCAGGGGCCGACGAATCTCTGGGCGGTGGTCCGGTGACCTGGCGCCGCCGGCCGCCGCCGGAAAAACCCATCCCGAGAGCCTGGGGTGGCGGTGGCCCTGCTCCCAATGTCACCGCGCCACCCCAGCTCCTTGGGTGGATGGCCACTTACCAAAACACCCCCGGCCGATGCGCCGGGGGTCGGGCTTCACCCTGGAGGTGGTCCGGCGGCCATGCGCAGCTGGCCGCCGCCACCAGATTTAAATAGAAAAATTTCTATTTTGCGGTTGCCGCCAGAACCACGTTTTCCGGCGGCACCGCTGCTCTCTGCCGCTAGGGGCTGCTTCCCCCAGTGGTGCAACACTCCCTCAGCGCCACCACCAACACGGGGGGAGGATTTCTCCTCCTTGGGCGCCACCCGGCCTGGAACAATGCTCGGGTGGAGCAGGCGGCGCTCCGGCCGCTGGGAGTGCCATGAACCACGTCGAAAATGGGGAGGGGAGGGAGAGATGGTTCCACCTGGGTTTGGTGGGCTTGGGATGGGCCAGTTTGGTCAGCCATGGCTTGGTGGTGGAGGAGGAGGGGGAGGAACTCCTTGGGTTGCCTTTTTCCGGCCTCTAGGGCTCCGGCAGTGGGGAGCAGGGGGAGGGAGTTGGCTCAGAGATTTTGGGGGAAGGAGAGGGGGTGGGGTGGCTTTTATATGGAGGGGCAGGGGAGCTCACCTCCTTTGGATAGCGTGGGACTAATCCCTACTTAGGGAGGGATTAATCCCACCCTCCAGCTGTCCAAGGACAGCTGGAGTGCAGAGGTTTTCCCCACATGGGAAAAATCAAGCCCTCACTTTGGGCTTTGGGATTTTAGGTTGGAAAGAGAGGAGGGAAGAGAGAGAAAAGGGGAAAAGGGTGGGCCTCCATTTAACCTAGGCTTGCTGGTTGGGGGCCCAATTGGAGAGTGAGGGGGGGCATGGGCCATCCTCCCTTGAAGAGGAGGTGGGCCCCTCACTTGGAGAAAAATCAAAAAAGTGGGTTTTTAGGAGGGTTTGACCAAGTCAACCCTAGGGTGGGTCCCCCTTGCTGGTCAAAGTCAAAGTGGGTCCAAGTCATCGGGGTCAGGTCAAATTTTGGGTGTCGTGTCATAATTGGTGTGTGCACGCTTTTCGGTGCACGACTAAGCTTTATTTGACCATGGGTTGACCAATTGTCATCGAAATTGACTAGGACAACTTCCGTTGACTTTGTATTGACCACACGAGTCCAACGCCACTGACTGGGGTTGAATCAGAGTCCGTTTGGCGAAAGTCCAAAATTTGCGTGTCACAACGCGCTAAAATGGTCGAAGTGTGTAAAATTGTCGTTAGACCTCGGATTTTGACGTGACGGGTTCCGATGCACTTGTCTAGGTTATATGAGGTCACATGAATCGACATAACTAAATTCAAAGTTCTCTAGGTAGATATCCAAAATCTGCTCTTGTTGCGTTTTACGAGAAATGGTCATATTCACTATATGGCCTCGGGGTTCAACTGAACAAGTTCCGATGCACTCGTATTGACTATACATAGTCATAAGAACTGATAGAACTCAATTCAGAGTTCTCTAGCTCTATTTTCCGCCTATGGTTATTTCCCACCGGGTCAGGGGTAGGGTTCGGGCCACTTTTATTGGGTCCACTAGGGCTCTGGTTGCCCAATAAAAGTCGGGATTTTACACCGAGGAGGTCACAAAGCCTGAACCGATACAGGGCATTAAGCCACTTCTAGATCAAGAGGACACTATTGATGGAGAGCCTACAGAGGACGTCATTGATGATGTGCCTATACCACTAGGTGAGCTCACTCTACGGAGGTCTGATAGATTCAAGCACTCATCTTTGAGATACTCCACTACTAAGTATATTTTATTGGTTGATATGTTGGAGCTCGAGGGCTTTGATGAAGCAGTGTAGATTGTAACACTCTTAGTCCTCAAGCTAAAAATGACCAAGTCAAATTCATCAAATGGTCTCGAATAATCTAAGTGAATTTGTCAAGTTATCAAAGGTAAATTTGTCAAGTGATCAAGGTCAATTCGTTGAGTAATCAAGTATAATTCGTCGAATGTACTGAACGGATTTGTTGAGTGGTTACGTGAGTTCGTCGAGCGGTCATGTGAATTCGTCGAGTGGTCTGGACGATTCGTCAAGTATTCTGGATGAAAGTATGTCTTCTGGCCCTTAATCGGCTAAGTTACGGTGGTCTTTAAATAAGAGTTAGGGTTGATCTTGGCTTCCCATTCTAATTAGGTTAGATCGTATGGCTAGGATTTCATCCTGTCCATAGATTATAAGGTAAGGATCGGTGAAAGATATGGTCAATTTCTGTCTATTCTTTCTTTCCGCCCGAGCTGAATAAAGAGTAGTCGCGGGTGTATTGTATGTGATTTCTTGCAAGATCAAGGCCATAAATGCCGACAAAAGCTCTCTATGGACCATCCGATGAGTTCGAAACATAGGCAGAAGGTGGGACCAAGGTCTACGGGTTCCTAGCGGTGCGGCTCCGAGGAAGAAGGCCCAGTACTTTTCTCCTTTCTCCCTAACCCGAGCAACTTCCTAGAAACCGGTTTGGCCGAAAATTACTCAAGGTGTTGGTCGGATTTCTACTAAAGAAGCGGCGGTTGGGTCTTAGACCGAGCCTAACTTTGTGAAGAGGAAGACGAGATCCTTGTTCATGGATCTAAAACACGCGTCAAGGGTAACGATTCTCCTCTTGGACAAGTGAAGTCCTCTTTTAACAAGTTTGCATGAAATCCCTCACCGATTTGTGGAGAAAAGGTGCTTTCCATAGGGTAGATATGTTTATCCCTGAGTATATTTTTGCATATAGTATCTGGAAGCATGAGTACGTATTAGACATGTTGTGTGAAGCCCATCTGGAAAGGTTGGTCTATATTGGTGATGTATTGTTTTGCTTGCCGGAGAAGACTCTGTAGAAATTGTATGGTTTCAGAGTTCGGTTGGCATGCTCTGAGTGAACTTTTGTGATGATTGTGAAGCTCGTATCCTAGAGTCACAATGGCTAAATTTTGTGAGTTGTGTGCCTAGAGTGCCCAGCCTCATTGATCGTGAGTGTCAGTCGTAGATCGAATCCTTGGTATTGTGGATTATGGGAAAGGGGAGGCTGACCTGCGTCTTTGTCGTTAATGGGCACGATGATTTGAAAAACTGGAAGGAGTTGAATTGTACCCGTACTATATTGTTTGACTAAACGACCTAATTACATGGCAGTTGGCATTGGCATTGGAGAGAGTCATGGTCGTATGCCAGTCTAGTAATACTCAGGTGAGACCATCCAGTCTGGGAATGAGGATGGTGGTAGGACTCGTGGAGTTTCTTCATTTGGGTGATAATGCACCAGAGAAGGCTCGTGATGGAAAAAGGTGGGACATGTTGGTATTACCATGGTGATCTTGAAGTGATCAAACATGTGGACTCACTGCCAACATAATTTGAGCCTATGCGGTCGCACATAAGAGCATTGGAGAAGTTGGTAAGGTTTGTGTTGTCCTTACTCATATGTGATATTAGTGAAATACCAAGTCTATGATGTTCGGGATGTGAAAGATTTTCATTACGGGGCCTATATTATGAATATGGGTCATCAGGTAAGTGGTCGGAGAAATATAAGGGAAATTCGTTGAGTATAGCCGAGAGGTTTCGACGAATAGTCTTGAATTCGTCGAGTATAGTCATGATAACTAAACGAGTTTGTTTGAATTTGTCAAGAATCATTATGTTATCTCGACGAATTGGACCTTGTTCGTAGAGTATCATCATGAAAGATTCGATGAGTTAGACCCCGATTCATCGAATATCGCCATAATACTTGGATGAGTTACCCTATCTCGATTCGTCGAGTATACTCGTGTTATTTCAACGAATAACTTTTGATTCGTCGAATACCGACGTGAATACTCGACGAATTATGTTTCATCTAGTTTATTTCCTTTAAGTCCGGTTCGGCGTGGTCTGCGGGTATCGACTGGTTCGGCAGCCTGTATAAATAAGATTTGTACAGTAAACTGAATAAGTAATTGTTCATTCCTCTAACCTAATCGAGAGACAACATCTTCCTCCCGACGACAGAACTGTTCCGTAAGGTTGTGAAAGCCACTCGTTGTTGTCGACCACCCGACCTGCTATCATCTCGAGAAAAGGTTTCCTGTGTGTCGGATTCGTCACCGCCACCTATCCTTGAATGGATCTAGTAGTCCGTGGAGATGTTGAGGAAAACCTACTTATAACCTAGATCATGTATGACAAGTGTAACGCCCCAAAACTCAAAGGAGCGAAGGGGGACGTTTTGGGCCAGTTTGGGTTCTGGCTGAAGGCACACGGCCTGGGACACGGGCGTGTCCCAGGGCGTGTCAAGCGCGTGTCGGCACTTAGCCGCGAAGTCGTCGAGTTATACTCGACGATTCGTCGAGAATGGGCACACGGCCTGCGACACGGGCGTGTCGCAGGGCGTGTCGACCCGTGTCGACACTTAGCCGCGGAGTCGTCGAGTTATACTCGACGAATCGTCGAGAATGGGCACACGGCCCGCGACACGGGCGTGTCGCCGGGCGTGTCGACCCGTGTCGACGATCGTCCTGGGGAAGTCGTCGAGATTCGCTCGACGATCGTCGAGACAAGGCACACGGCCTAGGACACGGGCGTGTCCAAGGCCGTGTCATCGAGTCGTCGAACTGCACGCGACGAAATATCGAGACCATGTACACGGCCTGGGGCCCAGGCGTGTCAAGGTGACACGGGCAAGGACACGGGCGTGTCCTAGAACCCGTGCAGTGCTCGGGTTGAAAATGGGGAAAAATCATGGGATACACGGCCGGCTACACGGCCGTGTGAAGTGGAACACGGGCGTGTCAACTCGAACACGGGCGTGTTCGATACCTGTGTGAGGTTCCAGGAGATTCGATTTTGACGGCGAATACGGCACACGGCCCTGGACACGGGCGTGTGCCAGGCCGTGTTCGGTCCAGATTGGGCATTTCAGCCCCGAATCAAAGCCGTTCGTTTCCTTAGGTTGAGATCCAACGGCTGGGGGTTGTTCCTGAGAGGATATACCCGTGAGTTGACTTGGAAAACCTCACTTTTCATACCTTATCATCTCTCCAAGTCCTTGGAGAAAGAGGAGATCCATTGGAGGAAGAAGAACTAGATCCCGCCATTGGAGGAGCTTCGGAGCTCCGAATCGCGAGCCGACTCCGGATCCACGGAGGCAACGCAAGTGCGGTGATTTCCATCCGATTACTTTTCAATGGCGTCAAAGAGGAACTCAAGGGTAACGATCCTCATCTTGAGCACGAATAGCTCTCTTTCTTAGCATAGGAAGCCCGCTCTCGCGAGTTTGCGGAGAGTTGGAGGCGTTCTTTCGGGTAGATATGTGAAGTCCCCGTTGTTTAGAGTCTGTATGCGAGAACGACCATAGGCATGATGTGTGAAGCCTACCCGGACATGTTAGTCTGGATCGGTGATGTTGCATTGCATAAGGCCGGAGAAGACTCCGTGCTATTGGTTGTTTTCGGGTTTTCTACGCGGTAGATTGCAGCAGGGAGCCTTGGGGACTAACCCAAAGGTGCACCCGAAAAATTGGGCGAATACGAGATCTTGCCAACTTGGTGGCCTGAGAGCCAACTTGAACATAACCGAGTTATGTGACTTGCGATAGAATGGGACTCGGCGAAAGTTTGACCCGCGCAAATGGCTTAAATTGTCGTTGCGATGTGAGCACAGGTTAGATGGAACCGTACCCGCTCTATATCGTTCGGGTTAGAGAGACCTAAGGTTATGTGGCACTCGTCATTGGCATAGATGTGAGTCTTCGGCGGTCAATGGCTTAAACTGACGTGACCCATGCCAAGAAGACAAATTGCTCATAGGTTTGGCCGTCTAAGTGGCGGTGGTGAGTCCGGAATGTTAATGGCTTTAATTGACGTGACATCGACCGGTTCACCGAGAATGTGCCCTGAGTGCACGGGGCGTGTGGTTGAACGAGCCAACGTCTGTGATGTCATGGCTATGGTTATTTATATGGCTCGCTTATGCTAATGAAATGCAGGGAAGGAGCATCGCCGCCCCGAGTTGGGGGCAGGATCGTTATAATTTGGTCAGCATTGCTGACCGTTGTCTTGTTTTGCCACCGTGCGGTGGTTTGTTGCTTGCAGGTGCAGCTGGACCAAGCGGTCAATAGCGGGCTAAAGCCCTTTTTGCGAAGCTGGCCCTCGAAGGCCCAAGTAGAAGTGTTTACTGCTTTATTCATGTATGACCGGCCTGCGTGCCGTGGTTTGTAAAACATGTAATTTTCAAGTGAAACACTTTGTAAGGCCTTAAGGCCGGTTTTGGGTATTTTTGTATAACATTCCTTTTGGTATTAGTGGACATTCATGCTCCTATGCTGGGTTCTTGTTTACAACTCTTATAAACTGCTTCCGCTAGAATGCTCTGTGTAGGACGTTGAGATTGGTTGGATGGTTTCCATACGTAACCACCCGGTCTGTCTGTAGTATATGGCGTCGGGCCCCGGCCGGACCTACTGCTATATACTATGCGACGGATAGGGGGTGTTACAATTTGGTATCAGACTACTGGTTTTGGTCGGCCTTAAGCTGGATTCGTGGACGAATTCTTTTTAAGGGGTGGTGAGCACATTGTGTGCGTCATCGTTATAACGGTAAAAGAACCCATGAATGTCCACTTAGGAATGAAAATACTCGTGTTTGAGGAATCTGCGTGTTCCTATAATTGCTGTTCGCAATTTTATTTGGTCGCTTGACGGTGTTTTGTACCACTATAGGTGACCGGAAGCGGTGCTGGACAGCCAGAATGTCCGGTTTCTGAGGAGCATAGTGCACCCGGTGAGGTGTTTGAGCCTCCTCCTTCGTATGAAACTGTTAGAAGGATCATAGAAGCGGTGTTCACTGTGACGGGTGCACAGTTTGGAGGAAATGTACAACCCTGCGCACCTGTTGTGGCCTCAACGCCGGTGGGCGCGATGCAGCAGATGACCTTTGGTAGACCATTGGGGCAGCAGCTGAATATGCATTTAGTGCAGGGAGCGCGCACAGTTGAGGAATATTTGCAAGCATTTCTTATGATAAGCCTCTACCCATGCTTCGAGGTGGATAATGAGCAAGCTACAGTAGATAGGTTTTATAGTGGCCTATGTGCCGAGTTACGAGTTCTACTGCTAGGACCAAAGTTATTGGGATTTAGAGCCTTGGTGGAATCAGCTAGATCTTTGGAGGCAGATCTGAGGAAGACCCTCCCGATGCCAGCGACCATGGTATCGAACTATTCAAACCCCATAAGAGCTGCATCCGGCAGAAAGCTAGAGAAAGGGGCTATGAAATCGACTAGTAAAGCTACTTACACTTGTTATACTTGTGGAAAGAGAGGACACTTTGCCCGAGACTGTTGGAATGGCGCTCGGAAGGGTAAGGAAGCTATGTCAGGTGCAGTCAAGGATGTTAGTGCAAAGGAAACGGCATTCAAAGTGCCGAACACCTCAAAGTCTGCATATCGTAAATGGTATAAGAAGCCTAGGACTTCGGGTCAAGCTCTTTCTGGTGCTTCTGGGGCGACTACGGGTCAGACCCCGGGCACATGTTTCAACTGTGGGGAGCCGGGGCATTATGCTCGTGAGTGCCTAAAGCCCTGGAGGAAGCACGGCGTCGTGACGACAGGTATGGTTTAAAGATAGTTTTGCCTTAAATACTTGTCGCCCTTGTGCATGTTAGCTTAGAACTATCTGTGTTAAGCTTTGTTGCGACTTTACTTTATCTGCGAGAGCACCGTTCGTTTAGGGAGCTTCGCATTCCTTTATTAGGAATTATATTGTGCGTCGGAGTACCTCCTTCGATGGTGAAAGACATATTGGATGCGTTATAGTCCAATGGTGCTCATTTTGCGCGGGTAGACGTTGTTGCGCTTAGCTTTGGATTGGGAATCAGGAGTTCGACGTTATATTTGGTATGGACTGGCTCTCGGAGCAGCAAGCCAATATAGATGCGGTAGCAAGGAAGCCAAGCCGGGAGCAAGTCGTGAGATGACCTTTACGGGCTCGAAGAGGTCGAGCAAGACGTTGGCGTTTGCTCTTCAGGTGGTGAAGGCGGTTCATGCCGGAGCAGAACTGTTCTTTACACTAGTGGAGGTTGCAAAGCCGAAGCCCACATTGGATTGTATTTCAGTGGTATCGAAGTACCCTGATGTGTTCCCTAGAGATCTTCCTGGAGCCCCGCCTCGACAGGAGATAGATTCCATGTTTGAGCTTGTACCAGGTGCAAAGCCTGTGTCACGCTCTCCTTGTCGGCTAGCGCCAACCGAAATGGCGGAGCTGAAGGTGCAACTTCTAAAAGTTGTTGGAGCAAGGGTATGTGCGTCCAAGTCCTTCGCCTTGGAGCGCACCGACCCTCTTTCGTGAGAAGAAGAACGGAAGCTTGGGGCTATGTATTAATTATCGGGAGGTCAACAAGTTGACGGAAAAGAGCAAGTACCCAAGCCCAAGGATCGATGATCTTTGTGATCAGTTGGTAGGGTCAACGGCGTACTCTAAATAGATAAGGGAGTGTGATATCCCTAAGATAACGTTCAGTACAGGACACGGGCGCTACGAGTTTACGGTCATGTCGTTTGGGCTGACTAATGCGCCGTCAGTGTTCATGGATTTGATGAACAGGACGTTCAGGGAGTACTTGGACCATTTCGTGATCGTCTTCATCGACGATATTTTGGTGTACTCGCAAAGTGAGGAAGATCACTTCAAGAATCTTCATTTGGTGTTGGAGACGCTAAGGAGAAATCAGTTGTATGCCAAGTTCTCGAAGTGCGAGTTTTGGCTATCCTCAGTGGCGTTCCTCGGGCATATAGTGAGTGGAGAGGGTATTGCGGTGGATCCGGCGAAGATTGTTGCGATACGAGAGTGGCCTGAGCTGGCTACGGTAGCGGAAGTCCGGAGTTTGCTGGAGCTTGCCGGCTACTATAGGCGCTTCGTGGAGAACTTCTCGCGGATAACGTTACCTCTCACTACTTTGACGAGGAAGGAGCATAAGTTCTTTTAGACGCCGGAGTGCGCGCGAGCTTTTGAGGAGTTATAATGTCGGTTGACTACGACGCCTGTGCTGACTTCGCCAAGTGGAACCGAAGGCAATGAGATTTTTAATGATGCGTAGGGCAGCGGTTTGGGTTGCGTGCTACTGCAACACGGAAGCGTAATAGCGTATGGCCGTGAGTTTTGCCTTGAGCTATGGAGGCATAATTGTATACGGTGTGAAAGTGGATCTCTACGCCGGTCACAAGAGCGTGAAGCATCTGATTGATCAGAAGGATCTGAATATACGACAGCGTAGATGGATGGAGTTCTTGGGAGACTATACATTCAAAATCCACTACGCGCCTGATAAATGGAATGCGGTTGCTGACGCGGTGAGTCGCCAAGCCCCAACTCGAGCCCATTGGCTATCGGTGCAAGATGAGCGGTTGGTGCGAGAGTTGGAGGCGTTGGGGATCGTTTGTATGGACAAGCAATCAAGTGCTGAAGCAGTTCATGGTAGAGGCTCTGGGTGGGCCAAATTCCCAATTCGTCGTGGAGGACGAATTGCTTTGGAGAGACGGTCGTTTGTGCGTCCCAAGTGTGGGCAATTTGCGGGTGGAGTTGTTGTACGAGGCATACCATACCAAGTACTCGATTCACCCGGGGAGCACGAAGTTGTACCATGATGTGAAGAAACTATTTTGGTGGCCGGGTTTAAAGAAGGTTGTGGCGCTATACGTAGCGAAGTGCCAAACTTGCGCCTTGGTGAAGGCGGAGTGCCAAAAGCTGGGAGGATTTCTTAAGTCCTTGCCTATTCCGGAATGGAAATTCGACGACATCTCTATGGACTTTGTGCACGGTTTGCCAAGGTCGCAAAAGGGAAACGACGCCATTTGGGTGGTTGTCGATCGATTAACGAAGGTGTCGCATTTTATTCCGCATAGGAAGGATGATCCGGTGGAGAAGTTAGCAACGCTTTATGTGGATAACATAGTACGGCGTCATGGTGTGCCCCACAGCATCGTGAGTGACCGAGATGTGCGGTTCACGTCCAATGATTGGAGGCTGGTGCAACAAATGTTGGGAACAAAGTTGAAATTCAGCACAGCCACCCATCCGCAAACGGATGGGCAGACCAAGAGGGTTAATGGAACCATGGAAGACATGCCCCGCATGTGTGTCTTGGATTTTGGAAAGCAATGGGAAGACCACCTTTATTTAGTGGAGTTCGCATACAACAACAGCTACCAAGCGAGTATTCAGATGACGCCCTTCGAGGCCCTATATGGTAGGAAATGTCGCACGCCGTTGTCTTGGTTAGAAACGGGTGAGTCAAAGTTGTATAAGCGATCGGAAGTGGAGGATGCTACTTCTTTGGTGAGAACGATTCGGGAGAGGTTGCTTATCGCTCAGGACCGGCAAGCAAGGTACTATAATGCCAAGCACAGGAACGTGGAGTTCGCTGTGGGCGATTATGTATACTTAAAGATCAAGCCGTTCAAGGGTGTCTCGCGGGTGCGACGATTGAAAAAGCTAAGCCCGAGGTACCTTGGACCGTTCGAGGTTCTGGAGCGAGTTGGAGAAGCGGCCTATAGGTTGAACCTTTCAGTGGAGCAATGTGGTTTACACGATGTATTCCACATTTCGGTGCTTCGGAAGGCGGTGCAAGAGCCTACGCAAGTGATCGCGGTCGATCAGGTGCCGGTGGATAGTGGGCTAACGACAAAGGTCAAGCCCGTGCGGATTGAGGACTCGGAGGTCAAGCGACTACGCAATAAAGAGATCAGGATGGTCAAGGTCCGGTGGGACAATTGCGGTCGTGAGGAGCTCTCTTGGGAGCGAGAGCAGACTATGCTTGACGAGTATCCGGGGTTGTTCCGCTCAGGTACAAATTTTGTTTTTGTACGTCTTGCCTTTATGTAATTTCGTGGGCGAAATTCTTTTAAGAGGGGGAGAATTGTAACGCCCCGAAACTCAAAGGAGCGAAGGGGGACGTTTTGGGCCAGTTTGGGTTCTGGCTGAAGGCACACGGCCTGGGACACGGGCGTGTCCCAGGGCGTGTCAAGCGCGTGTCGGCACTTAGCCGCGAAGTCGTCGAGTTATACTCGACGATTCATCGAGAATGGGCACACGGCCTGCGACACGGGCGTGTCGCAGGGCGTGTCGACCCGTGTCGACACTTAGCCGCGGAGTCGTCGAGTTATACTCGACGAATCGTCGAGAATGGGCACACGGCCCGCGACACGGGCGTGTCGCCGGGCGTGTCGACCCGTGTCGACGATCGTCCCGGGGAAGTCGTCGAGATTCGCTCGACGATCGTCGAGACAAGGCACACGGCCTAGGACACGGGCGTGTCCAAGGCCGTGTCATCGAGTCGTCGAACTGCACGCGACGAAATGTCGAGACCATGTACACGGCCTGGGGCCCAGGCGTGTCAAGGTGACACGGGCAAGGACACGGGCGTGTCCTAGAACCCGTGCAGTGCTCGGGTTGAAAATGGGGAAAAATCATGGGGTACACGGCCGGCTACACGGCCGTGTGAAGTGGAACACGGGCGTGTCAGCTCGAACACGGGCGTGTTCGATACCTGTGTGAGGTTCCAGGAGATTCGATTTTGACGGCGAATGCGGCACACGGCCCTGGACCCGGGCGTGTGCCAGGCCGTGTTCGGTCCAGATTGGGCATTTCAGCCCCGAATCAAAGCTGTTCGTTTCCTTAGGTTGAGATCCAACGGCTGGGGGTTGTTCCTGAGTGGATATACCCGTGAGTTGACTTGGAAAACCTCACTTTTTATACCTTATCATCTCTCCAAGTCCTTGGAGAAAGAGGAGAGCCATTGGAGGAAGAAGAACTAGATCCCGCCATTGGAGGAGCTTCGGAGCTCCGAATCGCGAGCCGACTCCGGATCCACAGAGGCAACGCAAGTGCGGTGATTTCCATCCAATTACTTTTCAATGGCGCCAAAGAGGAACTCAAGGGTAACGATCCTCATCTTGAGCACGAATAGCTCTCTTTCTTAGCATAGGAAGCCCGCTCTCGCGAGTTTGCGGAGAGTTGGAGGTGTTCCTTCGGGTAGATATGTGAAGTACCTGTTGTTTAGAGTCCGTATGCGAGAACGGACATAGGCATGATGTGTGAAGCCTACCCGGACATGTTAGTCTGGATCGGTGATGTTGCATTGCATAAGGCCGGAGAAGACTCCGTGCTATTGGTTGTTTTCGGGTTTTCTACGCGGTAGATTGCAGCAGGGAGCCTTGGGGACTAACCCAAAGGTGCACCCGGAAAACTGGGCGGATACGAGATCTTGCCAACTTGGTGGCCTGAGAGCCAACTTGAACATAACCGAGTTATGTGACTTGCGATAGAATGGGACTCGGCGAAAGTTTGACCCGCGCAAATGGCTTAAATTGTCGTTGCGATGTGAGCACGGGTTAGATGGAACCGTACCCGCTCTATGTCGTTCGGGTTAGGGAGACCTAAGGTTACGTGGCACTCGTCGTTGGCATAGATGTGAGTCTTCGGCGGTCAATGGCTTAAACTGACATGACCCATGCCAAGAAGACAAATTGCTCATAGGTTTGGCCGTCTAAGTGGCGGTGGTGAGTCCGGAATGTTAATGACTTTAATTGACGTGACATCGACCGGTTCACCGAGAATGTGCCCTGAGTGCACGGGGCGTGTGGCTGAACGAGCCAACGTCTGTGATGACATGGCTATGGTTATTTATATGGCTCGCTTATGCTAATGAAATGTAGGGAAGGAGCATCGCCGCCCCGAGTTGGGGGCGGGATCGTTATAATTTGGTCAGCATTGCTGACCGTTGCCTTGTTTTGCCACCGTGCGGTGGTTTGTTGCTTGCAGGTGCAGCTGGACCAAGCGGTCAATAGCGGGCTAAAGCCCTTTTTGCGAAGCTGGCCCTCGAAGGCCCAAGTAGAAGTGTTTACTGCTTTATTCATGTATGACCGGCCTGCGTGCCGTGGTTTGTAAAACATGTAATTTTCAAGTGAAACACTTTGTAAGGCCTTAAGGCCGGTTTTGGGTATTTTTGTATAACATTCCTTTTGGTATTAGTGGACATTCATGCTCCTATGTTGGGTTCTTGTTTACAACTCTTATAAACTGCTTCCGCTAGAATGCTCTGTGTAGGACGTTGAGATTGGTTGGATGGTTTCCATACGTAACCACCCGGTCTGTCTGTGGTATATGGCGTCGGGCCCCGGCCGGACCTACTGCTATATACTATGCGACGGATAGGGGGTGTTACAACAAGAGTCTAAGGTTCTCCGTGCTCGTGTAGATATTCGTAGAGGCGTGGATACTATTCTACGTTATGAACTCCAGCCGTTGTCGTTCATTGGAACCATTCGAAGCACCTTGGTTGAGTATTAACTCAATCCCTCAAGGAATTTTTTTTATTAATAGCATTTTACTTCTTAATTAATGTTCATCGCTAGATCCAAACTATTTCGGGTTTTCTTGTTTCATTTCCGCTGCGCACAAGTGTTGTGACGTATAACAAAACTCAACAGTGGTATCAGAGTCAGGTTCAATGTGATGATCATTGTTTCAGAAGTTGTTAAATTCATTGCGTGTAGATCTATAAATCTTACAAGTGTTCTAAGATGACTAGATCTATTTCTGGAACATCAAATATTGATGGATGTTATGTGGAATCGGTGGTAGTCTTTCATAAAATTTTAGAAGCGAGACCACTGCCAGGGGTGCTGTCTCTTGGACCCCGTTAGGGGCTCTGCCCCTAAGACTCTGCCATGGGCACAACCCCTTGAAACCCTGCCACGGGCGTAGCCCCTTGGAACCCCGTGAGGAGAGCATGTGATTTCGTTGTGGTATCTTTGTTACTCCCTAGCAGTAATCATCACTCTTATTGGTTTGTGAAACCAAGTAGGTGTTAGATTTTGAATCTCACATAGAGAGACGAGATTATCTACTGTGTAAGTGGAGTTGGTGTTGCTCATGTCCAGTGCATGTAAATCTAAAGATTTAGAAGGGTTCTAGATGCTCAGATTTAGCCCAGTTCATCAAGTGTTGATGATTTTATTGTGCACATTGAGATGAATTTGGATTATGGATGCAGTTTAATTTTAGTTTGAGGATGTGCACATTGGTTAATTGTTAACCATGATTAAATGTTAATCAAGTATCTTAAATCCCTTAAGCAATATTAAGTATTCGAATTCCTTCTGATGGATGACACTCTTCATGCCTCGGTCGATGAAGTGTGAGCTTGTCAAGGCATGGTGCATTAATCTATCTTGGTAAGGGTACGAGCGGATAATTATGATATCCCACTATCAACAGTGGGTCAGACTTAACTGGGTGACCTCAAAGGTTGAGTGCCCGGAGGCATAGGGTTGGCATGCACCATATGATGGATGCGAATAAAGAGTTATTCACCAACCATACAAGAGTTGCATTGTGATGCAATTAGCAAGCGTTGTCTACCTAAATAGTTGCATTGTGAGAGAAAGCCAAAGCTAACTCATAGTGCTAGTGAAATATGGATCTTGTCCACTAAGAGAGTTACTCGCATAAACTCTTTGAATTGATATCAAGGGTTATCAGTTTGATAAAAATAGTGTGAGTTATTTTGATTAAAGTCCTAATTGAAATATAAAATGTATTTTTGAAATGTAGTACTGATTTTACTTTGCGTTGATCTTTATAGAATTTTCATGGCTAGTGGATCGCACTGCACCCTGTCCCTAAGAGCCGTCCTTGAGAAGGAAAAGCTAAGTGGAACTAATTATTTGGACTGGTATAGGAGCTTGAGAATTGTTCTTAGGCAAGAGCGCAGGCTCAATGCTTTGGAAGAGGAATCCCCTGAAGAGCATACCGGGAATACATCCCGTGTTGATGAGGATGCTTATAAGAAGTATCTTGATGAATTCTTAGATGTCGAGTGCCTCATGTCGGTGACCATGAACTCTGAGCTCCAAAAGCAACATGAGAACATAGGTTACAAGAAAATTGATGAGCATCTCAAAAAATGTTTCAAGGGAAAGCTTGTTAAGAGAGGTTTGACGTCACTAAGGCATTATTTCAGCATAAGATGGGAGCTTGGGACCTAGTATGGACTCACGTACTCAAGATGATTAGGTATATAGAGAACCTTGAGAGACTAGGCTTCCCTCTGGGCCAAGAGTTGGCCACAGACCTGATCCTACAATCGTTGTTAGACAGTTATGAGCAGTTTGTCTTGAACTATAATATGAATAAAATAGACAAGACACTACCTGAGCTCCTAGGCCAATTATGAACTATCGATATCAACATGAAGAAGGACAAGCTTGCTAGCCCCATACTGATGGTGCATAAAGGGAAGGGCGAGGCCAAGGGCTTCAAGAAGATGAATGTAGGACCTAAGTCTGCTCTAGAGCCCAAGTCTTCAACACTAAAGAAGAAGGGCTTGGTAAAAGAAGGGAAATGCCACCACTGTAGCAAGGCTGGTCATTAGATGAGGAATTGTCCTTTGTATATTGAGGGTCTACAAAAGATAAGGGGAGGTGTGACTTCCGCTTCAAGTATCTATGTTATAGATATAAACCTTCCTGCTCCTTCATCCTACGGATTAGATACCGGATGTGGTTCTCACATTTGTATAAATGTTCAAGAATTGGGAAGGAGAAGATTGCTGAGTAAAGGGGAGGTGTACCTGCGTGTTAGCAATGAAGCAAGAGTTGTTGTTGTCACCGTAGGAGTTTACCGTCTTTCTTTGCCCAGTGGGCTTGTAATAGAACTAGATAATTATTATTATATTCATTCCATAACTAGAAACATTATATCTATTTCATGCTTGGACATGATTGGATTTTTTATTATTATTAAGAATAATTATTGTTCTATACTTAAGAATGATGTTTGTTATAGTATAGCCCAATTGTTTAATGGTTTATTTGTTCTGAACTTATACCATCAAATCTATAATATAGATAATACTAAGAGACTAAGAACGAATGACTCAAACTCTACATACCTTTGGCATTGTTGTTTGGGTCATATAAATGAGAAATGCATATCCAAGCTCCATAAAGATGGGCTACTGGACTTATTTGATTATGAATCATTTGAGAGATATGAATCTTGTTTGTTAGCCAAGATGACTAAGGTCCCTTTCACTAGTTTCAATAAAAGGGATGATGATCTCTTGGGTATAGTACATAGTGATGTATGTGGACCCATGAGTTCTATAGCTAGAGGTGGGTATTTCTACTTTGTTATATTTACTGATGATTTCAGTAGATACGGATATGTGTATCTTATGTAGTGAAAATCTAAAACCTTTGAAATGTTCAAAGAGTTTAAGATGAAATAGAGAACTAGCTGGGTAAGAAGGTTAAAGCACTCTGATTTGATTGAGATAGCGAATACCTGAGTCATGAGTTCTGTGATCATCTGAAAGAGTGTGTTATTGTATCACAGCTCACTCCACCTAAAACACCGCAACATAATGGTGTGTTTGAGCAGAGGAATAGTACTCTGTTAGACATGGTATGGTCAATGATGAGTCATGTAGATCTGCTTGTTTCCTTTTATGATTTTGCTTTATAAACTGTTGAATTTACACTAAATCGTGCTCCAACGAAAGCGGTTCTAAAGACATCATATGATATATGGACTGGGAAGCATCCTAATATGTCATTCATTAAGGTTTGGGGCTGTGAGGCATACGCGCGACATCAAATGCCTGACAAGCTGGAACCCAAGTCAGATAAGTATTATCTTGTGGGGTATCCTAAGGAAACTAAAAGGTACTATTTCTACCAACCGTCCGATGGCAAAGTGTTTGTCGTAAGGACTGGTATCTTTCTTGAGAAAGAGTTCTTAAGTAGAAAGACTTCCAGGGTAGAACTTGAAGAAATTCAAGAATCATAAAATATGAATGAACCGGAATTGGAACCTAAGTCAGGACTACAAGTTATTGTAGCTAGAGAGCCTGCTCAGGAAACACAAGTCCCATGTAGATATGGTAAACTAAGGTTTGAGCTTGAGAGATATGGATTTCTCGTGTCTCAAATAGGCAATGTGTTGCTTATGGATCACAATGATGAACCGATAACCTACCAAGAGTCTATGAGTGGAACGGACTCCGAGAAGTGGCTTGAGGCCATGAAATCTGAAATGGAATCCATATATGAAAACCAAGTTTGGACCTTGGTGGAACCACCTGAAGGATTACGACTCATAGGGTGCAAGTGGGTCTTCAAGAAGAAGACCGACATAGATGGGAATGTACAGACATTCAAAGGGCGACTAGTGGCTAAGGGTTTCAAGCAAATTTATAGTATTGACTATGATGAGACCTTTTTCCATGTTGTCATGTTTAAGTCCATCAGAATTCTGCTTGTTATTGATGTGTATTATGACTACTAGATCTGGCAGATGGATGTCAAAATGGCTTTCCTAAATGGAAACCTCCTTGAGGAAGTGTATATGACACAACCCGAGGGTTTTGTATCTTCAAGCGAAGCCACTAAAATATGCAAGCTGTAGAGATCTATTTATGGATTAAAACAAACTTCTCAAACTTGGAATCTTTGTTTTGATGAAAAGATCAAAGAGTTTAGTTTTATCAATAATGAGGATGAACCGTGTGTTTACAAGAGGATTAGTGGGAGCATTGTTGTCTTTATGATATTATATGTAGATGACATACTACTGATTGGGAATGACAAACCGACCCTACAAGTTGTTAAGAACAACCTAGGGAACTACTTTTCTATGAAGGACTTGGGTGAAGCGACTTATATACTTGGTATTAAGATATATAGAGATAGATCGAAGAAGTTGTTGGGTTTGTCTTAAAGTACATACATTGATAAGGCTTTGAAGTGGTTCAACATTCTTGAGTCCAAGAAAGGATTCTTACCTATATCTCATGGTGTGAGTCTTTCTAAGGACCAGTGTCCTAAGTCTTGTGAAGATAAGGACCACATGAAGTTGATTACATATACTTCGATAATTGGGTCAATCATATATACAATGTTATGTACTCTACTCGATGTCTCTTATGTCTTGAACATTACTAGTAGGTATCAGTCTGATCCTAATGATGGTCACTAGATAGCCGTTAAGAACATCCTAAAGTACTTGTGAAGGACTAAGGACACGTTCTTGGTGTATGGTGGAGAGGAAGAGCTCGTTGTAAGGGGTTACACGGATGCTAGCTTCCAGACTGATAGGGACAACTCAAAGTCTCAATCAAGGTTCATATTTTGCCTAAATGGAGGTGTTGTTAGCAGGAAAAGTTCCAAGTAGGAGATAATTGTCAATTGTACAACTGAGGCCGAGTATATCGCTACAGTAAATGCAACAAAGGAGGTTGTATGGATTAGGAAATTCATCGGCGAGTTAGATGTAGTTCCTAGTATTGTTCGTCCTGTAGGTATCTAATGTGACAACAAGGGTACAATTGCACTTGCTTCGGAACCTATATCTCAACAGTGCTCCAAGAACATACTTTGGTGGTTATATCTTATTCGAGTGATTGTCAATCGAGGAGACGTGAGCATTAGCAGAGTTCCAAATGAAGAAAATATTGCGGATCCACTGACAAAGCCTCTAGCATAAAGAAAGAATGATGGTCATGTTAGATCAATGGGTATATGATACCTTAATGATCAGCCCTTGTGGGAGTCTTGTGGATTGTATGTTTGTTGGCTGTAATATTTCATTTGATGAATAGAATACTGTATACATTTCATTTATATATTTTGGCAAATTCTTTTATTTTGTAAATTTATTTTTATTGTAATAGAGTAATTTAACATAATAAATGCCCTTAGAATGTTTGCTTTCATAGTAGTTAAGTGGTAACTTGAATTTGAGAGCCTATATTTTAGAAGCTTCATTCTTAAATGGTCCCGGTTGAGTGTCATCATGGAAGCTAAGTGTGATGATGACACATTAAGACTAGCATGTGCGTTGATTGATGACTGGTTCTTACAGGTCATGATATTGTGATATCAAGTGATCACATGGGTACTTGCTAGTGAACAATTTGTACTAGACAAACCCACCATGAGAATACTTTGTGGATTGTTATATGCACGTGTCACAAGTATGGCTCAAGTGGCAATGGTGATTGTGGTCATTTGACCTGAATTCACAACATTCATCGAGTGAGGGAGAGCATGCTTTGATGCTATCAAAGTCCAGTCTTGAGAAAGTTGGATGATAAAGGTGGTTATTGGGTACGTTACGAATCATTTGGGTATTTGCGTGTGATCAGAGATGGGATTTATCCTCCTATATGATAGGAGTTGCATCCGTAGCCCCCTTGATGGAATGAGACTGGGAAATGCATGGCCATGCTTGGTTGAGTCAATATATGATATTGGGCTCACTAATTTCTGGAAGTCCATTCTAGATCAGGAAACTAGGATTGGACAATTATGAGGGTGACACAGTTTATACCTCTAATTCTATCCGGATGTAAGGGATGAAGGGACATGACAACACTGATACATTGGTCACAATGTCTTTCGAGTTTTAAACTCTTATTACTTGGGGAGCAATGATGCATTGTTAGGTGTCGTTCATTATTTGTGAAGCATTTATTTGATACTTACAAGATCAAGTGGGAGAATGTTGGTATTATCATGGTGATCTGAAAGTGATCAAACATGTGGCCTCACTGCCAACACAATATGAGCCTTTGGGGTTGCACATATGAACATTGGAGAAGTTGGTAAGGTTTGTGTTGGCCTTACTCATATGTGATATGAGTGAAGGACCAAGTGAATGATGTTCAGAATTTTAAGGATTTTCATTCCGGGACCTATATTGTGAATATGAGTCATCAGGTAAGTGGTCAGAGGAATTTAAGAGAAATTCGTTGAGTATAGCCGAGAGGTTTCGATGAATAGTCTTGAATTTGTCGAGTATAGTCATGATAACTCAACGAGTCTGTTTGAATTCATTGAGTATCGTTATGTGATCATGATGAATTGGACCTTGTTCGTAGAGTATTGTCATGAAAAATTCGATGAGTTATACCCTATTTCGTCAAATATTGCCTTAATACTTAGACGAGTTGCCCGGTCTCGATTCGTCGAGTAAACTCGTGTTATTTGATGAATAACTTTTTATTCGTCTAATATTGACGTGAATACTTGACTAATTATGTTTCATCCGGTTTATTTCCTTTAAGTTCGGTTCGGCGTGGTCTGCGGGTATAGACTGGTTCGGTAGCCTGTATAAATAGGATTTGTATAGTAAACCGAATAAGTAATTGTTCATTCCTCTAACCTAATTGAGCGACGGCATCTTCCTCCCAAAGACGAAACTATTCCGCAAGGTTGTGAAAGCCGCTTGTTGTCGCCCACCACCTAACCTGTTATCATCGCCGGAAAAGGTTTCTTGATCGCCGGATTCATCACTGCCACCTCTCCTTGAATGGATCTAGTAGTTCATGGAGACGTTGAGGGCGAACCTACTTCCAATCTAGATCTTGTGTGACAAGAGTTTAGGGTTCTTCATGCTCGTGTGGATATTCGTAGAGGCATGGATACTATTCTACGCTCGAAACTCCAGTCATTTCCATTCGTTGGAATCATTCAGAGCACCTTAGATGAATATTGACTCAATCCTTCAAAGGTATTTTTTTTATTAATAACATTTTACTTCTTGATCAATGTTCATCTTTAGATCTGAACTATTTCGGGTTTTCTTGTTCCATTTCGGCCGCACACAAGGTTTGTGATGTATAGCAAAACCCAACAGGATAGGTTGTCACAAATTGGCATGTGGAGAGACAGAAATTCTGTCTAAGTCCACAGGCATTGAGTGAGGCAAGCTCAATCAACGCCAGATGTCTTAAGAAAGGAAGTTGGACAAAGAAATTCCACTAAGTTTGCAGGCGTTGAGTGAAGCATGCTCATTCAATGCCAGAAGTTAAGGACAGATGATGACAAAGGCAGAAAAATAGTTAAGTTCATAGGCATTGAGTGAAGCCAGTTCACCCAACATCATACAGCTAACAGCGCTGAGAGAGGGCAGACAGTCAAAGCTTTAAGTGTTGGCAAGGCAGAAAAGTGGCCAAGTCCACAAGTGTTGAGGGAATTCAACTCACACTACACCATATAGCCAAAAGCATTGATTCATTCTGTTTCTGTCAAAACCATAAAAGAAAGAGACAGAAAATTGGTTAAGTACAGAAGCGTTGAGTAAAACTTGATCACACAACGCCATGTAGTGTCTATCAAAGCCAAAGCAAATCTGTCCAAGAAATTCGACTAAGTCCAAAAGCATTGAGTGAAGCCATTTCACTCAATGTCATGCTGATTCAATCAAAGCCTTGGAAGAAAGACAGAAAATTTTGTCTAAGCATAATAACGTTGAGTGAAGTCAGCTCACTCAACACCAAAGCAAGAAAGCATTGAGTGTAGTCAACACACTCAACGCCTTCATGTAGAGCGGAATTCTTCGAAGTCTAGAATCATTAAGTGTAGTCAACACACTCAACTCCTTCATGCAGAGTAGAATTTTTCTAAGTCCAAAAAGCGTTGAGTGAAGCTTATACACTCAATGCTCTCAATGCAAAGGATGTAGAAAGGGCTGAAGATTAAGTTAAGGCAAAAAACATCGAGTGAAGCTTATACACTCAACGCTCTCAACGCGTGGACAAGCTGAGGAATTGACTAAGTTAAAAAATATTGAGTGGAGCTTACTCACTCAACGCCTAGCTGAGCAGAAAATTTTATAAGTCCAGATTCGTTGAGTAAAGCTTGTTCACTTAACGCACTCAATGCCTGGGTACTTGTCTGAAATTTTAAGTCTAGAATGGATGACGTTAGCAAAGTCAACAAAATTCCAAAATGATCATGGAAGAGCTACAACTCATCACTAATGTCGTTGTCAGTCTCATTCTGTAAAATTAAGGATATAATCAGTTGTTAAAGCAATGGCATGTGTAAATCATCTCGCTGGATGACAGGATTAAAATTAGAGAAGGAGATCTGGATCGAGACAAGTTTCTGATAGAGATCAATTCATTACGAAATAGAAGTGCGGGACTTCCTCTTATTCTCCTGTAATTATTGTAGAAACAAGAAGATCGAATCGACGATTCTGAAGGTTTTCTGAGTTAGCTGCGACAATCATCATATGCTACAACAGGATCAGAGGATTTCTCTTAGGAAGAAGAATCAGCCAAGGCTAGCCCTAGCTGAAGTTGCTTCAAGATCCAAGCCGAGCCGAATTTGAAGATCAATCTCTTGATCTGTGAAGAAGAGGTAGAGCAATCTGTGTTCTACAAAACAGGTTAGCTGATAGAAGACCTTTCCTCTCTCCCCTTCATCAGTAGAATCAGAATCAAGGTTCTGAGATTACTTCTAGCACAAGCAGTAGATTCTTGAAGAACATCAACCTTGTTGATGTAAAGAAGTTAATGCTGAGATTCTCTCAGCTCAGGAGGCAATTGACTCAGTGATTAATTTCACTTGAGTCAAAACATTTTTTATATTAAAATTTTGTAGGATCTGTTCAAGATCTATGTTGTAAGCCTAAGTTATAAAGGCTGAGTGTAGGATCTGGTATAGATTTGAGTGGTAGGATCAAGTCTTGGATCTGTGTGATAGGGCTATTTTTTCAGCCTGTGTTGAGGGACAATTGTGCCTGTAGGAGGTGATCAGGTGATTACAGTGTGGTTGGGTTGAGTTCCTATGTTGTAGGTATCTGTGGAGACTGTGTGATCCAGTGGGATTGTGTTGTAATCTCTAAGGAGCCAAGTAATTGGAGAAGTGTCTTGTCTAACATTCAGTTAGAAAGGCGGGAGGGACAGTAGATGTACCCATATACTAGGGAACCACTATAAAGCTATTGTGTCGTTTGGATGATATTCTTGAAAGCATCAACAGTTATATCATAACACAACATAAACAGTTAAAGGCTTAAAGAACTCAAAGAGATTCAAAAAAACCTTAATAACCTATTCACCCCCCCCCCCCCTCTAGGTGATTAGCTACCCTTGTATTAGAAGACTTTCAAGTGGTATCAGAGGGAGGTTGCTCAAGAAAGGCTTAACAGTCTTAGTAGATCTCAAAGGGTAGCTAAGAAAAGGTAAGTATGAGTTCATGAGAGAACCATAAGGAACTAGGTTTTGTGAAGCTTCCTCTATGCAGGAAAGAAAATTTTGGAATCTAGAATGAAAGGGTCAGATTATTTATGGAACCATCAGACCCTAAGATTTATGTTACAGTACAATAAGGACCATTCATCCCATTGAAGGTGTCTGTTCTTGATGCAAATGTCAAGACTCATAAGAGTTATGCAGAAATGACTAAAGATGAAATCATTTTGGCTGCAATGGATAAGAGTGCACAAAACATTATAGTTAGTGTCACAGATGACTCTACTTTCCAAAACCTGGTGCACTACAAGACCTCAAAGGAAATGTGGGACACTCTGGTGAAATATATGGAGGGTACTAAGGAAGTTAGAGATGATAGGAAGTCTATGCTCAATCAAGAGTTTGAGACTTTCAGGCAGATCAGGAGGAGACCATAGCTAGCTGCTATGGAAGGTTTTTCAGAACTGTAAATAAGCTAAGTACCTATGGCCGAGTCTTTATTTACTATGAGCTAAATGATAAGTTTCTTAGGTCTCTTAATAGAGATTGGGACACCAAGATATGTGTCATTAGAGAAGTGGCAAAGCTGGAAGAGACTCCACCAACCACTTTGTTTGTGAAGCTGCTGTCATATGAAGTGCAGCTGACTGCAAGGAAGGAGGAAGAGAAGACTAGCAAAGGTCATGCCAAAGAATCAATTGTGGCCTTCAAGGCAGATAGTTCCAAAAGGAGCAAAGAGAAGAATCCTTCTCTCCCAAGAAGGCTAGTTGAGTCTGATGATTCAAATCAAGAGACATCAGAATGCAATATGTCTGATGAGGAGTTTGTTGCTTTCTCAAGGCAGTTCATAAAGTTGATGAAGAAGAATGGGTGGAGCAGCAGGCCTTCTTCTTCATTTCAACAAAAGAAGGACTACTACAGAACCAAGAAGAAAATTCTAAGGAAGGCAGGTATGACACAAAACACAGTAAATAGATTTATAATAAGATTATCTATTTTACTGTAGCAAGTCATGACATGTTGTGGCTGAATGTCCTGTAAAGAAGAAGGATGCTGATGAAAAAAATCATCATCATAAGATGGTCAAGAAGGAGAGAACCTTCATTGCTAAGAAGGAGAAAAGCTGGCCTGATTCATCCTCTTCTGAGTTAGATGAAGATGAGGAAGCCTATATTGGGAGGATGGCAAGATCTGATGAAGAATCCTACAAGGATCAGCCTGGTCCACCTAAGGTACACTCTCCATTCAGCTTTTTATCTAAGTCAAGTTATAAGACTAGTCCAGGTTCAGAAGCATCTTCATCTAAGGATGAAGGTGATTCTGAATCTGAGAATGATATCAATCAAGTGATTGATAAGTATAGTGAACTTCTGGAAGCATTCAAAAGAAGTAAGCAACTGACTAACAAGCAGGCTCAAGAGATTGCATCTCCACAACTTGTTGCTTCCCAACATTCTGAGACAGCAGTCATGCTGGAACAGAAAATAAGGGAAGTCAGTCGGTTAAAGAATATTACTTTTATACATATAGATACCACAAAGTATAACAATGTTCTTATTATGGATCTAGAAGAAAAGCTCCAAAAGGAGAAGAGAATTATGACAAGTTTTTCTAAACCCAATTCAGTGTTGTCAATTATTGACTCATTCACCTCTTAGAGAAACAAGAGAGGAGTTGGATTCAAGGGAAACACTAAAGCTACCTCTTTCAAAGGAAAGGAAAAAGGTTCCAGCTAAGCCACCCATTCCTTTTAAAAGGGTAATACTCCTTACTAACATGTATGACCAGGACTCCATGTATTGTCACTGGAAGAATAGGAATTCTTCCTGGAAGGATACTAAAGTATCTTCCAATGTAAGGAGAAGATGAATGGGAATGAGTGCCTTTAAGGCTGCTCATGAGGAAATACAAATGGCCCATCCCGGACCATTTGTCTTTGGTGTTCTAGCTCCAACTCTTAAGAATGAGGCAGTGGCCAAACTTCAGACTCAATTAGCAAAAACTAAGACAAAAGGTCAGTCTTATAGCAAGCCTGACTTGGGTGTTTCTGATGCTATCAGGAGCATGATTTATGCAAAAACCTGCTCCTAATGGCACTCAGAAAAAGCCAATAAAAGCTATTGAAAGTCTCTCCTTCAGTCAAATAGTTGGTGAAAGAAATCTGAAGAAGGTTATTGTTATTTTTTTCTTGAAAGGTTGTTGTTGTTAACACAGTCATTAGGCCAGCTCAGAAAAGAAGGTATAACCTTCATGAATGTTGGTGATGTGGCAAGATAGGACATTATGTCATTGACTGCTGATATAGTCCTAGTGTGTCTAGAGCTAAAGTTAGTCTTCCAGTCAAAAAAACTGATGGTAGACATGTTCATTTTGAGACTAACATGCACCTAGGACCCAATAAATATTGTGGTCCTAAGGTAAAATAGATATGGTTTGTATGTTAGTCCAAGTTTTTATACCCCTATATGGTACTTGTACAGTGGTTGTTCCAGGCACATGACTAGAACAAAGAGCAATTTGAGAGAGTTCATTCCAGTGAAGGATGTACCAAAGGTGATCTTTAATGGAGTAGACAAATGGATTACAAGAGGTTATGGTAAGATTTCTTAGTCACTTTCACAAAAGTGGCTTATGTGGAAGGGTTGCAACACAAGCTTATAAGCATAAGCCAACTATGTGATCTTGACTATGACATTTCATTCTACAAGGATGAGTGTCACATTAAGAAGTCAAGTGACCAAGATGTCATCTTGACATGCAGTAAGAGTGAGAATGTGTATTGTTTAAATTTTCTTTGTCTAAATTCAGACTCTCTCATATGCTTATTTGCAAATGAGAAAGGTTCACACAGTATTAAATGGCACAAGAGGCTAGCTCATTTGAACTATAAGACCATAGGTAAGCTTTTCAGTAAAGAGCTTCTTAAAAATGGTCCTAAAATGGTATGCACTAAAGAAGGCATTTGCTTTGCATGCCAAAAGGGAAAGCAGACCAAAGCTTCTTTTAAAAGCATTGGGACTAAAGACTCTGTGAGGTGTTTGTACCTCCTGTATATGGACTTGTTTGGTCCTATGCCAGTTCATAGTCTTGGTAGGAAAGTCTACATCTTTGTGGTTGTTGATGACTTTTTCAGATTAACATGAGTTTTCTTTTTTAAAGAAAAAGTATGAAACCCCCGATGTCTTCAAAACATTTGTCAAACAAATACAGAATGAATTGAACAGTTCTATGGTTAGAATCAGAAGAGATAATTGAACTGAGTTTCAATCTGAATGCATGATAAAATTTTGTGAA
The DNA here is from genome assembly GCA_039583875.1 of Platanthera guangdongensis. NCBI lineage: Eukaryota > Viridiplantae > Streptophyta > Magnoliopsida > Asparagales > Orchidaceae > Platanthera > Platanthera guangdongensis. Next base: position 161,888,310 of record CM077147.1, on the reverse strand, counting down.
GAATATGGGATTCAGCGAGAGTTTTCCTCTCCAAGAACACCCCAGTAAAATAGGATTGTGGAGAAAATAATAGGAATCTCATAGAATCTAAAAGGACATTACTGAATGACGCATCTCTCCCAGAATATTTCTAGACTGAGGCAGTTGAAAGATATTGTACCTAATCACCTAGACGGGGGGGTGAATAGGTGACTTAAATCTTTTTAACTTTTTAGGCAGAATTCAGATAATATCACAGAGATCTATTTACTTTATCACAGCACACAAGCAGCAATCACAGAATTACACAAGCAACCAGTAGACACACAGTTTTATAGTGGTTCCCCAAGGTTTGGGTACATCCACTTTCCCCCTTCGCCTATCTAGCAGTGTACTAGATTCGGCCAAACTCCTCCACTATCTCAGAACTCCAAAACAGGTTCCTACAGCTCAGGCCCAAGGCCCTACAACTCAGCTTCTTCACAAAGCCTACACTCAGCCACCAAGGCCTACACTCAGCCACCAAGGCCTACACTCAGCCACATCAGGCCTACACTCAGCCACAACATGCCTACACTCAGAGATACAACTCTCCTACACTCAGGCACTCAAGCCCTACACTCGGCCTTTATAATTTCAGGCTTACAAACTCAGATCCCTAAGGATCCTACAAAAAAATATGAATACAAAAATGTAATCTCAAACAACTCAGAGACAAGAGAGAAGAGTTGTGAGTTTCTTGATGAGTTCTTGGAAGAACTCAGCTGAAATCAACCTGACTTGGCTTTCTTCAAAGCTTCTTGAAAGTAGAACACAATAAGATTGATCTCTTCTGCAGTTGATCCTTGATCTCTGCTACTTAAGATTCAGAACAATTTTGAACCCTTTTTCTCAGCCTGGTTCCAATGGCTGACTTCTTGGATGGAGCTCTCTCTCTCCAACTTCTTAGATCTTCACTAGATTCTTCAAGGAATAGCTAGATCTTCTTCTTGTTAATGATCACTTGAACTTGTGTTCAATATTCTAATCATCTAATCAATCTATTTCTGTAGACAGTATAAGCCTATTTATAGACTTTCTTCATGGTAACCGGCTGGTCCGGTTCATAACTGATTTCTGACAACTCTGACAGGTGTAGTAGACCGGCTGGAATGGCAGCTGTCAAGTCATCCAGTCAGTTTTTGAAGATTCTGTAACTGTCTGAAAGTGTCGAGACTGTCTGTCTTTAAGTGTCGACACTTATAGACTAAGTGTCGACACAAGTTGTTTAAGTGTCGACACTAGCCTACAAGGTGTCGACACAACTCCTTGTGTTGTAGATTTTATATCTCGACACTGCTTCTTCTTCATGTGTCGACACTGATAATGTGTGTCGACACAAGTACTTGTACTTCAGTATATTGTTGAATTCTTCTAAGTGTCGACACAACTCCTTTGTGTCGACACATCTTCATGTTTTGAACTTGTCAGTGTCGACACTGCTTCTTGGTGTCGACACATGTCTTCTGTGTTGATACTTGCTGAGTGTCGACACAGCTTCTTGTGTCGACACATACTTCTACTGTTGAGACTTTTGCTATGTGTCGACACATCTCCTTTGTGTCGACACTTGTACTTAGAATATTCTTGAACTTTGCTAAGTGTCGACACAGCTCCTTGTGTCGACACTTTCTTCAAGTGTTGAGTCTTCAGCTGAGTGTCGACACATTCTTTCTTGTGTCGACACTTTCTTCAAGTGTTGACTCTTCTGCTGTGTGTCGACACATTGCTCTGGGTGTCGACACTTATACTTAGTCTCTGCTGACTTTTGCTGAGTGTCGACACAGCCTCCAAGTGTCGACACTTTCTGATGTAGACACAGTTCCTCAGGGTGTCGACACACCTGTTAAGTGTCGACACAGCTTCACTGCACTTTTCTTCATTGAGTGTCGACACAGCTCCTTGTGTCGACACTTTCTGTCTGGTGTCGACTCTGCATCCCTGGTGTCGACACAACGACTCCAAGTGTCGACACTGCTTGCCTGGGTGTCGACACAAGTCTTCTTAAGTATCGACACTTTCCCTCTGGGTGTCTACACATGGACTTAGAAACTTTTTCTTCTTTCCTGTAAATACTTAACCTGCACAAGGTAACTCAAAATACATCAAATACATTTTGATGTATATCATTGAGTAGGGTGAGGCTTCTTCAAATCAGGTACATTTAGACCAATGTACCCAACAATCTCCCCCTATTTGGAGAAGTCATAACCCTTAGTCAATGATATACACCATACAGAATAAAATCATAGCATGATGTAAAGCAGGATTATATATCAGGGAAAACACATAACATGTATCAAACAAAACATGTATACACAGATAACATCTCAGAATAATTATGAAATAGATTTAAAACACATCATAATGTTCTCACAACTTTGTAATACTCATTATACAAAAGTTTTACATAGTGTTTAAAAAACACAAGATTACAATTGTAAACTGAATAAAATTTTATTCTATTTTTGTTCAGCCTCTTTGATCACTATTCCTTTTCCTGACTGAATCTTGGCTTGCATAGGAGCTTCAGCATCTTCAGTTTCAGTAGGCTTTTTCCCTTTCAGTTCCTTCTTCTTTAGCTCATCAGCTTTGATCTTTTGCCTCTCAAAATAATGATAAGGCATGGGAAAGTACTTGCTAGGCTCCTGAGCAGTAGGAGGTAGCTTTCCCATCTTGGCCTTTCTTCTATATTGGACTATGGCTTCTTGCCTTGTCTCATGCTTTCTACATTCCAATTCAGAAAACCACTTGTTTCTGTCTTGTATATTATCTTTTGCAGCTTTTCATGCAGTTAAGATAATGTTTCTTGAAGTGGGGCTCCACTGCTCAAAGTCAGGTCTTTGTTCAGCTTGCTCCCTGAACCTCTTCTTAGACACTCTGGCTTCTTCTTCTTTCTGCATAGCTTCTTGCATAGCTTCAGATATTGGCTGAACAACCTTCTCTATAATGACATTTGGCTGACCCCCAGGTGGGCTATACATTGATTGTATATCAGCTTGAACCATATCAAAATCTGGAGGAGGGTAGATGACTTGAGCCACTTCAGGTTGCTCCCCTCCTAGATATGCAGGATGTATTCCAGATTCTGCAACATTATCATCATCACAAAGAGGAGGATAACCCAGAGTTGCTCTGATAGAATTAGATATCCACTTGGCATGATCAGAGCTGGCTTTGACTAATACCCTCTCCCCCTTTATGACTTCTCTTGCTATGTGATCTCTGACATCATCTTTCTAAAATCTCACTTGGTTATCCAAATAGTTGACTCCATCTTTAAAGAAAGGTTTCAACCTTTGGAGTTTGTCAGTAATCAGCTTCTGAGAGTCTTGAATTGCAGTTGTAACAGCAGTTAAGCTCTCTTGCAGTGCTTTATCAAAATCTGCCTTAGCAGTAGCAGTAGAAGTAGTTAGGCCAGCAGCTATGTTCTTCATCTCTGTGACAATTGCATTATGGGAAGCAGTTAAGTTATCATTCATTCTGATCTGGTTCTCAAGAACATATCCTTGCTTCAGTGCAATGTCATCTACTTGAGCTTTTAACTTTTCGTGATGAGTTGCTAAGTATACCACTGCATTCCCTCCCTTGTGGAAGCAGTCTGTCATCTCCTTCTTATTAAGATTCATTTCAAATCTTATAGACTTTATATCCTGGGCTAGATCAAACTGTAATGATTTTTGCCCTTCATCCACATACTTCTCAATTGCTTGCCTGTGCTCATCCAGCTTTATCTGCATAGCAACCATAAGAGCGCTGTAATCTACAATTGGTGCTGGCTGTGATATAGGTTGTGGAGCAATAGTTTGGAGAGCTTTTTTGTAATTCTGACTCCTCCTTTTAAATACTTGAAATTTTCTTTTCTTAGCTCTTGTTGCCTCCTCATCTTCAGAAGCTGAGGTGCTGGCTATTTCTACTCTCTCCTTAGGGCTTGGAGGTAACTCCTTCTGCACTTCTGGTTCCTTCTCAGGTTCTTGCCTTGCAGGTTCTTCCAGAATTTGCACTTGCTCCCCCTCAACTGGAGCATTCTCCCCCTCAGCAGCACCAGTGTCCTTATCAAGATCTGCTTGATCTAGATTGAGGAAGAGATCTTCCATAGTAAACTCTTATGGTGAATGGGCTGGAGACACTCTTGGCTCATCTACCACTGGATCAGATACAACTTGAACTTCAACAGATGTGTCTTCCATGACAACATCTGGGAGTTGGCTATCCAGCTGAGTTTGTTGATTAACATTACTTAATGGATCAGATAAAACTGTATCCTCTATAAGGAAATCTAAAGCATTAAGCTCACTGATTACCTCAAGGATGATGTTTGTAGCTTGCTCACTCTCCAGTGGAGTTGGCTCTTCCACTATTAGTGGCTCCCCCTGGACTGAATCCTGGTGTATGGGGATAGCTTGTGGTAGCTCCCCCTGCCTCTCTGCAGCATCTTGTTGAGCTGTAGACTTCTCAGCATTTTCTTCTTCATTTTCATCAGGTGTGAAGACAACTTGCTCTTCACTACCAGAGCTGCTAGATGAATCCTGAGCCACTGGGGCAGTCTTCTTCTTCTTCTTTTGGAGTGTTACTTTCTCAGGAGTTATTTTCTCAGGGGTTGGAATCTCCTTAGACAAAACCCTGTCCCATCTGGAGAATATCCTCATATCCATTTTCCTCATATGATTGATTTTACTGCCAGCAGCTTGACCCATAACCTCTGGTATACTACCAGCTAGGTATAAACTTATTATTCTACCCAAATTGGGTTTCTTCAGACTCTCCTTAATCTTTTCAAAGACTACTACTGACCAATCAGTTTTTAGGCTGAAGATTATCCTGGTCATGAGATTGAACATATGGGCAGATACCCTATCATGCCCTCCAGACTTACTTAAGATTACCTTGCCAACAATTTCAGAAAGAAATTTACCCTGGCTGTTCATCCCCTTTCTATTAAACACTGATCCAATTTTCAATTTGGAATATAGACCACACCATGTCAATGCTTCTCTGGTCTTAGAAGCAGTTACTTCATCTTCTTCCTTAGTTCTTGGTAACTGTAGTACTTTCCTCAAACTTTTTTGTGAGACTTTAATCTTTTCACCATGAACCCTGGACTTGATCTTGAATCCAGATTCGTCTACTTTAGCTCCATTGAGGAATTCCAGTACTTCCTTCTTCCAGATCTTAGTAGGCTCTGAAACAAGAAATTCTAACCCCGAGTCTGCAACTAGGGTTATCACATTCTTGATCTCCGGGTCTGCATCCTCAAATGCGTCTCGCACCAGTTCATAGCCTTCATTGACATTCTCCTCGAGCTTTGGAGCCATTAGGGTTTGAAGAATTTGACTGGAGAGAAGAGAGGTGTCAACACACAAGTTTGGTCTCGAAACTTTTGAAAGCGTGTCGACAGACTAAGGCAAAATCCTATTTATACCTTTCTAGGTTTGAAGATGAAAAGGCGGGTTAACTAACTTAAATTGTGTCGACACTGTTGATAAGTGTCGACACAGACTTATAATGTCTCGACACACTGTGTCGACACAAGTTTAGTCGACAGATAATATGTGTCGACACTTGTTTATGTGTCGACACCACTCAACTCGACATTCAGACGAGACTTTACTTAGATAATTCTGAGTAAACACTAAGTGTCGACACCACCTTGGATGTGTCGACACCTACTTATCATGTGTCGACACTAATATTCTGAAGTGTCGACACCAACTTCCTAGATGTGTCGACACATTTTCCCTGAAGTGTCGACACTACTTTTCTGTGTCGACACAGATATCTCTGTGTGTCGACACCTTTTGACTTAGCCATTTCTACAAACTTATTCTAAGTTTATCATACCTAGTTCAATTTTAAACCTATTGAACTTAGTTTCTTCTAAGGGCTTAGTATACATATCAGCTAGTTGATTATCTGTTCTAACATATTCCAGTAAAATATCTTCTTTTTCTACATGTTCTCTAAGAAAATGATATTTTATTTCAATATGTTTAGTTCTACTATGGGAAACAGGATTATTTGCAATTGATATAGCACTTGTAGAATTACAAAAGAGTGGAGTTCTACTTACCTGAATTCCATAGTCCTCAAGCTGATGTTGTATTCATAGAAGTTGAGCACAGCAACTTCCTGCAGCCACATATTCTGATTCTGCAGTGGAGATAGCCACACTTGTTTGCTTCTTGCTACTCCATGAAATCAGTCTTCCACCTAGGAATTGACAGGTTCCAGTTGTGCTTTTTCTGTCTTCTTTGCATCCTGCAACGTCTGCATCTGAATAACCTATTAGTTCAAAATCCCCATTCCTATGGTACCAGAGGCCTAGATAAGGAGTGCCCTTAAGATATCTCAGTATCCTTTTGACTGCTGTCAAATGAGACTCTTTAGGGCATGCTTGATACCTTGCATAGACACATGTAGCATACATGATATCTGGTCTACTTGCAGTCAAATATAATAGGGAGCCAACTATCCCTCTATACAAAGTCTCATCTACAGGTTTCCCTGCATCATCTTTGCTAAGCGACATACTTGACCCCATAGGAGTCTTCATGGTATTGGATGAATCCATACCATACTTCCTTATGAGTTTTAGGGTGAAGTTAGACTGGTATATGGATTATCCATTCTCAGTCTGTCTAACTTGGAGACCCAAGAAGAACTTAAGCTCCCCCATACTACTCATCTCAAATTTTCCTTGCATTAGTTTTGCAAACTTTTTGCAAAGACTACTTTCAGTAGACCCAAATATTATGTCATCTACATATATTTGGACTAGTATTACTTTGCCTCTAGATTCCCTAAGGAATAGAGTCTTGTCTATTTTCCCCCTTGTGAACTTATTCTCAATGAGGAAACTAGATAGGGTTTCATACCAAGCCCTAGGGACTTGCTTTAACCCATATAATGCTTTCCTAAGTCTATAGACATGATTAGGTTGAGTTGAATCAACAAAACCTGATGGATGTTCCACATAGACTTCCTCTTTAAGATTACCATTTAGAAAGGCTGACTTTACATCCATTTGGTAAACTTTAAATCCTTGAAAGGTTGCATAGGCTAGGAACATCCTTATGGCTTCCAGTCTGGTTACTATAGCAAAGGTTTGATCAAAGTCAATACCTTCTTCCTTCCTATATCCTTTAGCAACCAATCTTGCTTTGTTCTTAATGATGACTCCATGTTCATTCATCTTGTTCCTAAAGATCCACTTGGTTCCTATTATATTGTGGTCTTTAGGTTTAGGAACAAGTTCCCAGACCTTGCACCTCTTGAACTGATTCAGCTCTTCTTGCATTGCCTCAATCCAATGAGGGTCTAGGATGGCTTCTTCAAACTTCTTTGGTTCAACTTGGGATAGAAAACTGGAGAAGAGCACTGCATTCAGATTTCTGCTCCTTGTTTGTACCCCTTGTCTTGGATCACCAATGATTTGTTCTGCTGGATGATCTCTAAGATGCCTATTGGCTGGAGGCATCTTGACTTCAGGTTGAACTTCTTCAGTTTCTTCATCTTGCTGCACTCCTTAAACTTCATCTGTATTAGGTACATGTAGTACTCCCCCTGGACAGCAGCCACTATCTTCTACTTGCTGCCTTGCAGTAGGTTCTTCTTCTATAGTGAGCTTGTCCATCTTCTTTGTTATACCTGTGGAGCTGCATACACTACTAGACAACTCATTGTTAATAAGTCTAGTTTCATCAAATACTACATGTACAGACTCTTCTACAACTTGTGTAGACAAGTTATAGACTCTATAAGCCTTACTGTTGTTGTTGTACCCAACAAAAATTCCCTCTTGGGACTTGGCAACAAACTTAGTCAAGTAAGACTTTCCATTGTTAAGTATGAAGCACTTATAACCAAAGATCCTGAAATAGGATAGGTTTGGTTTTCTGCCTTTCATAACCTCATAGGGGGTCTTGTTGAGACTTTTAGTAATGGTAGCCCTATTAATAACATGGCATGTAGTATTAACTGCCTCAGCCCAGAAATATTCTGGTAGTGATGTATCACTTATTAGGGTCCTACCAGCCTCAATCAAGGTTCTATTCTTCCTCTCAGCAATGTCATTTTGCTGAGGTGTTCTTGGTGAAGAAAACTCTTGAAATGTCCCAAATTCTTCACATAGTTTTGCCATACTATCAGACTGAAATTCAGTACCATGGTCACTTCTTATTTTGACACTGTACTATCTAGTTCATTCTGAATTTGTTTGCCAAAGCTATAGAAGACACTATGTGTTTCAGATTTCTGTCTAAGAAAGAACACCCAGGAAAACCTTGAGTAGTCATCTACAACTACAAAGGTATAGACCTTCCTACCTAGGCTGTGAACTGGCATTGGACTAAAGAGATCCATATGCAAGAGGTATAAACACCTCACAGCATCTTTGTTTTCAATGCTTCTAAAGGTGGATCTAGTCTGCTTTCCCTTTTGACAAGCTGAGCATATTCCATCTTTAATACACTTAACTTGAGGACCATTCCTCACTAACTCTTTACTAAAGAGTTGCCCAATTGTATTATAGTTTAGATGGGCTAGCCTCTTGTGCCATTTGACACAATGAGAGACTGTCTCATCAGCTACTAGACACACTGGAGAACCATTGTTCTCAACCATAATGTCTAAGCAGTAGACATTTCTTTTTCTATAACCAGTCAAAATGATCTCTTGATCATTTGACCTCCTGATATGACAACCATATTTCACAAATGAGATGTCATATCCTACATCACTCAATTGACTTATACTAATAAGGTTATGTTTCAAACCTTTAACATAGGCCACTTGATTAATTGTAATAAAGGAGTTAGATATGTTACCAAAACCCTTGATGATCCCTTTTTCAGAACCACCAAAGATGACTTTTGGACCATCCTTGATGGGTGTGTAGTCCTTTAGTAAACCCCTTGTTCCAGTCATATGTCTGGAACATCTACTGTCCAAGTACCATATTGGGGCATGGTCACTTGGACTTACCTGCAAAACAGATTAGTGAACCTTAGAACCCAAAGAATTCTTGGGTCCTTGGTACTGGTTAGTTTGCTTCCAAACAAAGCTACCTGCAGGTTTTCCAACAGGCAGTTTGCTACTCACTTTGGCACTAGCATTGTGCCAACAGTCCATGGCAAAGTGGCTTATCTTGCCATAGCACCAACACTCAAACCTATTGTACCTTTGCTTAGGTACAGTCTTAGCTGTTTTATCTACAGCTGGCTTGTTGAGTGTTGGGGCTTTGCTCTTGGGCTTGGACTTGACAGTCCTTGCAAGTTTAGTAAATCCCAGTCCAGCTTTACCTTTGTGATGAACAAATTCATCAATTAAAGGTAGAACTGACTTAGGTTTAGAAAACCTAGCAACTAGATCTCTCTCCTTCTGAAGACTAATCTCCAGACTCTTGATTTGATCATTCTTATATGTTATAGTCCCCATCTGAATCACAGTTATGTGCTTCAGTCTGGCTATCTCATTTAGCTTTTGATCAAACATCTTCTCATAATCAGTTGCAGCCATTTTGAGACTTGCAATCTCCTTAGCTTGACTCTTGGCCAAGGATTTGTATTTCTTAAATGCTTGCAACAGAACTTTATATTCATCTATCAACTGATGAATATCCTCTTCAGACTCAGATGCACTCTCATCACTTGATGATGATGAATCTGATTCTGAACTAGCACAAGAAATTGAACTTAAAGAACAATGTTGTACCTTACTAGGTCCTGGCTGCTCCAGGATTTTGTCACTTTCTGTCAATGTCATTAGCCCTTGGCACTGACTGTCCTCTTGTTCATATATAGAGTTCATGATCTGAATGAACTCTTCTTCTTCTTCCTCAGCAAACAGTCCTATATATACCTCAGCATCTGACTCAGTTTCTGATGAAGAAATGTCTGACATGCTCTTATCCTTTTTGGCAACAAAAGACTTTTCCTTCTTGCCCTTGAATGGAGTCTTTTTCTTATCATTTGACTCCTTCCTTTTCTCTGGACAGTCTGCAACAACATATCCTTGTCTATTACAGCAATAACATAAAATCTTTGAAAGAGTTGCTTTGCTAGACTTGGTCTTTTTCCTGTCTTTCTTTGAAGACTTTTTATTCGTATAATAGTCTTCTTTACCATGTGAAGTAGATGGCCTTGTCCTCCACTGTTTCTTCTTCAAGAACTTCTGAAAATGTCTTGTGAATGCAGCAAAGTCCTCATCACTTTCACTGCTTTCAGACTTTCTGCTTGCTGACTCATCTGACTCAATTTCAGCTACTTTTGCTGGTGGAGTTGGAGACTTACTTCTATACTTTCTGGGGGCTTCTGTTTTAAAGGCCACTGTCCTTTCTTTATGTTCACTTCTTGTAGATTTCTCCTCTTCTTTCCTCACCATCAACTGCATTTCATAGGACAGCAGTTTGCCAAACAGTGTTGGTGGAGGAATTTCTGCTAACTTTGTCATTTCCCTAATGGCACAGATCTTGCTGTCCCAATCTTTTGTAAGGGACCTTAAGAACTTATCATTAAGCTCATAATTACTGAACTCTCTGCCATAGGACATAAGCTCATTCACAATCCTATAGAACTTTTTATAGCATTCAGTTATGCTATCAGATCTACCTTGCCTAAAGCTTTCATATTCTTGGTTTAGCAAAGATTTTCTGTCTTGCCTCACTTCTTCAGAACCCTCCATATACACTATCAAGGTATCCCACATCTCCTTAGATGTCTTGCAGTGTATCAAATTCTGAAAGGTAGCATCATCTATAACACTCACAATGATATTTTGAGCCCTTTTGTCCATTGTGGCTAGAACAATTTCATCATTTGTCATTTCAGAGAAATCCTTAGGTGTTCTCTGAGTTGCATCTAAGACTGAAACCTTCATGGGCACATATGGCCCTTCTTTCACTGTGATATAAATCCTAGGGTCTGAGGCTTCCATAAATAGTCTCACCCTTTCCTTCCAAATGCCAAAGATTTCCTTTCTACAAATGGCTAGCTTCATGGATCTCAATTCCTTATGATTCTCAGTGGAACCCATGGTTCTTGATTTTCTTGATTCTGTAATTCACTTAGACTGAATCTGCCAACAGGATCTACTCAGACAGTTAAGTCCTTTTTTGAGTAACCTGGCTCTGATACCACTTGAAAGATATTGTACCTAATCACCTAGAGGGGGGGGGGGTGAATAGGTGACTTAAATTTTTTTAACTTTTTAGGCAGAATTCAGATAATATCACAGAGTTCTATTTACTTTATCACAGCACACAAGCATCAATCACGGAATTACACAAGCAACCAGTAGACACACAGTTTTATAGTGGTTCCCCAAGGTTTGGGTACATCCACTTTCCCCCTTCGTCTATCTAGCAGTGTACTAGATTCGGCCAAACTCCTCCACTATCTCAGAACCCCAAAACAGGTTCCTACAGCTCAGGCCCAAGGCCCTACAACTCAGCTTCTTCACAAAGCCTACACTCAGCCACCAAGGCCTACACTCAGCCACAACAGGCCTACACTCAGAGATACAACTCTCCTACACTCAGGCACTCAAGCCCTACACTCGGCCTTTATAATTTCAGGCTTACAAACTCAGATCCCTAAGGATCCTACAAGAAAATATGAATACAAAAATGTAATCTCAAACAACTCAGAGACAAGAGAGAAGAGTTGTGAGTTTCTTGATGAGTTCTTGGAAGAACTCAGCTGAAATCAACCTGACTTGGCTTTCTTCAAAGCTTCTTGAAAGTAGAACACAATAAGATTGATCTCTTCTACAGTTGATCCTTGATCTCTGCTACTTAAGATTCAGAACAATTTTGAACTCTTCTTCTCATCCTGGTTCCAATGGCTGACTTCTTGGATGGAGCTCTCTCTCTCCAACTTCTTAGATCTTCACTAGATTCTTCAAGGAATAGCTAGATCTTCTTCTTGTTAATGATCATTTGAACTTGTGTTCAATCTTCTAATCATCTAATCAATCTGTTTCTGTAGACAGTATAAGCCTATTTATAGGCCTTCTTCATGGTAACCGGCTGGTCCAGTTCATAACTGATTTCTGACAACTCTGATAGGTGCAGTAGACCGGCTAGAATGGCAGCTGTCAAGTCATCCAGTCAGTTCTTGAAGATTTTGTAACTGTCTGAAAGTGTCGAGACTGTCTGTCTTTAATTGTCGACACTTATAGACTAAGTGTCGACACAAGTTGTTTAAGTGTCGACACTAGCCTACAAGGTGTCGACACAACTCCTTGTGTTGTAGATTTTATATCTCGACACTGCTTCTTCTTCATGTGTCGACACTGATAATGTGTGTCGACACAAGTACTTGTACTTCAGTATATTGCTGAATTCTTCTAAGTGTCGACACAACTCCTTTGTGTCGACACATCTTCATGTGTTGAACTTGTCAGTGTCGACACTGCTTCTTGGTGTCGACACATGTCTTCTGTGTTGATACTTGCTGAGTGTCGACACAGCTCCTTGTGTCGACACATACTTCTACTATTGAGACTTTTGCTGTGTGTCGACACATCTCCTTTGTGTCGACACTTGTACTTAGAATATTCTTGAACTTTGCTAAGTGTCGACACAGCTCCTTGTGTCGACACTTTCTTCAAGTGTTGAGTCTTCAGCTGAGTGTCGACACATTCTTTCTTGTGTCGACACTTTCTTCAAGTGTTGACTCTTCTGCTGTGTGTCGACACATTACTCTGGGTGTCGACACTTATACTTAGTCTCTGCTGACTTTTGCTGAGTGTCGACACAGCCTCCAAGTGTCGACACTTTCTGATGTAGACACAGTTCCTCAGGGTGTCGACACAACTGTTAAGTGTCGACACAGCTTCACTGCACTTTTCTTCATTGAGTGTCGACACAGCTCCTTGTGTCGACACTTTCTGTCTGGTGTCGACTCTGCATCCCTGGTGTCGACACAACGACTCCAAGTGTCGACACTGCTTGCCTGGGTGTCGACACAAGTCTTCTTAAGTGTCGACACTTTCCCTCTGGGTGTCTACACATGGACTTAGAAACTTTTTCTTCTTTCCTGTAAATACTTATCCTGCACAAGGTAACTCAAAATACATCAAATACATTTTGATGTATATCATTGAGTAGGATGAGGCTTCTTCAAATCAGGTACATTTAGACCAATGTACCCAACAGCAGTAAACACTACTTGTCATGTCCTCAACAAGGCTTCTATCATCAGGAGCCATAAAAAGACTCCTTATGAGATATTGAAGGGAAGAAAACCAAACCTAGCATATCTCAAAATTTTTGGGAGCAAATATTGTGTTTAACAATGGAAAATCCTATATAACTAAGTTTGCTGCCAAGTCCTACGAAGGGATCTTTGTTGGGTACAGCAATCATAGTAAGGCGTATAGGATCTATAACTTAACAAGTCAAATTATAGAGGAGTCAGTTAATGTAGTGTTTGATGAATTAAACATGATTAACAATGAGCTGTCAAGCTCCGTTTCTAGTCCTACAGACACAAAAGTGGTCATGGACAAGCTGACTGTTAAGGAAGCTGAACCTGTAGTTCAAGACAAAGATGAAAGTGTGTGAATTCTATAGGAAGCACAAGGCTCACAGGAAGTGGATGATGTTCAACATGATGGAGACTTTGAAGCATAGAATACTGAAGGAAGACTGTCTCCAGCAGTCAGGCATTTGAAGGATCATCCATGCCACCAAATTATTGGTGATGCAAGCCAAGGTGTAGTGACAAGGAACAGATGTCTCGACAGAGCAATGTACTCCAATTTCTTGTCACAAGTAAAGCCCAAAAAGTTTGAAGAGGCAAACATGGATAAGTTCTTTTTTGTAGCTATGTAAGAAGAACTGAACCAGTTTAAGAGATGTAATGTCTGGAAGCTGGTTCCCAGACTATAAGGACATAATGTCATTGAAACCAAGTGGATCTATAGGAATAAACATGATGAAAATGGCATTATAACCAAGAATAAAGTTAGATTGGTAACTCAGGGGTATAGACAGGAAGAAGGTAATGACTTTGACCAAACCTTTTTCCCCTGTAGCAAGATTAGAAGCCATCACATTATTCCTTGCATATGCTGCATACCAAGGATTCAGAGTCTATCAGATGGATGTGAAGTCAGCTTTCCTGAATGGAGACTTGAAGAAAGAAGTCTATGTTGAACAACCTCCGGGTTTTATTATTCCTAACCATTCAAATTATGTTTATAGACTTAGTAAAGCTTTATATGTGTTGAAATAAGCTATTAGAGCATTGTTTGAAATCCTGTCTAGCTTCCTCATTGAGAACAAATTCTCAAGAGGGAAGACAGACAAGACCCTATTTTTCAGGGAATCCAAAGGCAAGATCATTCTAGTCTAGATATATGTTGATGACACTATCTTTGGATCTACTGATGATAACCATTGCAGAAAGTTTGCCAAACTTATACAAGGGAAATTTGAGATGAGTAGTATGGGTGAACTTAAGTTCTTCTTGGGTCTCCAAGTAAGACAGACTGACAATGAATTATTCATATCTCAGTCTAAGTTTACCAGAGAATTGATTAAGGAATTTGGGATGGAGAATGCCTCCACCATGAAAACTCTTATGTGGTCAAACATTTCTTTAGACAAGGATGAGGCAGATAAACCTGTTCATCAAACTTTGTATAGAAGGATAATTGGCTCCCTTCTATACCTAACTGCTAGTAGGCCAGATATTATGTATGTTACATATGTCAGTGCTAGATATCAGACATGCCCTAAAGAATCTTATTACTCTGCTGCTAAGAGAATTTTTAGATATCTAAAGGGCACACCAGATCTTGGCCTTTTGGTACCCTAAGAATAAGTATTTTAAACTAATAGGATTTTCAGGTACAGACTTTGCAGGTTGCAGAGAAGACAGGAAAAGCGCATCAGGCTCCTATCAGTTTATGGGAAAAAGACTAGTGTCTTGGAGTAGCAAGAAGCAAATAAGTGTTTCTATTTCTACTACAGAATCAGAATATATAGCTGCAGGGAGCTGTTGTGCACAGTTGTTGTGGATACAACATAAACTTCAGGATTATAACATTCAGTTAAGTAGAAGTTCTTTATTTTGTGACTCTACTTGTGCAATCTTTATAGCTAGGAATCTTGTCTCACATAGCAGGACTAAGCACATAGAGATTAGATATCACTTTATAAGTGAGCATGTGGAATGTGAGGATATTAGTCTTGAGTTTATCACAACAGACAAGCAAGTGGTTGATATCTTCACCAAGCCATTAGATGAATCAAAGTTTAACACATTCAAGTTTGACTTGGGTATGTTGAACTTAGTGTAGCTTCATTTTCTCTTCATGTTGTTTTGTTGCATGAACTACATCATCTTGCAGGTTGTGAAGACCAGAAATTGATATCAAGACTGGAATATCCAAGGTATTGGTAGAAGATGCTCTTGTTGAGGGGGAGCAAGTTCACCACCAGTTGATTATCTATAATCAGAAAAGGGAGAAGATAATCACAGATGGCCAGCTTCCCCCTCTGTCTGAAGAAGTCAAAAAGGGGGAGAAGGTGACTAGGTGTCAATGCAGCAAAATAGGGGGAGAAATGCAGCAAAACATGGGGAGCAGGTGGTGTTCTTTGTCTAAAGGTGACTAGGTGTCAATGCAGCAAAATAGGGGGAGCAGGTGGTGTTCTCAGGGAAAAGGTGAACCTTGTAGTAAAGCAGGGGGAGTAAGTGATGCTCACTACACTAGCAGAAAAATAGGAGAGTGGTAACTCTTAACTCTTGTATGTTAATATGTTGTTGTGTATTTTTGTTTTATATGTTAGTGTATATCATTGATAAAGGTCAAGTGGTGTTTTGACTTCTTTAAATAGGGGGAGACTGTTGAGTCTATTGATCCCAATGTACCAGATTTGTAAGAAGTCAAACAAGTCAATGGTATACATATAGTTGTATTTGACGTATGTTTAAGTTCAGGTATGCAGGTTAGTCCTTATTACACTGAGTGGACAGGTAGTCACAAGATAGACATGTGGAGAGACAGAAATTCTGTGCAAGTCCACAGGCGTTGAGTGAAGCAAGCTCACTCAATGCCAGATGCCTTAAGAAAGGAAGCTGGATAGAGAAATTCCATTAAGTCCACAGGCGTTGAGTGAAGCAAGCTCACTCAATGACAGAAGATAAGGACAGATAATGACAAAGGCAGAAAAATAGCTAAGTCCATAGGTGTTGAGTGAAGCTAGTTCACTCAATGTCATATAGCTAACAACACTGAGAGAGGGCAGGCAGTCAAAGCTTTAAGTGTTGGCAAGGCATAAAAGTGGCTAAGTCCACGGGCGTTGAGTGAAGTCAACTCACTCAGCACCATATAGCCAAAAGTGTCGAATCATTCTGTTTCTGTCAAAGCCATAAAATAAAGAGACAGAAAATTGGTTAAGTCTAGAAGCATTATGAAAGTGAAAGCTAGATCTGATATACTCTAGAGGAGGGGGTGAATAGAGTATGGTGCTTAAAAACTTTTTACAACAGGTGTTGTAATCTGAGTGAACAGGGAAGCAAATGGTAAATCTAAACATATCAGCTATCTAATCACAATCTACAAAAGAAACTAATCACAGATCACAGCCAGAAACAAAAATAAAGACAAGCAAGCCAGAAGACATAAGGAGCTATAGTTGTTCCCCTAAACTTGGGTACATCCACTCTTCTACCACCCTAGGTAGGAATCCACTGCAGGATGAGTTGATCAGGTGTCCTGGGCACCAATGAGCTTTTGATAAGGTGCTTAAAAACCAAACCAGATTTTTTGATCAGGTGTCTTGCCACCAATGAGCTTTTGATAAGGTGCTCAAAAACCAAACACAAACTTTTGAAGGGAGTTTGAAAAACCCTTTACAGAGGTGGGGATGAGAGAGTTATGGAAGTCTTCTCTTTCTCAAAGCAGCTGAGAAGACTATGTGGATTCAGAGATGTTGTCAAAGCTCCCCCTGAGTTCTTGAGATGTTCAGGAATTGAAGCTTTGCAGTAGGGTGATAGGCCTTCAGAAGTTGATCTCCAGCAAATGATGATTTCAGCAACAGCTAAAATGTGAGGTGTCTGGAGTCTTGAATGTTGATGGCCTTGAACACTTGAATCAAAAGAGATCTGAAGATTTTAGATTTGTTGATCTCCTTTTGGTGATGGTATTCTTGTGAATTCTTTTAGACAGAGAATGTCTGCAACTCTTTTTCTATCTCTTGTATGATTGTGGTTGTGAGAGTTGTTGCAGAAGAAGATTTGCAGAGAATGAAAGATTGCAGAATATGTGTCTCCTTTTTTTTCTTCTATTCTCCTTTGTGTACTATATCAGTTCTGAAAAATCTTCACTTTTATTCTCTTGTTCTGAATAGAAATGATTCTCTGTCAAGATAGCCGTTGGTCTGTCATAAATGACTTCCTTAATTGCAATTGTCTTCTGGGGGAAAGTCCAAAGAAACATTCCTTGATAATCCCTTGAAACTTGGTCCAGAATAAATGAAAACGGCTACAAGATCTTCTGAATTAATTGCTGACAATAACTCCTTAACTGTTCTGAATTTTGAATCTTGAAAATCATTTAACTCTTCAGAAAAACGTCGAACTGAGCTCTACTATCGTCGAACTGAGCTCAGCGATTTGGACTTATACAGTAACTGAGATCGTCGATCTGAGCTCAACTATCGTCGAACTGAGCTCAGCGATAGAGAATCAATACTGGAGTCAAGATCGTCGAACTGAGCTTGAATATCGTCGAATGGAGTTCGACGACCTATTGAAGTTGAGCTCAGCGATCGTCGAATGGAGTTCGACGATCCGTCGAAGTGAGCTCAACGATCGTCGATTGGAGTTCGACGATTCGTCATACTGAGCTCGACGAAATGACTTAGTCTCCAAACTGAAAAACCTTGGTCTTGAGGGCAGCTTCCAAACCTAACTACTAACCCTTAGACTCAATTCTAATTGACCTTTAAATCTATACAATGAGGTCAAAAACAGGTTTCCTAAAGACATAGTGATCCTGACCCAAATTAGTAATAGGGTGTTCCACCAATCTCCCCCTATTTGGGTTAGGATTACTATTTACAGAATTTGGAGAAATTAAAGAACAACATACAAAGCAACAATAAACAACAACATAGTAGAATCACAGATATAATATCTCAGACAGAAATCAGAAATCAGAATAATTATCACCTTATAGAATTATTCTTTCTCCTTGCTCTTCACAAGTTTAATTTCTCTATTAGGATTAAGAGCTTCTTTCTTTGACCTTCTGTCATCAGCTGCACCTAAAGAAGTTTGATGTTTAGGCCTTGGTACCACAGCTTCAGGGTGCAGCTCCATGTATCTTTCAGAATCAAAGAACTTGTTGGAGGCTGATGGGCCCGCGAACAGACTCTTACTGTGGTTGGTTCGGTGAGTCGATCGCCGCGGGCTCGCTCGGGTAGGCAAGTGCACCTATCGCAAGTAGTACTCGATATTCGGGGGAATACCGAGGTCGTATTGTTCTCGGGGTCGCGTTGACTATTCTTACTCCTCTGGGAGGACTATTATTTTACTGAAAGTAAGGTGGATTTTTTTTACTTAATAAAAGACGGAAAAGCAAAGGAGCGAAAAAAAACGATTTAGAAAATATTCGATGAAGGGTTAACGCTCGGCATCGAATCGGATTAAGACTAAAATAATTTTTAATAATTATAGGACTTAGTTTTCAAATTAATAATAAGGCAACTTGGCCGTGGAGGTTCCACAAATGTGAGCGCACTTATCTCTAGGAATATTGCTCACCTGAACGTTAAGACTATTCGACCGAACGTTAGTCCGACGAAGGATTCCTCTTAACGCCCGCTTTACGCTAAGAACCCCGCTATTGGGTGGGGAACCCAATCCGGTAGAATTACGCTTGTCCTCTTTCGAGGGTATGCACGCAACTCTATTTACCCAGGGGTGATCGGTCCATATGCACGGCCTCTCGGCTAGCTAGCATATGGACTACGGAAATAGGGCCCACACATCGATTATGTGGTCCTACGCGTCGTAAACCCGGGGTAAACCTTAAGTGCTTAAATTAAAATGAAAATAAAGAGCTTCAATTATTATAAATCATTTCAAATGTCCCAATGCTCTTCGATGCCGAGGCTAATAGCGATTAGCCACACATCGGTATGAGGACGGCTTATAATTTAGTGAGCCGCGAGTTCGAAATTAAACACTAAACGTTTATAAGAAGGGGACACAAGAAAAATAACAACATTTAGAAAACTGAAAAACTAGCTAAAACAATAACTCACGCACACTCCAAATTATAAATTAAAAAGGAACTAAGTTACACATAAAAGAAATTTGCATTTTTCAAATTTGCGAGTCCCACTCAAACGAGTGGGGGCGGTAAATAAAAGCTGAAAATTGCAAGTCCTACTCAAACGAGTAGGACTGAAATGAAAGCGAGTCCTACTCAAATGAGTAGGAGAAAATAAATGCGATTACAGGGCTATAAAGTCCGGCCATTAAACTCAAGTGAGTAGGTGGAAAAATAAAGAAAGAAAAATTACAAATCCTACTCGAACGAGTAGGCGGGAAATAAAGTCCGGCCATTTAACTCAAGTGAGTAGGCGGAAAAATAAAGAAAGAAAAATTACAAGTCCTACTCGAACGAGTAGGACTGAAAATGAAAACGGTGCGCCATTTAACTCTTAACGAGTAGGCGGAAATAAATACACACAGACACACACACTCCATAAGAAATTCAAGAAAGCAATAAAGCTAACACCTACACTCACACACTCTACAAAATTAAACAAAACATAAAAGTTATACACCTATACTCACACACTCTACACAATTTGAATCAAAGCATAAAAGTTATACACCTACACTCACACACACTTCATGAAGATTAAGAAGAACAAAAGGAAATTTAGGCTCATACACTCACACACACAAATAAAAAGCAAAATGAAAGTTACCTAAAAATTAAAATTTTAACTTTTTCATGCTTAGGTTTTGCCAAAAACAAATAAAAAGAGGAAATTTCAATTTTTAGAAGACAAAAGTTTTCAAAACAAATTAAAAACCAAAGTTTTTGGAAAATTAAAATGCCAACATTTTCATTCTTATGATGTTATGAAAGTGCTAAAAAGGTGAAAAAGAAGATGAAAAGAACAAAAGAGGTTTTACAATCCTAAAAGAAAACTAAGTAAAAAAAAAGAACAAAATCACTTTTTTAAATCTCTTTTATAAAATCATAAGAATGAAATCAAAATTCTTTCAAGAAAAAGACAAGGAGAAAAAGGGGAAAACCTATCATCCCTAAGCATGAAAACAAGTTAAAAAAACATGTAAAATAAATAAGTTACACTCATACACACACACACATTTCATAAAAGAAGAACTAAATGAAGAACAAAGATAAAACCAAGGATAAAAGGAGAAGGAAAGTGGGCACAAGTGTTCATTCCAAAGCTAAATATGAAGAGAAAATCTAACATTTTATTGATTTTTAGGAACTATTACAAGCTATTACAAGGGCTAAAGCTAAAGCAAAACAAGACATGAAATAAAAAAGGGAGAAATCTCCTTACATAGCTTTAGAAATCACGGATGCAGCCCACAAAAAGACACTAAATTGGCCCAAAAATCTGAACCCTTGGACCTTACAGAACTGGGCAATTTATAGGCAAAAAATTCTAAGTACACGCCCTCGGTCACGGGCGTGTAGGGGGGCGTGACAGTACTATTCATGAAGGCGGCCGGTGATTGGACAGGAAAGTTGACTTCGGGCTGAGTTTGCAGCAGTCACGCCCCAGGTCACGGGCGTGACTCTGGGCGTGACGGGGAGGTAGAACCGGGCGCGGGTTGCGTCAAAAGTCTTCGGCAGCATCTTGTCGGGCCAGCTGGAAAGGTCACGCCCCAGGTCACGGGCGTGACGCTGGGCGTGACAGTTGGTGTCGACACTCGACGAATGTCGAGCGGAAAGTGTCGAGTCGAAATCGTCGAGCGGAAATTGAGTCACGCCCCAGGTCACGGGCGTGACGCTGGGCGTGACTGTTGGTGTCGACACTCGACGATCGTCGAGATGAATTCGTCGAGAGGAGAGGACACGGGCTTGGGTCACGCCCCGTGTCGGGTGACACGGGCGTGTCGCCAGGCGTGTCAAGCTTTTACTTCAGAAATTTTCCGATTTCACGGGAAATGCGATGTCACGGCCTGGTCACGGGCGTGACAAATATGTCACGGGCGTGTACTGCCCAATTTTGGCAGATTTTGGAAATTTTTCTGCAAAATAAAATAAAATAAGTTAGTAATAAATTTACAAGAATAAGAGCATTTTATTGAACAAAAATAAGTAAAAACGACGAAAATAAATGAATATGACTAAATTAATGTGCATAAAAATACGTATATTTATAATTCATCAAATACCCCCATACTTAGGCTTTTGCTATTCCAGAGCAAAAGTTTGAGGTGAATCTATAAGGAATAAAAAAAACTCTAAGTTTTGGCTATCGCTTAATCAATTATAAGAGAGATCGAAATAAATATACGGGGTGTAAGAGTTAAGTCCTAAAATTATATAGATGATTTAAATAGCGCAAAAATTTTGGCAAAAAGACTTCTTGATGTAATCAAATAGAAGGCAACATTTGTAATGGTTAGATTAACGAAAATAGTTTGGAATTATAAGAACTCTAGCTTATACGAGTGCTACCGGAAATATTACAATTTACTAATTATGCTCTCAAAAAGATTTTTGAATTAATTCTAGAATCGTGTAATTGGCTAAGGGGGTAGTGGGTTTATGAAGAGGGTTTTGATATTTGAGGTGAGGTAATTTTTTCTCGAACCTCCATTTTTTTTTCTTTTGGATTATTAGGAAAATGAAATCTTATTTTCCTAATATGATTTTTGTTTTTCAACTTCATAAGAATAAAATTAACCCAATGTATATTTGTAGGAGTAATGAATTTTATCCTCTTACTCCATATATAATCTTTTTAAATTATTGGGTGTCTATGTTTACGGAACAAAATCTTATTCCCATTGACATAGGATCTTTTAAGGATAAAATTTTTTTCATGCCAAGTAGGTCATGAAAAGTAAGGGGAGAAAGGAAAACTAGATTGTAATCCTAAAAATTTTTTAGAGCAACCTTAATAATTTGTACGTTCCAATGTTTCAGAAAGCTAAAAGTAAGTATAATTGAATTCTATAGTCGTTATTTCCTAACATAATATACGTGCTCCTATTAATGAAAATTTAGAAGTAGTGCCTAAAACGAGTTCGCTAGTTTTAACAAAGCATAAAGAATTCTTTAAAACTTAACCTCGGCTATTTAAATTTTTCAATCAATAATTAATAAACGGGTAGTGAACAAAGAATTAATCAAATTCGCATATAAATAAACTCAAAACTGAATTTTTGGATAACAGAAAAGTTAAGTATGGAATAT
Source organism: Platanthera guangdongensis (assembly GCA_039583875.1). Taxonomy (NCBI): domain Eukaryota; kingdom Viridiplantae; phylum Streptophyta; class Magnoliopsida; order Asparagales; family Orchidaceae; genus Platanthera; species Platanthera guangdongensis. Next base: position 161,865,855 of record CM077147.1, on the reverse strand, counting down.
TTAATTTATTTATTTCAAAACATTTTTTTTTATTTTTATAGTTTTTGTTATCATTTTTTTTGTTTTTCATTTATTATCTTTTTTTTGTATTTTTGATTTTCTCAATTTTTTTGAAAAATGTTTTTTTAACTATTTTTTTATATTTTTTAAGAGAATTTTCATTTATGTACAAAAATATGGGAGAAAACGAGAGGTTTTTACAAGAATGAGTAAGGGGGAGAGAGAAAAAAGGAAGTACAAAAAATATTTACAAAGTGAAACTAAATATATTTTTTTTGTTTTCTCTTTTTTTTAATTGTTTTTGAGTTTTTTGGAAAAAAAGAAAGAAAGAGAACAAAACAAAAAAAAAATTTGGATTTTTTCATTTAAAATTTTTTTGTTTCATTTTAAGATATTTTTTAATTTTTTTGTTTTTGTTTTGTTGTTATATGTATGTTTTTGTATTTTTTGAAATGCAGAAAAAATGAAGTGCAGAAAGTAAAGCACGAAAATACTCCCATACTTAAGTCCAACATTGTCCCCAATGTTGTATCGTAAGTATGCGGAACAGAAAGGAAAGACAATATGTACAAAGAAAAAAAAAGAAGGGGGTAGAAGCTTCCCTGAAACGCGTAGGGGGAGGCCGATCAGAAACCCTGAGGATCGGTCCGTTTTGGATCGACCACCTCCTTTCCGCTACGGAGGGTTATAGCGTTGGCGTTCTCCCGCGGATTGGGCTCCGTGTTTCCCGGCAGTGCCCCGAGCGCGCGCTCGGACATCATCCTCGCCAGCTGTCCAACCTGTTGTTCGAGTGTTTTTAGCGATCCGGTGATGTTCCGGATATTTGACTCGTTGGACGCAATATACTTCGAAAAATTTTCCTCCATCGGGGAGGGTTTCGGAAGAGGAGGAGGAGGAGGAAGAAATCCGGGCGCATAAAAAATAGGGGGACGCTGAGCATTATTCGGGTTGCTCCACGAGAAGTTGGGGTGATTCCTCCAACCCGGATTATAGTTATTACTATAAGGGTTGTTGTTGGGGTTGAAGGGAGGACGACCCGAATTTCCCATGAAGTCCACGAACTCTTCAGCTACGCAGACGTTAGGGGGAATAAAATAAGGCGGAGTGGAGGAGGTAGCAGACATCTCCGCCACCTGCTTTGTTAACCTTTCAACTTGAAGGGTCAAGAGAGCAGTGGCATCCACTTCAAAAAGACCAGCCGCCGGCTTTGGCCGTCCCCGCGGGACGTTCCATTGATAGGCGTTCATAGCCATCTCTTCGAATAAAGCCTGGGCGGCCTCGGGGGTTTTGTTGTTCAGAGTACCCCCGGCAGCCGCGTCAATCATTTGACGCGTCTGAAAATTCAGCCCATTATAAAAAATTTGAACTTGCAACCACGTTGGCAGCGCGTGGTGCGGGCAACGGTGGAGGAATTCCTTAAACCGTTCCCAAGTCTCGTATAGAGACTCAGGATCGTTCTGCACAAACGAAGAAATGTCCGCCCGCAACTTTGCAGTTTTTGCGGGCGGAAAGTACTTCGTTAGGAACCGTTCCGTCAACTCAGCCCATGTGGTGATACATCCTCGCGGGAGGGCATTCAACCACGCCTTGGCTTTGGACTTAAGGGAAAAAGGAAATAAGCGCAAACGAATGGCGTCATCAGTGACGCCATTAATCTTGAAGGTGTCGCATATCTCCAAGAAATTGGACAAGTGGACATTCGGATCCTCATCCGGCAGTCCATCGAACTGCATGGCGTTTTGGACCATTTGAATGACACTTGACTTTATTTCAAAATTATTATTGGCCACCGCAGGGCGAACAATACTCGACCCAGAATCATCCAGGTTAGGCCGGGCGTAATAAGACATAGTACGCTCGGCCGCCGGGGGAGGGTTAGGCGCGGCCATAACTACAACAGTAGGTTCTCCGATAGATTCCTCGGGATCTAAAGAAGGATTTCGGCGTTGAGATCGAATACGCGCAAGAGAGCGTTCGATCTCAGGGTCGAAGTCAAAATCTTCAGACTCTGAGGGTTGTCCACGGGTCATACACCCAAACAAAAATAAAACAAATAAACTTCTTTTTTTTGTTTTAAAATAAAGTTTTTAGTTTTTTTTTTATAGAAAATAAGTAAAATTAATAGACCCCGGAATTCGAAATAGCAACTCGAAAAGAGGTTCCCCGGCAACGGCGCCAAAAACTTGATGGGCCCGCGAACAGACTCTTACTGTGGTTGGTTCGGTGAGTCGATCGCCGCGGGCTCGCTCGGGTAGGCAAGTGCACCTATCGCAAGTAGTACTCGATATTCGGGGGAATACCGAGGTCGTATTGTTCTCGGGATCGCGTTGACTATTCTTACTCCTCCGGGAGGACTATTATTTTACTGAAAGTAAGGTGGATTTTTTTTACTTAATAAAAGACGGAAAAGCAAAGGAGCGAAAAAAAACGATTTAGAAAATATTCGATGAAGGGTTAACGCTCGGCATCGAATCGGATTAAGACTAAAATAATTTTTAATAATTATAGGACTTAGTTTTCAAATTAATAATAAGGCAACTTGGCCGTGGAGGTTCCACAAATGTGAGCGCACTTATCTCTAGGAATATTGCTCACCTGAACGTTAAGACTATTCGACCGAACGTTAGTCCGACGAAGGATTCCTCTTAACGCCCGCTTTACGCTAAGAACCCCGCTATTGGGTGGGGAACCCAATCCGGTAGAATTACGCTTGTCCTCTTTCGAGGGTATGCACGCAACTCTATTTACCCAGGGGTGATCGGTCCATATGCACGGCCTCTCGGCTAGCTAGCATATGGACTACGGAAATAGGGCCCACACATCGATTATGTGGTCATACGCGTCGTAAACCCGGGGTAAACCTTAAGTGCTTAAATTAAAATGAAAATAAAGAGCTTCAATTATTATAAATCATTTCAAATGTCCCAATGCTCTTCGATGCTGAGGCTAATAGCGATTAGCCAGACATCGGTATGGGGACGGCTTATAATTTAGTGAGGCGCGAGTTCGAAATTAAACACTAAACGTTTATAAGAAGGGGACACAAGAAAAATAACAACATTTAGAAAACTGAAAAACTAGCTAAAACAAGAACTCACGCACACTCCAAATTATAAATTAAAAAGGAACTAAGTTACACATAAAAGAAATTTGCATTTTTCAAATTTGCGAGTCCCACTCAAACGAGTGGGGGCGGTAAATAAAAGCTGAAAATTGCAAGTCCTACTCAAACGAGTAGGACTGAAATGAAAGCGAGTCCTACTCAAATGAGTAGGAGAAAATAAATGCGATTACAGGGTTATAAAGTCCGGCCATTAAACTCAAGTGAGTAGGTGGAAAAATAAAGAAAGAAAAATTACAAATCCTACTCAAACGAGTAGGCGGGAAATAAAGTCCGGTCATTTAACTCAAGTGAGTAGGCGGAAAAATAAAGAAAGAAAAATTACAAGTCCTACTCGAACGAGTAGGACTGAAAATGAAAACGGTGCGTCATTTAACTCTTAACGAGTAGGCGGAAATAAATACACACAGACACACACACTCCATAAGAAATTCAAGAAAGCAATAAAGCTAACACCTACACTCACACACTCTACAAAATTGAACAAAACATAAAAGTTATACACCTATACTCACACACTCTACACAATTTGAATCAAAGCATAAAAGTTATACACCTACACTCACACACACTTCATGAAGATTAAGAAGAACAAAAGGAAATTTAGGCTCATACACTCACACACACAAATAAAAAGCAAAATGAAAGTTACCTAAAAATTAAAATTTTAACTTTTTCATGCTTAGGTTTTGCCAAAAACAAATAAAAAGAAGAAATTTCAATTTTTAGAAGACAAAAGTTTTTCAAAATAAATTAAAAACCAAAGTTTTTGGAAAATTAAAATGCCAACATTTTCATTCTTATGATGTTATGAAAGTGCTAAAAAGGTGAAAAAGAAGATGAAAAGAACAAAAGAGGTTTTACAATCCTAAAAGAAAACTAAGTAAAAAAAAAGAACAAAATCACTTTTTTAAATCTCTTTTATAAAATCATAAGAATGAAATCAAAATTCTTTCAAGAAAAAGACAAGGAGAAAAGGGGGAAAACCTATCATCCCTAAGCATGAAAACAAGTTAAAAAAAACATGTAAAATAAATAAGTTACACTCATACACACACACACACATTTCATAAAAGAAGAACTAAATGAAGAACAAAGATAAAACCAAGGATAAAAAGGAGAAGGAAAGTGGGCACAAGTGTTCATTCCAAAGCTAAATATGAAGAGAAAATCTAACATTTTATTGATTTTTAGGAACTATTACAAGCTATTACAAGGGCTAAAGCTAAAGCAAAACAAGACATAAAATAAAAAAGGGAGAAATCTCCTTACATAGCTTTAGAAATCACGGATGCAGCCCACAAAAAGACATTAAATTGGCCCAAAAATCTGAACCCTTGGACCTTACAGAACTGGGCAATTTATAGGCAAAAAATTCTAAGTACACGCCCTCGGTCACGGGCGTGTAGGGGGGGCGTGACAGTACTATTCATGAAGGCGGCCGGTGATTGGACAGGAAAGTTGACTTCGGGCTGAGTTTGCAGCAGTCACGCCCCAGGTCACGGGCGTGACTCTGGGCGTGACGGGGAGGTAGAACCGGGCGCGGGTTGCGTCAAAAGTCTTCGGCAGCATCTTGTCGGGCCAGCTGGAAAGGTCACGCCCCAGGTCACGGGCGTGACGCTGGGCGTGACAGTTGGTGTCGACACTCGACGAATGTCGAGCGGAAAGTGTCGAGTCGAAATCGTCGAGCGGAAATTGAGTCACGCCCCAGGTCACGGGCGTGACGCTGGGCGTGACTGTTGGTGTCGACACTCGACGATCGTCGAGATGAATTCGTCGAGAGGAGAGGACACGGGCTTGGGTCACGCCCCGTGTCGGGTGACACGGGCGTGTCGCCAGGCGTGTCAAGCTTTTACTTCAGAAATTTTCCGATTTCACGGGAAATGCGATGTCACGGCCTGGTCACGGGCATGACAAATATGTCACGGGCGTGTACTGCCCAATTTTGGCAGATTTTGGAAATTTTTCTGCAAAATAAAATAAAATAAGTTAGTAATAAATTTACAAGAATAGGAGCATTTTATTGAACAAAAATAAGTAAAAACGACGAAAATAAATGAATATGACTAAATTTATGTGCATAAAAATACGTATATTTATAATTCATCAGAGGCATATCTTTCAAGTTCCTTCTTTCTCTGTTCTGACAATGTAGTAATGCTAGAGGTGTCCTTGCCTTGCTCTCTGGCTTTCTTAATTTGATCTAAGGCAGCTGATTCTTTCATCCTGGCAGTCCATGCAGTAGGATTATTTTCTGGATCCTCAAAGGGCACTGGAGGCTCATATCTGTTGGAAGGATTATCTGGAGGAGCTCTGGATGAGACTACTTCTTTCAACTTGTAGGGAAAAGGACCTTGAGTTATATCTGATGAAGCTTGTCCTACCCTAGAGTATGGATGTTGCCTTGAATAACCTTTGGAGTAGACTTGGAATTCCCTTTGGCTTCCTCTATAATTTCCTCTCCTTGATTGAGAACCTCTGGACTGGCTTCCCCTATATTGAGATTTTGCATGAGGCTGATAGGGGGTTTGACTTCTAGCAGAAGGTTGAGCAGCTGAGCTACCACCTGCACCTACATCAGGAGGAGGTGGTGGAGGAGGATGAGGATGATGAAACTGAGAAGATCCTTTTTCATATTTCCTTTTCTTTTTATGGCTTTAAGTTGATTCTTGGAATATTGCATCCAATGTTCAGTTATAGGGCAGTCATGAAGAATGTAATAAGGTATGTCATTTGTATCTTTGACTTTGGCTAGGGGAACTCTTTTCATAGCCTTGCTCCTTGCCTTTATTTTTCTTGCAATAGTGGCTGAAGAATCATCAGAATCAGTCCTATATTCATCACTTTCAGAGATTTGCTCATCATATAAAGCATCAATCCTTTTTCAAATAGTCTTTCTGTTGTTGGGTTAGAGTAGATGAAACAGTAGTTGTAGCAGCAGAAGGAGTAACAACAGATACAGAACTTTCTGGAGCAATACTTTCAGAAGATATAGCAGCAGTAGTAACAGTAGCAGCTGGGGTAGCAACAGATTCAGATAAAACTGTGTCAGAAACACTACTTTCAGAGATAATATTTTCAGCATCAGCAATAGCAGCAGTAATAACATCAGCAATAACAATAGGCTCAAAATCATATGCCTCTGTCTGCATATCCTTAGAAACTGGAACATCAGCAGCATCAGAACAAACAGAAACAGTAACATTTTCAGCAGCATAAACTGAATTTACAAATGAATTTATAACACTGGTGTCACAACTTGAGAAGGGCACAATGGCCTTGGAAAGATCCTCTGAGGGCTGGACTGCATTACTCACTGGAAGACATCTGAAATAAGTTGAATCAAAAACTGATAATAAGGACCTGAGTTCCACTGAGAAGACAACAACTGAGGAGTCGAAACTGGAGCTTTAGTAATAACAGCAGCAGCAAAAATGGCAGCAGCAGCAGCAGGAATGGCAGCAGCAGTAGCAGGCAATCTCACATCTTCATGAGGCATCTCCCCCTGCCTAGATTCAGAGACAGCTGGATCAAGGCACCCAAATGAAGGGATTGCCTGAGGAGGAAAGATGGAAGAGAGCCTGGCAGATAAGTCTGCAACTGACTTGAGTAGTGGAGCCAAGGAGGTCTCCAACAGAAGTGGGAGCCTGGGGTCTATCATCTCATATAGTTTGTCAGCTAAGGCAGGAATGTCTACTTGCTCAGCAGGGACTTGATCAGAGGTAGAGAAGGATGGTGGAGCAACTGGTGATGGTGGTGGAGAGCTACTAGATGGTAGAAGTGAAGGTTGAGGTGTGGGGATTGTTGATATGGAAGATAGTGGTATGAAGATAGAAGGTGTGAAGGAGGGTTGATCAATGATATTTTGCAAAAGTTGTTGATATGATGCGGATGAGGAGGGTAGCTCAGGAGGGGATGAAGGTGAGTCATCCATGAAGGAATCATCTAGAAAATTGAACGATGGAATGGGAGATGATGTGTCAATGTCTGGTTGAGGGTAGGTATGTAATGGGTGGAAGATTTCTTCTGGTATTGGAAGAGTTGGGATTGGAGATGGAATTGATGTAGGAGAGGGGCTGGAAATAATGATGGTGGATGAAATTTGAATGGTGGATGTGACTGGTGGAGATGGAATTAGAGTTGGAGGAGGAGATGAAGCAGCAGGCAAGTCAGCTGCAGGGGCAGAGACTTGAGGGGAAGAGACTGTTACAGTCCTTGTGCCTGAAGTTGTGCTTGCAGAGGGCCTGCTGGGCTTCACTATCTGCCTGTCCCATTTGCCAAAGAGGGTACAGGACAGCCTCTTAGAGACATTGATGTGCATCCCAGATGAGACAAGCAGGGCAGGGCATCTGTTTTGGAGAAACAGCCCTAGAATCCTTCCATAATTCAAAAAATTCTTATTTATTTTCTTCTTAATCAGATCAAAGAAGATCTCTCCCCAGTTTAACTGTTTCTTATCCACTAGAGCTCTTATCAAGCACAGCTGATACCTGGAGATGGTATCATGTGCTGAATGCTTGGCCAACAGAACCTTTCCCACTACATCAGCTAAGAACCTGTATTCAACAGCTAGGTTCTTTTTCAGCAGATTGCTAGGGTTTGCATCAGAATGACCCATTCTAGCAAGTACATTAGAAAATTCTTCTCCAGATAACTCAGCAGAATCTCTTCCAAAATTTAATTGAAAAACCTCTGTCAGAATGGTAGGAGTCAGAGGTACCCGAGTTCCAAAAATTGAACCGACCACTGTATTTTGGTCCTGATTGTGGGCAGTATAGACCCACTCCTTAATCTCATCAGTAGGCAGTTTGATTCTTGTGGACATGAGGGTCACTAGCTTCTGTTCCTTGAACAGTTCCAGAATGTCTTGAAAAATCTGATCAATAGTGTTGAAAGACTCCATGTTTATGTCAAATCCGGCATCAAACTTCATTGCGGCTAGAACGGCAACTGAGACGGCCATTGTTACCTTGAAGCCTTTGTGTGTTGCATAAGCTAAGAAGATTCTGATGGCTTCTAATCTTGCAACTGGTGCAAAAGTCTGGTCATAATCTGTCTTCTTCTTGTGAGTATCCCTGAGCAACTAGCCTTGCCTTGTTCCTTACAATTACTCCTTGATCATCCAATTTGTTTCTGAACACCGACTTTGTTCCAACAATGGAGTGATCCTTAGGCCTTGGCACTAGTTCCCAAACTTTGTTCCTTTCAAATTGATGCAACTCTTCTTGCATTGCAATGATCCAGTGTGGATCTTGCTCTGCATCTTGAATGGATTGAGGTTCAATTGGAGATAGGAAGCAAGTGTGCAACAGGTTTTGGTTGACCTGATTTCTGGTTTGCACACCAGCTGAGATGTATCCAATTACTTGGGAAATTGGATGGTCTCTTGATGTTACTAGATCAACAGGGGGTGTTGATTGTTCACCAACCTGTGTTGTTGTTTCCTCTTGTGGTACAACAACTGGCTCTTCAAGTTGTTTTTCTTCAATATGTTGAATGTTTTCTTCATCTTCACTGCTTTCCTCTTTTTGAGTAATCTGTAACCTGTTCAAATCTTCAGCAAGAGAATGTACCTGCAAAAGTTCTATGGTAGAAGTGTTCTTCTCCTTGAAAGACATGTTAGATTCATCAAATGATATGTGAACAGATTCCTCAATTTTAAGAGATGATTTATTATAAACCCTATAAGCCTTACTGATCATGGAGTATCCCAGAAACACTCCTTCATCAGCTTTAGCTTAAAATTTTGCTAAATATCTCTTGTCATTATTATGAATATAACAAATGCAATCAAAAATTCTAAAATAATTAACTTTAGGTTTCTTCCCTTTGAGTAATTCATAGGGAGTCTTACCCTTTAGTTTATGTATCAAACTTCTGTTCAGCATATAGTTGGAGGTGTTCACTGCCTCTGCCCAAAAGGATAGAGGAAGGTGAGCATCTGACAACAATGTAGTGGCAGATTCAATAAGGGTTCTATTTTTCCTTTCAGCTACCCCATTTTGTTGAGAAGTTCTAGGAGCTGAGAAAGTGTGTCTGATCCCTTCACTCTTACAGAACTCTTGCATAAGAAGATAATCAAACTCTGTCTCATGATCACTTCTGATCAGGGCAATGTGAGTATTGAACTCAATCTGTATGCATTTGAGAAACTCTGTCAAACACTTAAAGTTATCAGACTTCTTCCTCAGAAAGAACACCCATGTGAATCTAGAGAAGTCATCTACAACTACTAAAGTGTAGGATTTCCCTCCTAGGCTTTGCACTATAATGGGTCCAAAAAGATCCATGTGTAACAGATACAAGATCCTAGGTGAATCACTCTTATTAAGTGACTTGAAACTATTTTTAGTTTGCTTGCCTAATTGACAAGCCCTGCAGAGTCCTTCATTCTTGTAGGTGCCAGAAGGTAGTCCTCTAACAAGGTTGTCCTTGGATAGCCTAGCAATAGTTCTAAGGTTTAAATGTCCTAGTGTCTTATGTCATAAAACATTAGGTTTACAGACAGAATTAAACAGGCAAATGTCTACATCTGTTGAAAGAAAATCTACTAAGTAGATGTTACCTTTCCTTTTACCTGTCAACACAGTTGTGTTGTCCTCTGACTTAATCTTGCATAAGGCTTTGCTGAAAGTCACCTGGTAGCCTTCATCACATAGCTGACTAATACTTATCAAATTGTGCTTCAGTCCTTCCACATAGGCTACCTTCTTGAATGTCACTGTCCCAATCTGGACTGCACCATATCCTTTAGTTTGTCCAAAGTTTGAATCACCAAATATGACTTTGGGTCCAAGCTTGGCTTTAAAGGATGTGAGGTTATCCTTGTTTCCTGTCATGTGCTTTGAGAACCCACTATCCAAATACCATTGTTGGTTTGATGTTGGATAGGTCTTCACCTGCACATAAGATAATTCATTTATTTTTGACCCAGTTTACCTTGGGCCTAGGTTGATAACCTTTAAACTCAGAAATAAAAGACATCCCAGGTTGACTCTTATAACCTTCAGGATGATATCTCCTTGGAGGTATTATCCATTCAGTATAAGGGTTAAAGCTTTGGGATGAAGGACCCCAAGGATTGGATTTTGATTTGCCCTTGAAAGAATTTACAAAGCTCTGATCTCTGTTCGACGATCGTGGAGCTGCGTTCGACGATCTTGGGTCAGATCGTCGAGCTCCGTTCGACGGTCGACTGTGGCAGAGTTCAGGGATTAGAGATCGTCGACCTGAGTTCGACGATTTTGCCTGAGATCGTCGATCTGCGTTCGACGATCGTTGAGCTTCGTTCGACGATTTCTGCTAGAACTTGGTTTTCTTAGGCAGATCAGAATTTTTCCTAGCTAGCTCTACAACTCCCTTCCCTTTATCAGAAATAAACTTGATTGGGGTTGTTAGAACTATAGGTTGGCTGGATGAAGCACCCAAGCCCAGTACACTATTGAATCTGGAGTTCACTGTGCTTGTGATGTCCATCAGCTTGATACTTCTCCCATTAAGGGATTCTTCAAGCTTCTTGGCCTCTGATAGCTCACCTTTCAGTGAAGCTATCTGCTCCTTACAGCACTCCAACTCCTAAGAGAGTTTGAGGTTTTCTGACTTTAATATACTATGTTTAGATAATTGATTTCTGAGAGAAATAATTTCCTTCTCAGATTTTAGTAAGTCTAAACATAATGCTTTAAACTCAGACTTAAAGTCCTTAGAATTGAAATCAAAAGAATTAATTACCTGGTCCTCTTCAAGTTGAGTCTCTGAGTCTGACTCTGACTCTTCTACATCTGAATTGTGTTGAGAGGCATTGATTGCCATCATGCAGAACTCCTTCTCTTCAGCATCATCTTCATCATCACTTGAGCTGGATGAAGCTTCTGATTCCTCTTCAGTATCACTCCAAGATTCAGCAACAAATCCCTTCCTTGTGTGCTTGTTCTTGCTTGAGGAGGGTTTGCCATTGCCACTTTTCTTGAAGTCTTTGTCCTTTCTTCTTTCTTTCTTATCCCTTCTGTCCTTATTTTTGTTTTCTGGACAGTCAGGTACAATGTGCCCTGGTTTCCTGCAACCAAAGCAAACAATTTCTTTATTGTTTGACTTATCATACCTTGGCTTATCATGCTCCTTGTATAATCTCTTTCTGAAGTCCTTTCTGGCCATCTTGTAAAATATTTTGGCCAATAGACTGAGAAGCTCATCATTGCCTGTGACTTTGTCTTCAGGCTGATCCTCAGTGGCTTTAAAAGCTATTGTCTTTTCTTTCCTTGTGGCTGGTGAGGCAGCCTTCTGCTCTTCTTCTCTATTCTTAATAAGTAGCTCATAAGATTTGAGCTTGCCCAAGAGAGCTTCTGTGGTGATCTCATTCAAACTTCTGACATCCTTGATTGGCCAGATTCTTGAATCCCAAGTGCTTGGGAAGCACATTAGGATTTTGTCATTTAGTTCAGTCAGTGATATCTCTTTATCCAAAGTCTTAAGTTCATTGACTATCAAACTGAGTCTATTGTACATATCTCCAACTGACTCAGCTTCTCCCTTCTTGAAGTTTTCATATTGGGATATGAGGTGAGATCTCCTGTCCTTTCTTTCATCAGTTGATCCTGACACTATTTCAGTGAGCTTATCCCAAATTTTCTTTGATGAACTACATTCAGCCACCTTTTGGAATATGTCATTAGACATAGTCTGGGCTAAGATGTTCATAGCCTTTGCATCTGCTACCTTTCACTTATTGATATCAGCATCTGTTCCTGATGGAGGTGGAACAGCATTTGTGCTTGTGTTCTCTGGAGGTCTTGGACAAACTGTCAAAACAGAATTAAAAATGTCCTCATCAATAGAATTCATGTATAGTCTAATCCTTGCTTTCCAAAGTGCAAACTTAGATAGATTGCACACTGGAGGTCTGGTGCTAGCATAATCTTTGTTTTGGGCCATGATTTGTGAAGAAATAATCTAATAACAAAATCAAAGAAAAACAGATCTAACTAGGGATCTTTGGGTTCAGGTGTTAGCCTGTACAACCACTAAGGTGTGGTATTTTTAACCAACCTCCCTCTCATACCAATTGAAAGTGCAAGCTAGATCTGATATACTCTAGAGGGGGGTGAATAGAGTATGGTGCTCCAAAACCTTTTACAACAGGTGTTGTAATCTGAGTGAACAGGGAAGCAAATGGTAAATTTAAACACAGCAGCTATCTAATCACAATCTACAAAAGAAACTAATCACATATCACAGCCAGAAACAAAAATATAGACAAGAAAGCCAGAAGACACAAGGAGCTATAGTGGTTCCCCTAAACTTGGGTACATCCACTCTTCTACCACCCTAGGTAGGAATCCACTGTAGGATGAGTTGATCAGGTGTCCTGGGCACCAATGAGCTTTTGATAAGGTGCTCAAAAACCAAACCAGATTTTTTTGATCAGGTGTCTTGCCAACAATGAGCTTTTGATAAGGTGCTCAAAAACCAAACACAAACTTTTGAAGGGAGTTTGAAAAACCCTTTACAGAGGTGGGGATGAGAGAGTTATGGAAGTCTTCTCTTTCTCAATGCAGCTGAGAAGACTATGTGGATTCAGAGATGTTGTCAAAGCTCCCCCTGAGTTCTTGAGATGTTCAAGAATTGAAGCTTTGCAGTAGGGTGATAGGCCTTCAGAAGTTGATCTCCAGCAAATGATGATTTCAGCAATAGCTAAAATGTGATCTGTTTGGAGTCTTGAATGTTGATGGCCTTGAACACTTGAATCAAAAGAGATCTGAAGATTTCAGATTTGTTGATCTCCTTTTGGTGATGGTGTTCTTGTGAATTCTTTTAGACAGAGAATGTTTGCAACTCTTTTTCTATCTCTTGTGTGATTGTCGTTGTGAGAGTTGTTGCAGAAGAAGATTTGTAGAGAATGAAAGATTGCAGAATATATGTCTCCTTTTTTTTCTTCTATTCTCCTCTGTGTACTATATCAGTTCTGAAAAATCTTCACTTTTATTCTCTTTTTCTGAATAGAAATGATTCTCTGTCAAGATAGTCGTTGGTCTGTCATAAATGACTTCCTTAATTGCAATTGTCTTCTGGGGAAAGTCCAAAGAAACATTCCTTGATAATCCCTTGAAACTTGGTCCAGAATAAATGAAAACGGCTACAAGATCTTCTGAATTAATTACTGACAATAACTCCTTAACTGTTCTGAATTTTGAATCTTGAAAATCATTTAACTCTTCAGAAAAACATCGAACTGAGCTCTACTATCGTCGAACTGAGCTCAGTGATTTGGACTTATACAGCAACAGAGATCGTCGATCTGAGCTCAACTATCGTCGAACTGAGCTCAGCGATAGAGAATCAATACTGGAGTCAAGATCGTCGAACTGAGCTCAAAGATCGTCGAATGGAGTTCGACGACCTGTTGAAGTTGAGCTCAGCGATCGTCGAATGGAGTTCGACGATCCGTCGAAGTGAGCTCAACGATCGTCGATTGGAGTTCTACGATTCGTTGTACTGAGCTCGAAGAAATGACTTAGTCTCCAAACTAAAAAACCTTGGTCTTGAGGGCAGCTTCCAAACCTAACTACTAACCCTTAGACTCAATTCTAATTGACCTTTAAATCTATACAATGAGGTCAAAAACAGGTTTCCTAAAGACATAGTGATCCTGACCCAAATTAGTAATAGGGTGTTCCAACACGTTGAGTGAAGCTTGATCACTCAACGCTAGGTAGTGTCTGTCAAAGCCAAAGCTAATTTGTCCAAGAAATTCGACTGAGTCCAAAAGCATTTAGTAAAGCCAGTTCACTCAATGTCATGCTGATTCAGTCAAAGACTTGGAAGAAATATAGAAAATTCTGTCTAAGTACAATAGCGTTGAGTGAAGTCAGCTCACTCAACTCCAATGGGAGAAAGAGTATAGTGTAGTCAACACACTCAATGACTTCATGCAGAGTAGAATTCTTCTAAGTCCTGAATCTTTGAGTGTAGTCAACATACTCAACGCCTTCATGCAGAGTAGAATTTTTCTATGTCCAAAAGCATTGAGTGAAGCTTATACACTCAACGCTCTCAACGTTAATGATGTAGAAATGGCTGAAGATCAAGCTAAGGCAAAGGCATTGAGTGAAGCTTATACACTCAATGCTCTCAGTGTCTGGACAAGCTGAGGCGTTGACTAAGTTAAAAAGCATTGAGTGGAGCTTACTCACTCAACGCCTAGCAGAGCAGAAAATTTTCAAAGTGCAGATTCGTTGACTAAAGATTGTTCACGCAACGTACTTAACGCTTGTGTACTTGTCTAATTTTTTCTAAGTTCAGAATAGTTGACGTCAGCAATGTCAATAAAATTCCAAAATGATCATGGAAGAGATGCAACTCATCACTAACATCGCCGTCAGTCTCATTCTATAAAACTAAGGATATAATCAGTTGTTAAAGTAATGACACATGTCAATCATCTCGCTGGATGACGAGATTATAAATAGAGAACGAGATCTGTATCGAGACAAGTTTCTAATAGAGATCAATTCATTAAAAAAACAGAAGTGCAGGACTTAGTCTTCTTCCCTCGCCATTGTTGCAAAAATAAGAAGATCGAAATGACGATTCTGAAGGGTTTCTGAGTTAGCTGCGACAATCAACATCTACTACAGCAGGATCAGAGGATTTCTCTGAGGAAGAAGAATCGGCCAATGCTATCCCTAGCTGAAGTTGCTTCAAGATCCAATTCGAGCCGAATTTGAAGATCAATCTATGGATCTGTGAAGAAAAGGTAGAGCAATCTGTGTTCTACAAAACAAGTTAGCTGATAGAAGATCTTTCATATCTCTCCTTCACCACCAGAATCAGAATCGAGGTTTTGGGATTACTTCCAGCACAAGCAGTAGATTCTTGAAGAACATCAACCTTATTGTTGTGAAGAAGTTAGGGCTGAGATTCTCTCAGCTCAGGAGGCAATTGACTCGGTGATTAATTTCACTTGAGTCAAAACAATTTTTATATTCAAATTCTATTTGATCTGTTCAAGATCTGTGTTGCAAGCCTAAGTTATAAAGGCTGAGTGTAGGATCTGGTATAGATCTGAGTGGTAGGATCTAGTATTGGATCTGTGTGATAGGGCTGTTTTTCCAGCCTATGTTGAGGGGCATTTGTGCTTGTGGGAGGTGATCAAGTGATTACAGTGTGGTTGGGTTGAGTGCCTGTGTTGTAGGTTTCTATGGAGACTATGTGATCTAGTGGTATTGTGTTGTAATCTCTAAGGAGCCAAGTTATTAAAAAAGTGTATTATCTATCATTCAGTTAGAAAGGTGGGAGGGATAGTGTACGTACTCATATACTGGGGAACCACTATAAAGCTACTATATCGTCTGGGTGATATTCTCGAAAGCATCAACAATCATATCTTAACAAATAGCATAAACAGTTAAAGGCTTAAAGAACTCAAAGAGATTCAAAAAAACTTAATAACTTATTCACCCCCCTCCCCCTCTAGGTAATTAACTACCCTTGTATTCAAAGACTTTCACTAATGCTGACCATTGTCTTGCTTGCCACTGTTTGGTGGAATACTTCTGTGCAGGTGCTACAGGTCCAAGTGGGAAATAGCGGGTTGAAACCTTTTTTTTGCTAAATTGGCCCTCAAAGGCCCAAGTGTTATGTTTTATATTTTAATGTGCTGCACATTTTTGATAAGTGTGAACATGTTATTTGCTTGCAAGAAAGTAGCACCGTCACCCCGAGAAAGGGGTGGGGTCGTTATAATTTAGTATCTAATCCTGATCATTCCTTTGTTTTCCACCATTTGGTGGAATGCTTCTCTACATGTGCTACAGGTCCAAGTGGGAAATAGCGGGTTGAAGCCCTTTTTTGCTAAATTGGCCCTCGATGGCCCAAGTGTTACGTTTTATATTTTAACGTGTTTTCAGTCTACGTGTCGATGTATGGAAATCACATTCTTGTAAACATGAACATGGTGTTGTAAGGCCTAAGGCCAAAACTATTTTGTGTAATTTACATTTATGGTTTATTTTAGTAGTGGACATTCCTAGATGGGTGATTCTTAACCTTTTAAGCTTCTTCTAGAATGTAACTTTGTATTAGGGTGTGTTATTAGATTAGAATGAATTATAGTTTCACTGTGTTATTCTTTCATTTGTCCGTTTAATATGGCGTGGGTCCCGGCCGGACCTGTTGTTATATTACTCATGACAGATTCATGTGTTATAATTTGGTTTCAGATTCTGGTGTCGTTTTCTTCTTCAAATTCTTGGACAAAATATTTTAAGGTGGGGTGAGCACTTAGGTGCGTCGTTATTATAACAAGAAAGTACTCATGAATGTCCACTTATGAATGAATAACACACATGAAACATGCAAGACAACATTTTTTGTGGCACATAATGACGTGCCTGCAACCCATCCTTCTACTAAAACGATAAGAATAGTAGATGAATCTGTGTTCTTCATGATCAATGTCCAACCAGGGAGGCAAGTGCAACCTCCTGCCCTTATAGTGGGCCAGTGACCGCTGGCATAGTTGAGCCCTTAGTGGTGGAACAAGTGGTTGTAGAACCTTTGGTAGCAATAAGAGTAACGGGGAAGAAACTCAATCACGTGATGAGCTTCAATCCTCTAGTGTTTATGGGGACTGGAACCTCAACACAAGCAAAAGATTGGCTCTCCCTGATTAAAAGAACCATGACGAGAATGGAGACGGAGGAGTGGAAGAAATTTAGCGTATATAGCTACTTTCCTGTTTGACGAAGAGGCGATATTATGGTGGGACAAGTTGGAGTTGCATCACTTTACGGGAAGACAACTTACCAATATCTGAATGGATGAGCTTTCAAGGTTGTTTCTGGCTCAATATCTCCTTTTAGCACAGAGGATTGCTATGGAGAATCAATTCCAGAGGTTAACTTAGGGCAAGAATTGTGTTGACGACAACTTTCGTGAGTTTACTAGATTAGGGAGGTATGAAGGCTCTACCTTTGCTGATGAGGAGCGCAAGACCAACTAGTTTTATAAAGGCCTGCGAGATGATTTGAGGTTGCTACTCGTTGTCCAATGACACAATTCTTTCTAACATTGGTAAATACTGCTTGATCTCTAGAGCAACATATGATAAGAGTTCAAAGTAAGACGGACGTGGTTGTGAGGAAGCCAAAGTTCAAAGAATCGAGTTCTACAAAGTTTGGGTTCCGAAAGTGGAACAAGAAGGCTAGAACTTTTAGACCACCTTCTTTTGTTGTTTCTAGATCCACTACTGGGCAAGGCCCCGTTACTTGTTACTCATGTGATAAGGTGGAAAATTATGCCCGATATTGTTGGAGTGGCCGTCCAAAGACGGAGAAGAAGTCGGGAGCATCATATACTGAAAATGGCAAATAGTGGAGTCAACTACATCCCATTATGCACCAGCCCAACCCAAAGTTTACAATCTTGGCCAGCAGGAGACCATCAAGCAAGGTGATGTGGTTATAGGTATGAGTTAGACTATAGCTTTATTGCTTTCTATACCTTATGCCCTATCCATTGGTCATATAACTGGTTGCATTGGGTTTTGTCTTAATCTTGCACCATCATGCGAGAACACTGTTTGATATATGAGCTTCACGGTCCTTTTTATCTGAGAACTTTATTTTGCGTATCGAAGTGCCTTCTTTTATATCGAAAGATATATTGGTTATGTTGCTGCCTAATGGGTGCTCGATGCACACGGATAAAGATTGTTGCATGAAGGTGCAGATAGGAAGTCAAGAGTTTGACTTGGAAGCGTCACTGCTGCCGATAGTAGAGTTTGACGTAATCTTTGGAATGGACTGGGTTTCGAAGCAGCATACGTGGATCGATTGCAATCTCAAGGAGGTCAAACTAGGGCAAAATACCGATCATGAAACTATCTTCTCTTGAAAGAAGGGATCGAGCAAGATACTGATGTTTTCTCTCCAAGTAGTCAAAAATGTTAGCAGGGTGCGGAGTTGTTCTTCACGCTAGTGGAGGCTTTAAAGCCCAAGTCCGGTTTGAGTAGTGTTCCTATAGTATCAGAGTTTGCTGACATATTCCCTGAAGATATCCCTAGAGCTCCACCTCGGCAAGAGATCGAATTCACTATTGACCTAGTGTCAGGTGTCAAGTCTGTGTCACGCTCTTCGTACTATTTAGTGCCAAAGGAGATGACAGAATTGAAAGTAAACTTACAAGAATTGTTAGAGCAAGGATATGTGTGCCCATGTTTGTAACGCCCCTAATTTTCCGGCAATTATATTAATCCTCTTGGTGACATCATAATGACGTAAGGGCGTTACGTTAACGCGGTGTTAACGATGCGCCGTCGTTAGTGCGTTTTCGCGTCCGTTTGGTCAAGTCGACCAAAAAAATTGAATTTTACCGGAATTGGAAAATTTTACGTTAGAAAATTAAGCTATTCAATTTTAAAAATACCCGTCAAGTTTTATTGCGATCTGAGCAATATTAGAGACTCGGTGAATTTTCAAAGATTCGTAGGATTTTTGTTTCTCGTAAAACATTGGAAAATTATAACTCGAGAACGGTTCGTCGGATATTGGTTGACTTTGTCATTTGATTCATAGCACCAGCATTTATCTTAGGGGTGATTTTCGTTCGAATCGGTCTGTGTTTAGCACTTTGTAATAATATAATATTTAAATTATTATTAATATTAACACAATTAATATAGAGATTTTTAGATATTTAATAAAATTCATTGAGTTTTCTTGCCTATACACGACGAACAAACCGCCCCTTAATTAAATCACATTAACTATTATTATTATTAAGTGTGTATATATAATATATATATATATATATATATATATATATATATATATATATATATATATATGATGTCTCATCTTCCCCTAGAAGAGGACCGAACCACAGATCGAGAGAGAGGCAAAGCTTTCGTCATAAACCTTCCAATCATCGTCGCGGGGGCTCCAGTGAGCGAAACCTTCGACAGAGCATAGATCCGGAAAGCTCTCGCCGAGAGCTACGCGTATGCGGTAAGATTTTTTTTTCATTTTGTGGATTCTTGGTTTTAGGGTATTTGACCTTAACCCTTGTCTTCCCTCGAAAAATTTCAGAGATTGTAGACGAGGAGTTCTTACGGTCGATTCTTGAAGCGGAGCGCTTGAGAGACCGATTTTTCTGAAGATTTGAGGCTTGTGGTGGTTTGCCCTCCTTGCACCATTCTTTTCTTGTGTTCTTCCTTATTATTATCCCTTGACAAGTATTGAAACTACTGATCGGGTCAAGAGAAAATTTGTCGGGATTTCGAGTGAAGCTCGTCGGGTGTATCCGACGAATTTGTCTGATGTTTTCCTTACGAGTGAATATTTCCTTAAAGCCAAGTTAGATTCGTCAAGTACAATTCGTCGAATATCGATTTGAGGCCAAGTATAATTCGTCGAATATTGATTTGAGGCCGAGTATAATTCGTCGAATATCTATTTGAGGCCAAGTATAATTCGCCGAATATCGATTTGAGGTTAAGTATAATTCATCGAGTATAGATTTGAGGTTGAGCCGAGTTCGTCGAGTATCGATTTGGGATTGAGTCGAGTTCATCGAGTATCGATTTGAGGTTAAGTCAAGTTCGTCGAGTATAGATTTGAGGTCAAGCTGAATTTGTCGAGCAAGGGTGTTTACACTTAAAAATTCCTGGATTATTCTTCCCCTGCTTAGTCTTGGGCACCTTCGGGTTACCTCTGTATTATGGTTTTTTTATTATTATTTTGGCCTTTGGTTGGCAGTGGATAAAGTACCATCTCCTCAGTACTGGTTTGTGAATCATTATCCCTGGTGGGTTTCCTTTTTTCACTTTTGTGGGTTGTTGGGTTGTGTTGGACAATGTGGTTGTCACCGCAGTGCCTTGTTGAAATGTTTGGTCTGATGGTTTGGGTTGGACAATGTGGTCAACGCCTCAGTACCATTTTACGGGAGGTAATGATTCGCGTGTTTGAGCTGATCAGTCTCTTTTTCATACAGTAAACATGTATATCTATACTCATTTATGATTGTTGAAGTCTGAAGTTACTCTCACTTGGTGTGATTTTTAGTTATATCTAACCCCTGGCTTCTCTTACACTTATTGTTTATATGACCTTGAGTACTAAGGTTTTCTTTTAGCTAGTCTGATTTGGGATGGTAACCCTTAACTTCCCATGTTCACTTACTTTTGACCTGTTACTGCCACATGTACATTTCTTGCTGAGACGTTCTTTTCTTTTGAATGCATCAGGCTCAAAGAAGTAATGGTCTGGGCAGCTAGAGTTGGTGTTTTCTAGCATGGGCTTTTCTAGCATTGGTTTTCCTTCCCTCATCTTCATGAGATAGTTTTGTTATTCTTGGTTTGGATCAGACATACATGTTGTTCTGTGGGTTCATATCAGGTAGTGGCGCTCACAGTGATTTATTGTAGATGTTAGACTTTTTGCTAGCTATTATGCTATTTTTCTTGCTTGTTTTACCTGCTTGCTCTCTGGGAAGAATTTATGTCAGGTTGTATGTTAGTTACTTTCAAGGTATAAAAGAATTAATATACTTATCTCATGCTTATATCATCCATTTAAATCAAATGTCACTCTATTTTAACGAATGTAAAAGCTCTTTTAGTACTTATATTAAATCTAGAGGTGTATATATCATGAATTATTCTAACAGACCTTCATGCTTATATAGGATAATAAATGAACAATACAAAATATTTTTTGCTACGTATATGTATATTTTTACTCGAGAACTAGTTGATCCACTGAGCCAAGGAACAAGGTCATCAAAACTTAAATGCCACTATATTTTTATCATAAAAATTTATGAATTTCATGAAAAATGATAGGAGTAGGTTCTTGCATAAGGGTCTGCAATTGTCTCATGCACGACGTGGCATCACGGCGCGTATTTTCTCTCACTCTGATATATAATTAAATACTGAAAAAAATACATGTTGTGATAGTTGGTATCAGAGCCAAGTTTGTTTGACAAGTTAGTCGAAAAACTATCTCTGGTAAAGTTTTAGTTGTCTTGTTTCATTATATACACATACCAATGTATCATCAATACGTCTTGGTTGAAGCATAAACACTACACCCATAAGCATGAAAAGAAGTATATTGGGCATATTATATAGTATGGGATACATAATATGTATTGTATATGGATCCTTATAGGAAGCAACAAGTGATTGTTATGTAGTATGGGATGCATAACAATGATCACATTGAGGCTCATTAGATTTTTTTTGTTACATGCAACATTATGTAGTATGGGTTGCATAATATTTCATATGTACATCGTTCATAACATGCATTAAGACTTTACTAGAATGCATAGCACTACATACATAACATAACATAGCATGAGCACACGTGCCAAGTTAAGATCTACATGAAGACACACGTACACACATGATTTTAAAAAAAAGGAATAATAATTCATGCATTCATATTATTGTCACATGAGTTAGTAGGATAATGTTGTATCATCCTAAGTTAATGCATAACATCACTTATAAAAACCGCAGAGCAAGGTAGCAGTAGGAGCAAGTATCTATATATGTATGGTCTGAATTAAGTTGAGTAGTTCTAGCATTAAGCAAGGTTTTAATGAGTTGTTTATTGTATTATTAGGAATGTCACCTAAGCGTATTATGACGAGGTTGACTCCCTAGTCTGAGGGTGAGTTGTCGAGAGCGTAGAGTGAGACTGTGATGGAAGGGTTGTGGCAGAGCAATGAGGCTCTGTTAAGGCAGATGGTTGCAATGCAATCGTAAATTTAGGCATTGTTGATTGTCACCTCAGGGCTACAGCCTGTGGTGCAGAACCCTGTAGTGGGACAAACTATACTTGTTCCTCTTGTTCCTCTAGTGCCTCCAGTTCTACTGTCACTAGAGATGAATTTTATTTCGCACTTCCAACGATTAGGACCTTCTACCTACGATGGGAGAGCCGATTTCATGGCCTTGGATGATTGGATCATTGTCATCGAAGAAATGTTTTTGTATTCGGGAATCTCTGCGGACCAAAAGGTGATGGTCATCTCCTACCAGCTGAAGGGTGATAAGTCTTTATTTATAGTAGTTTTTATATAGTTTTTATTTAATAAATAGTTAGGTTTCTATTTAGTTTTATTATTTTTTGAATTAATTCCTTTGTTTTCTTATTTCAGGTCAATCTGGGAGGCCACTATCAAATTGGAGCATGCTAGGCTAATCAGAAGCACAAACAGAGAATTCCTTGAAAAATCACGTTTACACGCCCCTGTCACGGGCGTGACCTTCAGGTCACGGGCGTGATAGGTGGTCGTGGCCCATAAAGGAAGCTCTAGAGTACATTCCACATCAGATTAAAGCTACATGCCCCGGTCATGGGCATGTCCAGTGGGTCACGGACATGCCCACCGGGCGTGACACCAAGGAGCTCGGAACGTCGACTGCAAATCGTCGAACTGCGAACAAAGAGTTGTGACATGCCATGTGTCACGCCATCCTTGGGCGTGTACCATAGGTGTGACACCAACAACCAGCATCATCGATCGAAGAACGTCGATCAGACACGTACACGCCCAGTCATGGGCGTGACTCAGGGCGTGTCAGGAGCGTTTTCCAGCCAATAACAGTCGTTCCTGCCATTGCCGAAAAATTGTCATTTCTAGCTTGACACGCCCTAGGTCACGGGCGTGTCCAGGGGATGTGATGCCTTCATCAACAACATTTTATTCCGCCATTTTCCAGAAACAGGTCTGACACACCCTAGGTCACGGGCATGACCTAGGGGCGTGACCCGTCATTTAACAGATTTTGCCAGTTTCTCCTCCAACATTCCCGGGCTTTCAAGGCGACGGTTCCATGCCTTACACGCCCTAGGTCACGGGTGTGGCCTAGGGGCGTGACCTGCCAGAGAAAATTCTATAAATTCCAGAAATCTATAGGAGACTGGGGAGAATCGAGGGAGCCAAATATAGGAGTAGTTCAGTAGCTTAGTTTTTTATTTTTGTGCATTTCTTTTATGTACTTTGCAATTTCATAGTTTGATAAGCTTTAATTCCAGCACTTTTTCATGCTTGTATTTGTTTATTTTTACATGTATCCCTCTTTTTATTAGCACTTGATTTTGACAAGTTTAATAAAATAAGCTTCATTTTGTCAAACTCTTTTATTTTATTCACTTCAATCTATCTTTGATTTAATTATTTCCGACCTTAGTTTTGTATCCTGGATTTACCGACAGATTGTGGATACGAGTAGAACACTCAAAGGTAGAAGGAGTCGCATGCACTCCTCGAGAGAGGATGACACAGATCTTCCGGATTAGAGTCAAATCGAATAGCAAGGTTCACCGCATAAGACAAGCTTAGGGGTTTCGACTGGCCGAGAAGTCTTAATCGATCAACCTAAGTTTAGTCGAGAGCGTATTCTCGAGAGAGGCGCTTTTGTGATTTAGGAACCTCTAGGGTCGAAGTAGGTAAATTAGAAGTTTGCTTTTATGAAAAGTTTATTTTATTTTAAAGTGAGTCTACATCTAGTGCTATCTTTTAGTATTTTTCTAGTTATAGTTTAAATTTACTCTTTTTATTTTCCAATAAAATAATATTAATTTGCGTGAGTAGAAGTACTCAACAGTCCCCGAGTCTAATACGACGATTTCTATATGATATTTCGATAGGTACGCTTAACTATTTCGGGATTTTAGTTTGAAATTATTTTTTAAAACTATAAAATTCTCCATCAAGTTTTTAGCGCCGTTGTCAGGGATATTTTTGTTGATATTTTGAAAGCGAAAATTGTATTACTTTTATCACTCTCTTTCTCTATCCCCAATTATTCTTTTAATTTTCTTTTTCAAACTCATTTCTATTAGGTAAGGGTTGTGTTTATTTTCTTTTATTAAAAAAATATTATCTCAATTGGCCGCTAAAATTGTCAAACTTCAAAATCAACTAGATATGTTGGAAGCCACAAAAAAGTGCCAAAGTTTTTGTAATTATTATGGTGCTACTCAGCAAAGTGATAATTGTTATTATTATTATTATAAAAATTTTTGTTATGAAATTAATTTTGCAATTAATAATTATCCTCACTTTGATGTTAATTCTGTTTCTAATTTTCATGAAACTAATTTTTTCAATTCACCTATTTTTCATGAAAATAATTTTTCAAATGTGAATAATTATTTTGATTTAAATAATTCCTCTTCCACCTCGGATTTTGGTTTTTCTTGTTCGCAAGATCAACCGAAAAACTTTCCGAGTTATGAGAACAAATATTTAGATCCTAATTTTTGTTTTTCTTTTAGCACACCACAACCATTTTCGTCTAGTTTTGGTAACTTTACGCAATTCATAGTTGATCCTCCCCAAAATTCAGAAGAAATTATTTCTTGTTCTAATGATTCTTCACCGTCTTCAAATAGTCCACCCAGTACGAAACATGAATCTTCATATGCCACCTTGGTGTCTTATTTGAAAGAGGAGGAAGAATTATTATATCAAGAATTTATTAAAGTTATGGGCACACCGGGCGAAATAGAAGAAAAACATGTTTCTTATCCTATTTCTCCCGATTTTCATTCTCCTCATGAATTTTCAAACTCCACTTATGAATATTTAGAAATTGAAATTCATGAAAATATTGTGCCTAGTAATTTTCTTTTTAATCAATTTTAAGATAACAATTTCATTTTAGAAGATAAACAACCAGAGCCTAATCTTATAACTTCGCAAGAGCCTCCTCCTTACGAAGATTTTTCTAACGCGCTTATTCTTGATTTTTCTTTCACTAACACGTTTCAGGAAGAAGATGAGTCATTGCAATACAACGTTGTCCCCGATCCATTTGTTGCTCATCTATAAAGATTCAAATCACCTCAAGTATGGAGAGGTGAATTCAATCTACATTTTCAAGTCGCATGTTCAAAGAAGAAAAATCAAGAACAAATCAGAGTAGTAGTCTGGTAAGCGATTTTTGCATCTTCGCCAAAGCGCGAATTAAGGGAGTTGCCCGTTCATCTCAATTTTTATTTTCCTTTCTCCTAACCCGAACTATCTAGCTTAAAGACGGGAAAAAGAAAAACACTCTTGGGAGACACCCCTTACTTATCTTATAATTTTTATGAATTATTTTTTTTCTAAAATTTTCACAAATAGTTTTTCTCTCCCCCCCTCCTACTTGACTTATAAATATTGGGAACAATGTTTATTTTTAAGTATGGGGGTGGATTCTTATTTATTGTTTTTATTTTAAAAATTCAAAAAAATGAGAAAATCTTTAAAAATAAAAAAACTTTCAAAATTAAAAAAAATTCTTTTTATTATAAAAAAATACAAAAAAATAATAAACCCCTGCTTAAATTTTTGTGACTTTTCGGAAATTTATTTTGAGTTAATTTATAAGAATTTCTATATTTTTTGATTTTCTAATCTTTTATTTTATCATAGTTAGTTGAATTTAATTTTTAGACGACTTAATTTTGAGAAATTTTTTATGAATTAAAATTATTTAGAGTAAACTATTTAGCCCTTTTTCTCTTTTATTCTAATTAGTTTCAATTTTATAGTACTTATATTAACAATTTTTATTTTAATTATCTTCACTTTATGCTCTATGATTCTTACGAAATTTTAATTTACTATAGTTGCTCTTTCAGTTTTTTAATTTAATCTAAAATTTGTTAAGCTTTTCCCTTGTTTTTAACTTTTTTGTTAGATCATATGACATATGTATAAGAGGATAAAATTCATTATCCCCTAGTACACATTTGTAATTTTTCTTTTTGTGGTTAGATCACATGTCATGAGAATCAAGTATTCCTTGGTACACATATGCAACCCCCCAAAAAAGGAGTAAGAGGATAAAATTCATTACTCCCAAGCAATTTTGTTTATATTTGAAGAGAAAAAATATCAAAAAAAAAATTTGTGTGGGGTGAGAGGATAAAATTCATCACCCCCAATCTGAGATCTCTTCAATTTCCTTATTCTCAAAACCCAATAGCCAATATTATTGTTTTAGAAATAAATTAAAATTCTAAGAGAGCATAAGTAGTAATTTAAATTTTTCTTTAAGTTTTTTTTAATTAAAAAGTGTTAATAATTCTAAATCTAAATTTGTTTGTTAAACTACTCAATTTTAAAGTCTAATTAATTTATATGAGAAAATTTTGCTAAATATATTTAGCTCTTCGCATTTTCATTTCACATTTTAGGACTTAATTTTAAATCACTGAATTTTACTTTTAACTTTCTTTTGATTTAATAAAATTTTAGTTTAATTAAAAAATTATATTAATTTTTTATAAGTACTTCTCATAGTTTTGCTCTGTAATAGCAAAAGCTTAAGTATAGGGGTATTTGATAAGTCTTTATTTATAGTAGTTTTTATAAAGTTTTATTTAATAAATAGTTAGGTTTCTATTTAGTTTTTATTATTTTTTGAATTAATTCCTTTGTTTTCTTATTTTAGGTCAATCTGGGTGGCCACTATCAAATTGGAGCATGCTAGGCTAATCAAAAGAACAAACAGAGAATTCCTTGAAAAATCGCGTTTGCACGCCCCTGTCACGGGCGTTACCTTCAAGTCACGGGCGTGACCTTCAGGTCGCGGGCGTGACAGGTGGTCGTGACAGATAAAGGAAGCTCCAGAGTATATGCCACGTCAGATTAAACTACACACCCCGGTCACGGGCATGTCCAGTGGGTCACGGGCATGCCCGCCGGGCGTGACACCAAGGAGCTCAGAACGTGGATCACAAATTGTCAAACTGCGAATAAAGAGCCGTGACACGCCCTGTGTCACGCCATCCTTGGGTGTGTCCCATAAGCGTGACACCAAGATCCAGTATCGTCGATCGAAGAACGTCGACCAGACACGTACACGCCCAGGTCATGGGCATGACCCAGGGCGTGTCAGGAGCATTTTCCAGGCAATAATAATCGCTCCTGTCATTGCCGACAGATTATCGTTTCCAGCTTGACACGCCCTAGGTCACGGGAGTGTCCATGGGACGTGATGCCTCCATCAACAGCATTTTATTCCCGCCATTTTCAGCTTCTCGCCGTTTTCCAGAAACAGATCTGACACGCCCTAGGTCACGGGCGTGACCCGTCATTTAATAGATTTTGCTGGTTTCTCCTCCAACGTTCCCGGTCTTTCAAGATGACGGTTCCAAGCCTTACATGCCCTAGGTCACGGGCGTGACCTAGGGGCATGACCTGCCAGAGAAAATTTTATAAATTCCAGAAATCTGCAGGAGACCGGGGCGAATCGAGGGAGCCAAATCTAGGAGTAGTTCAGTAGCTTAATTTTCTATTTTTATGCATTTCTTTTATCTACTTTGCAATTTCATATTTTGATAAGCTTTAATTCAAGCACTTTTTCATGCTTGTATTTATTTATTTTTACATGTATCCCTCTTTTTATTAGCACTTGATTTTGACAAGTTTAGTAAAATAAGCTTCATTTTGTCAAACTCTTTTATTTTCTTCACTTAGATCTATCTTTGATTTAATTATTTTCGACCTTAGTTCCGTATCCTAGATTTACCAATAGGTTGTGGATACGAGTAGAACACTCAAAGGTAGAAGGAGCCGTATGCACTCCTCGAGAGAGGATGACAGGGATCTTCTGGATTGGAGTCAAATCCAATAGCGAGATTCACCGCATAAGGCAAGCTTAGGAATTTCGACTGGTCGAGAGGTCTTAATCGATCAACCTAAGTTTAGTCGAGAGCGTATTCTTGAGAGAGGCGCTTTTGTGATTTAGGAATCTCCACAGTCGAAGTAGGTAAATTAGAAGTTTGCTTTTATGAAAAGTTTATTTTATTTTAAAGTGAGTCTACATCAAGTGCTTTCTTTTAGTATATTTTCTAGTTATAGTTTAAATTCGCTCTTTTTATTTTCCAATAAAAAAATATTAATTTGCGTGAGTAGAAGTACTCAACAGGCCCCGAGTTAATACGATAGTTTCTATACTATATTTCGATAGGTACGCTTGCCTATTTCGGGATTTTAGTTTGAAATTATTTTTTAAAACTATAAAATTCTCCATCAAAGGGCCTTTCTAAGAGCTGGTGGATCCGAGAGAAGGAGAGCCTCTTAGAGGGTTGTTTATGGTAATCTTTCAAAGAGACGTTGCTTAAAAAGTTTCTGTCATCGGTCATGCAAGACCGTCTGATGAACAAATTTTCGCACCTGATGCAAAACAACTCACAGTTAGTAAGTATGAGGTGGAGATCAGTAAGCTGAGTAGGTTTGCTCCAGATTTACTAGCCTCTGAGGCAGGTAGGGTGAAGCGATTCCTGGGAAGACTTCGTAGCGACATCCAGAAGTTGGTTAGCACGTATAGATCAGATACATATGTTGAAGCAGTATAAGCTACTCTGAAAGTTGAGTTTATCGACAATGCAAAGAATTGCTCGCTGCAGGCAAGGAAGGACAAGAGAAAGTCTGATGACAATAGATGCTCTCGGGCATCTGGCTCTGCTTTGAAGAAAGGAAGCAAAAAAGTGTGTAGTTTTTGTGGCCAGTCGAGCCATTCCTTCAAGAAGTGTTTTAAGAGGTTGGGAGCGCAGAAGCAGCAACAAGTGCTTGTAATTCAGAGCACACCCAAAGGAGACCTGGTCTATGCCTCATGTAAGCAGAAGGGGCACTATATTTCCCATTAATGGTTAAAGGACAAGATCTGCTTCCAATGTGGGTAGAAAGGACATTTGAATTCTAGGTGCCCGCGGTCTCAGCCCCCGCTACAGCCACTTCCACTTCAAGTCTTGTCGTCGTCGCAGCATCTAGATAAAGGGAAGGGTAAGTTGAATGTGGTGACCATGGAAGAAGCACAGACTTCCACCCAAGTGATCTCAGGTTAGATTCTACACTAGTTCTTAGCTTTCAGTTATAGCTTTGATGTTGATTAGCTAGTTACATATACGATTTTATAGGGCAGTTTAGGGTAAAGAACCTTTGGGTGCACGTTCTTTTTTATTCTGGTACTACCCACTCATTTTTTGCTAAGAATTTCATCGAACATAATCGTCTGACTCTCGATCAAGTTGGTGATTCGTTTCGCGTTACGTTTCCCTCTGGTGACTCGGTGGTGTCGGACCAGGGAATCCAGAGTTGTCCTATCCTTTTAGGTGACTTCCTAGATTTTGCCAATCTGAAGGTGCTAGACCCGGAGGACTTCGATGTGATTTTGGGAATGGACTGGTTGTCTAGATATGATAATGTTATCCAATGCAAGATAAATTATATGGACTACAAGACGGACAAGGGCCACCGCATAACTGTGTATGGTTTTCCGCGCCAGGATTCCCCGATTATTTCTGGGGTAAGTGCTTAGAAACTCTTAGATTCTAGTTTTTTTTGCTTACTCGTTTTCTATTTTGGAAACTGTTAGTAGTTTGCCACGTATCTAGGATATTGTTGTGGTGCGATATTTTCCCTATCGGTCTTCTCGTTCTTTCGCCTAAGAGAGATGTATAATTTGTCATTGATCTTGAGTCGGGTACTCGCCCAATTTCTAAGATACCATACCATATGGCCTCGCGTGAGCTGGAAGAGTTACGTACCCAGCTAGATGAATTACTGCAGTGTGGATTTATTAGGCCAAGTTCTTCTCTTTGGGGTGCTCCTGTCTTGTTTATGAAAAAGAATGATTATTCCATGAGATTGTGCATTAATTATAGTGAATTGAATAAGGTAACCATCAAGAACAGGTATCCATTGCCATAGATAGATGATTTGTTTGATCAATTACATGGTAGTTCAGTGTTTTCAAAGATTGATCTTCATTCAGGATACCATCAGTTGAGGATTCGAGATTCAGATGTTTCGCAGACTGCTTTTTGATCCCAGTATGGGCATTTTGAGTTCTTGGTGATGACCTTGGGATTGACGAATGCAACTTCTGCTTTCATGGACATGATGAACAGAGTGTTTGAGCATTTCATAGTCGTGTTCATTGATGACATTCTTGTGCATTCCCGAAGTGTTGAGGAGCATGCTCAGCATTTGCGCCTAGTTCTGTCTATTATAAGAGATCATAAGTTATATGCGAAGTTGAGTAAGTGTGAGTTTTGGCTTTCTCAAGTGTCTGTTGGGTCTTTTTGTGAATAAGGATGGAATTTTCTTGGACCCATAAAAGATAGTTGATGTGATGGACTGGAAAAGACCTACCACACCTAAGGAGATAAGAAGCTTCCTAAGATTGGCAGGCTATTATAGAGGTTTTGTGGAAGGATTCTCCGTATTGTCTGCACCTCTGAAGAACCTTATGCAGAATAACACAGCATTTATGTGGAGTGATGAGTATGAAGGAGCCTTTCAGGAATTGAAAAAGAGATTGTGCACTGCTCCGGTATTGACCTTACCTACCGAAGGAGTTGAGTACACTGTTTATGTGGATGCATTGCATGTCGAGCTTGGATGCGTCTTGATGCAAGAAGGAAAAGTGATTGTGTATGGGTCGAGGCAATTGAAGGTTTACGAAAAGAATTATCCTACGCATAATTTGGAGTTTGCGGTAGTGATTTTTTCCCTGAAGCTTTGGAGACATTCATTGTATGGTGTGTTATGCAAGATTTACACAGATCATAAGAGCTTGAAGAATGTTTTCACTCAAAAGGATCTGAATTTGCGCTAGCGCAAATGGATGGAGTACGTCACGGATTGTGATGTCGACATCCTTTATCATCTGGATAAAGCTAACTTGGTAGTCGACGCCTTAAGTAGAAAATCCACGCAAATCTTCAACCTCTCTATGCAGTCTTTGGTAGAGGAGTTTCTGTTGATGGATATATCAGTCGGCATTAGTGTCGCGCCTTCTAGCTTAGAAGTTGAAGACCCTTCTTGGATTACTCTTATAAGGATGCATCAGAAGGATGATTCAAATCTATATAGCATATCTGAGATAGGTCCGAGAGGGGAGAATTGTTAGATTTCTCCATAGATAAGGTCGATACCCTGAAGTACCAGGGTAGGTTCTGTATTCCTGCTATTGGAAATATTCGGGCAAAGATTTGCAGTGAAGCACATGGTTCTAGTTTTGCCTACCACCCTGTTTCTACAAAATTGTATAAAGATCTGAAGCAAATCGTTTGGTGGTATGGGATGAAGAACAATATAGCTAAGTTCGTGTCTGAGTGCTTCATCTGCAAGTGTATTAAGGCAGATCATAGAAGGCTTGGTGGCAAGCTGACACCTTTGGATATTCTAAGTTGGAAGTGGGAGTACATTTATATAGATTTTATTACCGGTTTGTCGAGGTCTCCTCAATGGTATGATTCTGTGTGAGTCATAGTTGATAGATTGACGAATTGTACTCACTTTGTGCCCCTCAAAATTGGTTATTACATCGAAAAGATAGCTGAGTTGTATTTAGATGAATTCATCTGATTGAATGGAGTGCCAGTAAGTATTGTGTCAGATCAAGATTCCAGGTTTATATCGTGTTTCTGGTAAAGTTTGTAGGAAGGGTTGGGCATTGACCTTAGATATTAAATCGCTTATCACTGACAGACCAATGGTCAAATGGAAAGTGTTAATCAAATTTTGGAAGATATGATCAGATGTTATATTTTGGACGATGATGGAGCATGGAACCAGCATCTTAGACTGATGGAATTTGTTTATAGTAATAGTAATCAAGTGAGTTTATCAATGACCCCCATTGAGGCTTTGTATAGGATACATTGTAGAACTCCCTTATTTTAGGCTGAAGTTGGTGAGAGACCATTGTTGGGTCCGGAAGCCTTAGAAGAAATGAGTATTTCTGTGATGCATATTAGTCAAAAGTTTCATGTGGCTCAGGAGCGTTATGATAAGTATGCAAATCGACGAAGGCTTGATTTGGAGTTTGCAGTTGGAGACATGGTTTTTTTGAAGATTTCTCCAATGTCAGGTGTTAAGAGATTTGGAAGGAACCACAAGTTGGATCCTAGAATGTGGAATCTTTCCAGATTGTTGAGCGCATCAGAGTGTCAGCTCATGGGTTAGATTTGCCTGTTGCTTCCCATGGTGTTCACAATGTGTTTCGTGTGAGCTAGTTACAAATATGTGTTCTTAGTGATCATCATGTCCTTGACTTGGTGCCCCAGTTGTAGCCTGACATTTCTCATGTCGAAGCGCATGTTCCTCTGGAGACTTAGGATTGGGTGTTGCGGAGGAAGTTGATTCTCATGGTCAAGGTTCTTTGGAAAAACAAGATGTCGAGAGCGTGACTTGGGAGTTAGAATCGGCTATGAGAGTCTCTTCCTCAACTTTTCTCCAAGTTTCATCGGTAAGTATTACAATCTGATAACCTTGGCTATTTTTTTGTCTTGATTCGAATGGTGCTGGTGGGTACATTAGAATTTGTGTACCTGATTTGGAGAAGCCTCACCTAACTCAATGATATACATCAGGTTGTGTTTGATTGTGTATTGAGTTAATTTGTGCAGACAGAAGAATGCAGAAAATATTTTAAGTATAAAAGTGTCAAGACAATTATTTTGTGTTGACACCTTTGAAGGAGCTGTGTCGAGACAAGAAGCAAGTCTGTATCGACACACTGGACTTGTGTCGACACTCAGAAGCTAAGTCAACATCAACTGTGTCGACACTTATAACTTGTGTCGACACACTTAGACTGTTGAGCTGACAAGAGTAAAGAAGCGACTATGTCAACATCCAGGACTTAGGTCGACATTTAAAGAGGTTGTGTCGACACACAGGACTTGTGGCGATACATTCTACAAAAGTTGTGTCGAGAACTTAATAAAGAGTTGTGTCGATATTTTTTGAAGTATGTCGACACATTCCACAAAGACTGCGTGTCGAGAACTTGATGAAGAGCTGTGTCAACTATTTTCTGAAGGGTGTCGACACAATCTACAAAGATAGCGTCAAGACCAAGTGAAGAGCTATGTTGACAGTTGCTGATGTCTGTTGACAGCACCAAATATAGTGTGTCGACACCCGAGTATTTGTGTCGACACATACTCCATCTGTGTCGACACGTATTATCCTTATGTCTCGACACATTCTACTGAGCTAACTATTTCTAAGTGCCAAGACTGAAGGCTTGACAGCTGTCAGAATTGTCACGGCCCATTCAGACATGATAGAAATGTCAGATGCCAGTCAACTTCTGGATCAGCAGGTTTCCACTAATGTAAAGCTATAAATAGGGCCAGGCTATCAGAGAAAGACGAACGAACAGAAGATAGAGAAAAACTAAAGTGGATTTCTCCAAGAAGAATTCAAGGATTCCAGTACAGCTGGAGATTCTGATTCAAAATCAGAGAAGGAGATTGCTTCACAGCAGATCTTCAAAAGATTGAAGAATTAATTCAGAAGGGTGGAAGAAGCTGGATTTACACCAAGAAGATTCAACCTATGTTTTCTATTTCAAGAGGCTTTGAATAAGCTAAGTCAGGTTGAATCAAATCTTTTACTGCAAAGAAAAGTTGAAAGCAAATCCATCAAGATCTGATCAAGATTCCTTCATCTCTTTCTGAGTGAAGGTAGAAACATCTTCTTAATCAAATTCTTGTAGGATCTATTCTGGATCTGAGTGTAAGAGATTAAGTTCTCTGAGTTGTAAGCCTGTATCTATAAAGGCTGAGATAGAGCTGTTAGCCTGAGGTAGGAGATTGGTTTCTTTGAGCTTTAGGCCTGATGGAAGAGGCTAAGGTAGGGCTTCATTGCCTGAGTGGTAGGAGTGGGGATTCACTCTGAGGTAGGGTTCTTGGAAAGAGCATGAGTTGTAGTACATGTTGAAGTGTGAGCTATAAGGACCATTTTTGGTTCTGAGTTGTAAGATCTGAGGATCTGAGAAGGTGAAAGGAAGTTAGGCTGAATCTACTATACTGCTAGATAGGCGATGGGTAAAGTGGATGTACCCATCATTTGGGGAACCACTATAAACCTATGTGTATGATGTGATTGTTTGTTTGTGTGCCGTGATAACTCTAGATCATAACTGTGTTGTGATAAAATTATTAACTGTCTAAGTAGTAAAAAGAATTGAACCTATTCACCCTCGCCCCCCCTAGGTGTTTAGACAGTCTTAAAACCAATTCTTTCAAGTGGTATCAGAGCCAGGTTCCTCAAAATAAGACTTAACAGTCTGAGTGTATCTTTAAGACAGTAATAAGATAGCCAAAATGGGTTCAGGTGAAAATCACAAAGAAATTGGATCCATGAAACTACTCATCTGCAAAAAAGAAACATTTGATATATGGAAAGAAAGGGTCAGATTATTCATGGAGGCATCTGATCCAAGAATCTACATCACAGTTCAAGAAGGGCCTTTCATCCCATGAAGACATCTGTTTTAGATGCAAATTTGAGGACTCCAAAGAATTATTCTGATGACCAAAGATGAGATCATCTTAGCTACTTTGGATAAGAGGGCACAGAACATAATAGTGAGTGTCATAGATGATTATACATTTCAGAATTTAGTCCACTATAAAACCTCAAAGGAAATGTGGGACACCTTAATTGTCTACATGGAGGGGACTGAAGAAGTAAGAGAGGATAGGAAATCCATGCTGAATCAAGAATATGAGAACTTCAGACAGGCCAAGTCAGATAGCATAGTTATATGCTATGAAACATTTTTTAGAATTGTCAATGAACTAATGACTTATGGAATAGTTTTCAGCACTTATGAACTTAATGACAAGTTTCTCAGATCATTAACCAAGGATTGGGATACCAAAGTTTGTGTCATCAGAGAAGTGGCCAAACTTGCTGATACTCCTCCATCAACCTTCTTTGGTAAAATATTGTCCTATGAGATGTAGTTGATAGCCAGAAAGGAAGAGGAGAAATGCAGCAGGTCTTATGGCAATGATACGTCTGTGTCATTCAAAGTTGAAGCCACAAAGAAGGGCATGAGAAAGACTCCTTCTCCTCCCAAAAACATTGCTGGTACTGAGTCAGAAAGTTCTGACACCAACACAGCAGATGGCCATAATTCTGATGAGGAGCTTGTTGCCTTCTCTAGGCAGTTCTAGAAGTTTCTGAAGAAGAAGAACTAGAGGAAAAGGCTTTCCTCTTCCTCTTACTCCAAGGATGACAGCTACAAGGGAAATAAGAAAACCTCTAAGGAGGAAAGGTATGACACTAAACCTAGTAAACAAACATCTACTAAGATTATCTGTTATTATTGCAGCAAGCCAGGACATGTTATATCAGACTGTCCTGCCAAAATAAAGGAGTTTGGTGAGAAAAAGAAACTCCAGCATAAAGGCAAAAAGGAAAAATATCTTGTGGCCAAGAAGGAGAAAAGCTGGACTGAATCTTCTTCAACAGAGTCAGAAACTGAAGAGGATGCTGAGGCCTACATTGGGCTGTTCTCTGCTGAGGAAGATTCTGTAGAATTAGAACTCTTGCAGATATTAGATGATCTCAATAAAATTGAAGACATCCAATGTATAGGGCTGATGGCTATAGCTGAGGATGGACACAGCCAGGAGCTGCCTGGTCCAAGTAAGGTACAGTCTTCACATTTTGTTTCTGATTATGTGACAAGCCCAGATTCAGAAGCATCTTCTTCAAGAGATAAAGATGGCTCTGAATCTGAAGGAGACATCACTCAACTGATTGATGACTATGGTGAGCTCCTGCAAGCCTTTAAGGAAAGCAAGCCTTTAAGGAAAGCAAGCTTTTAGCCAAACAGCTGGCAAAGGAAAATTCCAATCTGAAGTTGGCTGCTTCAGACTCAGTAAAAGTGCTAGATCAGAAGCTAAAAGAAATTAGCAAACTAAAAAATATAACTATTATTCAGATGGATACCATCACTTTCAAGAACAATCATATTAAGAATCTTGAAAGCAGAGTTCAAAAGGAGAGGGAGCTAGTGGCTAAGTTTTCTAAACCTAGTTCTGTGTTACCTTTGATAGATTCCTTTTCTTCCCAAAAAGGTAAGAAGTGATTAGGTTTCAAAGGAATTACAAGAGTTGTCTATTCCAAAAGGAAAGGAAATGCTCCAACTCAGCCACTTGCTTCTAAGCCTCAAATTTCTTTTAAAAAGGTGGTACAACCTTCTAACAGGTATGATCATGATAGTATCTATGGTCACTGTAAGCAATGAATAAGAAATGGCAAGGGTGCAAGTGCCTATTGGGCAGCCCATGAGAAATCACAAATGGCTCAAAACATTTGTGTTTGGTGTACCAGCCCCAACACTCAAGAACATGGTGTCAGCTGATTTACATGGTCTGGTAGCTAAATGGCAAGCTAAGGAAAAGTCTGTTGGCGAAACAGACTTGGGTATATCTGAAGCCATCAGGAGTATGCTTTTTGAAAAGAAGGTAGCTGCAGATAGGGTTCAAGATATCCCAAGTACTTCTGCTGCCAGACATCTTCCTAAGCAAGCTGTGGCTGAAAGACCTAAGAAAAAAACTGATGTACCAGCAGGGTTGAGAGCTGCTAACAACTTTGTAGTGAAGCTTGTTCTCAAAAGAAGGTATAATGTGCATGAGTCATGGTGTTGTGGCAAGGTGGTCCACTATTCCATTGATTGATGGCATAATAAGAGTGTCCAGAGACATATTGGTGGCTTACCTGACAGAAGAACTGCAGGTAGGCATGTTCAGTTTAAAATTAACTTGCACCTAGGACCCAATCAAATTTGGGGTACTAAGGTTAGATGATATATTCGTTGCAGGAAAGTCCAAGTGGCCATACCCCTATATGGTACTTGGACAGTGGATGTTCCAGGCACATGACTGGAACAAGGAGCATGCTTAAGGATTACACTCCCATTCAGTATGGTCCTAGAGTTACCTTTGGGGTCTTAGAAAAAGGATTAACAAAAGGTTTGGGTAAGATAACAAATGGCATAGTAACTATTAACACAAGTTTCTTATGTGAAAGGTTTGAAACATAACCTTATAAGCATAAGTAAACTATGTGATAAGTGTCAAATTAGAAGGTCAAGTGATCAAGGAGTTATCTTGACTGGCACTATGAGAGGAAATGTTTACTGTCTAGACTTTGAGTGTGAGAGAAAGGACTCTCATATATGCCTAGTTAAAGATGAGAAAGTTTCTCATTGTGTCAAATGGAACAAGAGACTAGCTCACCTTAACTACAAGACCATAGGTAGACTCTTTACTGAAGGGTTGGTAAGGAATGGTCCAGAATTTAAGTGCATTTGGGAGGGAATTTGCTCAGCTTGTCAAAAGGGCAAGCAGACCAGGTCTTCCTTCCAAAGTCTTGATACCAAGGACTCAGTGAGGTGCTTATACCTCCTGCATATGGATCTATTTGGTCATATGCCAATTCATAGTCTAGGTAGGAAAGTCTATACTCTTGTGGTGGTTGATGATTTTTCCAGGTTTGCTTGGGTATTCTTCTTAAGTAAAAAATCTGAAACTTCAGATATCTTCCAGACTTTTGTCAAGCAAATTCAGAATGAATTTAATAGTACTGTGGTCAAGATCAAAAGTGATCATGGGAGTGAGTTTCAGTCTGAATGCATGACAAGGTTTTGTGAAGGACTTGGGATTCATCTAGAATTTTCCTCGCCTAGAACTCCCCAGCAAAATGGAATTGCTGAAAGAAAGAACAGAACTTTGATTGAGGCAGGTAGATCTTTGTTAAATGACACTTCTCTTCCAGAATATTTCTGGGCTGAGGCAGTAAATACTACTTGTCATGTTCTCAATAGAGCTTTAATCACTAAAAGCCATAAAAAGACTCTCTATAAGATTATGAAAGGCAGAAAACTGAACATATCCTATTTTAAGATCTTTGGTAGCAAGTGTTATGTACTAAATAATGGTAAGTCTCATTTGACTAAGTTTGCTGCAAAATCCCAAGAAGGGATATTTGTTGGATACACCAACAATAGTAGAGCATATAGAATATATAACTTGACTACACAAGTTATAGAGGAGTCTGTCCATGTAGTCTTTGATGAGTCTAAGTTAATTAACTGTGAGCTGCCAAGCACTTCTTCTAGTCCTGTAGGTTTACAAGATAAGATGAACAATTTTACCATTAGGGAAGATAAACAAGTAAGTCAAGAGACTGAAGATGATGGATACTGTCCAGGGGGAGCTCAAGACTTACAAGCTAAAAATGTAGATCAGTTAGTTGAAGACTTGGAAGATCAACAAGTTGAAGAAAGATTACCACTAGCCTTGAGACATTTAAGAGATTATCCAGCTCATCAAATTATTGGTGATGCAAGTTATGGTGTAATTACCAGAAGTAATAGCTTGAACGCAGCATTATGTTCAGGTTTTTTGTCTAAAATAGAACCAAAGAAGTTTGAAGAGGCAGTCCTATACTTATTATGGATTTGTGTCATGCAGGAAAAGCTAAATCAATTCAAAAGATGCAATGTTTGGAAACTGGTTCCTAGACCTAAAGGACATAATGTGATAGGAACCAAATGGATCTACAGAAATACATTAGATGAAAATGGAATTATTATTAAGAACAAGGCTAGACTGGTTACAAAAGGCTATAGGCAGGAAGAAGGAATAGACTTTGACCAGACCTTTGCCCCTGTAGCAAGGCTGGAAGCAATAAGACTATTCCTTGCATATACAGCCTATAAAGAATTCAAGGTCTATCAAATGGATGTCAAGTCAGCATTCCTGAATGGAGATCTAAAAGAAGAAATATATATGGACCAGCCATCAGGTTTTGTAGATCCTCACTTTCATGATCATGTCTTTAGACTTAAGAAAGCTCTATATGGGTTAAAACAAGCACTTAGAGCTTGGTATGAGATATTGTCTACTTTTCTCATTGAGAACAAATTCTCAAGGGGGATAATAGACAAGACCCTATTCCTGAGGGAATCCAAGGGCAAGATCATCCTAGTCCAGATATATGTTGATGACATAATCTTTGGATCAACTGAGAACAACCTTTGCAGGAAGTTTGCCAAACTTATGTAAGGGAAGTTTGAGATGAGTAGCATGGGTGAGCTAAAGTTCTTTTTGGGACGTCAAGTAAAACAGACTGATGATGGATTGTCCATATCCTAGTCTAAGTTCACCAGGGAGTTGATTAAAAAGTATGGCATGGAGACAGCTTCCACCATGAAAACTCCAATGTGGACAAGTATGTTGTTGATGCGCGAAAACGGCACCACCTAGTTAACACTTAGGAGTGTTCGGTCTCGCGGGAAAGGTGAAGAAGAGGATGAAGGTTGTGGGGTTGAGGAGGAGAAGAGGAAGCTTCTGTGTGCTCGAGAGTGGAGCAAGCGCTTGTATGAGGGATGTGGGGATAGAAGGAGAGGTCTGCTGAGAGCAGTCGGGAAGGCTGATGATCAATGGAGGAGGTTAATCAGGAGTTGTCGAGCAGACACTTACTTTGACGGTTGTGCTTGCAGGTGGATGCCGAGAGAACTGAGCTGAGCTAAGAAGAAAAGAAGGGGCCGCTAGCAGCGGCAAAAGCATACTTCGCCCGCTGCGGCTTGAATGTCACTCTTGCGACGGGCTTTCCTTTGATTAATATTGAGTTATTACAGCTTGCTAATACACCTTTGCAAGAAATAAAATAAAGGGGTACAAATGGGAAGCTGACAGCTAAGGAAAGAGTGCTAGAGGAAGCCGTGCGGACTGAGCTTGGAGGCCGGCAGACCGCACGGTTAAGTGAAGAACAGAGACTGCGCGGACTGGAGCGCCAGGTCGACAGGCCGCGCGAGTTAACTATTGATGCGTGAAAATGGCACCTCCTAGTTAACACGGAGGAGTGTGCAGTCTCACGTGCAAAGTGAAGAAGAGGATTAAGGTTGCAGGGTTGAGGAGGAGAAGAAGAAGCTTCTGAGTGCTCGAGAGTGGAGCAAGCACTTGTCTGAGGGTTGCAGGGATAGAAGAAGAGTTCTGCTGAGAGAAGCCGGGAAGGCTGATGATCAATGGAGGAGGTTGATCAGGAGCTGTCAAGAAGACGCTTACTTTGACGGTTGTGCTTGTAGGTGGATGCCAAGAGAACTGAGCTGAGCTAAGAAGAAGAGAAGGGGCCACTAGCAGCGGCAACAGCAGAGTTCGCCCGCCGCGGCTTGAATGCCACTCTTGCGACGGGCTTTCCTTTGATTAATATTGAGTTATTACAGCTTGCTAATACACATTTACCAGAAAGCAAATAAAGGGGTACAAATGGGAAGCTGGCGGTTAAGGAATGAGTGCCAGAGGAAGCCGTGTTGACTGAGCTTGGAGGTCGGCAAACCGCACGGTTAAGGGAAGAACTGAGACCGCGCGGACTGGAGAGCCAGGTCGGTAGGTCGCGCGACTAAGAATAGAGAGGGTCCGGACTGTGAAGAGGAGTTTGCAGGGGCTGGAGACTTGAGCTTACTGAGGGCTATCTTCGAGCGTGAGCACCTTGGCGATGTTGTGTCCTCCCAAATGAGAGGCATGGGGGTCTATTTATAGGCTCGAGGAGGTAACGGCTTGCGGTGACGTTACCCCCGGTGAGACGATAACTTGGGCGAGAAGAGGAAGGAGTCCGCCGAGTCCGCAACAGGCCATGCGGACTGGGGCTTGCTTCTGGAATAGGTCCTGCTGATGGCAGACTGGGAAGAGTCTGCCCGGACTGAGCTGATCAAGCCCGCGCCAAGATTGTGCGGGCTGAAGGACTATCTGCCCGCTGTTGGGAAGCGGGAGCTTGAAGCTATGTGGCGGACTGCGAGGAGAATCCGCAAAGTCCACCTCTGCTAAACTGAGCATGCGCAAAGGGTGCGAGATGAAGAGGTATCCACAGAGTCCGCAGACTCCGCACGGGGCTGCGCGGTCTGCGACTGCCTTGAGGAGGTTCTGCTTCCTGGCGGGCTGGGAGGAGTCCGCCACTTCAGTTCGAGCCCGCTCCAAGACTACGGGCTGAGGGATGTTGACCCCGTTGTTGGAGAGAAGCAGTGCTGGAGGCTGAGAAATGGCGGGCTGCACAGCGAATCCGCTGAGTCCATGGAGTCCGCCACTGCTGACAAGCTGAGTCCGCCGATGCTGGAACGAGGATGAGGCATGTTGTTGCTGAGGAGCTGGAGCTGTGGGTTCACCAATTTAGGCGGACTGGAAGGCTTGACTGCACTTCGAGTCCGCCCAGCTCGCGAGGAACTGGACGCTGCTGATCTTTGCGGGTAGCCGGAGAGCTGGAGCGTCTGCGCTTCTTAGGCAGACTGATGATGCTGGCTACCCATGCTGCTGGATGACAAGGGATGGGCGACCTGCCGGACTGACGAGGCAGGCCGCTCATGTTGACGAGGTGAAAAAAGAGGTAGCTGGCTGGCGCCCTGGGGGCAGGTCGCCACTTTTGTTGGCAGTTTGAGAGTTCAGGGCGGATAGATATTTTGAGTCCGTCAACGTTGGATGTCACCTGTCAGGAGCGGGCTAAGTAGTGGCTTGTTGCCGGCTAGGGCGGATAGACATCCGAGTCCGTCAAAGGGGGCTCCTGTTGAGAAACCTGCGTTTAAGCTAACAAGGCGCGTGGTCTGTATGGGGCAGATTGCAGAAGCAGACTGCGGCACCTGCCGACCAAAGGAACAAGGCGCGGTCTGGGCTGTCAGACCGCTGAGACCGCCCAAGCCGTGTGGCCTGAGCGGACAGAAAGTTCTGTCTGCCCACCCTTATAATGCCCCGAAAATTGTATTTGAGTTGGTCGCATAAAAAGGGATTTTTGGTGCCGGTTTAGGGGTACACGGCCTAGGACACGGGCGTGTCCAAGGCCGTGTCTGGCTTGTGTTTTGGTCGTTTTCATCCCGAGAAGGACACGGCTAGAAACACGGCTGAAAGACACGGGCGTGTCATTTGACACGGGCGTGTGCCTAAACGTGTCTGTACCCGTGTTCCCGAAAGCCGATTGAGTTCGACGAAAAGTGTTCGGGAGGAACACGCCAGGCGACACTGGCGTGTCGGGAGGGCGTGTCCCCCTGCGTTCGACGATCGACGAACGGCACTCGATGATTGTCGAGTGACCCTCTGCATTCGACGATCGATGATTTTTGCTCGATGATTACCGAGTGACACGGGCATGTTCATACCCGTGTCCCTACCCGTGTTTAGTTGGGTCGTGTCCGTTGCCGTGGCGGTTATATGTGACACGCCCCTAGTCACGGGCTTGTCGAGGAT
Source organism: Platanthera guangdongensis (assembly GCA_039583875.1). Taxonomy (NCBI): domain Eukaryota; kingdom Viridiplantae; phylum Streptophyta; class Magnoliopsida; order Asparagales; family Orchidaceae; genus Platanthera; species Platanthera guangdongensis. The sequence goes on along the minus strand of CM077147.1, from coordinate 161,823,675 downwards.
CCAACACGGACGTGTCGAGCGAGACACGGGCGTGTTGTAGCCCGTGTGAGTCTCTGTGTTCGACAATTGTGCTGGGACACGGCCGTGGACACGGCCGTGTGCCAAACCGTGTTCGGCCCAGGTTTGGGGATTTTTGAGCGGATCTGAGCCGTTCGTTTTCTTTAAATAAGATCCAACGGCCCAAATGATTTCCTGCTCGTTTAGGCCGAGAATAGGGGAGTTAATCCTTCATTTCTCTCCAAGCTTTCTCTTTCCAAGGAGTTAGAGAGAGGAAGAAGAAGGAGGATTTCGGCCACCGGCGGAGCATCAGAGCACCGTTTTGAGATCTAAGAGCGGATCCGTGGAAGAAGGTTCGTTGCGAAGATTTCCATCAGTGTATTATTTTTCCATGGCGCCAAAGCGGACTACATGGGTAACGATTCTCCACTTGAGCATGTGAAGCTCTTCCTTTCTGCATAGGGAATCCCGCTCCCGCGAGTGTGCGGTGAGTGCGTGGTGTTCCTTGGGGTTGATGTGAATAGTCCCCCTTGTGTTTCATATAGAGTCCGGAATCGAAGTACGGGCATAGGCATTGTGTGTGAAGCCTACCCGGACGTGTATTGTTTGGGTCGGTGATGTTGCATTTGATATGTTTTGCCGGAGAAGACTCCATGCTTTGGTTTTTTCGGGTTTCTACGCGGTAGAATGCAGCAGGGATCCTTGGGGATTAACTCCAAGGTGCAGCCGGAAAACTGAGCGGAAATGTGTTCTGCTAACTTGGTGGTCAGGGAACCGGCCTTGAACATAACTGGGTTATGTGATTGTTTGGAAAAGTTTTGGGATCCGAGAGAAGCTTGGCTCGTGCGTACGTCTTAAAGTGACTACGTGGTGTGAGCAACAGGCAAGTGGAATTGGACCTAGGCTATGTGGTTCGGTGCGAGAGACCCGAAAAGGGGACTGGCCGTTGGCATAGTCGGGAGCCTTAGACAGTGGTCAGAAAGGCTAAATGCTCACGTGGTTGCCATCTTTGGGATGGTGGTGAGGACGCTGAAGTGTTAGGATTCACCGTTAATGTGCCCTGAGTGCACGGGGTGTTTGGCCGTGTGAGCCTACACTTGTGGCGTAGTATAATTACGCTTTATTATCTTACTGGGCTAATGATATGCAGGGGAAGAGTACCGCCATCCCGAGCAAGGGGCGGGGTCGCTATAATTTGGTCGGCTTTTGGCTGACCGTTGCTTTGTTTGTCACCGTGTGGTGGAATGTTACTTGTAGGTGCTGCGGAGCCGAGTACCAAGTAGCGGGTTGGAGCCCATGTTGCTGTGTTGGCCCTAGAAGGCCAAAGCGAATAGTTGTACTTTACTTTTGTCATGTGTGGCCGGTCTGCGAGCCGATGTATGGAAAACATTATTTAACTAAGTGAACCTCTGTAAGGCCATAAGGCCAAGTAACTTTCAGTGTATTGACATTTCATTCCAGTGGTAGTGATTGTGGACATTCATGTTATTTGGATACAAGTTTGGGTTCTTTCTACTTTTAAAAAAACTTCCGCTAGAATGCTCTGTGTAGGACAAGTAGTCTTAATTGGGATGTTTGGATATTCTTATGTAACCCTTCCGACTGTCTGTGGTATATGGTGTCGGGTTCCAGCTGGACCTTCTGTTATATGCCATGCGACGGATGGGGGTGTTACAATTTGGTATCAGACTTCTGGTTACGGTCAGGCTTAACTGAATTCGTGGACGAATTCAGTTAAGGGGTGGTGAGCACATGTGTGTGTCATCGTTATAACATCAAAAAGAACCCATAAATGTCCACTTAGGAATGAAAAATACACTTGTTTTGTGGAATCTGAGTGTTCTAATGATTGCTTTTAGCAATTTGTTTGTCGTCTAATCGTGTGTCTTTGCTACTATAGGCAGCTAGGAGCGGTGCTGGTCAGTCAGAGCGTCCACAATCAGTGGAAAGTAGTGCACCAAGGGACGTGCCTACAACACCTCCTTCAGCGGAAACCATCAGGTTGGTGGCTGAGGCAGTATTTGTAATGATAAATGCCTAACCTGCAGGGCAAGTGCACCATGCCCCTCCTATTATTGAGCAAGAACCGGTTAGGGCGGTAGAGCCGAGAGTGGTAGAACGGGCGGCAGTTGGTCCGGTAGAGCCGAGGAGAGCTATGGAGAAGCAGCTCAAGCATGTAATGGGCTTTAATCCTCCGAGGTTCGATGGGGTTGGAACGCCAGCTCAAGCTGAGGACTGGCTCTCTACGATAAAGAGGGTCTTGACGGCCACGTTAACTGAGGAGTGGCAGAAGACCACCATAGATACCTTCCTTTTGACTGGCGAAGCAAGGTTGTGGTGGGATGAGTTGGAGTTTCATCTTCTAGTGGGAAGGCAACTTGTTGTTGTGCCGATGGAGGAATTCTCTAGACTATTCTTGCCCAAATACCTACCCTCTGCTCAGAAGTTGAAGATGGAGAATCAGTATCTTGGGTTGACTCAGGGAGCCAGAAGCGTGGACGAGTATCTCCATGAGTTCACACGGTTGGGTCGTTATGCTGGTGCTACGTTTATGGAAGAAGAACGGAAGACCAACCGGTTTTATGAGGGTCTATGTGGCGATCTACAGCTACTACTTGCTGGGCCTAAGGCGCAAGGCTTCCTAGCCTTGGTCAATTCGGCCCGATCGTTGGAGAAGGTCGTTAAGAAAGTTCAAGAGAAGAAGGACCCAGGAGAAAAGAAGTCTGAGTTCAAGGTGCCAAATATCAAGTCAAGTTTCCGCAGGTGGAACAAGAAACAGAGGACTTCGAACTCAGCCCCTCTGTCTGGTGCGTCGGGGGAAACTACAAGTTGAGTCCCAGGAGCTTTCTACAACTGCGGGAAGACGGGGCATTTTGCTCGTGAGTGTTGGAGCGGACGTGCAAGGTCCGAGAGGAAGCCTGGGGCGACTTATGAGGAGAAAGGGAAGGCGGTGGAGTCAACCGCGTCCCACCATGCTCCAGCCCAGCCTAGATTTTACAACCTTGGTCTGCAAGAGGCCATAAAGCAGGCAGACGTGGTGACAGGTACGAGTTAAATTACAGTGGTTTAACTTTTATAGTTGTTACCTTCGTATTTGTTAGCTTACTTTTATTAGTGCTAGGCTTTGTGTTGATCTTTGAGTTTCCGGCGAGAGCCCTGTTTGATAAGGGAGCATCACATTCCTTCTTGTCCGAAAAATTCATATCGCGCATCGGGGTTCCGTACTTGATGGCAAAAGACAAATTGGATGTGTTGTTGCTCAATGGGTGCTCAATTCACGCGGATAGGATCCGCGTAGTGAAGATTCGGATTAAAGACCAGGAGTTTGATTTGCGAGCGTCGCTTTTGTCGTTAGTGGAGTACGACGTAATATTCGGTATGGATTGGCTCTCGGAGCAGGGTGCATGCATTGATTGCAACCGTAAGGAAGTTAAGTTGGGTCTGAACACTGGTCGGGAGACTACTTTTGCGGGCATGAAGAGGTCTGGTAAGATTTTGATGTCACCCCTTCAGGTGGTTAAGACAGTTCGGTCTGGGGCAGAGCTGTTTGTCTCTCTAGTGCAGACTTCGACGCCTAAGCCAAGTCTTGACAGTATCCCAGTTGTGTCCGAGTATCCTGATGTGTTCCCAGATGATCTCCCAGGAGCCCCTCCTCAGCGGGAGATTGATTTTACCATTGAGCTGGTACCGGGTGCCAAACCGGTGTCACGCTCTCCATATCGGATAGCGCCGCGAGAGATGGCGGAGTTGAAGGTGCAACTTCAAGAGTTGTTGGAGCAAGGGTATGTGCGTCCAAGTTCGTCGCCTTGGAGCGCACCGGTTCTTTTCGTTAAGAAGAAGGATGGGAGCTTGTGACTCTGCATTGACTATCGGTAATTGAACAAGCTTACGGAGAAGAACAAATATCTGATCCCCATGATTGACGATCTATTTGATCAGTTGGTTGGGTCAACAGTATATTCGAAGTTAGATCTGAAATTCGGTTACTACCAGTTGAGGATAAGGGAGAGCGACATCCCAAAGACAGCATTCAGTACGCGGTTTGGGCATTACGAGTTCACAGTCATGCCGTTTGGTTTGACCAATGCGCCATCCGTGTTTATGGATCTGATGAACAGGACGTTTAGAGAGTACCTGGACCGTTTTGTGATTGTATTTATCGACGATATCCTGGTGTACTCGCAGTGTGAAGAGGATCACTACAATCACCTGCACTTGGTGTTGGAGACATTGAGGAGAAACCAGTTGTATGCTAAGTTCTCCAAGTGTGAATTCTGGTTATCCTCGATAGCGTTCCTTGGTCATGTTGTCAGTGGAGAAGGGATAGTTGTGGATCCGGCGAAGATAGTGGCGATACGGGAGTGGCCTGCTTTGACTACAGTGGCAGAGGTCCGGAGTTTTCTGGGGCTTGCTGGCTACTACAGGCGCTTCGTAGAGAACGTCTCGTGGATAGCACTACCACTCACGACATTGACAAGGAAGGATCAGAAGTTTGTGTGGTCTCCGGAGTGCGAACAGGCTTTTGAAGAGTTGAAGAGGCGGTTGACCACGGCGCCTATTTTATGTTCGCCAAGTGTAACCGAAGGGTTCGAGATCTATAGTGATGCTTCGGGTAGTGTTTTGGGTTGTGTTCTTCTACAGCATAGGAGGGTGATAGCCTATGGTTCACGACAACTGATGGTTCATGAGAGGAATTATCTTGTTCACGACTTAGAGTTAGTGGCCGTGATATTTGCTCTAAAGCTGTGGAGGCACTATCTGTACGGTGTGAAGGTTGAAATTTACACCGATCATAAGAGCTTGAAGTACCTGTTGGATCAAAAGGATCGGAACATGAGGCAGCGGATGTGGATAGAGTTCTTAGGGGACTACACCTTCAAGATTCATTACATGCCTGGGAAAGGAAATGCAGTGGCAGATGCATTGAGTCGCAGGACTCCTGCGCAAGCCAACTAGTTATCGGTACATCATGAGAGATTGTTCCATGAGTTGGAGGCTTTGGAGATATCTTGCGTCGACAAGCACTCTAGTGCTGAGGCGAAACTATTTTGGATAGAGGTGCAGTGTGACCTAGCTGATAGAGTTCGGCGGGCTTTGGTTCAGGATAACAGCATGAAGCAGATCTTGGATGAATCATTGGATGGGTCAAATTCCTAGTTTGTTGTTGAGGATGGGTTGCTAAGGAAGGACGGTCGCTTATGCGTTCCTAGTGCGGATAATCTTCGGTAGGAGTTGATGTATGAGGCTCATCATACCAAGTACTCAATCCACCCGGGAAGCACGAAGATGTACAGAGACTTGAAGAAATTGTTCTGGTGGCCAGTATTGAAGAATGACATTGCACTTTATGTGGCCAAGTGCCGTACATATGCATTGGTGAAGGCGGAATGCCAGAATCCCGGAGGTTTCTTGAAGTCCCTACCTATCCCAGAATGGAAATTCGACGACATTTCTATGGATTTTGTGCATGGTTTGCCGAAGTCACAGAAGGGAAACGACGCCATTTGGGTGGTCGTAGATAGATTGTCGAAGGTGTCACACTTTATCCCGAACAAGAAGGAAGATCCGGTGGAAAAGTTAGTCAAACTCTATGTTGAGAATATTGTACGATTGCACGGTGTGCCCCGCAGTATTGTTAGTGATCGAGATGGATGCTTCACGTCGAATGACTGGAGGTTGGTGCATAGTCTGTTGGGTACTAAGCTAAAGTTCAGCACAGCCTTTCATCCGCAGACGGATGGCCAAACCGAGAGGGTCAACCGGACGATGGAAGACATGTTTAGCATGTGCGTCCTAGATTTTGGAAAGCAGTGGGAGGATCACCTGTACATGGTGGAGTTTGCGTATAATAATAGCTTTCAGGCGAGTATTGGAATGGCGCCTTTCGAGGCCTTATACGGGAGAAAGTGTCGCACGCCGTTGTCTTGGTTGGATACGGTCGAGTCGAAGATTTACAAACGTCAAGCAGTGGAAGATGCCACTTCAGTGATATGGACAATTCAAGAACGGTTGAAGATCGCTCAGGACAGACAGTCAAAGTACTATAATGCCAAACATAGGAATGTGGAGTTCAATGTTGGCGACTGGGTGTACTTAAAAGTTAAGTGGTTCAAGGGTGTCTCGCGGGTTCGACGCTTGAAGAAGTTGAGTCCGAGATACCTTGGACCATTTGAAATCCTGGAGCGTGTTGGTGAGGTGGCGTATAGATTGAAGCTGTCGGCGGAATTGAGTGGGCTACATGACGTGTTCCACGTGTCGGTGTTGCGTAAGGCGGTGCAAGAGCCTTCACAGATCATTGTGGACAATCAAGTACCGGTTGATTATGAGTTGACAACAAGGGTCAAGCCAGTACGTATTGAATACGTTGCAGTCAAACGACTCCGCAATAAGGAAGTCCGAATGTTTAAAGTCCGTTGGGATAATTGCGGACGTGAGGAGCTTTCATGGGAGCGAGAGCAAGCTATGTTGGAGGAATACCCCGAGTTATTCCACTCAGGTATCATTTAGATTTGGGTACCTTTACTTAATTTCGGGATGAAATTCCTTAAGTGGGGGAGATTTGTAACGCCCCGAAAATTGTATTTGAGTTGGTCACGTAAAAAGGGATTTTTGGTGTCGGTATAGGGGTACACGGCCTAGGACACGGGCATGTCTAAGGCCGTGTCTAGCTGGTGTTTTGGTCGTTTTCATCCCGAGAAGGACACGGCTAGAAATACGGCTGAATGACATGGGCATGTCATTTGACATGGGCATGTGCCTAAACGTGTCTGTACCTGTGTTCCCCAAAGCCGATTGAGTTCGACAAAAAGTGTTCGGGAGGAACACGCCAGGAGACACGGGCGTGTCGGGAGGGTGTGTCCCCCTGCGTTTGACGATCGACGAACGGCACTCGACGATTATCGAGTGACCCTCTGCATTCGACGATCGACGATTTTTGCTCGACGATTACCGAGTGACACTGGCGTGTTCATACCCGTGTCCCTACCGATGTTCTGTTTGGTCGTGTCTATTACCGTGGCGGTTATATGTGACACGCCCCCTAGTCACGGGCGTGTCGAGGATTTGACACGGGCGTGTCGAGCGAGACACAGGAGTGTCATAGCCCGTGTGAGTCTCTGTGTTCGACAATCGTGCTGGGACACGGCCTTGGACACGGTCGTGTACCAAGCCGTGTACGGCCCAGGTTTGGGGATTTTTGAGCGGATCTGAGCCGTTCGTTTTCTTTAAATAAGATCCAACGGCCCAGATGATTTCCTGCTCTGTTAAGGCCGGGAATAGGGGAGTTAATCCTTCATTTCTCTCCAAGCTTTCTCTTTCCAAGGAGTTAGAGAGAGGAAGAATAAGGAGGATTTCGGCCGCCGGCGGAGCATCGGAGCACCGTTTTGAGATCTGAGAGTGGATCCGTGGATGAAGGTTCGTTGCGAAGATTTCCATCCGTGTAGTTTTTCCATGGCGCCAAAGCGGACTACAAGGGTAACGATTCTCCACTTGAGCATGTGAAGCTCTTCCTTTCTATATAGGGAATCCCGCTCCCGCGAGTGTGCGGTGAGTGCGTGGTGTTCCTTGGGGTTGATGTGAATAGTCCCCCTTGTATTGCATATAGAGTCCGGAATCGAAGTACGGGCATAGGCATTGTGTGTGAAGCCTACCCAGACGTGTATTGTCTGGGTCGGTGATGTTGCATTTGATATGTTTTGCCGGAGAAGACTCCGTGCTTTGGGTTTTTCGGGTTTCTAGGAGGTAGATTGCAGCAGGTTTCCTTGGGGATTAACTCCAAGGCACACCCGGAAAACTGAGCGAAAACGTGTTCTGCTAACTTGGCGGTCAGGGAACCGGCCTTGAACATAAATGGGTTATGTGATTGTTTGGAAAAGTTTTGGGATCCGAGAGAAGCTTGGCTCTTGTGTATGTCTTAAAGTGACTACGTGGTGTGAGCAACGGGCAAGTGGAATTGGACCTAGGCTATGTGGTTCGGTGCGAGAGACCCAAAAAGGGGACTGGCCGTTGGCATAGTCGGGAGCCTTAGACAGTGGTCAGATAGGCTAAATGCTCACGTGGTTGCCATCTTTGGGATGGTGGTGAAGACGCTAAAGTGTCTGGATTCACCGTTAATGTGCCCTGAGTGCACGGGGTGTTTGGTCGTGCGAGCCTACACCTATGGCGTAGTATAATTGTGCTTTATTGTTTTACTGGGCTAATGATATGCAGGGGAAGAGCACCGCCGTCCCAAGCAAGGGGCGGGGTCGTTATAATTTGGTCAGCTTTTGGCTGACCGTTGCTTTATTTGCCACCGTGCGGTGGAATGTTGCTTGCAGGTGCTGTGGAGCCGAGTACCAAGTAGCGGGCTGGAGCCCATGTTGCTGTGTTGGCCCTAGAAGGCCAAAGCGAATAGTTGTACTTTACTTTTGTCATGTGTGGTCTGCCTGCGAGCCGATGTATGGAAAACATTATTTAACTAAGTTAACCTCTGTAAGGCCATAAGGCCAAGTATCTTTCTGTGTATTTATATTTCATTCCAGTGGTAGTGATTGTGGACATTCATGTTATTTGGATACAAGTTTGGGTTCTTTCTACTTTTAAAAAAACTTCCGCTAGAATGCTCTGTGTAGGACGAGTAGTCTTAATTGAGATGTTTGGATATTCTTATGTAACCCTTCCGACTGTCTGTGGTATATGGCGTCGGGTTCCAGCTGGACCTTCTGTTATATGTCTTGCGACGGATGGGGGTGTTACAACCCTAAGGCGTCGCGACCTCCAGGAGGAACCCGGAGCAGGCCGCGACTAGCGAGTTGGCTGTCTTGGGAAGGATCGCCGATTTTGGGGTTAACATATGCCTTTAGGCAAAGATGAGGCAGGGAAACCTGTTAATGAGTCTTTGTATAGAGGGATAATTGGCTCCTTACTTTATCTGACTGCAAGTAGGCCTGACATTATGTATGCTACATGTGTCTGTGCTAGATACCAGGCATGCCTTAAAGAGTCACATTATTCTGCTGCCAAGAGAATTTTAAGATATCTTAAGGGCACACCAGATCTTGGTCTATGGTACCTTAGGAATAGAAATTTTCTGCTAACAGGCTTTTCAGATGCAGACTTTGCAGGATGCAAAGAAGACAGGAAAAGTACCACAGGTACATGCCAATTCCTAGGAGTAAGACTGGTGTGATGGAATAGCAAAAAGCAAACAAGTGTTGTTATATCCACAGCAGAGTCAGAATATATTGCAGCTGGAAGTTGCTGTGCTCAGTTGTTATGGATACAGCATTAACTGGAGGACTATGACATCAAGATAAGTAAAACTCCTCTATATTGTGATTCTACTAGTACTATATTAATTGCTAGAAACCATGTTTCACATAGTAGAGCTAAGCACATTGATATTAGGTACCATTTTATATGAGAACATGTAGAGAAAGAGGACATAACCTTAGAGTTTATTTCTACTGATACTCAAGTAGCTGATATGTTCACTAAAACTCTAGATGAAACAAAATTCAATTACTTTAAAATTGAATTAGGCATGTTGAACTTGGAATAGAACGGTAAATTAAGAAAAATCCTACATAAAATTGGAATAGAACGGTAAATCTGTGTCGACACTTAATAGTTGGTGTCGACACATAAGGAAGATTTTGTCGACGCTCAAGATTTGGTGTCGACACATAGAGTTATTATCCCTGAGATATTGGTGTCGACACATTAAGAAGATTGTGTCGACACTCAGAATTTGGTGTCGACACATAGCGTTATTGACACTTTGATATTGGTGTCGACACATACAGTAGTCTGTGTCGACACACAGAAATTAGTATTGCCTCTTAAGGTCATCTGTGTCGACACATCGCAATTGGTGTCGACACAATAGTGTTGTCATTACTCTAAATTCTCTATCGAGACTTTGGTAGTCTGTGTTGACACAATCCAAACAGTGTCGACATACTAAACTAATTTCTGCCCGCCTTTTGGCCTTCTTTATTTAGAAAAGTATAAATAGGTGGAGACGAGACCTTGTTGACCACACTCTTAGAATTCTCGAGACCAAACCATCTGTGTCGACAAAAAACAACATCTTCCTTCTTTTCAACCTCTCTCTCATCACCAATGGAGCCAAAGATGGACAACAATGTTAACGAAGGCTATGAGCTTGTCCGGGGGCGTTCTGTAACGCCCCGAAACTCAAAGGAGCAAAGGGGGACGTTTTGGGCCAGTTTTGGGTTCTGACTGCAGGCACACGGCCTGGGACACGGGCGTGTCCCAGGGCGTGTCAAGCCTGTGTCGTCACTTAGCCGCGAAGTCGTCGAGATTCTCTCGACGACTCGTTGAGACAGGGCACACGGCCTGCGACACGGGCGTGTCGCAGGGCGTGTCGACCCGTGTCGACGATCGTCCCGGGGAGTCGTCGAGATTCGTTCGACGATTCGTTGAGACATGGCACACGGCCTGTGACACGGGCGTGTCGCAGGGCATGTCGACCCGTGTCGACGATCGTCCCGGGGAGTCGTCGAGACAAGGCACACGGCTTAGGACACGGGCGTGTCCGAGGCCGTGTCATCAGGTCGACGATCTTCACTCGACGAAATGTCGAGTGTCGAGACCGTGTACACGGCCTGGGGTCCAGGAGTGTTGAAGTGACACGGGTAAGGAGACGGGCGTGTCCTAGAACCCGTGCAGTGCTCGGGTTGATTTTGGGGAAAAATCATGGGGTACACGGCCGGCTACACGGCCGTGTCAGGTGGAACACAGGCGTGTCAGCTCGAACACGGGCGTGTTCGATACCCGTGTGAGGTTCCAGGTGATTCGATTTTGACGGCGAATGAGGCACACGGCCCTGGACACGGGCGTGTGCCAGGCCGTGTTCGGTCCAGATTGGGCATTTCAGTCCCGAATCAAAGCCGTTCGTTTCCTTATTTTGAGATCCAACGGCTGGGGGTTGTTCCTGAAGTGATATTCCCGGGTTTTGGCTTCCAAAACCCTCACTTTTCTTAACTTATCATCTTTCTAAAAGCTTAGAGAGAGAGGAGGGCCAAGGGAGGAAGAAGGACCTAGATCCGGCCATTGGAGGAGCTTTGAAGCTCCGAATTGCGAGCCGACTCCGGATCCACGGAGGCAACTCTAGTGCGGTGGTTTTCATCCGATTACTTTTCAATGGCGCCAAAGAGGAACGCTATGGTAACGATCCTCATCTTGAGCATGAGTAGCTCTCTTTCTTTGCATAGGAAGCCCGCTCTCGCGAGTTTGCGGAGAGTTGGAGGCGTTCCTTCGGGTAGATATGTGAAGTCCCCGTTGTTTAGAGTCCGTAAGCGAGAACGGACATAGGCATGATGTGTGAAGCCTACCCGGACATGTTGGTCTGGATCGGTGATGTTGCATTGCATAAATGCCGGAGAAGACTCCGTGCTATTGTTTGTTTTTTTGGGTTTTCTACACGGTAGATTGCAACAGGGAGCCTTGGGGATTAACCCTAAGGTGCACCCGGAAAACTGGGCTGATGCGTGATCTTGCCAACATGGAGGCCTGAGAGCCAACTTGAACATAACCGAGTTATGTGAAATTGTGTGACGAAAATGGGACTCGGGAGAAGTTTGACCTGCACAAATGGCTTAAATTGTCGTTGCGACGTGAGCACGGGTTAGATGGAACCGTACCCATATCTATGTCGTTCTGGTTAAAGAGACCTAAGGTTACGTGGCACTTGCCATTGGCATAGATGGGAGTCTTCGGCGGTCAATGGCTTAAATTGACGTGACCCATGCCGGGAAGACAAATTGCTCATATGTTTGGCCGTCAAAGTGGCGGTGGTGTGTCCGGAATGTCCATGGCTTTAACTGACGTGACATCGACCGGTTCACCGAGAATGTGCCCTGAGTGCACGGGGTGTGTGGCCTTGTGAGCCTACGCCTGTGATGAAATGAATACTCTTATATTGCTCGCTTGTGCTAATAAAACTGCAGGGAAGGAGCATTGCCGCCCCGAGTTGGGGGCGGGATCGTTATAATTTGGTCAGCATTGCTGACCGTTGCCTTTTTGTTTGCCACCGTGCGGTGGTTGTGTTGTTTGCAGGTGCTGCTGGACCATGCGGTCAATAGCGGGCTAAAGCCCAAGTGCGAAGCCGGCCCCCGAAGGCCTATTTGGAAGTGTTTGCTGTCTTTATTCATGTATGACCGTCCTGCGTGCCGTGGTTTGTAAATCATGTAATATCAAGTGAAACATTTTGTAAGGCCTTAAGGCTAACGGTTGTATTTGTAATACATTCCTATTTTTGGTTTAGTGGACATTCATGCTTTAGTGCTGGGTTCTTTAATTCAACGTTTATAAACTACTTCCGCTAGAATGCTCTGTGTAGGACGTTGAGATGGGTGGGATGGTTTCAATAAGTAACCACCCGGTCTGTCTGTGGCATACGGCGTCGGGCCCCGGCCGGACCTACTGCTTTATGCTATGTGACGGATAGGGGGTGTTACAATTTGGTATCAAACTACTGGTTTTGGTCGGGCTTAAGGGAATTCGTGGACGAATTCTTTTTAAGGGGTGGTGAGCACATTATGTGCGTCATCGTAATAACAGTAAATCGAACCCATGAATCTCCACTTAGGAATGAAAATACTCGTGTTTGAGGAACCTGCGTGTTCCTATAATTGCTGTTTGCAATTTTATTTGGTCGCTTAACGGTGTTTTGTACCACTATAGGTGACCGGAAGCGGTGCTGGACCGCCAGAATGTCCGGTTTCTGAGGAGCATAGCGCACCCAGTGAGGTGTTTGAGCCTCCTCCTTCGTATGAAACCGTTAGAAGGATCGTAGAAGCGGTGTTCGCTGTGACGGGTGCACAGCTTGGAGGAAACGTACAACCCTGCACCCCTGTTGTGGCTTCAACGCCAGTGGGCGTGATGCAGCAGATGACCTTTGGTAGACCATCGGAGCAGCAGCTGAATATGCATTTAGTGCAGGGAGCGCACACAGTTGAGGAATATTTGCAAGCATTTCTTATGATAAGTCGTTACCCATGCTTCGAGTTGGATAACGAGCAAACTACAGTCGATAGGTTTTATAGTGGCATGCGTGCCGAATTACGAGTTCTACTGCTAGGACCAAAGTTATTGGGATTCCGAGCCTTGGTGGAATCAGCTAGATCTTTGGAGGCAGATTTGAGGAAAACCCTCCCGATGCCAGCGACCATGGTATCGAACTATACAAACCCCATAAGAGCTGCATCCGGCAGAATGCTGGAGAGAGGGGCTATGACATTGACTAGCAAAGCTACTTACACATGTTTTACTTGTGAAAAGAAAGGGCACTTTGCCCGAGACTGTTGGAAAGGTGCTAGGAAGGCCAAGAAAGTTATGTTAGGAGCAGTCAAGGACTCAAATGCAAAGGAGACGGCATTCAAAGTGCCGAGCACCTCAAAGTCTGTATATCGAAAATAGTATAAGAAGCATAGGACTTCGGGTCCAGCTCTTTCTGGTGCTTCTGGGACGACTACGGGTCAGACCCCGGGCACATGTTTCAAATGTGGGGAGCCGGGGCATTATGCTCGTGAGTGCCTAAGGCCCTGGAGAAAGCACGCCGTCGTGACGACAGGTATGGTTTAAAGATAGTTTTGCCTTAAATACTTGTCGCCCTTGTGCATGTTAGCTTAGAACTATTTGTGCTAAGCTTTGCTGCGACTTTACTTTATCTGCGAGAGCACCGTTCGTTTAGGGAGCTTCGCATTCCTTTATTAGGAACTATATTGTGCGCGGGTAGAATCTATTGCGCTTAGTTTTGGATTGGGAATCAGGAGTACGATCTGCAAGCGTCGTTACTTCCGTTGGTGGACGTTATAGTTGGCATGGACTGACTCTCGAAGCAGCAAGCCTATATAGATTGCGGTAGCAAGGAAGTCAAGCTGGGAGCAAGTCGTGAAATGACTTTTACGGGCTTAAAGGGGTTGAGCAAGACGTTGATGTCTGCTCTTCAGGTGGTGAAGGCGGTTCGTGCTGGTGCAGAACTGTTCTTTACACTAGTGGAGGTTGCAAAGCCGAAGCCCGCGTTGGATTGTATTTCAGTGGTATCGGAATACCCTGATCTGTTCCCCGCAGATCTTCCTGGAGCCCCGCCTCAGCGGGAGATAGATTTTACGATCAAGCTAGTGCCAGGTGCAAAGCCTGTGTCACGATCTCCGTATCGGCTAGCGCCTAAGGAAATGGCGGAGCTGAAAGTTCAACTGCAAGAGTTGTTGGAGCAAGGGTATGTGCGTCCAAGTCCTTTGCCTTGGAGCGCACCGACCCTCATTAATAAGAAGAAGGATGGAAGGTTGAGGCTGCGTATTAATTATCGGGAGGTCAACAAGTTGACGGAAAAGAACAAGTACCCAATCCCAAGTATCGATGATCTTTGTGATCAGTTGGTAGGGTCAACGGCGTACTCTAAATTAGATAAGGGAGAGTGATATCCCTAAGATAACGTTTAGTACAGGATACAGGCGCTACGAGTTTACGGTCATGCCATTTGGGCTGACTAATGCGCCGTCAGTGTTCGTGGATTTGATGAACAGGACCTTCCGGGAGTACTTGTACCATTCTGTGATCGTCTTCGTCGACGATAGTCTGGTGTACTCGCAGAGTAAGGAAGATCACTTCAAGCATCTTCTTTTATTTTGGTGACGATAAGGAAGAATCAGTCATATGCCAAGTTCTCGAAGTGCGAGTTTTGGTCACCCTCAGTGGTGTCCTCAGTCTTGTAGTGAGTGAGGAAGGTATTGCAGTGGATCCGACGAAAATTGTTGCGATACGAGAGTGGCCTGAGCTTGCTACTGTAGCGGAAGTCCGGAGTTTTCTGGGGCTTGCCGGCTATTATAGGCGCTTCGTAGAGAACTTCTCGCGGATAGCGTTACCTCTCACTACTTTGACGAGTAAGGAGCATAAGTTCTTTTGGACGCCGGAGTGCGCGCGAGCTTTTGAGGAGTTGTAATGTCGGTTGACCACGGCGCCTGTGCTGACTTCGCTGAGTGGAACCGAAGTCTATGAGATTTATAATGATGCTTAGGGCAGCGGTTTGGGTTGCGTGCTACTGCAACACGGAAGTGTAATAGCTTATGGCTCAAGACAGCAAAAGTGCACGAGAGGAACTATCCGGTCCATTACTTGTTGTTAATGGCCGTGAGTTTTGCCTTGAAGCTATAGAGGCATAATTGTATACGGTGTGAAAATGGATCTCTACGCCGGTCACAAGAGCGTGAAGTATCTGATTGATCAGAAGGATCTGAAAATGCGGTAGCATAGATTGATGAAGTTTTTGGGAGACTATACATTCAAGATCCACAACATGCCTGGTAAAGGCAATACGGTTGCGGACGCGTTGAATCGCCGAGCCCCAGCTTAAGCCAATTGGCTATCGATGCATGATGAGCGGTTGGTGCGGGAGTTGGAGGCGTTGGAGATTGTTTGTGTGGATAGGCAACCAAGTGCTGAAGCAGTACGGGATTGGACTGAAGTCCAATATGACCTGGCTGATCGGATTCGGCAGGCGTTGGATTTGGATGTCCATATGAAGCAGTTCATGGTAGAAGCTCTGGATGAGTCAAATTTCCAATTCATTGTGGATGACGGATTGCTTTGGAAAGACGGTCGTCTGTGCGTCCCAAGTGTGGGCAATTTGCGGGTGGAATTGTTGTACGAGGTACACCATACCAAGTACTCGATTCACCCGGGGAGCACGAAGATGTACCGCGATGTGAAGAAACTGTTTTGATGGCCTAGTTTGAAGAAAGTTGTGGCGCTCTACATAGCGAAGTGCCAAACATGCGCCTTGGTGAAGGCGGAGTGCCAAAAGCCACGAGGTTTTCTTAAGTCCTTGCTTATTCCGGAGTGGAAATTCGACGACATCTCTATGGACTTTGTGCACGGTTTGCCAAGGTCGAAAAAAGGGACACGACGCCATTCGGGTGGTCGTAGATCAGTTATCGAAGGTGTCGCATTTCATTCCGCAGAGGAAGGATGATCCGGTGGAGACGTTAGCAAAACTATATGTGGATAATATAGTACGGCTTCACGGTGTGCCCCGCAGCATCGTGAGTGACCGAGAAGAGCGGTTCACGTTCAATGGTTGGGGGCTTGTGCAGCAAATGTTGGGGACAAAGTTAAAAAAATTCCGCACAGCCTTTCATCAGCAAACTGATGGTCAGACCGAGAGGGTCAATAGAACTACGGAAAGCATGCTCCGCATGTGTTTCTTGGACTTTGGAAAGCAATGGGAAGACCATCTTTATATGGTAGAAGATGTAGCGCACCGTTGTCCTAGCTGGAAACGGGTGAGTCAAGTTGTATAAGCAATTCGAAGTGGAGGATGTTACTTTGTTGGTGCGAAGCATTCGAGAGAGGTTGCTTATCGCTCAGGACCGGCAAGCAAAGTACTATAATGCCAAGCACAGGAATGTGGAGTTCGCTGTGGGAGATTATGTATACTTAAAGATCAAGCCGTTCAAGGATGTCTCGCGGGTGCGACGATTGATAAAGCTAAGCCCGAGGTACCTTGGACCATTTGAGGTTCTGGAGCGAGTTGGAGAAGCAGCCTATCGGTTGAAGCTTTCAGTGGAGCTTAGTGGATTACATGATGTATTCCATATCTCGGTGCTTCGGAAGGCGGTGCAAGAGCCTACGCAAGTGATCGCGATTGATCAAGTGCCGGTGGATAGTGGGCTAACGATAAAGGCCAAGCCCGTGCGGATCGAGGACTCGGAGGTCAAGCGACTGCGCAATAAAGAGATCAGGATGGTCAAGCTCCGTTGGGACAATTGCGGTCGTGAGGAGCTCTCTTGGGAGCGAGAGCAGACTATGCTTGACGAGTATCCGGAGTTGTTCCGCTCAGGTACAAATTTTGGTTTGGTACATGTCTTTCCTTTATGTAATTTCATGGACGAAATTCTTTTAAGAGGGGGAGAGTTGTAACGCCCCGAAACTCAAAGGAGCAAAGGGGGACGTTTTGGGCCAGTTTTGGATTCTGACTGCAGGCACACGGCCTAGGACACGGGCGTGTCCCAGGGCGTGTCAAGCCTGTGTCGTCACTTAGCCGCGAAGTCGTCGAGATTCTCTCGATGACTCGTTGAGACAGGGCACACGGCCTGCGACACGGGTGTGTCGCAGGGCATGTCGACCCGTGTCGACGATCGTCCCGGGGAGTCGTCGAGATTCGCTCGACGATTCGTTGAGACATGGCACACGGCCTGCGACACGGGCGTGTCGCAGGGCGTGTCGACCCGTGTCGACGATCGTCCTGTGGAGTCGTCGAGACAAGGCACACGGCCTAGGACACGGGCGTGTCCGAGGCCGTGTCATCAGGTCGACGATCTTCACTCGACGAAATGTCGAGTGTCAAGACCGTGTACACGGCCTGGGGTCCAGGAGTGTTGAAGTGACACGGGTAAGGACACGGGCGTGTCCTAGAACCCGTGCAGTGCTCGGGTTGATTTTGGGGAAAAATCATGGGGTACACGGACCGCTACACGGCCGTGTCAGGTGGAACACGGGCGTGTCAGCTCGAACACGGGCGTGTTCGATACCCGTGTGAGGTTCCAGGTGATTTGATTTTGACGGCGAATGAGGCACACGGCCCTGGACACGGGCGTGTGCCAGGCCGTGTTCGGTCCAGATTGGGCATTTCAGTCCCGAATCAAAGCCGTTCGTTTCCTTATTTTGAGATCCAACGGCTGGGGGTTGTTCCTGAAGTGATATTCCCGGGTTTGGGCTTCCAAAACCCTCACTGTTCTTAACTTATCATCTTTCTAAAAGCTTAGAGAGAGAGGAGAGCCAAGGGAGGAAGAAGGACCTAGATCCAGCCATTGGAGGAGCTTCGAAGCTCCGAATCGCGAGCCGACTCCGGATCCACGGAGGCAACTCTAGTGCGGTGGTTTTCATCCGATTACTTTTCAATGGCGCCAAAGAGGAATGCTATGGTAACGATCCTCATCTTGAGCATGAGTAGCTCTCTTTCTTTGCATAGGAAGCCCGCTCTCGCGAGTTTGCGGAGAGTTGGAGGCATTCCTTCGGATAGATATGTGAAGTCCCCGTTGTTTAGAGTCCGTAAGCGAGAACGGACATAGGCATGATGTGTGAAGCCTACCCGAACATGTTGGTCTGGATCGGTGATGTTACATTGCATAAATGTCGGAGAAGACTTCGTGCTATTGTTTGTTTTTCGGGTTTTCTACACGGTAGATTGCAATAGGGAGCCTTGGGGATTAACCCTAAGGTGCACCCGAAAAACTGGGTTGATGCGTGATCTTGCCAACATGGAGGCCTGAGAGCCAACTTGAACATAACCGAGTTATGTGAAATTGTGTGACGAAAATGGGACTCGGGAGAAGTTTGACCTGTGTAAATGGCTTAAATTGTCGTTGCGACGTGAGCACGGGTTAGATGGAACCATACCCATATCTATGTCGTTCTGGTTAAAGAGACCTAAGGTTACGTGGCACTTGCCGTTGGCATAGATGGGAGTCTTCGGCGGTGAATGGCTTAAATTGATGTGACCCATGCCGGAAAGACAAATTGCTCATATGTTTGGTCGTCAAAGTGGCGGTGGTGTGTCCGGAATGTTCATGGCTTTAACTGACGTGACATCGACCGGTTCACCGAGAATGTGCCCTGAGTGCACGGGGTGTGTGGCCTTGTGAGCCTACGCCTGTGATGAAATGAATACTCTTATATTGCTCGCTTGTGCTAATAAAACTGCAGGGAAGGAGCATTGCCGCCCCGAGTTGGGGGCGGGATCGTTATAATTTGGTCAGCATTGCTGACCGTTGCCTTTTTGTTTGCCACCGTGCGGTGGTTGTGTTGCTTGCAGGTGTTGCTGGACCATGCGGTCAATAGCGGGCTAAAGCCCAAGTGCGAAGCCGGCCCCCGAAGGCCTATTTGGAAGTGTTTGCTGTTTTTATTCATGTATGACCGGCCTGCGTGCCGTGGTTTGTAAATCATGTAATATCAAGTGAAACATTTTGTAAGGCCTTAAGGCTAACGGTTGTATTTGTAATACATTCCTATTTTTGGTTTAGTGGACATTCATGCTTTAGTGCTGGGTTCTTTAGTTCAACTTTTATAAACTGCTTCCGCTAGAATGCTCTGTGTAGGATGTTGAGATGGGTGGGATGGTTTCAATAAATAACCACCCGGTCTGTCTGTGGCATACGACGTCGGGCCCCGGCCGGACCTACTGCTTTATGCTATGTGACGGATAGGGGGTGTTACACGTTCACTACCGCCGCACATGAAATCAAAATGGTTGTAAACCTAATCCAGGAGACCGGACTGGAGTATTTGGTTTCTGAATCAACCAAAATCTGGAAGAAAGAAGTTCTTGAGTTCTACTCCAACGCCACTTTGAACTCGAAGGGAAATAAGATCAAATCCAATGTCCATGGCGAGAAGATCAAACTAACACCCAAAAGTCTGAGTAAAACCCTTCATCTTCCAAGGGTCAAGGAAGAGACAGAGGTTGATTCTGCTTTGACTTCTGAAGCCCTACAATGGTGTAGGCTGGCTAAAATAACAAACATCGGCTCGTCCATGACAAGAAAAGGAATGAACTCCCAAGGGAAATTTCTCTCTGAGATCATTGGAAAAGTAGTCCTCTGCAAGACTGGGGGACATAATAGGGTTTCATCCTACATGTTCAGTCTTATGACCAGAGTCATCTTCCAGGTGAAGACTGACTGGAGTTCTGTAATTTTCAATAAGATCAAAGAAAGCATCAAAAAACCAATCCTGGGAAGGATACTGAGTCTGTATCTAGCTGATAACAACCCTGAGGTGATTAATCAAACTGCTGGCACCAAGATTATTCACATGTGGCGTAGGGACATAAGGATCCTGTCATGGTGGGACAGAGTTTTGTCCAAAGAAGACCCAGCGCTAAAACAGACTTCTCAAAAGGTCCAATCTTCAAAGAAAGATTAAGTGTAAGATGAGGAGTCCTCTAGTGACTCAGAAGAGAGGGTAGTGTTCAGCTTTGATGAAGATAACCCTAACCTACCAAGGAAGTATCCAACCCATTCACCTGGAACTGAAGCTCAGATCTAGGGGGAGGCTATTCCTCAGATGAATGTTCCTGAGATAACAATCCTAACAGAAACTGTCATTGAAGCTCAGCTTGACATTAAGACTGTCAATCTCACCATAATAGAAGTGGTCCAAGACATCAACATGGAAACTGAATCATCTGATAAAGAGGCACAGGATATCCATCTTCCTGATTTGCCAGAAACACTTCAGGCTCAAGACTTAGAGGTTGAAGATGTGCAGGACTTGGTAAGTGACCTCCTGAATGAGCAAGAAGAAGTCCACCAAGATGAGATGTCTATAGATCCACCAGCTGCCACAAGGATTGTGGGGGAGGCACTAGACCTAGCCCTTAGAATGGTTGAAAATGTTCTAGGAACAACAATGGAACTTGAAATGTCCTCTGATACTGAAGATGAGGAGGCAGCCACAGCTCTTAATAAAATAAAATTAATGGACATCAAGAAAAGCAGTGCTAGCTATAAGAAAGCATTCAAGGCAAACTCCTGATTTAAGTTCTCTCTTGGTACAGCTCCAGGTAAAACTTGATGAGCAAAGACAAGCCTTGGAAAGGTATGTGGATGAAAGCAACAAAGTTCTCCAGTTCAACTTGGCCCAAGATATCAAGTCCATTCGATTTGAGGTCAATATGCTGAAGAAGGATATGACAGATTGCTTCCATGTAACGCCTCGAAACTCAAAAGAGCGACGGGTGGCATTTTGGGCCAAGTTTGGAACTTGGCAGGGGGCACACGGCCTGGGACACGGGCGTTTCTCAGGGGCGTGTCGTGCTCGGGTCGACGATCTGATCGAGTGGTCGACGAATTTGGAGTTGACGATCATCGAGCAGCGAACACGGCCTGAGACACGGGCGTGTCCCAGGCCGTGTCCTTCATGGGTTGAAGTCAGGCCGTGGCGGGGGGTCATACACGGGGTCTGCGCACGGGCCGTATCGGGTAGACACGGGCGTGTCATAATGCGACACGGGCGTGTCGAGTACCCGTGTACCTTTCGGGCGTTTTCGGTCATGTGTCGATGGAGGAACACGGCACACTACACGGCCGTGTACTGGATGACACGGGCGTGTCAAGTTTGACATGGACGTGTCGGGAGCCCATGTTCTTTTTGGGATGCGGGTTTCGACGGCGAATGGGGAACACGGCCCTGGATACGGGCGTGTCACGTGTTCGGCCCAGATTTTGGATTTCATGTCGTATCGTGGCATCCGTTTCCTTATTTTGGGATCCGCGGTGGTGATACCCGGGAATAGGGTTTCAAAGCCCTTATTTCTCTAAACATTCTCTTTCTAAAGTTCTAGACAAGGAAGAAGAAGGAGGCTAGATTCGATCACCGACCGGAGCTCCAAATCGCAAGCCGACTTCACTGAGAGGATGTGCCCTGATAGAGGAGCAAGGAAAAATGCGGGGTTCTCATCCTAGTGTGAATTCCTCTTTTCCTTTGCATCGTGTTTGTGAGTTGAGGCCACGAATAGTCCTGTGATGAAGTGTTTATTCACTATACTGCTTGGTTATGCTAACAAAGGAAGCCTGGGATTAACTCCAGGGAAAGGGCAGCATCTGCCACTGGTGGCCTGGGAGACTGAACATTGGTTAGTGATGTGTGTAAACTACGGGACTTTGTTTGCATTGCACCGTGCGGTGGGTTCGGTTAGAGAGACCTTGTTTCTTGCAGGGAGGGTCTTAGCAGTGCGGACCAAATGCCGAGATATTGCGTCCAAGGGACGGTGGTGAGTCAGCGGATAGTGTTCACTGGGCTAGAGCCCAAGTTGATGAAGTGTTTATTCTGCTTGGTTAGCCGGCAGGGAAAGAGCCTGAGACTGTTGCTTTTATTTGCCAGGCGGTGGATTGTTTCAGGTGCTGCGGAGCCGAGCGGTTTAGAGCCCAAGTGAGCCGGCCCTGAAGGCCAAATTTAGTGTTTACTTGTTTTATCCATGTGTGACCGGCCTGCGTGCCGTGGTATGGAAAACAATGTAATTCGAGTAAACTTTTGTAAGGCCTTAAGGCCATTATACTTGTGTATTGTACCTTCATTCCTGTTGGTTTGAGTAGTGGACATTTATGCTTATGGCTGGGTTCTTTTAATTGCAACCTTTAATTCGCTTCCACTAGAATGTACTCTGTGTACGACGTTGATTCTTAGTTGGATGGTTTACATGGAGTAACCACCCGGTCTGTCTGGGGTATATGGCGTCGGGCACCGGTCAGACATACTGCTATATGTTATGAGACGGATAGGGGGTGTTACAATTTAGTATCTGACTACTGGTTTTGGTCAGGCTTAAATGAATTCGTGGACGAATTCTTTTAAGGGGAGGTGAGCACATGTGTGTGCGTCATCGTTATAACATCAAAAGAACCCATGAATGTCCAATTAGGAATGAAAATACACGTGTTTGAGGAACCCGCAAGTTCCTATAATTGTTTTTTGCAATTTTGTTTGGTCGCTTAACGGTGTGGTGTACAACTATAGGTGACCAGAAGTGGCGTAGGGCCGTCAGAATGCCCAGGTTTTGAGGCTAGTAGTGCATCAAATGATGCTCCTGCAACACCTCCCTCGGCTGAAACCATATGATTAGTTGCCGAAGCAGTGTTTGTCATGATCAATGCGCATCTTGCAAGGCAAATTCAGCAGCCCGCTCCTACGATGGAGCAGGTATCGCTTCAAAGGGATGAACCGAGAAGAGTGGAGCAGGTAGTGGTGGAACCGTTGGTGTCGAGGAGAGCAACTGATAGGTAGCTCAAGCACATTATGAGCTTTAATCCTTCGGTGTTCTCGGGGTTAGGAACCCCATCTCAAACTGAAGACTGGCTCTCCCGAGTGAAGAGAGTCCTGACAGCTACTGAAACGGAGGAGTGGTAGATGACCACTATAGCTACATTCCTGTTGGACGGGGATGCGAGGCTGTGTTAGGAAGGTCTAGAGCTGCATCACTTGAGAGGAAGGCAACTCATGGACGTCTCGATGGAAGAGTTTTCGAGATTGTTCTTGTATAGGTACCTCCCTTCGGCTCAGAAGATTGTATTGGAGAATGAGTTCCTGAAATTGGTGCAAGGAGAGAGTAGCGTGGATGAGTATCTCCACGAGTTCACTCGATTGGGTCGGTACGCTAGCTCCACATTCGCGGATGAGGAGCGCAAGACAAACCGATTCTATGAAGGTTTAAGAGATGACTTGAGGCTACTGCTCTCAGGGCCTATGATGCGGGGCTTCTTGACCCTGGTCAATACGGCCCAGTCTTTGGAGAAGGACTTGAAAAATGTGCAAGCAAAGAAAAACTCTGGTGAGAAGAGGACAGAGTTCAAAGTACCGGCTAATGTGAAGTCTGGGTATCGCAAGTTCAATAAGAACGCTAGGACTTCGGGTCCAACTCCTTCTTCTGGTGCTTCTGGGGCGACTACGGGTCGAACCCCGGGCGCATGCTTTACTTGTGGGAAGCCGGGACAATTTGCCTGTGACTGCTGGAGCAGACGTCCCAAGTCCGAGAGGAAGCCGGGAGCAACTTATGAAGAGAAGGGCAAGGCGGTGGAGTCAACCGCGTCCCATTATGCTCCGGCTCAACCTAGAGTTTACAATCTTGGCCAGCAGGAGGCCATTAAGCAAGCGGTTGTGGTGACAGGTACGGTTTAAATTTATAGCAAGTTAATTTTGAAATACTTGTTATGCACGTGTTACCTTACCACTGCTTGTATAGGATTTGTTTTTATTTGTGATAATACAGCGAGAGCACTCTTTAATACGGGAGCTTCACACTCCTTTTTGTTCGAAGGATTTATATCGTGCATCGGAGTACCTTCTTCGATGGTGAAGGACAAACTGGATGTGTTGTTGCTGAATGGGTGTTCGATGCGCGTGGATAAAATCTGTGGCGTTAAGATTCATATTGGGAGTCAGGAGTTCCATTTGCTAGCGTCGTTACTACCACTGGTGGAGTTCGACGTGATATTTGGCATGGACTGGCTCTCGAAGCAGCAAGCTTATATTGATTGTGGTCGCAAGGAAGTCAAGTTGGTAACAGGTCATGAGATGACTTTTACGGACTTGAAAGGGTCGAGCAAGACTTTGATGTCTGCTCTTCAGGTGGTGAAGGCAGTTCGTACTAGTGCAGAGCTGTTCTTTACGCTAGTGGAGGTTGCAAAGCCTAATCCTACGTTGGACAGTATTTTAGTGGTGTCTGAGTACCCCTGATGTGTTCCCTGGCGATCTTCCTGGAACCCCGCCTCAACGGGAGATAGATTTCATCATTGAGTTAGTGGCAGGTGCAAAACCTGTGTCACACTCTCCGTATCGGCTAGCGCCTAAGGAGATGGCGGAGCTGAAGGTGCAACTTCAAGAGTAGTTGGAGAAAGGTTATGTGCGTCCAAGTTCGTCATCTTGGAGCGCACCGGTCCTTTTTGTTAAGAAGAATGACGGAAGCTTGAGACTTTGTATTGATTATCGGGAGTTGAACAAGCTAACGGAGAAGAACAAGTACCCGATCCCGAGGATTGATGATCTGTTCGATCAGTTAGTCGGGTCGACGGTGTACTCAAAGTTGGATCTCAAGTCCGGGCATTGTCAGCTGAGGATAAGGGAGAGTGATATCCCCAAGATAGCTTTTAGTACGAGATAGGAGCATTACGAGTTTACGGTCATGCCGTTTGGGCTGACGAATGCGCCGTCAGTGTTCATGGATCAGATGAACAGGACTTTCAGGGAGTACCTAAACCACTTTGTGATCGTCTTTATTGACGACATTTTGGTGTACTCGCAAAGTGAGGAGGATCACTTTAAGCATTTGCATTTGGTGCTGGAGACGCTGAGGAGGAATCAATTGTATGTTAAGTTCTCCAAATGTGAGTTTTGGTTGTCCTTAGTAGCGTTCCTTGGTCACATAGTCAGTGGATAAGGAATTGCAGTGGATCCGGCGAAGATTATTGCGATACGAGAATGGCATGTGTTGTCTACGGTAGCGGAAGTTCAGAGTTTTCTGGGGCTTGCCGGCTACTACAGGCGCTTCGTGGAAAACTTCTCACGGATAGCGTTACCCCTCACAACTCTGACGAGAAAAGAGCAGAAGTTTGTTTGGACGCCGGAGTGCGCGCGAGCTTTTGAGGAGTTGAAGTGTCGGTTGACCACGACGCTTGTGTTGAGTTCGCCGAGTGTGACCGAAGGTTTTGAAATCTATAGCGATGCTTCGGGAGGTGGACTGGGTTGTGTGCTACTGCAGCATGGTAGTATGATAGTGTATGGCTCGCGACAGCTGAAAGTGCATGAGAGGAATTATCCTGTCCATGACTTGGAGTTAGCGGCTGTGATTTTTGCCTTGAAGCTGTGGAGACATTACTTGTACGGGGTGAAGGTCGATATCTATACCGACCACAAAAGCCTGAAATATTTGTTGGATCAGAAAGATCTAAACATGTGGCAGCGTAGGTGGATGGAGTTCCTGGGGGACTACAGGTTCAAGATCCACTATGTGCCTGGTAAGGGCAATGCAGTTGCGGACACGTTGAGCCGCAGGGCCCCAGCTCAAGTCAATTGGCTGTCGGTCCATGACGAGCGGTTAGTTCGAGAGTTGGAGGCGTTGGAGATTTCTTGCATAGACAAGCAGTTAAGTGCTGAAGCACTATTGAACTGGATCGAAGTTCAGTGTGACCTGGCTGATCAGATTCGGCAGGCTTTGGATGTGGATGGCAATCTGAAGCAACTCATGATAGAGGCTTTGGATTGGTCAAATTCCCAATATGAGGTTGTGGATGGTTTGCTTTGGAAAGACGGTCGTATGTGCGTCCCAAATGTGGGCAATTTACGGGTGGAATTGTTGTATGAGGCGCATCACACCAAGTACTCGATTCAGCCGGGGAGCACAAAGATGTACCGTAATGTGAAGAAACTGTTCTGGTATCCAGGACTTAAGAAGGATGTGGCACTCTACGTGGCTAAGTGTCAAACATGCGCCTTAGTGAAGGCGGAGTGCCAAAAGCCGGGAGGATTCTTGAAGTCCTTGTCTATTCCAGAGTGGAAGTTTGACGACATTACTATGGACTTTGAGCACGGGTTGCCAAGGTTGCAGAAGGGAAACGATTCCATCTGGGTGATCGTGGATCATTTGACAAAAGTGTTGCACTTCATTTTGTACAGGAAGAACGATTCCGTGGAGAAATTGGCAAAGTTATATGTGGACAATATTGTACGGCTTCACGGCGTGCCCCACAACATCGTGAGTGACTGTGATGGGCGGTTCACATCCAATGATTGGAGGCTGGTGCATCAGATGTTGGGGACAAAGCTGAGTTTCATCACAGTCTTTCATCCGCAGACGGATGGGCAGACCGAGAGGGTCAATAGGACGATGGAAGACATGCTTTGCACGTGTGTCCTGGACTTTGGGAAGCAGTGGGAAGATCACATATACTTGGTGGAATTCGCTTATAACAATAGCTAACAGGCGAGCATACAAATGGCGCCCTTCGAGGCCCTTTATGGTAGAAGATGTCGCACGTCGTTGTCTTGGTTGGAAACGGGTGAGTCAAAGTTGTACAAGCGCCAAGAGGTGAAAGATGCAACATCATTGGTTCGAACGATTAGAGAAAGGTTGCTAATCTCTCAGGACCGCCAGGATAAGTACTATAACGCCAAGCATAGGAACGTGGAGTTCGTTTTTGGCGACTGGGTGTACTTAAAGATCAAGCCATTCAAGGGTGTCTCGCTGGTACGACGCTTGAAGCTAAGCCCGAGGTACCTTAGACCATGTGAGGTTCTGGAGCGGATTGGCGAAGCAGCTTATAGATTGAGGCTATCAGTGGAGCTTAGTGGTCTACACGATGTATTCCACATATCGGTGTTGCGGAAGGCGGTACAGGAGCCTTCGCAAGTGATTGCGGTCGATCAAGCACCGGTCAATAATGGGATGATGACGAAGGTCAAGCCTATACGCACTGAGGACTCGGAAGTCTAGCGGCTACGCAACAAAGAGATCAGGATGGTCAAGGTCCGTTGGGATAATTGCGGTCGGGAGGAGCACTCGTGGGAGTGAGAGCAGACCATGCTTGAGGAGTACCCGGAGTTATTCCACTCAGGTACCATTTAAGTTTTGTGTTTCTTTCCTTTATGTAATTTCGGGACAAAATTCTTTTAAGAGGGAGAGAGTTGTAATGCCCCGAAACTCAAAAGAGCGACGGGTGGCATTTTGGGCCAAGTTTGGAACTTGGCAGGGCACACACGGCCTGGGACACGGGTGTGACCTAGGGGTGTGTCGTGCTCGGGTCGATGATCTGGCCAAGTGGTTGACGAATTTGGAGTCGACGATCGTCGAGCAGCGAACACGGCCTGAGATACGGGCATGTCCCAGGTCGTATCCTTCACGGGTTAAAGTCGGGTCGTGGCGGGGAGTCATATACGGGGTCTGCACACGAGCCGTGTCGGGTAGATACGAGCGTGTCACAATGCGACACGGGCGTGTCGAGTACCCATGTACCTTTCGGGCGTTTTCGGTCCTGTGTCGATGGAGGAACACGGCACACTACACGGCCGTGTACTTGATGAAACGGGCATGTCAGGAGCCCGTGTTCTTTTTAGGATGTGTCGGTTTCGACGGCGAATGGGGAACACTGCCTTGGACAAGGGCGTATCACAGGCCGTGTCGGCCCAGATTTTGGATTTCAAGTCCGGATCATGGTCGTTCGTTTCCTTATTTTGGGATCCGACGGTTGGGGGTTGTTCCTGCTGGGTTATACCCGGGAATAGGGTTTCAAAGCCTCATTTCTCTAAACCATTCTCTTTCTAAAGTTTTAGAGAGAGGGAAGAGCAAGGAAGAAGAAGGAGGCTAGATCCGGTCACCGGCAGAGCTTCGGAGCTCCAAATCGCAAGCCGACTTCGGATATAAGGAGGTAAGGACAACGCGGTGCTTTTCATAAGCATAGATTTCCATGGCGCCAAGGAAAAATGCTAGGGTAACGATTCTCATCCTACGACATGTGAAGTTATCTTTTCCTTTGTATAGGAAGCCCGCTCTCGCGAGTTTGCGGTGAGTTGAGGAGTTCCTTCGGGTAGACATGAATAGTCCCCGTTGTGTATATGTAGAGTCTGTAATCGAGAATCGGACATAGGCATGATGTGTGAAGCCTATCCGGACAAGTTTGTCTGGAGCGGTGATGTTGCATTGCATGAATGGTCGGAGAAGACTCCGCGCGAATGTTTGTTTTTTGGGTTTTCTACATGGTAGATTGCAACAGGGAGCCTTGGGGATTAACTCCAAGGTGCACCCGGAAAACTGGGCAGATGCGTGATTCTGCCAACATGGTGGCCTGGGAGCCAACCTGAACATAACTGGGTTATGTGATGTGTGTAAACGATACGGGACTCGGGGAAGCTTGACCCGCGCAGACGGCTTAAGTTGACGTTGCGGTGTGAGCAACGAGTTATGAAAGAATTGGTTCCTAAACACCTAGATGGAGGGTGAATAGGTGCAATTCCTTTTTCTTTCTAAGGCTGAATATTAATTCAGATAATCAAATTAAATCAAACAGTTCTACAGCTACCACAGCACAGAAATAACAATATCACACACAAACACATATTTATAGTGGTTTCACAAGATCTGGGTACATCCACTTTCCCCCTTCGCCTATCTAGCTGTGTGCTAGATTCGGCTTAACTTCTTTCCTTCTCCTCAGATCCGCAGACCTTACAGCTCAGAACCCAAACAAGGCTCCTACAACTCAGAGTGAGTCCACACTCCTACAGCTCAGGCAATCTGCCCTACCTCAGCCTTCAACAAGGCCTACAACTCAGAGATAAAAATCTCCTACAACTCAGGCTCACAGCCCTACCTCAGCCTTCAACAAGGCCTACCACTCAGAGAACTTATTCTCCTACAACTCAGCCTTTATAAATCAGGCTTACAACTCAGATCTTAAAAAGATCCTACAGAAAATAGATGTAAATTTGAAATTTACCACCACCCTGGTTGAGAGAGAAAGGATGGCAGGTTTCTTGATTAGTTCTTGAAAGAATCTGATGACAGAGATCAACCTGTCTTAGCTTTCTTCAAAGCTTCTTGAATCTGAACACAGTAGGGTTGATCTCCTTTGAAGTTGATCTTCAATCAACTTCTTTTTTGAAATTCAAAAATCAATCTGAATTCTTCTTGGCAGACTGGTTCAGAATCTGCACTTAAGAGACTTGTTGATGTTAGTCCCTTTCTTCACTTGAATAGATGGAGCTCTCTCTCTCCAAATTCTTCTGAAAGTTCTTCTGAATTCTTCTTTGAATTCTCTTGACAAACTCTGAGTAGATCACCACTTGAGAATGTCTTCTTAGATCTTCTGTTGAAAATCTTCTTCTGTTTTTCGTTTATCTCATGTATGTATGTGTTACTTCATTCATTGCTTCTTCTGTTGATATAGAATGTCTTTATATAGACTTCCTCCATGGTAACCGGCCGATCCAGTTTCTAACGAACTTCTGACAGCTCTGACAGTTGCAGTAGATCGGTTGGTTATGGCAGCTGTCAAGTCATCAGTCACTTCTTGAAACTCTGTCTCTGTCAGCAAAGTGTCGAGACTGAACTTCATCATGTGTCGACACAAGTAGACTAAGTGTCGACACAAGCCTTGGTGATGTCGACACAGCTCCCTTGGTGTTGACACTGCTTCTCGACACAGCTTCTGTAGAATGTGTCGACACTAGTTCTGTGTGTCGACACAGTCACTTCTTCTCTTCACAAAAATCAACTTTGTTGAAACTCTGCTATGTGTCGACACAAGTCCTGTGTGTCGACACAGTTGATGTTGACAAAGTCTTCTGTGTGTCGACACTACCTCTGTGTATCGATACAGTTGATGTCGACTAAGCTTTTCTGTGTGTCGACACTGTCTTTGTGTGTCGGCACAGTTTCTTCTGGTGTCGACACAGCCTTTCCAAGTATCAACACAATTGACTCCAGATGTCGACACAGTTTTTCTCCAGTGTCGACACAAGCCTTCGTAAGTGTCGACACAGCTTCTTCTGGTGTCGACACATGGACTTAGAAACTTTTCCTGCATTTTTGCATTTTCTTAACCTGCATATATAAACTCAAAACAACATCAAATACACATTGATGCATATCATTGAGTGAGGTGAGGCTTCTTCAAATCTGGTACACATTTTCCAATGTACCCAACAATCTCCCCCTATTTGGAGAAGTCATAACCCTTAGTCAATGATATACACCATTCATAATAAACACACATTATGATGTATAAAAACATTACATGACAGGGTAACTTATAAACAAAACATGTATAAAATGTCAACACAGAATAATGATGCAAACATAATGAGCATTAATCATTGTTTTGTTTAAACTTTCAAAAGTTTCTTAACAATAGTTTACATAGATATTTTTTAAAAAAACTAAAGATTACGATGTTGTAAAATCTAGTTAATTTATACTAAGGCTGCTCAGGCTCCTTGAGGACTATGCATTTGCCTGACTGGATCTTGGCTTGTACTGGAGCTTCAGTATCTTCAGCTGGCTTCTTGCCTTTCAGATCCTTCTTCTTTTGTTCTTCAGCCCTTATCCTTTGCCTTTCAAAATAGTGAAAAGGCTTTGGGAAGTACTTGCTAGGCTCCTGAGCATTAGGAGGTAGCTTCCTAGCTTTTGCCTTTCTTCTATATTGAACAATGGCTTCCTACCTGGCTTCATACTTTTGTCATTCTTGCTTAGTGTACCATTTACCCTTATCATGGGTCTTGTCCTTTACAATTTTTCAGGCAGTCAATATAATATTCCTGGAAGTTGGGCTCCATTGCTCAAAATTAGGCTTCAACTCAGCCTGTTCTCTGAACCTTTTCTTAGACAATAGAGCTTCTTGCTCTTTATTCAAAGCTGCCTCTGACATTTCTACTTTCTCAAGGATAACTTTTGTAGAACCCTCTGGAAAGCTGTATATCTGATCAACCAGGTGTTGAATTTGCTCAAAGTTAGAAGGGGGATATATGATTTGAGCTACTTCCTGCTGACCCCCTTCATTTCCTGCAGCTTGAATTCCTGACTCAGCTGTGTTATCATCATCACATAGGGGTGGATAACCCAGAGTTGCTATAACAGTATTTGTTATCCATTTGGCATGCTCTGAGCTAGCATTGACTAACACTCTCTCCCCCTTTATGACTTCTCTCTCAATATGAGCTCTGAGGTCATCTTTTTGAAATCTTACTTGGTCATCTAGATAATTAACACCATCTTTATAAAATGACCTTAGTTTCAGTAGCTGATCAGAAATGATCTTTTGAGAATTCTTAATAGTTGTTTGTACGGCAGCTAATTCTTCCTGTAATTGTTTATCAAAATCTGACTTCAATTTAACAAATTGTCCAGTCCCAATGGGAGCTTGTTTGTGAACTTCTGTGACAATTAGATTGTGAGATTCTGTCAGATTATCATTCATCCTAATCTGATTCTCAAGGACATAACCTTATTTAACAGCAATATCATCAACTTGAGTCTTTATTGCTTGTTGTTGCTTTGCAAGATAGACTACAGTATTGCCACCTTTGTGGAAGCAATCTGTCATTTCCTTCTTGTTCTGATTTACTTCAAATCTTATGGATTTAATATCTTGAGATAATGATAACTGCATTTCATTATGTCTCTCATCCATATACTTTTCCATGGCTATCCTTTGTTCAGCTAATTTGACTTGCAAAGATACCAGTAAGGAGCTATAATCAGTGGCTCATTATGTCCCCCTGGCTTGCAGAGAATGACCTTTCTAACCACTTCTGAAAGGAATTTTCCTTGCAGATTCATCCCTTTCCTGTTCATTGAAGATCCAATCTTCATGGTGGGATCCAATCCACACCACTGAAGTGCTTCCCTAGTCTTGGATGAGGGTACTTCTTCTTCTTTTTGAGATCTTGGGAGTTGAAGAGTTTTCCTCAAGCACTTCAAGGTGAGTTTAACTTTAGCTCCCTGAACAGTAGATTTGATCTTAAGTCCAGTCGAATCTAAAGTAGCTGCGACATAGAATAGCAGTACTTCTTTCTTCCATATCTTTGTAGGTTCGGATACCAAAAATTCCAACCCATTTGCAGTAATTAGGGTAATTACTATTTTAATCTCGGGTTCTGCATTATCAAAAGCGTTGCGA
Organism: Platanthera guangdongensis; assembly: GCA_039583875.1. Classification (NCBI taxonomy): domain Eukaryota; kingdom Viridiplantae; phylum Streptophyta; class Magnoliopsida; order Asparagales; family Orchidaceae; genus Platanthera; species Platanthera guangdongensis. The sequence goes on along the minus strand of CM077147.1, from coordinate 161,791,513 downwards.
ACCAGCTCATAGCCTTCGTTGTCGTTATCTTCAAGCTTTGGCGCCATTGGGGTTGAGAGAAATCTTGGATTGAGAAGAGAGAATTTGTCGACATAAGGTTTTATTCTCGAAAATATGGAGAGTGTGTCAACAGAGTGTTGTTGACCTATTTATACCCTTATAAATAATGAAGGTCAAAGGCACGTCAAAATTCTCTTAATGTGTTGACACTGTTGAAATGTGTCGACACAGACTTCTAATATCTCGACAGAGTGTTGATTTCTATATGTCGACACCAATTCTATTTGTCTTGGTCGTCTGTGCTTGACGATATGTGTCGATTCTGCGCTCGATGATATTTGTGTGTCGATTCTACACTCGACAATCAGTTGATTCTGCGCTCGACGAAATCTGTGTGTTGAGGCTAAGTGTCGACACAACTTCTGGATATGTCGACACAACTTCTATGAAGAGTCAACACCTTTTTTCTAGATGTGTCGACACCACTTTCCTGGAGTGTCGACACCAACTACTATGTGTCGACACAGACAACTTTTTGTGTCGACACAATTTTACTTGGCCAAATTTGTTAAACAAATTTATGTTCAACATTCTTAATTCCATTTTGAAATTATTGAATTTAGTTTCATCTAATGGCTTAGTGAACATGTCAGCAATTTGTAAATCTGTATTAACAAATTCTAAAGAAATATCATCTTTTTTTACAAGATCTCTAAGAAAATGGAATCTTATTTCTATATGTTTTGTTCTACTATGAGAAACAGGATTATGAGCAATAGAAAAAGCACTAGTAGAATCACATAATAAAGAAGTTCGTCTTACCTGAATACCATAATCTTCTAACTGATGTTGTATCCACAACAGCTGTGCACAGCAACTTCCTGTAGCAACATACTCAGACAATCATGTCATAATAGGGTTTAGGGTTTAGGGTTTAGGGTTTAGGGTTTAGGGTTTAGGGTTTAGGGTTTAGGGTTTAGGGTTTAGGCTAATTTGACTAAACCACTTCTTTCATCCATATACTTTTCCATGGCTATCCTTTGTTCAGCTAATTTGACTTGCAAAGATACCAGTAAGGAGCTATAATCAGTGGCTCATTATGTCCCCCTGGCTTGCAGAGAATGACCTTTCTAACCACTTCTGAAAGGAATTTTCCTTGTAGATTCATCCCTTTCCTGTTCATTGAAGATCCAATCTTCATGGTGGGATCCAATCCACACCACTGAAGTGCTTCCCTAGTCTTGGATGAGGGTACTTCTTCTTTTTGAGATCTTGGGAGTTGAAGAGTTTTCCTCAAGCTCTTCAAGGTAAGTTTAACTTTAGCTCCCTGAACAGTAGATTTGATCTTAAGTCCAGTCGAATCTAAAGTAGCTGCGACATAGAATTCCAGTACTTCTTTCTTCCATATCTTTGTAGGTTCGGATACCAAAAATTCCAACCCATTTGCAGTAATTAGGGTAATTACTGTTTTAATCTCGGGTTCTGCATTATCAAAAGCGTTGCGAACCAGCTCATAGCCTTCGTTGTCGTTATCTTCAAGCTTTGGCGCCATTGGGGTTGAGAGAAATCTTGGATTGAGAAGAGAGAATTTGTCGACATAAGGTTTTATTCTCGAAAATATGGAGAGTGTGTCGACAGAGTATGTTGTTGACCTATTTATACCCTTCTAAATAATGAAGGTCAAAAGGCACGTCAAAATTCTCTTAATGTGTTGACACTGTTGAAATGTGTCGACACAGACTTCTAATATCTCGACAGAGTGTTGATTTCTATATGTCGACACCAATTCTATTTGTCTTGGTCGTCTGCGCTTGACGATATGTGTCGATTCTGCGCTCGATGATATTTGTATGTCGATTCTACACTCGACAATCAGTTGATTCTACGCTCGACGAAATCTGTGTGTTGATGCTATGTGTCGACACAACTTCTGGATATGTCGACACAACTTCTATGAAGAGTCAACACCTTTTTTCTATATGTGTCGACACCACTTTTCTGGAGTGTCGACACCAACAACTATGTGTCGACACAGACAACTTTTTGTGTCGACACAATTTTACTTGGCCAAATTTGTTAAACTAATTTATGTTCAACATTTTTAATTCCATTTTGAAATTATTGAATTTAGTTTCATCTAATGGCTTAGTGAACATGTCAGCAATTTGTAAATCTGTATTAACAAATTCTAAAGAAATATCATCTTTTTTTACATGATCTCTAAGAAAATGGTATCTTATTTCTATATTCTTTGTTCTACTATGAGAAACAGGATTATGAGCAATAGAAATAGCACTAGTAGAATCACATAATAATGAAGTTCTTCTTACCTGAATACCATAATCTTCTAACTGTTGTTGTATCCACAATAGCTGTGCACAGCAACTTCCTGCAGCAACATACTCAGACTCAGCTTCTTACAGCTCCATGACACCAACCTTCCTCCTAGAAATTGACAGGTGTTTGTTGTGCTTTTCCTATCTACTTTGCATCCTGCAAAGTCTGCATCTGAATAGCCCATTAGTAGAAAATCTCTATTCCTAGGATACCAAAGGCCTAGATTAGGTGTGCCCTTAAGTTATCTCAAAATCCTTTTGACAGCAGTATAATGAGATTCTTTAGGGCAGGATTGGTACCTAGTATAAACACATGTAGCATACATGATGTCTGGTCTACTAGCAGTCAGATAAAGGAGGGAGCCAACTATTCCTCTATACAAAGACTCATCTACAGGTTTTCATGCATCATCTTTACTAAGAGACATACTTGTCCCCATTGGAGTTCTCATGGTAGTGGATGACTCCATACCATACTTCTTAATTAACTCCTGGGTGAACTTAGACTAGGATATGGACAAGCCATCATCATTCTGTCTTACTTGGAGTCCCAAGAAGAACTTAAGTTCTCTCATACTGCTCATCTCAAACTTCTCTTGCATAAGTTTTGCAAACTTTCTACAAAGGTTGTTTTCAGTAGAACCAAATATTATGTCATCAACATATATTTGGACTACGATGATCTTTCCTTTGGATTCTCTAAGAAATAGAGTCTTGTCTATTTTCCCCCTTGAGAATTTGTTCTCAATGAGGAAAGTAGACAGGGTTTCATACCAAGCCCTTGGGGCTTGTTTCAACCCATATAAAGCTTTCCTAAGTTTATAAACATAATTAGGATTAAGTGGATCAACAAAACCTGAGGGCTATTCTACATAGACCTCCTCTTTTAAGTCTCCATTTAAGAATGCTGACTTAACATCCATTTGGAACACTTTGAAGCCTTGATATGCTGCATAGGCAAGGAATAGCCTTATTGCTTCCATCCTTGTCACTTGAGCAAAAGTCTGATCAAAGTCTATGCCCTCTTCCTGCATGTATCCTTTGGCAACTAGTCTTGCCTTGTTCTTCACTATGATCCCACTCTCATCAAGCTTGTTTCTATAAATCCACTTTGTCCCTATGACATATTGTCCCTTGGGTTTTGGAACCAACTCCCAGACCTTGTACCTTCTGAATTGAATTAACTCCTCCTGCATAGCATCAATCCAGTGTGGGTCTTGAATAGCTTCGTCAAATCTCTTGGGTTCTAGTTGAGATAAGAAGCTTGAGCAAAGAACTGTGTTTGAGTTCCTGCTTCTTGTTTGTACTTCATGTCTTGGATCACTAATGATCTGGTATACGGGATGATCCTTTAAATGTCTAACTGTTGGAGGTAATCTATCAATAGTTTGACCTTCTTCAATCTCTTTGTTATGTTGCACTTCATGGTCTTCATCAGCCTCTTGAGTGTCTTGTACTCCCCCTGGATAGCAACTACCATTTTCCTCATCCTGCTTTGCAGTTGGATCTTCTCTGATAGTAAGCTGGTCCATCTTCTGCTGTATACCTGTAGAGCTACAAGAACTACTAGGCAACTCACTGTTAATAAGTCTAGATTTATCAAATATGACATGAACAGACTCTTCTATAACTTGAGTAGCCAAATTGTAGACCCTATAAGCCTTACTATTGTTGTTGTACCCAACAAATATACCATCTTGGGATTTGGCAGCAAACTTAGTTAGGTGAGACTTGCCATTGTTAAGCACATAGCACTTGCAACCAAAGATCCTAAAATAGGATAAATTTGGTTTTCTGCCTTTCATAACATCATAGGGTGTCTTTTTGTGGCTTTTGGTGATGGAAGCCCTATTGAGTACATGGCATGCAGTGTTTACTACCTCAGCCCAGAAATATTCTGGGAGAGTAGTGTCACTCAATAGTGTTCTTCCAGCCTCAATAAATGTCCTATTCTTTCTTTCAGCAATGCCATTTTGCTGAGGTGTTCTAGGTGAGGAGAATTCCTGATGAATCCCAAATTCTTCACATAATCTTGTCATACTTTCAGATTGGAATTCAGTTCTATGGTCACTTCTGATTTTGACCACTGAACTATCTAATTCATTCTGAATTTGTTTGACAAAATTGCAGAAGACATTTGAGGTTTCAGATTTCTGCCTCAGAAAGAATACCCATGAAAATCTAGAATAGTCATCTACAACCACAAAAGTGTAGACCTTCCTACCTAGAATATGAACTGGCATAGGACCAAATAAATCCATATGCAAGAGGTATAAGCACCTCATTGAGTCTTTGGTTTCTAGGCTATGAAAGGAGGATCTGGTCTGCTTGCCTTTTTGACAAGATGAGCATATTCCATCCTTAAAACACTTAACTTGAGGACCATTCCTCACTAACTCTTTACTAAAGAGTTGGTCAATAGTCTTGTAGTTAAGATGAGCTAGTCTCTTGTGCCATTTGACACAATGAGAGGCTTTCTCATCAGCCACAAGACAGATGGGAGAATTTTTATTCTCACTCTCAAAGTTTAGGCAATACACATTTCTTTTTCTATATCCAGTCAATATGACTTTTTGATCACTTATCCTCTTGATATGACACCCATTCTTGATAAATGAAATGTCATATCTAAGATTACTTAGCTGGCTTATGCTTATTAGGTTGTGTTTCAAACCCTTCATATAAGCCACTTGAGAGATAGTGATTAAGTTGTTAGAAATGTTACCAAACCCTTTGATGAGTCCTTTTTCAGAACCACCAAAGATTACTTTAGGCCCATTCAATATTGGTGAGTAGTCCTTCAGCAATCCCCTTGTTCCAGTCATGTGCCTGGAACATCCACTGTCCAAGTACCATATAGAGGCATGGAAACTTGTACTCACCTTATTGGGACCAGGTTTATCCGAGCACTGGTCTTCTTCAGACACAGCCATCAGTCCTTTGCACTGATGGTCTTCTTGCTCATTGATAGAGTCCAGTAATTTCATGAACTCATCCTCTTCTTCTATTGCAAACAAACAAATATAGGCCTCAGCCTCAGATTCAGACTCTGAAGTTGATTGATCTGTCCAACTTTTCTCTTTCTTAGCTACCAAGGATTTCTCCTTCTTGCTCGTGTGCTGAGATTTCTTTTTATCAGCAGACTCCTTCCTTTTGTCTGGACAGTCAGCCACAACATCTCTAGGTCTGTTGCAGCAATAGCAAATAATCTTTGATGTAGTTGATTTGCTAGGCTTTGTCCCACTCCTGTCCTTCCTGGATGATTTCCTCTTCTAATAATAGTCATCCTTGGACTGAGATGAGGATGGCTTAGATTTCCACTTCTTCTTCTTTAAGAATCTCTGAAACTGCCTTATGAAAGCAGCAAAGTCTTCATCAGAATTACTGCTGTCTGAACTGTGATTATCAGAATTTTCTGAGATCACTTCTGCAGCTTTCTTAGGAGAAGATGGAGACATCCTCCTATTCTTCCTTGTGGCTTCTACCTTGAAGTCCACTGACTTTTCTCTATTGTCAACCTTTGTATTTTTCTCTTCCTCCTTTCTGTCCAACAGCTGCATCTCATAAGACAGCAATTTACCAAACAGTGTTGGAGGTGAAATTTCTGCCAGTCTGGCCACTTTCCTTATGGCACAGATCTTTGTATCTCAATCCTTAGTCAAAGACCTAAGGAATTTGTCATTCATCTCATATGTACTGAAGATTCTTCCATAGGACATTAATTCATTTACAATTCTGTAGAACTTCTTATAACATTCAGTTATACTATCAGACTTGGCTTGTCTGAAACTCTCATATTTTTGATTAAGCATGGACTTTCTATCTTGCCTAACCTCTTCAGAACCCTCCATGTAGACCATTAATGTGTCCCACATCTCCTTGGAGGTTTTGCAGTGAATCAGATTCTGGAATGTTGAGTCATCTATGTCACTCACTATAATATTCTGTGCTCTTTTATCCATTGTAGCCAAGATGATCTCATCCTTAGTCATTTCTGAAAAATCCTTAGGAATCCTTTGATTAGCATCAAGAATAGAAACCTTCATTGGAATATATGGTCCTTCCTTAACTATTATATAAATCCTAGGATCAGATTCCTCCATAAATAGTCTGACTCTTTCCTTCTATATTCCAAAAAATTCTTTCCTGCAGATAGGCAATTTCATTGCACCAAGTTATTTATGGTTTTCTCCTGAACCCATCTTCTTTAACTTACTTCTGCCTTACAGATCTTACTCAGGCTGTTAAGTCTTTCTTTGAGTAACCTGTCTCTGATACCACTTGAAAGAATTGGTTCATAAACACCTAGAGGGGGGTGAATAGGTTCAAATCCTTTTTCTTCTAAGGCAGAATATTAATTCAGTTAATTAACAGAAACATATAGTTCTACAGCTATCACAGCATAGAAATAACAATTCCACACATAATCACAGATGGCACACTGATTTATAGTGGTTACCCAAGGTCTGGGTACATCCATTTTCCCCCTTCGCATATCTAGCAGTGTGCTAGATTCGGCCTAACTTCTTTCCTTCTCCTCAGATCCGCAGATCTTACAGCTCAGAACCCAAACAAGGCTCCTACAACTCAGAGTGAGTTCACACTCCTACAGCTCAGGCAATCTGCCCTACCTCAGACTTCAACAAGGCCTGCAACTTAGAGATGAAAATCTCCTACAACTCAGGCTCACAGCCCTACCTCAGCCTTCAGCAAGGCCTACCACTCAGAGAACTTATTCTCCTACAACTCAGCCTTTATAAATCAAGCTTACAACTCAGATCTTAAAAAGATCCTACAGAAAATAAATGTAAATTTGAAATTTACCACCACCCTAGTTGAGAGAGAAAGGATGGCAGGTTTCTTGATCAGTTCTTGAAAGAATCTGATGACAGAGATCAACCTGTCTTACCTTTCTTCAAAGCTTCTTAAATCTGAACACAGTAGGGTTGATCTCCTTTGAAGTTGATCTTTAATCAGCTTCTTTCTTGAAATTCAGAAATCAATCTGAATTCTTCTTGGCAGACTGGTTCAGAATCTGCACTTAAGAGACTTGTTGATGTTAGTCTCTTTCTTCACTTGAATAGATGGAGCTCTCTCTCTCCAAATTCTTCTGAAGGTTCTTCTGAATTCTTCTTTGAATTCTCTTGACAAACTCTGAGTAGATCACCACTTGAGAATGTCTTCTTAGATCTTCTGTTGAAAATCTTATTCTATTTTTTGTTTATCTCATGTATGTATATGTGTTCCTTCATTCATTACTTCTTCTGTTGATAGAGAATGTCTTTATATAGACTTCCTCCATGGTAACCGTCTGATCCAGTTTCTAACGAACTTCTGACAGCTCTGACAGTTGCAGTATACCGGTTGGTTATGGCAGCTGTCAAGTCATCAGTCAATTCTTGAAACTCTGTCTCCGTCAGCAAAGTGTCGAGACTGAACTTCATCATGTGTTGACACAAGTAGACTAAGTGTCGACACAAGCCTTGGCGATGTCGACACAGCTCCCTTGGTGTTGACACTGCTTCTCGACACAGCTTCTGTAGAATGTGTCGACACTAGTTTTATGTGTCGACACAGTCACTTCTTCTCTTCACAAAAATCAACTTTGTTGAAACTTTGCTATGTGTCGACACAAGTCATGTGTGTCGACACAGTTGATGTCGACAAAGTCTTCTGTGTGTCGACACTGCCTCTGTGTATCGACACGGTTGATGTCGACTAAGCTTTTTTGTGTATCGGCACTGCCTTTGTGTGTCGACACAGTTTCTTCTGGTGTCGACACAGCTTTTCCAAGTGTCGACACAATTGACTCCAGATGTCGACACAGATTTTCTCCAATGTCGACACAAGCCTTCGTAAGTGTTGACACGGCTTCTTCTGGTGTCGACACATGGACTTAGAAACTTTTCCTGCATTCCTGCATTTTCTTAACCTGCATATATAAACTCAAAACAACATCAAATACACCTTGATGCATATCATTGAGTAAGGTGAGGCTTCTTCAAATCTGGTACACATTTTCCAATGTACCCAACGGGTTAGGCGGAACCGTACCCGATCTATGCGGTTCGGTTATAGAGACCTAAGGTATGTGGTACTCGTCGTTGGCATAGATGGAGGGTCTTAGGCAGTGGACAGAAAGACCAAATGCTCACGAGATATTGTCGTCTAAGGGGCGGTGGTGAGTCAGCAGACTTGGATCGTGTTCACCGAGAATGTGCCCTGAGAGCACAGGGTGTGTGGTCGTGTGTGCCCACGCCTGTGATGAAGTGTTTATTCACTATACTGCTTGGTTATGCTAACAAAGTGCAGGGAAAGAGCATCGTCGCCCCGAGTTCGGGGGCGGGGTCGTTATAATTTGGTCAGCATAGCTGACCATTGCTTTTGTTTGTCACTGTGCGGTGGATTGTTGCTTGCAGGTGCTGTGGAGCCAAGCGGTAAATAGCGGCTAAAGCCCAAGTTGCTGAGCCGGTCCTCGAAGGCCAAATTTTGAGTGTTTACTTATTTTATTCATGTGTGACCGGCCTGCGTGCCGTGGTATGGAAAATACTGTAATTCGAGTAAACTTTTGTAAGGCCTTAAGGCCATTGTACTTGTGTATTGTACCTTCATTCCTGTTGGTTTGAGTAGTGGACATTTATGCTTATGGTTGGGTTCTTTTAATTGCAACCTTTAATTTGCTTCCGCTATAATGTACTCTATATAGGACGTTGATTCTTAGTTGGATGGTTTCCATTGAGTAACCACCTGGTCTGTCTGTGGTATATGGCATCGGGCCCCGATCGGACCTACTACTATATGTTATGTGACGGATAGGGGGTGTTACATTCCACAAGGGAGGCAATGATGTGGTCTATCTTGGTAAACAACAAAAAACAACTAAGACTGAAATAGATGATCTAGTGGTCAAGCAAGGAATTGTACTTGAAAATCAAAAGAGGTTAAATGAGAATTTGTTGGAACTCCATACAATCTCTCTGACAAAGTTAGATGAACAAACTACTACCCTTCAAGGCACTATGACCACTCAAGTCTCTGCAATAGAAAAACAGATTCAGCTGGACCTGGCAACAGTTTCAACTGCCATAAAGACTTCAAAATCTGTCATTTCTACTCTGCTTAAGAAGTTCAAAGACTACTACACCACTGGCAACTATCATATCACTGATCAAATTAGATTTCAAAAGAATGACCTCAAAAATCATATCGACAGAGAAGTCATAAAGGGGGAGAGGGTATTAGTCCATGCTAGCTCTAAACATGTCAAGTGGATAACAAATACCATCAGAGCTACCTTTGGATATCCACCCCTTTGTGATGATAATAATACTACAGAATCTGGAGTTCAACCTGAGTTCAGAGAGGGGGTGCAACAAGAGGTGGCTCAAGTTATATATCCCCTACTAGGTTTGTGGAACTTCACCAGGCTATTCATAATATGTACAGCCCTCCACGGGACAAAATGCCAGTCATTTGTGAGGAGGTGGACATGGTTGACTCAGCACTATTGAAAGAACAAGAGGCTCAACTATCTAAGAAAAGATTTAGAGAACAGGTTGAGGCAAGGCCTGATTTTGAAAAATGGAGTCCAACCACTAGAAGTATTATTTTGACAGCATGGAATGCAATTGCTGACAATCAGTATGATAGAGGGAAGTGGTACTCTAAGCAAGAATGGGATAAGTATCTTGCTCAACAAGAGAAGATTCATAAATTTAGGAAAGTCTTGAGGGCTGGGAAAATTCCTGTAAACTCTATAGAGCCTTGCAAGTACTTCCCCAAACCATTTCATTATTTTGAGAGGTAAAAGCTGAAGGCTGCACAAGTCAAGGCCAAAGATATTAAAGGAAAGATGCCTGCTACTAATACTGAAGCTGATGTCAAAGCATCCATTCAGCCAGGGAAAGGAATAGTCATTAAGGTACCTAGTCAAATTTAACCTTAGATTCACTAGCATTTAAAACACTGTATATTTTTTATTATTCTTCACAAAACATTAACCTTGTAATCCCATCTTAAGTATATGAGAATGAAATTCTGGGTGAACAATTGTTTACATATCTGTATATCTGTGTTACATGGTTTTCCTTATATTATTTCATTTCTGAATGTTTGTGTGTAACATGATATCTGTGTTCTTGAATAAATATGGTTGGAATATCTGGATGTATAATACTTATCATTTTTGTTATATGGTGTATATCATTGACTAAGGGTTATGACTTCTCCAAATAGGGGGAGATTGTTGGGTACATTGGAGTTTGTGTACCTGATTTGGAGAAGCCTCACATAACTCAATGATATACATCAGGTTGTATTTGATTGTGTATTGAGTTAATTTGTGCAGGAAGAAGAATGCAGAAAATATTCTAAGTACAAAAGTGTCGAGAGAATTATTTTGTGTCTACATCTTTGAAGGAGCTGTGTCGAGACAAGAAGCAAGTATGTGTCGACACACAGGACTTGTGTCAACACTCAGAAGCTAAGTCAACATCAACTGTGTCGACACTTATAACTTGTGTCGACACACTTATACTGTTGAGCTGACAAGTGTAAAGAAGCAACTATGTCGACATCCAGGACTTGGGTTGACATTTAAAGAGGCTGTGTCGACACACAGGACTTGTGTCGACACATTCTACAAAAATTGTGTCGAGAACTTGATAAAGATTTGTGTCAATATTTTCTGAAGTATGTCGACACATTCTACAAAGGCTGCGTGTCGAGAACTTGATGAAGAGCTGTGTCAACTATTTTCTGAAGGGTGTCGACACAGTCTACAAAGATAGTGTCAAGACCAAGTGAAGAGCTGTGTTGACAGTTGCTGATGTCTGTCGACGACACCAAAGGTAGTGTGTCGACACCCGGGTATTTGTGTCGACACATACTCCATATGTGTCGACACATATTATCCTTATGTCTCGACACATTCTGCTGATCTAACTAATTCTAAGTGCCAAGACTGAAGGCTTGACAGCTGTCATAATTGTCACGTACCATTCAGACATGACAGAACTGTCAGATGCCTGTCAATTTCCGGATCAGCCGGTTGCCACTAATGTAAAGCTATAAATAGGGCTGGGCTATCAGAGAAAGACGAACGAACAGAAGATAGAGGAAAACTAAAGTGGAAGTCTCCAAGAAGAATTCAAGGATTCCAGTATAGCTGGAGATTCTGATTCAAAATCAGAGAAGTAGATTGTTTCATAGTAGATCTTCTGAAGATTGCAGAATTAATTCAGTAGGGTGGAAGAAGCTGGATCTAAACCAAGAAGATTCAACCTAGGTTCTCTATTTCAAGAAGCTTTGAAATGCTAAGTCAGGTTGAATCAAATCTTTTACTGCAAAGAAAAGTTGAAAGCAGATCCATCAAGATCTGATCAAGATTCGTTCATCTCTTTCTGAGTGAAGGTAGAAACATCTTCTTAATACAATTCACATAGATCTATTCTGGATCTGAGTGTAAGAGATTAAGTTCTCTAAGTTGTAAGCATGTATCTATAAAAGCTGAGGTAGGGATGTTAGCCTGAGGTAGGAGATTGGTTTCTCTGAGTTGTAGGCCTGGTGGAAGAGGCTGAGGTAGGGCTTGATTGCCTGAGTGGTAGGAGTGGGGATTCACTCTGAGGTAGGGTTCTTGGAAAGAGCCTGAGCTATAGCACGTGTTGAAGTGTGAGCAGTAAGAACCATTTTGGGTTCTGAGTTGTAAGATCTAAGGATCTGAGAAAGTGAAAGGAAGTTAGGCCAAATCTAGTATACTGCTAGATAGGCGAAGGGGGAAAGTGGATGTACCCATCATTTTGGGAACCACTATAAAACCTATGTGTATGTTGTGATAGTTTGTTTGTGTGATGTGATAATTATAGATCATAACTGTGCTATGATAAAATTAGAGCATTGTTAAGTGCACCACATTTTTCGCTACGTGCACTACAAAATCATTAAATTTTTGTTCCAAACTTCTCCCTAATTTTATAACTAAGGGCACGCCAGTTTTGCGCACCGCAGATTCCTCTCTCAAACCCTAGCATCCACGTTTCCGCCCCGAGGGTTCCGCCCCGACGTTTCCGCCAGCCCCGACGCCGGCCGCCAGCCCCGACACCGCCCGCCTGTACGACGCCGGCTGACAGCCCCGACGCCTGGGTGTGCCCCTCGGCTGGGCGTCATTGCTTCCGCCCGGGCCTACCCCTCCGCCGCTTCTCCGCCTGATTCAATGCTCGTCGTCCCGCTTCCCCCTGATCGTGCCCCTCTGCTACTTCGTCGCTGGTTATTCCGTTGCTTCAACGCTCGTCGCCGGTTATTCTGTTTCTTCCGCAGCCTCGGCCCACCAACATGAGGTTTGTCCCTTCAACCCTAGGACAATGCGCTGTTTGTCATTTTTTCTTAGTTCTAAGTTCTCCAAAACTGATATTGTGTTTTCATTAATTATGCATTTGCTTCTTATAATACTCATGAGTTGTTGGTTTATAATGCTTGTAAACTGATATTGGAGAAGGATTTGGTTGAGGTTATAGTCAAATATTAGGAAACTTGGGTAGCCTTGTTGTACAACCTGGGGGCTCGCGAGAGACGGTCCAGCAGGCGAAGAGATGACTGGCGAGAGTCGGATGCCCACCTACAGGAGGCGAGACGGGGGATCCTCTGGAGAGGCGAGACCTTCTAGTGGGCGAAATCACCCTACAGGGCGAGAGAGCTCACATACCGGAAAGGCGGCGAGACGGGCATGGCGGCCGTCTCGCCCGGCAGTACCTCCCCCACTCGCCGCAGGAGACTAACAGCTCTTTATCTATTTTGACCCATAAGGGGGATTTTTACCTTTGGGCCCCAGATGGTTTTACTCTTTTACCCCTGGAGGCCTGCGTATAGCTCTCCAGAACAGCGGAGTTGGGCTATTAGCAGACCCGGTCCAGGGTGTTTTGGTCATTTTGAGACGGCTTGGAAATGATATTTGCAGAGCAGATTCAGAAACCTATAAATAGACCGATAAGGTGCCTGAGAAAAGGTTGTTGTTGAACCTTCCCACTTTTTCCCTCTCAGGCACCTAGCTCAACACTGGCTAGGGAGGGGAAGACTAACAGTTCTTCCGGGTAAGAGGTGGGACCTCCAAGTTGAGTCCCTTCGGTCTGTTTCCAGGTCGCTGACTCTCGTCAGGGCGGTAGCGCAAGGAGAGTACGTGTGGGTTGCATTCTGCTTCGAACTCTAGGAGGGACCGGAAAGCCGGTTCCAACATTTTTGGTGCGGTGAGCGTGGAGCGCAGCCCTCAGAGAAGAACCTTGAGCAACCAACATGGCGGGAGATCATGGAGAAGGAGAAGGAGGGGAGTCAGATAATCAGGGGGGATATGTAGGGAGAACGGAGTTCCTGGCTTCGATCAAGGGGATCATGGATCTATTGCAAGGGATCTCGCGGCAGGGAGACTGTTCAACTCCACTGCCCACAGTGCCAGCTCTCGTGACTCAGGAGGAACTCGTCTCGGCGCGAGTCGGAGAAGACGCCCCGGGGAGAAGGCCGGGAAAGGAGGTGATGCTGGAAGGGACCGGGAGGGACATGGCGGGAAGGGAGCTGTTCCCAAGTCCGGCGAGTACCATCGCGCCAGGGGAGGTCGTCGCGCGAGTAGGGGTGGCGAGACCGGCGGCGCGAGGGTCCCCCTTTTGCGAGCTAGTCCTGTCTGCTCCGGTCCCGGAGGGCTTCAGGGAGCCCGAGATGAATTACTATGTAGGGAAGGACGATCCCCTCCATCATCTGCAGTGGTTCGAAGACGCTGTCTCAATCAGGCCCATGACGGACGCGTTTAAGTGTCGCCTCTTCGCGATCACTCTGAAAGACAAAGCTAGGGACTGGTTCCATCAACTCCCGGCAGGCTCGATATATTGTTTCGAGGACTTGAGTAGAAGTTTCCAACTTCGATTCTCCACATCTAAGAAGAGGAAGAAGAACCCGAAATCGATCTTTTTGATCAAGCAGAAGGCGGATGAATCCCTGGCCCAGTACGTGGATAGGTTCCAAGAGGAGATTCTGAATATACAGGAGGTACCGGGCTTCGCCCTCCAGATGGCTTTCACAGTGGGACTGCGGGAAGGATTCTTCAAGATGAGCCTCACCCGGAAGGCTCCGCTCTCCTTTGAGGGCTTGATGGAGAAGGCGGCCAAGGAAATAGCGATGGAGGCGGCGAACCCAGCTTTTGCGAAAAAGTTGGCGAGGCTGACCGAGATAGAGTCGAGGGAGACAGGGGGGAGGCAGCAGGAAGCGAGGAGAAGAGACGAGCCGAGGGCGCCGGCGTATCCAGAGCTGGGATGGAGGCAGCAGGGGGGGACGGCCCCCGGGCAAGGAAGGGGACTTCCCCAAGGGGGAAGAAATCAACAAGGAGGACCGGGAAGGTTCAATCAGATGGGGTGGGGGTATGGTCATAGACCGCCCCTACCTCCTCCGCAGCAGGCCATGGCCATCGGCCGAGGTAGAGGAAGGGGCCGGGCAAGAGGAAGAGGAGCAGGAGCAGGGAGAAGGAGGGACCCTCAGGAAGGGAGACCGGAGGGGGGGTGGCGTTGCCCTACTGTGACTTCCACGAGGAGGAAGGTCACGCAACGGCTACCTGCCCGGATTTCTTGGAGTTAAGGAGGACTCGAGGAGCTGGGGAACAGCCAAGGCCAGTGCGGATAGAGGAAGTAACGATTACAGGGGAAGAGGATCGGTGTGTGGATCGTGCGGATGAAGGGGACCGCGGGCTGGTTGGGGTGATCAATGGGGGAGTGGGGATAGAGGCGGCCCGAAAGGCGAGCCTTCACACTATGTACCGCCGAAGTGTCGCCTCGACGTCACAATCCCCTCCTCCCGATGAGAAGATCACGTTTTCAAGAAAAGACATGCCCGACCATGAGGACCCCTTTTGTGACGCGTTAGTGATACGGACCGCCATCGAGAACTTCACGGTGTCGCGGATCCTGGTCGACAATGGAAGCTCGGTGAACGTGATTTTTAAGAAGGCATTCAATGCAATGAGGGTAGAGGCACGGAGGGTACTGGCAGCGGATGGACCATTGTTTGGATTCTCAGGAGAAAGGAAAGAGGTTGAGGGGGGTGTAGGACTTCAAGTAACTCTGGGAGGACTATCCCGAAACTGCCGTTTTGTCATAGTGGACGCCCCAAGTAGCTACAACGCTATCTTTGGGCGCCCCTTGATCAGCGCTTTCAGATGCGTTCCGTCGTCATTTCACCAATGCTTGAAGCTGAATTCTGGAGGTACTCAAATCAGGGTACGAGGAGATCCGAAGGCAGCAAGGGAATGCTACGTGACGGCGGTAAACACAATCTCCTGGCAGGGGGACGCAGAGGAGCTGGAAAAGAGGATGGAGCGATTGCAACAAGAGCAGGGAGGCGAAGAAGAGCGAGGAGAGGAAGGTGCCGGAGGAGAGGGAGAAGCAGTAGCGGTTGGAGGCATTGCGGGGGAGCCAGCGATGGCGGGAGAGAAGTTCTGGGAGACGGGGGTGACAGAGGAAAGGGTGGAGGAAGGTGCTGGAGGAGAGGGAGAAGTAGTAGTGGTTGGAGGCATTGCGGGGGAGCCAGCGATGGCGGGAGAGAAGTTCTGGGAGACGGGGGTGACAGAGGAAAGGGTGGAGGAAGGTGCTGGAGGAGAGGGAGAAGTAGTAGTGGTTGGAGGCATTGCGGAGGAGCAAGGAATGGCGGGAGAGGAGTTCGGGGAGACGGAGATGGAAGAAGAAAGGGAGAGGGGAAGAGCTAGAGGTGAGGGAGGAGTGGCAGGGAGCAAGGGTATGCGGAAGGAGCTAGAGATGGTCGAAGCAGAGGGAGGAGAGACGGGAGCGGCAGGGGAAGTGGGGCAAAGAAAAGAGGAAGGGAGAAAGGAGAAGAGGAAGACGGAAGAGGTGGGCGGATCACCCGGAGAGGGGACCCGTCCAGAAAAGAGAAGAGCCTCCTGGCAGGAAAAAGAGGGCGCGAGCAGGTGGGAGGCGGAGCAGCCAGGGGAAGAGGGAATGGTGGCCAACGTAGAAGACAAAGCCCAGCAGCAGGGTAAGCAGGCAGAACAGGAAGAAGAGGAGGAACCATCCAGGCTGAAAGCTGCGGTGGAGGTCCTGGAGGTAGAAATACGCACCAAGGAAGGGCGAGTAGAAAGGATAAAGATCAGTGGCGAGCTCAACCCAGAGGACCGGGAGAAGGTCAGGACCTGCGTACAAGACAATATTGACGTCTTCGCGTGGAGCGCCGCGGACATGCCGGGGGTCGATGCAGTCGTCGCCTGTCACCGCCTCAATCTGGACCCCAACACCCGCCCCATACAACAAAAGAAGAGGGCCATCGCCTCGAAGATGGCCGGACCTATTAGAGAGGAAGTGGAAAAATTGCTTAGGGCGGGGTTTGTGTCCGCCTGTAAGTATCCGGGGTGGGTGAGTAATGTTGTAATGGTCCAAAAAGGGGAGGGTAAGTGGAGGATGTGCGTAGATTTTTCTCTTTTAAATAAAGCATGCCCTAAGGATTGTTATCCGCTGCCCCGAATCGACGCGCTGGTTGACTCAGCCGTCGGTTTCCCTTTTATGAGTTTCTTGGACGCGTTTTCTGGGTACCATCAAATACGCATGCATCCTCCGGACGTTAAGGACGTCACCTTCGTCACGGAGGATGGGTGCTTCTGCTTTAACATGATGCCCTTCGGTTTGAAAAATGCGGGCGCAACCTATCAAAGGATGATGGATCGAATTTTCCGAGAACAGAAAGGAAGGAACCTCGAGGTTTACGTAGACGACTTGATGATCAAAAGCAAGGACCTCGGGGCTCATGTCCTAGATCTGGAGGAAACCTTTAAAACCTTGAGGAAGTATAAAATGAGGCTTAACCCCCTGAAGTGCGTTTTCGGCGCTAGCAGAGGGAGATTCCTGGGGCATCTACTCACTCCATCTGGGGTGGAGCCCAACCCCGAAAAAGTAAGAGCAATCCTAGAACTGGAGTCGCCTCGGAATGCGAAGGAAGTCCAGCGTCTCACAGGAAAGTTGGCCGGGCTGAGCAGGTTCCTTTCTCAGGCGGGGGAGCGATGCTCACCCTTCTTTCGAACGCTGCGAGGGGGTAAGGGTTTCGAGTGGACCGCGGAGTGCGAGACGGCCTTTCAGTCCATAAAGCAGCAGCTTACCCAGACACCTTTACTCCCGGGACCAAGGGAAGCCGAAGACCTGTTCCTATATTTGGGGGTAGGGATGGAGGCGGTAAGCTCGGTTCTTGTACGTGAAGAAGGAAAGAAACAATTCCCAATTTATTACGTGAGCAGGGTCCTGAAGAAGGCGGAACTCGGGTACCCCATCCTGGAAAAATTAGCATTTGCCCTCATCGTCTCGGCCCGAAAGCTCAGACCGTATTTCCAGGCACATTCCATCCGAGTGGTGACTGACCACCCTCTCCGTAACATCTTGAGTGGGGTAGAGCATTCAGGGAGGCTGGCAAAATGGTCAATAGAGCTCAGCGAATTTGACCTCGCCTTCGTTCCACGGCTCGCCATCAAGGCGCAGGCGGTGGCCGATTTCTTAGCAGACTATGTAGTCGAGGTCCGAGAAGCGGAGATGCCCCCTCGAGCAGCTTGGAAAATGTTAGTGGACGGAGCGTCAGGAAGAAACTCTTTTGGGGGAGGAGTGGTCTTGACCAGTCCGGAGGGGACTCGTATTGAGCAAGCCTTGAAGATTCATTTTGCAGTCACCAACAACCAGGCGGAATATGAGGCGGTCATTGCAGGGCTGAAGTTAGCCCGGGAGCTGGGCATACAGGACATTGAGGCCTCGACGGACTCCATGGTGGTGGCAGGTCAGATCAAAGGGGAGTTCGAGGCAAGGGAGCCAGCCCTCCAGCTGTATTTAGGAAAGGTCAAGGACATCATAGGACAGTTCCGAAGTTTCTCAATTCAACACGTCCCGAGAGTGGAGAGCACCCAGGCCGACCAACTCGCCAAGCACGGCCCTCGGGCCGGGGGAACAGTAACGGAGCTCTTCAGGCCGTCCATAAAGGAAGGAGAACTTATGGAAGTGTGCCAACAAAGGTCGTGGATGGACCCCTTTATCACCTTTTTGGCATCAGGACAGTTACCTGCGACGGAGCACGACAAGAAGCGCACCAGATACAAGTCGGCATACTACCTATTGAAGGATGGAGTTTTATATCGCAAGACCTTGACAGGATTGTTGGCCAGGTGTGTGTCGGAGGAAGAGGCTCCCAGGGTTCTGCAAGAGATCCACTCCGGGGAATGTGGAAGTCACTCGGGGAGCCGAACTTTAGAAGGAAGGGTGCTGAGGCAGGGGTACTTTTGGCCTACCCTTAGGAGAGATGCGGAGGAATTTGCCAAAAAGTGCCAGAAGTGCCAGGAGTTCGCCCCTCTTCAGCTCCTCCCGGCTCAGAGGTTGCGGACCATCACAGCTCCCTGGCCATTCGCTATATGGGGGCTAGATCTGGTAGGCCCCTTTCCCCAAGCAAGTGGCCAAAGGAAGTTCCTAATAGTCATGGTGGACTACTTTTCAAAGTGGCTGGAGGTGAAAGCACTGGCTAAGGTAACCTCGCAGGTGGTCAAGAACTTCGTTTGGGGGGAGATCGTCTGCCGGCATGGGTTGCCCCTAGCCATTGTGACGGATAATGGACCCCAGTTTGCAAGCAGGGAGTTCGTGGATTTCTGCATTCGTTTGGGGATAGATCTCCGCTTTGCCTCTGTTCATCATCCGCGGAGTAACGGACAGGTCGAAGCGGCTAACAAGGTCATCGTCAATCTGTTGAAGAAGAAGGTGGAGAATTTGAGAGGAAGCTGGGTGGAACAATTACCTTCCGTGCTGTGGGCCTTGAGAACCACACCAAACACAGCCACGGGAGAAACCCCGTTTAAGCTCTCTCACGGCTCAGAGGCCGTCATACCTGTCGAGTTCGAGGTCGCATCGCCAAGAATAGTGGTTGCAAGGGAAGGAGCCGAAGGATGGAGGACCGAGAACGAAGAAGAGCAGAGACTTTCGTTGGATCTCGTGGAGGAGCTCCGAGATTTAGCGGTGGTCCGGCAGGAGGAAGTCAAGCGCCGGATGGCGAGGTATTTCGACAAGCATGTAAGGGTTAAACAATTTGCGAAAGGAGATTTGGTCCTAAAAAAGGTTGACGCGGCGGGTAGGGGAGCCCCGGTAGGGAAACTTAACCCAAATTGGGAGGGTCCTTTTGTAATAAAAGAAGTCTTAAAGTCAGGAGGGTACCACCTCCAGAATGTGGACGGGGTATCCCTCGAGCGAGCCCGGAGTGGAGATGATTTGAAGAGATTTTACCCGTAGCACTCTACTTCACAATATCTTTTTATTGTTATTTTTATTTTGTAATGCTTATCATCCCGATGTGCTCTCTTGGTGGAAGGGGGGGTGACCTCTGTGAGGCACCGGGAGCGAGATGCTTTGTAGAAACGACCCCGAGCAGACCCGCTGACCAGGCTCCCATCTAGCTGGCAGGGCTGTAGGCTCACTCGGTGGTTGGTGGCATTTTGGAGAGGAGACCCCGAGCAGACCCGCTGACCAGGCTCCCATCTAGCTGGCAGGGCTGTAGGCTCACTCGGTGGTTGGTGGTGTTTTGGAGAGGAGACCCCGAGCAGACCCGCTGACCAGGCTCCCATCTAGCTGGCAGGGCTGTAGGCTCACTCGGTGGTTGGTGGTGTTTTGGAGAGGAGACCCCGAGCAGACCCGCTGACCAGGCTCCCATCTAGCTGGCAGGGCTGTAGGCTCACTCGGTGGTTGGTGGCATTTTGGAGAGGAGAGCCCGAGCAGACCCGCTGTCCAGGCTCCCATCTAGCTGGCAGGGCTGTAGGCTCACTCGGTGGTTGGTGGTGTTTTGGAGAGGAGACCCCGAGCAGACCCGCTGACCAGGCTCCCATCTAGCTGGCAGGGCTGTAGGCTCACTCGGTGGTTGGTGGCATTTTGGAGAGGAGACCCCGAGCAGACCCGCTGACCAGGCTCCCATCTAGCTGGCAGGGCTGTAGGCTCACTCGGTGGTTGGTGGTGTTTTGGAGAGGAGACCCCGAGCAGACCCGCTGACCAGGCTCCCATCTAGCTGGCAGGGCTGTAGGCTCACTCGGTGGTTGGTGGTGTTTTGGAGAGGAGACCCCGAGCAGACCCGCTGACCAGGCTCCCATCTAGCTGGCAGGGTTGTAGGCTCACTCGGTGGTTGGTGGCATTTTGGAGAGGAGACCCCGAGCAGACCCGCTGTCCAGGCTCCCATCTAGCTGGCAGGGCTGTAGGCTCACTCGGTGGTTGGTGGTGTTTTGGAGAGGAGACCCCGAGCAGACCCGCTGACCAGGCTCCCATCTAGCTGGCAGGGTTGTAGGCTCACTCGGTGGTTGGTGGCATTTTGGAGAGGAGACCCCGAGCAGACCCGCTGACCAGGCTCCCATCTAGCTGGCATGGCTGTAGGCTCACTCGGTGGTTGGTGGTGTTTTGGAGAGGAGACCCCGAGCAGACCCGCTGACCAGGCTCCCATCTAGCTGGCAGGGCTGTAGGCTCACTCGGTGGTTGGTGGTGTTTTGGAGATGAGACCCCGAGCAGACCCGCTGACCAGGCTCCCATCTAGCTGGCAGGGTTGTAGGCTCACTCGGTGGTTGGTGGTGTCTTGGAGAGGAGACCCCGAGCAGACCCGCTGACCAGGCTCCCACCTAGCTGGCAGGGCTGTAGGCTCACTCGGTGGTTGAGGGTGTTTCGGGAGGACGGTACTCACTTGAGGAGACAAGTCTGAGGGTAAGAATTTGCGTGGAGAAAAAACCATGACTCGGCAAGAGAGGGATAGTCCCTGAAACAAAGGGTGACCAGGAATAGGGCCAGGGATGAAAATCCCTGGTCGGCACTCGCCATAGGGAGTCTCGCCACGGGAGGGAAGGTTTTCCCCGTCCCAGGATCAAGAGAGCTGAAGTGGCCGAAACCGGCTGGCGAGACGACTGGACCCCGAAACTTTGTGGCGAGATGATCTCGCAGTGCAGCGCCGGCGGAGGTTATCAAGACAGGTAAAAAGCAATACAGGATGCCTCGCGCGGGTTTTTAAGCGAAATGGAAGGCAATAACAATAATAATTAAACGGCGTCCCAAAAAAATAGCCCTACCCTTTGGACTAGAAGCTAGGCGAGAGGATGGAAAATCAAACTAGCAGTTAAAATAAAGTAAAGTAACTCCTAAATGACTATTGCGCAGCACCCCAAAAGGGGAAACGGCCATCAGCATATAAAGAGTTTTTAAACAAAAAATTAGTGAGGCAGAGACACCTCGCTCTCCCTTTAAGAAAGGAAACAAGGACCATAAATGTTAAACAAAAAGATGAGGGCGAGAAGAAAATGTTGAGAGGGATGGTGCACTACTCATTGTCAGAGGAGGCGCTGCCGTCCGACTCGTCGAACAAACGCGGGACCAGGTCGCGGACGGTCACCGCCTCCACGTCGGCGCGCACCACTCCCAGCTCCTTCATCATCTTAAGGACGACCTCCGCTGTCTTGATGTTCGAGTCCCGGCAGATGGCCTCCACCTCATCCACAGAATATCGGGAAGAATCGGGAAACGGATCCGTGGGGGGCGCCGCGCGGCTCTGAAGGCGAAGGTTCTCGGCTTTCAGCTTCTCGATCTCTCCCTCCAGCTCCTCGATGCGCGAGCGCATCCTATTCGCCGTCTCGGCATCCTGCGAGAGGGGGGGAGAAGTGAGAGAGCCATTAGGGGCAAGGGCTAGGCGGGCGGGGCAAGGATAAGGAAACTTACCACGCCACCCTGGCTCTGTGCAAGGAGTTTGTCCGCAACATTCAACCGCTTCTCCAAGTCAATAGACTTCTCTCGCTCCGCGGCGAGACCGGTCTCCGCCTCTTTCCATTTCCTGTTATTAAAGACCATACGGCGCGAGACGCGGTGCGCGAGCTCCAGGGAGCGAAATTGCGAGTGGACGCTTCTCAGAATGAGGTCCCGCGAGGCCTCGTTGTCAGCGGGTTCGGAGCCAAGACCGCCATAAAGCCCGAAGCCTAGCGAAAAGGCGTGGCCGGTGGGACGGTCCTGTTCCTTCCAGGAAGGGAGAAGGGTGGACACCGACACTCGGTTAGAATCCTGCTCCCATTTTATAACCGGCTCGCCGGCGTCATCCTCCATCACGGGTCCCATGTTGTAGTTGGGGTGCGAGGCGGGAGCCGGGCGACTCGAAGAGCCAGGAGAAGGCGGAGGAGGCTGAGCACGACCGTGGGGGGCTGGTTCTGCAGAAATCGTCTCGCGGGTTGGCGAGACGGGCTGACGAGGAGGCGAGGGAGACGATAAGGTGATAGGTGAAAGAGACCCCTCGAGCTCTTCTCTTCTCTTGGCCGGCTTTTCCTTCTCGAAGGACACAGTCTTTTTCTTCTTCTTGGGGCTGAGGCGGGAGGTACCCTCGCCTGCAGGCCTCTTCTTGGCGACAGGGGTTAGCGTATCTTTCGCAGCCTCCGCCGCCATATTCGCTAAAGCGAGAGCTCGATTGCTCTGGTAGGGGGGATTGACGGGAACGGTCCTTTCTCCTAGAAATGGTAACAGTGAGCGGGAGAAAAAATTTTTACAGGGACAGAAGGGAATAGAGGTTTACCTTCGCCCGGAAAGACGGCAGGTAGCGAGTCCAGGTCTCGCCGCAGGTATTGAACTTCAAAATTCTTTCCCACGAAAAAGTCACAGAGTTCCTTCTCGACGCCCCCCACCTTGGGGGTATCGTAATAGCACTCGGCAGGGGATACCGGTGCGAGGGGGATGCCTCCTAGATCCCCGCGTATGAAGACAAACTGTGTCAACCAATGATGGTTCTTGTTCGGGGTCTCGCATACTTTGAGGCCTTGACCTGTGAAGTAAGAAATGCCGTCGTCCTTGGCGTGGTAGACAAACAGCTTGCGGAAGGCGGTTAGACTGAACTCGACGCGCTCTCGCCGCAGGTAGCAAGTGAAGGCGACCAGCATGGAGATAGCATTGGGGTTGAACTGGGCCGGGACGACCCAAAATACTTCAGCACCAACTTAACCTCTGGCCAGAGGGGGAGCCTCAGTCCCGCCTCAAAGTGCGAGATCGGGAAAGCCAGCTCATTGGGATAGAAGGTGTTGATGCACTCGCCCACCTTAGGCGGGCGAGACGGGTAGCAATCGGAGAGGTACTCGCGAGCAAAACGGGCGTGGTCTTCCTCCGGCAGTCGGCCGAGAGGGAAGTCGTGGTCGACGAAACGTTTCCCACAACGGCTGCGGCCCTCGCCTCTTCGATCTTCTTCTTCCCCATGACTGGCGAGAAAGCGGGAAAAGCAGAAAGGGATGGCCCAGAAAGAGAGGCGCGAGACGATGAACGAGGAACGGGAGCCGGGGTCAGAAGAACAGCTTAGAGTAGTGAGGGGGAACGGTGGTGGTTGAAGATATTTATAAGGGGTAGAGAAAAGGGCGGGAAAGTAAGGCGGCCGGACATGAGGGGACGTCCCGACGCCTCGTTCCCTCCCCCTCTCTCTCTCTCTCTCTCTCTCTCTCTTAATTTCATTTCCCCTCTCACTCTCTCTCTAGAACTCAAGAGACGGAGGCGCCGCAGGCACCCTTTCGAGGCAAGCCATCATTGCAGGGTTAATAGAATAATAAAATAAAATAATATCATATCTAATGAAAAGACTGCAATAATGAAAAGACGGCACGATACGACCATTGCGTGACCCAGAGCCAAAAAATGAAACCGTCCCGCAGAAGGGGGCGTCTCGTCCGAATAAGTTTGTACAACATAGCAGTAATAAAACAACGACATTAACAAAAAACGAGATCCGGGGGGGGCGAGACGGGCTGAGACTGCCTAGTTCCGCACCCACCGCCAGCGGCCATCCTTACCTCCCGCGCATGGCGGGAGGCCAGGGAGGTGAAAGGCGCGAGCGGCGATCACGCCGCGGCGCGCGAGACGGAGATGTTCATCCGTCTCGTTCAGTATAGCCTGGGGGTCAGTCCCGTCCAGCACCCCGTCCGCCTCCACCATCGTGGAAAGACGGTGATGATCTGCTTCCATCCACTCCATGCGCCGGTCGGAGGCTTGCTTCTCGAGCTCCATCTCGCGGATTATGTGGGTGTATTTGCGGAACATCCGGGCAGTCCTCCGTTTCAACTCCAGAGGGTCCATGGGATCACCCAGGTAGTCCTCGATCTCGCTTGGATGAGGAAGGGGCGAGAGGGGGGAGACCCGGGAGCTTCCTCAGTATCAGAATCAAAGTGGATGCCTGCGAAAATAGTGAAAGGTTACAAACAAGGGAGAACCCGCGCAAGCCGAGCAGAAGAAGGCAAATCAACCAAAAGGCGAGAAGGAAAACGGAAAAAAAAGATCTTACTTGGGATTCGAGGATTCCCCACCACTCGCGAGAGATTTTCTCTCCGCGAGAGAGGTGGGGAGGCCACCTTGGGCGAGTCCGTACGCTGAGGGACTTGACTTACATTGTCATGAGGATCGGCAGGCACCGGCGAATCAGCAGGACTTCCCTGCGAAAGCATAATCAGACAGGCGAGACAGGGGAGAGGAAAAATAACGTAATCACCTGTCTCTCCCCTGAGGAAGAGAACGGGGCGTCTATCGGAGCGGCCGAAGAGGTTGCGCCTGCCGAGAGAGGGAGCGGAGACGGCTTTCGCTTTCTTGGTGCGAGAGGACGGAGAGGCTGCGGGGGGAGTACGCCCCAGATCTGGGAAAAGGGCATCTGTGCCTGCTTTGTTCTGCCTTCGTACAATCGCAAGACGCTCACGAAAACTTTGACTATGAGACATTCCGGAAGAAAGGACGAAGACAAAAAGAGTTCCCAATGAAGGCTTCCTCCTCATATTTATAGGCAGTCTGGGAAGAGGGGCCCACCCAAGATTCCCACAGAGGAACCTTAGCATCGCGAGCCGCGGTTGACTTATCTTTCCGAGTTAGGGCAACCTCGAAAAGAGCGGGGATTGTGTACAACCTGGGGCTCGCGAGAGACGGTCCAGCAGGCGAAGAGATGACTGGCGAGAGCCGGATGCCCACCTACAGGAGGCGAGAGGGGGATCCTCTGGAGTGGCGAGACCTTCTAGTGGGCGAAATCACCCTACAGGCGAGAGAGCTCACATGCCGGAAAGGCGGCGAGACGGGCATGGCGCCGTCTCGCCCGGCAGTACCTCCCCCTCGCCGCAAGGAGACTAACAGCTCTTTATCTTTTTGACCCATAAGGGGATTTTTACCTTTGGGCCCCAGATGGTTTTACTCTTTTACACCCCTGGAGGCCTGCGTATAGCTCTCCAGAACAGCGGAGTTGGCTATTAGCAGACCCGGTCCAGGGTGTTTTGTCATTTTGAGACGGCTTGGAAATGATATTTGCAGAGCAGATTCAGAAACCTATAAATAGACCGATAAGGTGCCTGAGAAAAGGTTGTTGTTGAACCTTCCCACTTTTTCCCTCTCAGGCACCTAGCTCAACACTGGCTAGGGAGGGGAAGACTACAGTTTCTTCCGGGTAAGAGGTGGGACCTCCAAGTTGAGTCCCTTCGGTCTGTTTCCAGGTCGCTGACTCTCGTCAGGGCGGTAGCGCAAGGAGAGTACGTGTGGGTTGCATTCTGCTTCGAACTCTAGGAGGGACCGGAAAGCCGGTTCCAACACTTGTGCAATTGGATAGAGCTTAGGCCTCTCCGCCTATAGTTAATTCATTTTTTGGGTTGGATGCTCCAGTTCCAACTTCCAACTTGATATCATATAATCTCACATTGAGAAATTGATATAATTATCTACACTTCATATAAATTTTAGGACTCTCAACCTATTATAACCAATTGGTTTTTGATTGGATGCTTAGAATCTAAATAGGTTATCAATGCGATCATATTGAAAATATAGTCTCAGATTGAGAAATTGTTATATTTTTCTGCATTTAATATAAATTTTAGGACTCTCAAGTCTCAACCTATAACTTTAGCATCTCAAACTATAATTGTTATAACTTTCTCTATTGTTGTGCCGAACAAGACGAGATACAATATGTCAAGGTATGTTCGATATCCAACTCTTGAGAAAAGGCTTCCCCTAAAAGATACTAATGTTCTTATAATTATGCGTTTTTGATATTATTATACTTCTGTATCAATTATATTGTTTGTCCATGCTAAAGTATGTATTTGTACAAATTAGAATAA
Organism: Platanthera guangdongensis; assembly: GCA_039583875.1. Lineage (NCBI taxonomy): Eukaryota > Viridiplantae > Streptophyta > Magnoliopsida > Asparagales > Orchidaceae > Platanthera > Platanthera guangdongensis. The sequence goes on along the minus strand of CM077147.1, from coordinate 161,765,056 downwards.
CTTTTACAGTATGGAGGGAGATACTGCTATGGTAATTAGTAATTGTGCTGATAGGAAAGTTGAAATTGAAGTTGGTTCTCATTTTGAGACGGATCAAGTTTTTGAGAGCAAAGAAGACTTGATTGAGTGGGTTCGAAATGTTGGCCGTAATTTGGGTTTCGTTGTCACCATCAGCTGCTCCGATAAGGTTGCGGGAAGGTTGACACCTCGTGTGATTCTTGGTTGTGATAGAGGAGGTCATTATCGAGCCAATCAACACAATAAGGGTCGAGAAAAAAAAAGGACTGCGTAAATCTTCTACTAAAAGATGTGGTTGTCTTTTTCAGTAAAGGCCAAAAAACTGCTAATGTTGATGAGTGGAAGGTAACTGTACTATGTGGGAAACATAACCACGAGCAGGTTCATTTGGAAGCTCATGCGTATGCTGGTCGACTGCTTGAGGAAGAGGTAAAAATGGTCGAAAACATGTATTCATCAGGCGTGAAGCCGCGCAAAATTTTAGCATCTGTGAAGAAAAATAGTAGTAGTAATACAACTACTATAAGAACTATTTATAATGAGAGAGTGCGGTTACAAAAAAAATAACTGGATGGTTGTGCCCCGATACAATTTTTATACAAGTGCATTGATTTGGAGGGCTATGTCAGTTATAATAAAGTGGAGGAAAGTACCAAAAGGTTGCAAAGTCTATTCTTTGCTCACCCTGTTAGTATCAAACTCAGTAATATGTTCTCAACCATGTTTCAGTTGGATTGCACTTATAAAACTAACAGGTACCGCATGTCATTACTATGCATTGTTAGAGTAACATCTACCTTTCAGTCTTTTTTTTCTTATTTCACATTTCTTTCGGATGAAACTGAAGGCAGTTATAGTTGGGCCTTGAAATGTTTCAAATCAATATTTGAACCAAATTGTGAACCTGCTGTGTTGGTAACTGATAGAGAATGTGCGTTAATGAATGCAATTAAAGCTGTATTTCCAACTTCTAAGAAATTTTTGTCAAGTGCACATAAATAGAAATATATTGGTCAATTGTAAGAAGTTTTTCAGCAAAGGAAAAGAATTTGAACGGTTTAAGTATGCATGGCAGGGGTTGATTGATTCATCAACCGAGAATGAATTCAATACTACATACAATATATTTGTAGGTGAATTCTCCTCGGAATATTCTGCTGCAGTGGGTTATGCAACTACATCATGGCTTGAGCCGTACAAGGAGTTTTTTGTTTCTACATGGATCGATAAGTACATGCACTTTGGTAGCTCCAACACAAATCGAGTCGAAAGTGGGCATAGCTAGTTGAAAAGATTTCTTGAAGTGAGTATCGGGAACTTGAATACCATTTGGAAAACTTTTGATCAAATGATCAACATGCAACATACCGACATAAAAAGGTCCTTTGGGCAAAGTTGTATACAGGTAAGCAAAGAATATAGTGGATTTTTGTACGCAGATATACTGGGGCATGTATCTTTAAAAGCATTGGAGTTCATTAGAGAAGAAGAAAAATTAGCGGAGAAGCGCATACAACCTTAAGATTGCACCCATAAGAGGAGGTTTACTATGGGTTTACCATGTTCGCATGAGCTTTTGCCATACATAGCTCAAGCTAAACCCTTGCCTTTATGGTGTGTAAATAGGCATTGGAAGCAACTAACATTACAAGAAACTATGAAAGGAGGTGACGAGGATATTGATATTAGCAATGAAATCGAGGCCATTGTTCAAAACTTTAGTACCTCAAGTAAAGAACAAAAGAAAGAGGTTAAAAGGAAGCTACGAGAGATGGTTGAGCCATCATGTACTCAAACAGTTGAGCCTAAGGTACCTACGCGGATAAGAGGAAGGCCTAAAGGTAGCCTAAAAAGTTCAAAGATGATTACAAATCAACTAGACGAGATCCATCACATTTCGAGCACATTCTCTCCATGGAAGACCAACAAAATAAGGCAAAAAAGTTAAAATCAAGAACCAGTTGAATGCTAGAAAAAGGACATACTATCAATTTAGAACTCCCTCTGTGAGTTCTGAGTTGGGTTATGAAATACGTCAACATTTACCGATCTTGTTCTCCGAACATATTACAAATGTCATAGATGTGCTTGGGGATGGCCATTGTGGATTTTGAGTTGTTGGCGAAGCATTAGGTAAGGGTCCAGATTGGGTACAAGTGAGAAAAGATCTTTATACGGAACTTGAGAATTACAAAATTTTGTATGATGAGATGTTTGGTGACATTAGACAAATAGAATTACTACAAAGTCTTGATTGCAAGGTGACGCCAGCACCGGTTGAGAAGTGGATGACATTACCCGATATGGGTCTCGTAATAGCATCTTGCTACAATGTGGCTGTAGTGGAGCTCTCAATTGATCAGTGCTTTACATTTCTTCCATTGCATTCTGTGCCACCACCAATGCCCAAATTAATTTTTGTTGGGTTCATAAATGGAAATCACTTCGTCCTAGTAGGCCTTAGTGAAAATTGTCCATTGCCACCGATATTCTCGCCATGGAGTAGATTTCACGAGCAAAATGTAGACACATGGGCATCTCTATATATGTCAAGGATTATACTTCCACAGACAAGCATGATGGGTAGTTCGGTTATTGGGTTGGAAGATATGTGATAAAGGTTAGCGATCTTTATTTTTTTTTGCATTCTCGTTGTATGTCTCAAATATGTGCCAATATATTGTCTTATCGTATTTTTTGCAGGCATATGCACACCGAAAAAATCATATGGGAGATTTCTCAGGCATAATAGTCATTTTGTAGCACTCTCGCATAAAGATATGCATTCATTAATTGTAATAAAATTCATTACTTAATTTCATTCATTAATTGTTTATTTTTCTGCTTAAATTTGCAGGAATATGAAGAAAAAAAAGATCAATGAAAGAAATTTTCTGACAAAAAAGCGGAGATCTAATTACTTTATTTTTGGTTGTCCCATTTTGATGAAACCATATTTTTGTTAGTCCATGTTATTTTTTGGTTGTTGGTTTTTCAAATTTGAATGTAATCTATGTTATGTCATATTTATCTTTTATTTTTATGAAAAAAGATTGTAGTCCAATGATATATCAAGTTAATCTTTTGGTTTGCTATTAACAAAAATGCGGTGCACATAACAAATATGTGTGCACCTATCATAGTGCGGTGCTCTTAACAAAAAAGTGCACATAGCGAAAACTGTGGTGCACTTAACAATGCTCTAAAGTTATTAACTGTCTAAGTAGTAAAAAGTATTGAACCTATTCACCACCCCCCCCCCCCCCTCTAGGTGTTTAAACAATCTTGAAACAATTCTTTCAGGTGTATCAAGTTTCGGGACGAAACTTTCTTTTTGAAGTTGTGTCTATAATGCCCCCAATTTTCTGGCAATTATTTTAATCGTCTCGGTGACGTCATAATGATGTAAGGGCGTTACGTTAACGCGGAATTAATGACGTGTCGTCGTTACTGCGTTTTCGCGTCCGTTTGATCAAGTCGACCCAAAAAAATTGAATCTTACCGGAATTGGAAAATTTTAAGTTAGAAAATTAAGCTATTCAATTTTAAAATTGTCCGTCAAGTTTCGTTGCAATCCGAGTAAAATTAAAGACTCGGTGAATTTTCAAAGATTCGTAGGATTTTTGTTCGTCGTAAAACTTTGGAAAATTATAACTCGAGAACGGCTCTTCGGATATTTGTTTAGGCTTCGTCGTTGGATTTGTAGCACCAACATTTACCTTAGATGGGATTTTCGTTAGAATCGGCATACGTTTAGCCCTTCGTGAATAATATAATATTTAAATTATTATTAATATTATTAAAATTAATGCTATTAATATAGAGATTTTTAGATATTAAATAAAATTGACAGAGTTTTCTTGCCTATACCCGAAGAACAAACACCCCCCCCCCCCCCCGGGGCTCCGCCCCTACTGCCAATTGCGACAGTACCCGGCCCGCCACTACGACCCGCACGACTGTACCCGACCCGCTACTACGATCTCGCGCAACTGTACCCGACCCACCCCCGGCGGGCTTTGCCCGCCCACGACGATAATTTAAGAAGAAGATAAAGTAAATATAATTTTTATAAATAACAAATTTAAAATTATAATTATAAATATATATATGAATAATATATATAATTATTATATATAGTATATTTATATGTAATAATTATATTATACCTATATTTATATTTTTTTATATAAAAATACATAAAATATAACAATATAAGTATAAATTATTTGACATATTATTATGGTTGTCTCATTGCTTAATTGGATAGAGTTGTTTCTCTTGTTTTTCAGGTCCCGTGATCAAAACCTGATAGCTGCATTTGAATTTAAATATAATTTAAAAAGCCAATCCTTTGATTTTTTATGAGTTACAGGGGCAAAATCGTAATTTCACATAGGTTTAGGACAACCTAGTAGTAGGTTTAGGAGACCTACTAAAATGTTGAAGATATAGTGATTTTATTGTGCCCGATCAAACGGTTGTTGAATTATGAAGTCATGATCTGACGGCTTGTGGAATTTTGAACTCATGATATTCACAGATCAGAGTATTTCTTTATATATGGTAAAGATATATAGTTTGGAATATATAAGCTCAAGCTTTTTTAAGTTTAAAAAATCTTGAGTTGATTCTCCCACAATACATGTCGAAATTAGACAAATAATATATGTATTTTATAGCCAAAAACGAGATCTACAACTTTCATGTTGAACATGTTTTCAAAATTTGCACGGTTTAGACGGAATCTGCCTCGAAAGGTTGTTGACTCGAATTTTGAAATTTATTATTATTATATTCATTTCGATGCAGCAATCTTTCGGGGGAGATTCCGGACAAACCGTGCAAATTTTAAAATAGTGTTCAACATGAAAGTCGTAGATCTCATTCTTGGCTACAAAATGCATATATTATTTGCCTAATTCCAACATATATTGCGGGAGAACCAGCTTAAGTTTTTTTAGTCTTAAAAAAGCTTGAGCTTATATATATATATATATAGGTGTATATATATATATATATAGGTATATATATAGAGGTATACCTATATATAGGTATATAGGTATATACCTATATATAGGATATAGGTATATACCTATATATATATATATATAGGTATATACCTATATAGGTATATAGGTATATATATAGGTATATAGGTATTACCTATATATATATATATATACTATATATATATATATTATATATATATTATATTATATATATATATTATATATATATTATATATATATATATAGGTATATAGATATATATATATATATATAGGTATATAGATATATATAATATACGGGCAACTATAAGGTGCGGGCTGTACGGACAAGTGATTTTGGGGATCAAGATGGTCTCAAAATGAAACATGATCAACATGAAAGTTGTAAATCTCGGCGATACGAACAATTTTCATGTTAACCATTTTTTGATTTGAAGCCGTCTTGGACCTCGATTTGGGCCCCGAAATATGGGGCGGCGGAACGGTTTACTGTAGCATTTCCGCCGCCCCAGATTTAGGGGCCCAAATCGAGGTCGAAGACGGCTCCAAATCAAAGAGTGGTCAACACGAAATTTTTTCGTCTCGCCGAGATCTACAACTTTCATGTTGATCACTTTTCGTTTTGAGACAATCTTGACTCCCAAAATGCTTTGCCCGTACGCCCGCACATTATACTTGTCCGCACAATATATGCCCCCTATATATATACAAGCAGTCGTGCACGGGGACCCTGTGCGGGCAACATTCATCGTGGGTGCGACATTTGTCGTGGGGATACATTGGTTGTTGGAGCGACTTTGGTCGTGGGTGTGATATTAATCGTGGGTGCGACATTCATCGTGGGGGCGACATTCGTCGTGGGTGCGACATTCGTCATGGGCGCGACATTCATCGTGGGCGCGACATTCGTCGTCGGCGCGACATTCGTCGTCGGCGCGACATTCGTCGTGGGGGCGCATTAGTCGTGGGCGCGACATTCATCGTAAAAGCTAAATCCCAATCAAAAGTACCCCATGACGTAAGGGTACATTTGTTGAGGGGGTGACATTTGTTGAGGGGGTGACATTTGTCATGGGGGCGACATTTGTCTTGGGGGAGACAAATGTCGTGGGTCTTGGGGGCAACATTTGTCGTGAGGGTGATATTTGTCGTGGGGGCATCACTTTTCGTGGTGGCATCACTTGTCGTGGTGGCAACGTTTGTCGTGGGCGCGACATATGTCGTAAGTTCAACATTCGTCGTGGGGTGACATTTGTCGTGGGGGCGACATTTGTCGTGGGGGAGACATTTGTCGTGGGGGCGACATTTGTCGTTGGGGCGACATTTGCCGTGGGGGCGATATTTACCGTGGGGGCGACATTCGTCGTGGGGGCAACATTCGTCGTGGGGCGACATTCGTCGTGGGGGCGACATTCGTCGTAGGGGTGACATTCGGTGGGGGCGACATTCGTCGTGGGGACGATATTAGTCTGAAAAGCTAAATCATGTTTTTGGCTTAACTGTTAATCATGTTTTTGGCTTACATATTAATCATGTTTTTGGTATTTGGTGAGTAGATTCTCGTGGAGATCTATTTCAATGAAAAAATAAATAAAGCGGTGTGAATAGGAAGTTGGATTTCATCCTCGCCACTGCAAACATTCGGCGTGGGCAATGTCATTCGACTTGGGAGGTGACATTTTGCGAGAGAGGCTACATTTAGCGGGGGATGAGCATATTTATCGTGGGGGCAACATATATCATGGGGCAACGTTTGTCGTGGGTTTCCATTTGTTGTGGGGTCGACATTTATCTCGGGGGCGACATTTGTCGTGAGGGAGACATTTGTCGTGGAGGCGACATTTGTTGTGAGGGGTGACATCTGTCGTGGGGCGACATTTGTTGTGGGTGCAACTCGTCGGGGGCGGGCACATTCGTCAGGGGCAGGGACATTCGTCCGGGGCTGGGACATTCATTCGGGCCGGGGATATTCATTTGGGGCGGGGACATTCGTCCGGGGTGGTGACATTCGTCCGGGTGGGGACATTCGTCAGGGGAGGGGACATTCGTCGGGAGCGGAGACATTCGTCGGGGGGTGACGACATTCATCGGGGGAGTGACGACATTCGTCAAAGTGAGAAAATAATTTGATGGGCCAACTCATTACACCAAGATACGTCTTTGTATGGAACTCCTAGATAATTATATAAAAACTATCAGAGAAGTAACTTGAAAACTCTAAATAATTGTATCATAATATTTAAGCAACTTTAGAGTAACTTTGAAAGTTCATAGAGTTGTAGAAGAAAAAATGGGTGCAAATGAAATGAAAATAGTCAAGTAGGGTTGTATTTTATGAGCATCCACGTCAATCATAAAACAATGAAGTTTGATTTAACAATGAAAAGCATCAAACTCAAGTCAAAACAAAAATGTTGCTTAGATAAATTAAGTGGCGTACCTTAGTTCCCCCACTCTAGAGTGCATGTGAATTCTTTCATCATTGCTAAATATACACAAAGTAGCTTTGTGGGAACTCAAGGAAATCTTTATATAAATACATTCAGATGCGGCTTTTGAACTCTTATAACATGAATAGACAAATATAAATATATAGTGCATGAATGAATGTCTTGATAATGCAAACTTACTATGCACATGTCCAACCCTTCCATATGTTACATCAATTAAGGATGACCTGGTTGAGCACCATTTGCCTCCCCATGCAAATTTATTGATTAAGGAAGACGTTCAACCCTTCAACGTGTCTTGGGATAACTTATGCCATGGTTGTAAAAAAGAGTAATATTGCATCAATGATTATGGCTCCGTATGGGAGGTCTTATTTTCACCGGTCAAGCGGTCACGACCGCATGAACCGGGCCTTAATTAAGGTCTGGTTCATGCGGTCATGACCGCTTCACCTGTGAAAATAAGTCCCCCCAAACGGAGCTTATATCTACTTCATCAAAGAAAGGTTTTTTTCAATAAATTTAATGTCTCAAAAATACTACCTCTGAAAAAAATCAAAAGCCACATGCAGGTATGATCTTCTAATGATATTATTTTTCGATGAGGAATTCTCTATGGAAATGCATAAAATGTCGTGGAAATTTGAAAAGATAGACAACAACTTAAACATTGTCGTAAAAGGGAGAGAGAGAGGGATGTGAAGGGCACCTTCTGCTTCACTATAGGTTTTGCCCAAAGCGGAGGAGGGGATGTGCAAGGAGCAAGTCAGAAATTTTTTTTGGAAAACCTATAAGAAGATAAAGTAACCATACATATTTTGGAAAAAAACTGGAGCAAAAAAGTACGTATATAAGTGCATATAAATTGGAACCATACACTGAGTTTGTCATCAGTTTCGAAGGAACACAATTCGCAAAGACAGAAATAAGACATCTTAAAATTCAAAGGAACACAATTCGCGGGAGGGCAAAACATAGTTCACTTTTATGCTAGTAAAATGTGATTTGGACATTTTTGACATGGAAATAAGACATCTTAAAAAAAACTATAGTTCACTTTTTTACTAAAACCTTCTGAAGAATCACACATAAAAAATCTGTTTAGTGGAATGTGATTACTTTAGTTAAAATTTATTGCATCAGGGAAAATAACTTCCGCCCCATTTGGCTATACTTTGTTTCCATCATCAAAAAAGAATTGGGCAAATGATGATCCAATTTTGAAGATGTTTTCAGCAGAGAGATGCATTAGCAGAGAGCAAAACGTTGAGATATGACAGGATGCTCTGTTTTGGTGAGAGGGGGTTGGGGCTGCATTTAGGAACATGTGTATTAAAATGTTGGCAGGTCAAAGAACAAAATAACAACAAATGTTGACATAATGAATGTGAAATGAGAATGAATATGAACGGATGTGAACAACATACTCTTCTACTTGCAATTGCTGACAAAATCTAGAACCTCAAAAAATGTCACTCAATTTTGGCAGAACATGGTTCTTCACAGAAGCTAGGTCAGAACAAAAGAAGAATCGATTGCTGTAATATTGTTCTAACATTTTTAATATGCATCAACAAAACAGAAGCTAAGGCAGAGGGTGATAACTAAAAGAACTAAATAGTAGCAGCAGAGAGAGGCGTCAGCAGAGAATAACATAACATCGTAAGCTAGTCCAGAGAGTAACATAACATCATAAGCTAGGGAAGAAAATAACATAAGATCATTATCTAGGGCAAAGAGTAACATAACATCATTATCTTGGGAAGAGAGTAACATAACATCATATGCTTGGGCAGTGAACAACATAACGATAGAACCTTAGGGCAGAACAACTAAAAGATTTAAACAGTAGTAGCAGAGAGATGCATCGGCAAAGAGCAAAACATTGGGATATGAATGTGATTGCTTTAGTTAAAAAGAATTGGCTATACTTTGTACGACAGGGAGCAAGCACGCGACGGAGGAGAACCGGAGCAAGAACGCGATGGAGGAAGAATATCTCTGTGGGTTTTCTATGCAGCATTGATACGGAGGAAGAAGCTTGCGATGGCGACGGGCTTGCGATGGCGACGGGCATGCGACGGTGGCGGGCTTGTGACGGAGACGGTATTGCGACGGGCTTGCGACGGGCAGGAAGAGGAGGAAGAAGCTTGTGGCATTGGAGTGACAGAGACGGGCTTGCGGCGTTGGACGGGCTTGCGGCGTTGGATCTGCCCTAGCTGCACAGAAGAAGAAGAGGGGCGTCGGGAATTTTAGGCTGATGAACAGTGTCAGTTCCTATTAAGTAAGTTTGATTCGGCTGAAAGACCAAAATACCCCAAGATTAAGCCACCAAAATCGTTTTATGAGGGCATTGGAGTGACGGAGAGGGGCTTGCGGCGTTGGACGGGCTTGCGGCGTTGGACGGGCTTGCGGCGTTGGATCTGCCCTAGCTGCGCAGAAGAAGAAGAGGGGCAACGGGAATTTTAGGCGGATGAACAGTGCCAGTTCCTATTAAGTAAGTTTGATTCGGCTAAAAGACCAAAATACCCCAAGATTAAGCCACCAAAACCGTTTTTATGAGGGCATTGTTGGATTTAAATGTTACACTATGCCCTCATTAGAGTTTCCTTATATAATAAAGATATATATATATATATAACTACTTATAAAGAAATATGAATGGATTTTAAAAGCCTTGATTTTAAAACCCATAGAAGTAATCTCAGCCGTCTGATAAATAAAATCAGGTCTGCAAATAAGGTTTTCCCAAAAAACACTCCTCATTCTCTCTCCAAAAGCCCGACACCTGCAAAATCCTGTGCCCCCCCCCCCAAGTGTTATTGCCGAGCCCCACCCTCCCCCCCCCCCCCTTTCCACTGCCGTCGGCGCCCTGACCGGCGCACACCGACGGGTTCGCCGTACTCTGACGAACCCTCGGGGGTTGTCCGGCGTCCGGCGGGCAGGGCCACCGCCGGCGGTGGCCCTGCCCGCCGGTCGCCGGACAACCCCGGAGGGTTCCTCGGAGTCCGGCGAACCCGCCGGTGTGCGCCGGTCAGGCCACCGGCGGTAGTGGAAAGGGGGGGATGCGGGGCTGGGCAAAAAAACCGGGGGGGGGGGGGGGGGGGGGGGATTTAGGAATATATAAATTATTATAATATATATAATATATATTTATAAATATATATTATATATATTATTATAAAATATATATTATATTTAATTATTATACTATATATTATATTATATTTAATATAATATATATTATATTGCGATGCCCGCTGGGGGCGGGCGGAGACCGCCGCCGCGACTGGGTAATGTCGCGCGGGGTACGAGGGTCGAAGGCCCATGCCTGCCACTCGTATATATATACAAACAGTCGTGCACGGGGGACCCCGTGCGAGCAACATTCGTCGTGGGTGCGAAATTTGTCGAGGAGGCGACATTGGTCGTGGGCGACGACATTGGTCGGGGGAAGCGACATTAGTCGGGGGCGGGGACATTGGTCGAAGGCGGAGACAATGGTCGGGGGCAGGGACACTGGTCGGGGACGGTGACATTGGTCGGAGGCGGCGATAGTGGTCGGGGGTGGGGACATTGGTCGGTGATGTAGGGGTATCCGGAAATGGAGATCTCCGCGAAGCTAACGCTCTCCCTACGCACAACACGTCGTAGATCTACCGCACCTACACAACACCTATCGCCCACAATAGTCCTCGTCACAAAACGCAGCACAAACAACAAAGGAGGAATGGTCGACTCGAAAACGACGATTGGAAATTTGAGTCGGAATATTCCCCAAAAAAACACAAAGGTTGTCACTCCTTTTTGAGAGCAAGACCAAGGCTATAGGCCAAGATCCGCTCAGGCAAATAGGATCCACCCGATCCGGAAATAAAAAGCCTTGCAACGGCGATTTTGATTCAAAACTTGCAGCGATTAAATTAAAGATTCGGAGAAAAACGATTTGCGGAAAACCACCACAACTAAAGAGAAGAAATCACAAAGGAGGGGAAAGAGATTACCCAACGGAAAACTTTCACACGAGATAACTGTGGGAGAATCACTCTCTCCACGGATCCACCGGCGTCACACCGAATGATTTGCAACCTTCTTCCAAGGAGTCGCACCGAAGGAAGCCGCGCCGGAGTCGCACCGAACGGATGGAGGGAGCAAGGGGGGGCGGCGGTTTCACACCACAACCATTGGGGGCGACGGCTTGGAGATTCCTCCTGTTGGCCGAATTCCTCAAGGAGAGCTTTAGGGTTAATTTCTTGTCTAATAATCTCATAACAAAGCCTCCTTATATAGGAGTTACAAACAACCTTAGCCCTTCATGTGGAGATTAACTCATCCATCCGAATGGCTAATTGCCACACCAATACTAAAAATAGTTCAAAAGAGAAAATAACAAACACATGCAATGAATATAAATTATCACATAAACATAGGAAATTTTATATTCCAAATATAAAATAGAGTGCAAGAAAAGGAAATAAATAAGGCTAATGCGTTGCCGTGGCTGGTAGCACGTCGCGGGCGGAGGTTGTAGCGTAGCCTTCGGTTAGCGTCATCGTGCCGCCTCACGTCCTGAGTCGTATTGCCTTATCAATCGGATCATCAGC